>CM061747.1:134226213-134826213 GCA_030979885.1 Lolium multiflorum | reverse complement strand
ATGAGAAACTTGTTAATACCCTTTTGTCCCCACTGTTCTGCAAGTGCCGGGTCTCTAGGGAATCTACCGGAAATTAAGGTACTCCTTTTAATAAAGTACCGGAGCAAGCATTAACACTCAGTGAAAACATGTGATCCTCATACCTACGCCTTCCCTCCTGCTATTTCTGTTACTTTGGGGCCTCGGGTTCCCATAGACATGTGCAACAACTTGTAGATACAATCTAAGCAATAAGTATAGAGCTTAAATCTAAGATCATGTCGGGCCCTAGTGACAAGCATTAAACACAACAAGATTACAGCAACAATAACTTCACAAACTTTAGATAGACTAATCATAATGTGTCATCCATCGGATCCCAACAACACAACACCGATTACATCGATGAATCCCCAACTGCGTAAGGCAATCTCTCATGAGATTATTGTATTGAAGTACATGAGGGAGAGAATACCAACTAGCTACGCCTAGAACCCGTAGTCCATGGGGGAACCACTCACGGAGCATGGTGGAGGCGGTGGCGTCGATGGAGATGGCTTCCGTGGGCACCTCCCCGTCCCGAAGGCGCACGAATGCAGATTCCTGGCCCTCCGAATTGAGCTTACATGGCGGGCGGTGCCCCCGGAGTCTTTCTGGAGTTTCGTCAAGTCGTATCGAAGATTTAGGTCACTAGGGGTTGGCAGGCGAAGAGGCAAGCCATGCAGGGGGTGCTGTAGGTGGGCTCACTCACACCCGGGCGCCTCCCTCCTTGGCCGCCGCCGCTGTGCGGTGCGGGCCCCCCGTCTCCTCTCCGGTCGCTCTGTCCCGGTCCGTTCTGGTGAATTATGATGTTGGGTCTTCGTTTGCCGAATTCCGAGAATATTGCCCGAATACCCTTCGGAACCAAAACAATTTAAAACAAGAATCGTCTCTTCGGCATCTCAATATGTAGTTCCGGAAAACGATAAAAAAACATTATAAAGTGTGAGCAAAACATGTCATAAAACAAGCATGGAACATCAGAAATTATGGATACGTTGGAGACGTATCAAACCCTCGCCTACAAGAGCAACTCAGATCCCCAAATCGCTGCTCGCACAGATCCAACTTCCAGCCACACAACTCTCAGATCCCAATCGCGCAGACTCCTCCGCGGCGAATCCAATGGCGGAATCGTTCAACGCCAACACTGAGGTCTCTGGCTTGAAGGTAATCCCCAACCGTTCCTCACCATCCGAGCAAATTGCTGGAATTAACAACAAACACCTGAATTAATGTCTCATTGCGTCATTAATTTTTTAGGTATCAGATATTCTGCTGTCGCATCCCTCTCTTCCGAATTCTCTTTGTCTTGGCCCTCGCTCCACCGAGAGTCCCGCTCATCTGATTTCGAGGCTACACAGGATCTCTTTTGTGGAACTCGAACTGATCCATCCTCTTGGGCCGATTGCTTACGAGCCTGGCCTAATCCTCCCGAGGATTGGGTTTCATGGTATAATAGGGTAGCCAAGACCCACCAATCCACCTGGGAAACCACAGGAATAGCCGATGCCTTAGCTTTATCCTTGTCTCCCCTTGAGAAACATGAAAACCTTCTGAAAACCATCGGCTACTTTTGGTCTGATGCTTTGAATTGCTTCATGTTTGGCCATGGCCCCATGACACCAACCCTACTAGACGTGGCCATGATCACTGGTCTAGACATCGATCCCCAAGCCCCTCTCGCTTTATGCTGCCAAAAGTTCCCTTCCGCCTTTCCTCCAAAAAGGATCGCACAAATTGGGGTGCGATTCGACGCCACATGAACACCAAAGGCCCTATAAATAGAGAAAAGAACACACGGCCTTCTTAAACTTCTGGTTGGAGCACTTCATATTTTGTGGCCCTTCCCTTGCTCCCACCAAGAATTACCTCTCCTTGGCCTATGAACTTGCCAAAGGCACCCAACTTGGCATTGGCAAACTGTTCCTTGGAGAGGTCTATCGATATCTCCAGCTGATGTCTGTCAAACTGTTTTCCCAAAAGATAGTCAAAACATGAGGTCCTTGGTGGTTTATTCAGCTATGGGCCCAACTATACTTCCAACTACATCCCCCAAACTTCCTCGTCTGCCACTCGCACCTTTCCGATGCCAATCGTAGCTAAACCGATGCACTAGCTACGGCTGGGCTCTCAGATAAAATTTCCCCTGTGCAAGAAGTCGATCCCAAGAAAATCCCCAAAATGGTTCAAGATCTTCTTCAAGCAACCGGACAATCCTCTCTTCTTCCTTACACGTAGTTTGAGCATTTTGAGAATCCGCTTCTCAAAGTGCTAGACAGCTTTGCCGATGACACCAGCACCCGGCAATTATACTCCATCATGATTCGTCCCTGTTTACTTCCGGTGGGCATGAGCACCTCCAACAGGATCATCAAACCTGGTTATGAGTCCTATCAACCGGTCGTAGCAGCTCGGCAGTTTGGTCTTGGGCAGGTGTCTCCCCATTTCTTTCTCCACTTCTTAACAGAAAGCAGGGCTGACTTGCCCGATGTCCTCACTAGCCAGAGGTGTTACTCTTTCTTTGATGCTCTAGTCATCCCAATTCCTCACAACCTCTCTTTCACCTCATCAACGGATGATTTCGAGGCCTGGTGGGCAATGTGGAAGACGCATGCCTTCCGGAGGGCTCTAGGACCATTGCTGAAACAACTTGATGCTGAATATGATATCCCTGCAGAACAGGTACCACTACTCATAATTTTGTCTTGAAGTGGCCTATCGTGATTTCTTTCTTTTTACGACCCTGCTCTATTTTCTTGCAGCAACAAGACGGTCCAAAGCCTGTACATGATGACGGCTCCTCTTTCACACTCCACCCACCAGCTCCGGTGGTCCTTTTCTGCAAAAACTCACCATCTTTGAAGAAGGTCGTGATGCAGAGCCAGCCGATTTTACCCAAATCGGCTTCCCAAAGCGGAGTGTCTTCTAGGCCAGCTGCCCCCGAGCCCCCACGTAGGAACAGCCGGAGGAAAGTAGCTGCCAGAAGACCTGAGGCGCCACACCTCCTCTCCAGCCCAAGAAATTCTGCATGAGCTAATCCACTCCTTGGCTGGTTTCATTCATTCTTCTAGACTTTTGTAATATGTTTGTATTTCCTTCACAGACCTCTACTGAAGAAATCTCCAGCGAGGATACACAGTCCAGTCGAGAGGACTCAAGCTCAGGCACCTCCGGGGAGAACACCACGCCGAGCCAGCCAGACTTGCCACCGTCGGCTTCCAAGAAAAGGTCCGCTCTCGAACCTGCTTCTTCCCAGGCTTCTCCAAAAGCAGGACAGGGTGGTCTACGCACAAAGATCCGATGCATCAAGAGGGCTCGCAAGACGCCACAAACCTCTTCCTCAGACCAGGAGCTTTCAATCTCCACACTCTCCTTGACTCATATTTTGTGCTGACCTATTGTTGTTCCCATCGGCTAACCATTCCCTTTTCAGACTGATGATACCTCTAGTGGGGAAGTCAAGGAGGTAGTGATGCCATCCACCACCCTGGACCTAGCAACCTCCAAAAGCGGAGTCGACAAGGCTGCTACCTTGGCCACGCCCTCAGCAGAAACGCAAGAGCCGATCGCCTCTTCATCAGCCGCCCCTATGGTCTTAGGAAAGGTATACTTCCTTCCCTTAGCTCTTCTTCCTCGCTTCTTCGCTGCATACTGACGTTGTTCCTGTTATTCGTCAGGGTTATGACCTCTCAAACCTGCTAACGTTCGACCCTGAGTTCATCGAACCATCTGCTAAAGCAAGCGAAGAGTCAGGACCCAGCGCTACCCATGGTCAACTCCAACAGCTCAAGGCCTTGCTCTCCTCCTCAATTGAAACATTGGTTGAAGATACCGAGGGAATAAAGAGCATTCTTGAAGACCTCCAGCCTCATCTCCCGGTGACATTGCAGGTGAAGCTCTGGCCAGTGGTGACTTTGTCTGCTTATAGGTCAAGGGTGACCTTGGCTCGTCAGAGAATCGGCTTGCGCCACGCTCAGCTTCCATTGAAAGCCGATATTGCAGACAAGTGTCAGCGGCTAAATGAGAAAAAGGCAGCTTTGGACGCAAAAACTGACACGTCTATCAGTACCACTGAACTGGAGATCTTGCGAAAGGAGTTGGAGGACCTTTGAAGAGAGGGTGCGGGTAACCAAGCAGCTCATCCAAGATAAGGAAGCTCTCATTGCCCGCTCCCACGAAGAAGCAGAAGGTCTCAAAGCTGAATTGAAGACTGATCTGGCCGAAATCCGCGCCTTGAACAAGCAGCTGGTGACGGGCCAGGATGAAGATGACGAGGCTGAGATCGCCGAGGTAGATCGTGTTCGTGCTTCCGCACTCCAGGCCCTTGAGGCATTCCTTCAGTAGAGCTCCTCCATGTAATGATAACTGTTCCACTGAGCATGTACTTCTGTTGTAACAGCTTGTACCTCTTGAGTCGATGGCTGTGCATCGGCTTTTTATTCTTAAGTCGATGTCCGAGCATCGGCTGTACTTAAAATTTTTCTATTTTCGATTTTTTTACTGCGATCGATTTCATGAATCGGCTCCTCCTGGGTACATCGTAGCCTCGTACTTTCTCCGTGTGTATGCCCCCCGAGCCGAATCTTTCAAGTAATTGAAGATATCGGCTTTCCAGCCATCTATAGGCCCGTCACAAAACACACCATGCTAACTAGCACAGAGGCTAACACATGTGGTGAGGGTAATTTTAAATGATTGCTAGAATCGGCCTCCTCTTTTTCATTGCAACGTTCAATGCGGGTTTACAACTTTTTGGTTCTCTACTGCGGCTACGCATGCTTCTCTGAGGCAAGACCTTTGCTTTTATTTTTTGGGGCCGATCGCGTGTATCGGCCTCCTCTTCATCCAGACTGGATCTTGCTACTCACAGGCCAGTGGATAAGACCAGCCTTCACCTGCTTTTTTCAATCTTTCATGGCTTTGCCACTGCCCAGATGACTCCCAGAGAAATGCTCCCTGGTCGTTTGCATCCCAAACACCACAGTTGAAGTGAGATCTCGATCGTAACGGTCTGCATGAACAACTTCCTCACTTCTAATTCTATCCATTGTATGATGCATCAAGGCATTGTGGATGGAATGCAACAAAGGAAGGGATCCAATCCCTCCTAGCAGACAAAATGTAAGTGCTTTTGCTATTAATGGCGAAGAAATCACTAGGGATGTCTTTCGCCCACGGCCAGTCTACGCTCAGAACACCTTGCTTCCTGATGCTTGGCTGCTGAAATCACTTTCTAATGTGACGTTGGTCTTGAAGATCTCTATTGGAACGTCCCAAACGCTGAGTATAGAATACGTATTATATTGGACTGTCTCCCGTATTTAACCAAATATCTGGTTTATAGGCTGTCTATTGATGTAACCTTTCGTAATAGGCTTTCAAATGCTCGTAGCTTCTATCTCATGCTTCTCAAAGATAATCGTCGTGACCACAAATAAATCAGGCATCACACCTCCTGCCTTGGATGTGAACTCCACGTGAGGCATGAACACCATGTTTAGGATGCCGGATGCCTCCTGCACGTTCTGTTCTGTCGCGCCACACTTTCTTCCGTGGCCGCACTTCCCTGTCTCTAATGTTTGTTAGCACCACGCCAGACGGCCGTGCTTTCCTCAATCAACGGAGATAGGTACCGAGCTTCGGCTTCCTCTAAGTTTCAGCGCTCGCACCTACGCTCGGGAGTGGCCGAGTCCACAGACACCACCCTGGGCTTCGTGATACTCATTTTCCTTTCTCCACTCTCAAGTCTCTATCTTGAGATGACTCCAGCTCGTCCTGCTTTCCGAGGTAGGAGGCTCCAGACGCCGAACACCCAAACTTCATTTGTTCCCTCTCATCCTTCTACATTCGGCGTCTTTGTCTGGCACCTGGCCATTCCCAGTCCTTAGGGTATTTGGTTAGTGCTACGTCCCAATGCTTATCCATGTCCTCTTTGTTCTCTCGACTGGTCTGCGACGCTCATACTCCTTTCTGGTCTCTATCATGTCTGAGATTTCATACTTCTTGTCATCTCGTATCAGACCGACGTATATCTTCTCATCATTTACATCGTAGTTTCGATTGCGCCATTGATATTTCTGCTCATACTTGTTAAGGAGATGCTGAGAGTGGTCGCTGATACCGCACGCTTCTCACTTCTTCCCGCTCAAGTACCGTCTGTCATCCCCGCTAGGCTCTGGCCGCGTGGATCGTCTCCGCTTTATCTTGGCCACGGGAGGATCGTCACGATCTCACATGGCGGTCTACAAGTCCTGCCATGTTGATATCAAAAGAGAAGCCTGGTTCGCTCCTTAAGCAGTGACTAAGATCGACCATGTTGACGGTAAAACGGATGTGTGTCAACTCTCATGGCAAACTGACCGAAGAGTAATCGGCCTTGTTCTATCGCCATTTGAATTTGTCCGCGCAAGACTTTGCAGTCAGTGGCGTGGGTGAACGTGTGATGCCATTTGCAATATGGCCTACCGTTCATCTCTTGTAACGTGGGGATTTTGTGGCCTTAACTTCAATCGTTTTTTCCTTTAGCAACAAATCAAAAATCTGCTCCGTTTTGCTTAAATCAAAGTCAAACCCTTTTGGCAGTCTCCCAAGAAATGCACCCATTTGCAGATTAATGGCACGCCCCGAGCCCATTCAACCACAGCGACCTCCGATCTTCTCGTCATATCTTCATCTTCTTCGTTCTCGACCAGGGCGACGCGCTTGAACTTGTCTTGGCACAACTCGGTGGCGTTGTTCATAAGACGTCACTTCTCGAACCATGTACGCTGCTGAATTGTAGTCTGGGCTTGAAAGTCAGATCCTTGAGCGGCGCTGAGAGGCCTGCTATTGCCAGCTCGACCTGCTTCCTTCTCGGATAAACGAACCGAATAACATCGGTTCTTGATGCTACCCTGAACGCTGAATGTATTCGCAGACTGCTTCTCGCCTTTGCGAACTCGGGTCGATCGGCAATGCCACCAAGTAGCTTCGAATGATATCAGATGTGAAATCGTCAGCTTGCTTCCACGTCCGAATCGAATCTGGTGGCAACGAGGTGTACCACCCAAATCCGGTGAGAGATTGCGAAAAGAACCTCACACGTAGCTGGTCCGGCCGAGACTGTGTCTAACTGTGCCAAATATCGGCTCACGTGCTCGATTGAGCTAGACCTTCATCCACTGAATTTTGTAGTCGGGAGCCGAGATGAAGTGGTAGTGGGATCAGGTCATACTATTAGATACGGCTTGGAATAGCCGATTACTCTTCTTCTTCGGCAGGATACCGAACTGGTCTCTCAAGATTGCACCGATCTGATCCACGTAGGAGCTGCAGAGGTTGAGCCTTCATGACTTGTTCCTGGCATATTTAGCTAGCACTGCTTCTCCACATCCGCTCTGCACTTCTCCCGCTCCAAGCATCCCTCCCGCTGCGGCAATCCTCCTCGTTGTGATGGCGTGCGCTCCGCTGTTGCGGCCCGGCACGTATGTGCACACGTATCCATGTGGGATCTCCTTGGGTGGCTCTAATTGGTAATCGCCCGGATCACCTCCAACTTTGTAGACGACGTACGGTGACCCTTGTTGCCGTGGAGCTGCCAACGGTACGGCAATGGTGGCCTAGTGTAGAACGGTATCTCTCCCCGGTGAGTCCCTAGAGCAGGTCTTGACGGAGAATACGATGCTTCATGATTTCTTGCACCACACGAAGCGCAACACGCTCAAGAGTGTTCACCAGGCTCTCAGAATGCCGATGTAGAGAATGAGCCACATCATAGTTAATTTCCTAGCGCAGGGCTCTGGTACGGTCCTCCGAAGGGAGAGACAGATCTACCCCTTCAAGCACGCCTTCGGGTTTGAACCCTTTGAACCTAATCCCGTGCGAACGGGTCTTCTCGAAAGAGCCGATGAGATCGGCTTCGAAGATGGCCTTGAGATCATCATATTTCTTCTTGTGCTGGAGGCAGATCTTCGTACTTGATATGTTCTTCCGCCATCTCGGATGTTGACGTGGTTGTTGTAGAATATTGTCCCACCGGGCGTGCTGCATGTGTTGTCCAAAACCCACCTGGCGAGCAAAGGGTTACAACACGAAGAGCGGAGGCTGCCAAGACTGGCCGGCCCCTGGTCCCTCGACGTTGTCCCGCAATGTTCCGGCACACGTCCCGGCCGTGCAAGTGCCACCTGACCTATACCGGTCAGAATGTGTTGGATTGCTTCGATTAGTCTCCCGCATGGTAGACACGTAACATTAAATACGAGCCCGATTGGCTCTCAGGTTGCCGTGGATCGGCTCAGAGCCGATCGCCCCATGATTCACGTTAGGTTTACGATGACATGGGGCCCTGCTTGATCAACACAAAGTTAAACCAATCCACGACGGTTTAGACCGTATGACCGGAACGTCCTACGCGTAGTTGAGCCTAATAGACACGAAAGATAATAGAAAGCTAACCCTAAAAGATGCCTAAAAACCAACATTAAGTTAATTCCGGAACAATCCCTCTTAGAGCTAACAAACCATACCTACGCACTACCGATCGTTCAACCCGTTTAAGGCCTAACCATACAGATATTAAACTAATCCTTGAAAAACAAGGAGCAACTATAACGATTGGATCTACTAAATAACGAACAAGCAAGGTGCGCCCTTACACCTAGATAGGTATAAGGGCAGCTAGATATCGACGGCATAGTAAGCAAATATGTGTAAGAAAAGCACCAATGCAAGCCCCAAGACATCTACGATAAGTAGTGTTACTCGCCATCAACAACGCTTCAACACGAGCAACACAAGATAAACGAATAACGTACGCTGCCTAGATCGCAAGATGCACCCAGGCGCATGATGTTTGCCCGGAAGAAACTCGAAACAAGGGGTGGCGATGCGCCCGATTTGTGTTTGTTGTGAACTGATTGTCCTCCTTTTCGATAACCCTAGATACATATTTATAGTCCAAGGGACTTTCTAATTCGAGGCGCTAACCGTGCATGGGTTAAACTCTATCTTTTAATTCTAAACTAAGATGCAATCTACTATAATTTGCTGGGGCAACTTAGCCCAAACTCTTTCGCACAAGGCCGCTTCAGAGACACTCCACGTGTATATCCTTCAAGCCCATCTCAATTACGGCCCATCTCCTGATTTGGCCAAAATCTGGTGATAACAGATCCCTAGGCCTTGTTTCCAAACATTGAATCTCCGTTTATTTACTGTTCTGTTGCATGTTTACTCGCTGCCATATTTTATTCAGATTACTATTACCACTCGTATACATCCATACTACTTGTATTTCACTATCTCTTTGTCGAACTAGTGCACCTATACATCCGACAAGTGTATTAGGTGTGTTGAGACACAAGAGACTTCTTGTATCGTGATTGCAGGGTTGCTTGAGAGGATATCTTTGACCTCTACCTCCCGAGTTCGATAAACTCGGGTGATCCACTTAAGGGAAACTTGACAAACCTCTCCTCTTGGAGGCCCAACACCGCCCACAGGAAAAGAAGCGTGAGTAGACATCAAGCTATTTTCCGGCGCGCCGTTGCCTGGGAGGTAAGGTAAAAAGGCACTCATACTCCGGTCCTGTAACTAAGTTGCGCCCGTTGTAAGTGCTCAAGGTATCTCCTTTAGATTCTTAATTACGTCTTTTGTTTCTTGTTCACTAGTCGGCATAATGGAAAATAACAGTGAGCTTCTTAATCTATTTCCTAGTTAAGACATGGATTGTTTGTCGAAAATTAAAAAACCTATGGAATTCATTTGCATGCTAGTAGCAATGATATTAGTATGAACGCTTTGAACACCATTGTTGCTAATGATATGGAAAAATTCTAAGCTTGGGGAAGCTGGTTTTGATGAGCATGACATTTTTAGTCCCCCAAGCATTGAGGAGAAAATTTTCTTTGATGATATTTTGCCTCCTACTTGTGATGATTACAATGATAGTGGTCTTTTGGTCCGCCACTATGGAGAGTAAATTTTATTATGATTATACTATGCCTCCTACACTTAATGAGAATAATAATGATAGCTACTATGTTGAATTTTCTCCCACTACAACTAATAAAATTGATTATGCTGATGTGGAGAGTAATAATTTTATGCATGTGGCTCATGACAAGAATGTTGTATGTGATAGTTATATTGTTGAGTTTGTTCATGCTACTTAAAGTTATTATGAGAGAGGGAAAACATGGTTATATGCATCTTAATAATATTAAGTTTCCCCTCTTTATGTTGAGAATCTTGAAATTGCGCTTGTGTTGCTTTTCTATGCTTACCACTTTGTTCTTCATGAATTTATTTGTGTACAAGATTCCTTTTCATAGGAAGTGGGTTAGGCTTAAATGTGTTTTGAATTTGCTTCTTGATGTTCTCTTGCTTCAAATCTTATTTCTCGCGAGAGCATCATTAAAATTACTGAGCCCATCTTAATGGCTATAAAGAAAGAACTTCTTGGGAGATAACCCATGTGTTTATTTTGCTACTCTTTGTTGTGTCTTGGAAGTTGTTACTACTGTAGCAACCTCTCCTTATCATGTTTTTGGTGCCAAGTAAAGTCTCTATGGTAAAGTTGATGCTAGATTTGATTGCTGCGAAACGAATTGTTGTCCTCACAACCGCGCAGAACCTTCGTAGGTAACTCCGTGAAATCGCAGCTTTACGTGCGTGATCCTTAGATATGTACGCAACTTTCATTAGTTTTGAGTTTTTCCGTTTGAGCAAGTTAAGTGCCCCCGCAAAATTCGTCTTTACGTTCTGTTTTGACAGATTCTACCTTTATTTCGCATTCGCTTTTGCTATGTTGAATGAGTTTCTTTGTTCCATTAACTTTGTGAAATGTCCGAAGTGTTAAGAATGATTATGTCATCTCTGAATGTGAATTTTTGATTATGCACTAACCCTCTAATGAGTTTGCTTGAAGTTTGGTGTGGAGGAAGTTTTCAAGGGTCAAGAAAGAGGATGATATATTATGATCAAGAAGAGTGAAAGGTCTAAGCTTGGGAATGCCCTGGTTCATCCCCGCTTATTTTAAGAAGACTAAGAGCTAAGCTTGGGATTCCCAAGGCATCCCCATCTTCATCGACAACTTATCAGGTCACTTCTAGTGAAACTATATTTTTATTCCGTCACATCTTATGTACTTTACTTAGAGCGTCTGACTTTTAATTTGTTTTGTTATTTTCATTCTCTCAATAAATTCATGCTCATGTGGGAGAGAGACACGCTCGCTTTTTCATATGAACACTTGAGTTCTTAGTTGTGCTTTAATGTTCATGGCGAAGGCTAAAATTGCTTCGTTGATTGCTATTTGGTTGGAATCAGAAAATGCTTCATATGGTTTGGAATAACTTGAAATTTGACAATTGTTTTGAGCTCTCATAAATCATGTTTAAGCTCTTGCATCATGTAGTTAAATCTAGTAGTGGAGTACTGTAGAGCTTGTTGAAATTTGGTTTGCATGATTGGTCTCTCTAAGGTCTAGATATTTTCTGGTAAAAGTGTTTGAGCAACAAGGAAGACATGTAGAGTCTTATAATGCTTGCAATATGTTCTTATGTAAGTTTTGTTGTACGTGTTCATACTTGTGTTTGCTTCAAACAACCTTGCTAGCCCAAAGCCTTACTGAGAGGAAATGCTTCTGGCATCCAAACACCTTGAGCCAAAACACATGCCATTTGTGTCCACCATATCTACCTACTATGTGGTATTTATCTGCCATTCCAAAATAAATTACTTGAGTGATACCTTTAAAATTTCATTCCTTTATCTTTGCAATATATAGCTCATGGGACAAATAGCTTAAAAACTATTGTGGTGATGAATATGTAGTTATGTGTCTTATTTCTTATAAGTTGCTTGTTGAGCGGTAACCATGTTTCTGGGGACGCCATCAACTTTACCTTTGTTGGATATCATGTGAGATGCTATGCATGTTCGTCTTGTCTGAATTAAGGGCGATTTTCATGATCAAATGGTTTGAGTATGCATATTGTTAGAGAAGAACATTGGGCCGCTAACCAAAGCCATGTATCATGGTGGAAGTTTCGAGTGGACATACAACCTCAATCTCTCATGAGAATATTATCTATTGTTGAATGCTTAAGCATTAAAAGAGGAGTCCATTATCTCTTGTCTATGTTGTCCCGGTATGGATGTCTTAAGTTGAGATCTATTAAAACGAGAAATCAAATGCAATTGATCTCCTTGGACCTTTGTACAAGCGGCATAGAGGTACCCCTTTGTGACACTTGGTTGAAACATATGTCATGCAATGATAATCCGTGTTAATCCAAGCTAATTAGGACAAGGTGCGAGCACTAGTACTCTATGCATGAGACTTGCAACTTGTAGGAAGTATTATTCATAGCACATATGAATTATTACTACCGTTGACAAAATTGTTTCTATGTTTTCAAAATAAAAGCTCTAGCACAAAAACAATAATCCATGCTTCCCTCTGCGAAGGGCCATTCTTTTACTTTATGTTGAGTCAGTTTACCCACTTCTTTCTATCTTAGAAGCAAACACTTGTGTTAATTGTGTGCATTGATTCTTACATATCTACCTATTGCACTTGTTATATTACTCTATGTTGACAAATATCCATGAGATATACATGTTACAAGTTGAAAGCAATTGCTGAAACTTAATCATCCTTTGTGTTGCTTCAATGCATTCTACTAAGAATTTATTGCTTTATGAGTTAACTCTTATGCAAGTCTTGTTGATACTTGTCTTGAAAGTACTATTCATGAAAAGTTTCATATATGATTCATTTGTTTAGTCATTATCTTTGTTAGCAATCTTTTGTTTCCATCACTTCATTCATCTCATATGCTTTACAATATTGTTGATCAAGATTATGTTGGTAGCATGTCACTTCAGAAATTATTCTTTTATACCTACTCGAGGGCGAGTAGGAACTAAGCTTGGGGATGCTTTGATACGTCAAACGTATCTATAATTTCTGATGTTCCATGTAGTTTTATGAAAATACCTACATGTTTTGTTCACACTTTATATCGTTTTGATACATTTTCCGGAACTAACCTATTGACGAGATGCCGATGTCAGCTCAGCCATTGCTTTTAAATCCTAGTAAAATATTCTTAATTGGACGAAATCAACGCCCAAAGATTATAATTGCACGAAGCTTCCAACACCGAGAGGCACTGCTGGGAGCCCTGGGGCCCACACATGCGCCGGCGCCCAAGGGACGCGCCCCCTCATTGTCCGGCGGCCTCGTCAGCCCTCCGACTCCGCCTCTTCCGCCTATTTAAGCCCCCGACCTAAAACCTCGAGAAAAGCCACGATACAAGAAAAGTTCCAGAGCCGCCGCCATCGCGAAGCCAAGATCCGGGGGACAACGATCTGTTCCGGCACGCCGCCGGACGGGGAAGTGCCCTAAGGCTTCTCCATCGACACCACCGACATCTCCATCAACGCTGCTGCTCCCATGATGAGGATGGAGTAGTTCTCCCCCGAGGCTAAGGGCTGTACCGGTAGCTATGTGGTTAATCTCTCTCTCCGTACTCCAATACAATGATCTCATGAATTGCTTTGCATGATTGAGACCCATATGATGAGCTTTGTATCGCTACTAGTCTATGTGCTACTCATGTGATGTTAAAGTAGTCTATTCCTCCCGCATGGTGTAATGGTGACAGGGGTGTGCATCGTGTGGTTCTTGTCGTAGGCTATGATCATAATCTCTTGTAGGTTATGGAGTTAATTATCACTATGATAGTATTTATGTGATCTATTCCCCCTTTCATAGTGTAATGGTGACAGTGTGTATATATGTTAGTACTCGGTTTATTTTGCAAAGATCTATTATGCTCTAAGGTTACTTAAATATGAATGCTGAATGTTGTGGCGCTTGTTAACTCCGGCTTGAGGGAGCTCTTGTAGCCCTACACAATGAATGGTGTTTGTCATCCAACAAAAGAGTGTATGTAGCACAAGTGAGAGAAGTTATTAATTTATTATGCAATCAATGTTGAGAGTGTCCACTAGTGAAAGTATGATCCCAAGGCTTTGTTTCGAAACATCGAATCTCCGTTTATTTACTGTTTTGTTGCATGTTTACTCGCTGCTATATTTTATTCAGATTACTATTACCACTCATATACATCCATACTACTTGTATTTCACTATCTCTTCAAACTAGTGCACCTATACATCTGACAAGTGTATTAGGTGTGTTGGGGACACAAGAGATTTCTTGTATCGTGATTGCAGGGTTGCTTGAGAGGGATATCTTTTGACCTCTACCTCCCTGAGTTCGATAAACCTTGGGTGATCCACTTAAGGGAAACTTGCTGCTGTTCTACAAACCTCTGCTCTTGGAGGCCCAACACTGTCTACAAGAAAAGAAGCGTGAGTAGACATTAGTGACACTCCGATGAGTTGTGGTGGCGATGGCGGTGTGGAGGACTCCACCACCGGCGCCTATGGAGGTGCTTGAGGCGATGGCGGTGTGGAGGAGATGGCGCCGAGGTGCAACTTTTTGGTGACGGTGCCGATGAGAGGTGGAAGGCCTCTGTTTTTCAACCTCTAAAACTGCCAAAAAATGCCCATTCTCAACCCTTAAACTGGTTTGAGGGTTTGAGAGTTTAGGGGTACTACTAGTGATGCTCTGAGCTCCGGCCCAGCCTACTCAAAGTGCATATGATCCGAGCCGATCCGCTCTATCCGGCAGACTGCGGGCCTGTGACCGTCATCTTCGTCCTCGTGCGTGCGGGGCGTGTGTTGCATTGGCTCGCTCCACATCTCTGCTCCCCAAGTTCTCCTTGTCTTTTCTTCCCTCTAATCGGGCGCATCTGCTTTTAGGGAGTACCTGAGCGCACCCTCCCAGCCGTCCTCGATGGCCTTCGCAACGGCGACGCCAGGCTAGAAATGCCAGAGTCGCCGCCACCATCGCCTACGGCTCCCTCGCGCTAACAGCAGAGGAGGACGGCGAGCTTGTAATCCTCCCATTCTTCTTCTCCCTCTAGACCGGGGTGGTCAGCGTCGTCCTCTCACTACACCTCCTTACACCGTCAAGCGCGGGAAAGGAGGAGTACGCGATGCTGCCCCTAAATCGAAGGCGCAACAGCGGCAGGGAATTACAATCCGCGAACCGTCTCGGGTTCCGGCGGCAGACCCTCGTCCGAAGCCGGAGGTGAAGGAGGAGGAGTACGACGAGAGGCCGCGAAGGCAGCGGAGTACCTCCGTCGGCAGCGCCTCATCGCCAACAACGACGACCTCGAGGACTGCCCAGGATACAACGCGGCGCACATGGCATTGCTGAACGAGAAGGACGCCTGGAGGGGCGACATCAATGACATGATTGCCATGTCCATTTGCGACTCCGACATAACGCTCGTTGATCTCACCCATGACGTTGAGGAAGTAGGACCCAGCACGAGCCCATGGACGAGGACGCCAGAGGCGTGGTAAAGTACGAGCCCGTCAACGAGGACGCCGACCCTCGCGGCAAGCATGACGGCATCGATGACATCATGTTCAATTTTCAACAGTACTACGATTGCTCTGGCCGCCCCAAGTTCGACTAGTTTAGTTTTAATTTTAAAATTCATCAAATTTCGTTCAAATCAATGTAATATATAACAAATTTAAATGAATTCTTTCAGTTAGGGATGTGACTGGAGAGAGACTTATCCCACACGCGGCACCAAGCACAAGGTCCGACGCCTTTTAGGGCCGCTTTGAGGGACGGCGGAGACTCTCAATCACGTGTGAATTGGAGACGGTCTCTCGCCGGAATTTCATGCAGCGCGAGGAAGCGGGATTGCGCTGGGATCTCTATGCGCGGGGTTGAAGGGGATTGTTCTCTGGTGCGGAGGATTGCGTCAGAGGTGCGGTCTAAGCGTGTATGGTGCCAATACCCAAACCAATCTGACAGTCGTGCGTCATCGGCCTGACTTGATCGCGTGGTTCCGCATGCGGAGGATATGTTGACTAGATCCTCCGGAAGATGCGTAGCACCGCCCCAAAGAGAACCTGCCCCGAACTCAACCAATTTGAAAGCAACACGGTCGGTTTTACAGAGATCTGGGCCAGGCTAGAAATGCCAGAGTCGCCGCCACCATCGCCTATGGCTCTCTCGCGCAAACAGCAGAGGAGGACGGCGAGCTTGTCATCCTCCCATTCTTCTTCTCCCTCTAGAACAGCGCGGTCAGCGCCGTCCTCTCACAACACCTCCCCTTACACAGTGCCGAAGCGCGGGGTGAAGGAGGAGTACGCGATGCTTCCCCTAAATCAGAGGCGCAACAGCGGCAGCGGAATTACAATCCGCGAACCGTCTCGGGTTCCGGCGGTAGGACCCTCGTCCGAAGCCGGAGGTGAAGGAGGAGGAGTACGACGAGGAGGCCGCGAAGGTAGCGGAGTACCTCAGTCGGCAGTGCCTCATCGCCAACAACGACGACCTCGAGGACTGCCCGGGATACAACGCGGCGCACATGGCGTTGCTGAACGAGAAGGACGCCTGGAGGGGCGACATCAATGACATGATCGCCATGTCCATTTGCGCCTCCGACATAACGCTCGTTGATCTTACCCATGACGTTGAGGAAGTAGGACCCAGCGACGCGGTGAAGTACGAGCCCATGGACTAATATCATTGTTACTAGCATACAAATAAGATTCCATAGGTTTTTTAATTTTCGCAGCAAACAATCCATGTCTTAACTCAGGAAATAGATTAAGAAGCTCACTGTTATTTTCCATTATGCCTGACTAGTGAACAAGAAACAAAAAGTCGCAATTGCAGAGTCTAAAGGAGATACCATCGAGCACTTACAACGGCACTAGAAAATAACTTAGTTACCTGGGACCGGAGTATGAGTGCCTTTTACCTTACCTCCCCAAAACATCAAAATAGCTTGATGTCTACTCACGCTTCTTTTCCTGTAGACGTGTTGGGCCTCCAAGAGCAGAGGTTTGTAGAATGCAGCAAGTTTCTTAAGTGAATCACCCAAGGTTTATCGAACTCATGGAGGTAGAGGTCAAAGATAGTCCTCTCAAGCAACTCTGCAATTAAGATACAAGAAGTCTCTTGTGTCCCCAACACACCTAATACACTTGTCGATGTATAGGTGCACTAGTTCGGCGAAGAGATAGTAAAACACAGTGGTATAGATGAATATGAGTGGTAATAACAATCTGAAATAAATATGGCAGCGAGTAAACATGCAGTAACAAGAAGTAAACGGTGTTTCAGTATTGGAAACAAGGCCTAGGGATCATACTTTCACTAGTGGACACTCTCAACATTGATCGCATAATAAATAAATAACTTCTCTCATTTGTGCTACATACACTCTTTTGTTGGATGACAAACACCATTCGTTGTGTAGGGCTACAAGAGCTCCCTCAAGCCGGGGTTAACAAGCGCCACAACATTCGGCATTCATATTTAAGTAACCTTAGAGCATAATAGATCTTTGCAAAATAAACCGAGAACTAACATAGCATACACACTGTCCACATTACACTATGAAAGGAGGAATAGATCACATCAATACTATCATAATGATGATTAACTCCATAACCTACAAGAGATTATGATCATAACCTACGACAAGAACTACACATGCACACACTCGTCACCTTTACACCATGCAGAGGAATAGACTACTTTAAAACATCACATGAGTAGCACACTAGTATAGCGATACAAAGCTCATCATATGGATCTCAATTGTGCAAAGCAATTCATGAGATCATTGTATTGGAGTACGAGGAGAGATTAACCACATAGCTACCGGTACAGCCCTTAGCCTCGAGGGAGAACTACTCCTCCTCATCATGGGAGCGGCAACGCTGATGGAGATGGCGGTGGTGTCGATGGAGAAGCCTTCCTGGGGCACTTCCCCGTCCCGGCGTGCCGGAACAGAGACTCCTGTCCCCAGATCTTGGCTTCGCGATGGCGGCGGCTCTGGAACTTTTCTCGTACCGTGGTTTTTCCGTATCGATGTGTTAGGCCAGGGAGCTTTAAATAGGCGAAGAGGCGGAGTCGGAGGGGTCCTGGGGCCACCACACGCAGGGCGGCACGCCCAGGCCCTAGGCCGCGCCGCACCACGTGTGGGCCCCCAGTCCCCTCCGGTCTTTCTCCGGTTGGAAGCTTCGTGGAAATATAAGATGTTCGGGCGTTGATTTCGTCCATCCCGAGAATATTTCCTTACTAGGATTTCGAAACCAAAAACAGCAGAAAACAGGAACTGGCACTTCGCATCTCGTCAATAGGTTAGTTCCGAAAATGCATCCAAACGATATAAAGTGAACAAAAGATGTAGGTATTGTCATAAAACAAGCATGGAACGTCAGAATTATAGATACGTTGGAGACGTATCAAGCATCCCCAGCTTAGTTCCTACTGCCCTCGAGTAGGTAAACGATAACACAAATAATTTCTGAAGTGACATGCTACCATCATAATCTTGATCAACATTATTGTAAAGCATATGACATGAATGGAGTGATTCAAAGCAATGATCTATAGTTTGCTAACAAATAGATAACATATAGCAAAACTTTTCATGAATAGTACTTTCAAGACAAGCATCAAAAGTCTTGCATAAGAGTTAACTCATAAGGCAATAAATTCAAAGTAAAGGCATCGAAGCAACACAAAGATTAAGTTTCAGCGGATTGCTTTCAACTTTCAACATGCATATCTCATGGATAATTGTCAACATAGAGTAATATGATGAATGCAAATAAGCAAGTATGTAAGAATCAATGCACAACTTGACACAAGTGTTTGCTTCTAAGATGGAAGTAAATGGGTAAACCGACTCAACAATAAAAGTAAAAGGCCCTTCGGAGAGGGAAGCAGGGATTAAATCATGTGCTAGAGCTTTTCAAGTTTTGAAATCATATAGAGAGCATAAAAGTAAAGTTTTGAGAGGTGTTTGTTGTTGTCAACGAATGGTAATGGGTACTCTAACTACCTTATCAACCGTGACTTTCAAGAGCGACTCCCATGAAGGACGTTATTTCTACCAACAAGGTAGATCATCCCCCTTCTCTTTTGTTTACACATGTACTTTAGTTTTATTTATTAGATGACACCTCCCAACCTTTGCTTACACAAGCCATGGCTAACCGAATCCTCTAGTGCCTTCCAACATTCACATACCATGAAGGAGTGTCTATTTGCAAAATTAAGTTGCTTACTGATGATCGAGCAAAACATGTGAAGAGAAGTATTAATGCAAGTTAATTAATTGGGGCTGGGAACCCATTGCCAGCTCCTTTTGCAAAATTATTGGATAAGCGGATGAGCCACTAGTCCATTGTGAAAGTCTGTTTAAGTAAATGACAAGATCGAAAGATAAAACACCACATACTTCCTCATGAGCTATAAAACATTGACACAAATAAGAGATAATAGCTTTTGAATTGTTTAAAGGTAGCACATGAAGTATTTACTTGGAATGGCAGGAAATACCACATAGTAGGTAGATATGGTGGACACAAATGGCATGGGTTTTGGCTCAAGGTGTTTGGATGCATGAGAAGCATTTCCTCTCAGTACAAGGTTTAGGCTAGCAAGGTTGTTTGAAGCAAACACAAGTATGAACAGTTACAGCAAAACTTACACAAGAACATATTGCAAGCATTATAAGACTCTACACGTCTTCCTTGTTGTTCAAACACTTTACCGAAAATATCTAGACTTAGAGACCAATCATGCAAACCAAATTTTAACAAGCTCTACGGTAGTTCTCCACTAATAGATTAAACTACATGATGCAAGAGCTTAAACATGATCTAATGAGAGCTCAAAACAATTGCCAAGTATCAAGTTATTCCAAACCATATGAAGCATTTTCTGATTCCAACCAAATAGCAACAAGTGAAGAGATCAACTTTCGCCCTTGAACATTAAAAGTAAGAATGAAGAACACTGTTGTTCATATGAAAAAGTGGAGCGTGTCTCTCTCCCACATGAGCATGAATTTATTCAGAGAATGAAAATAGAAAAACGAAAATAAAAGCACACGGACGCTCCAAGTAAAGTACATAAGATGTGACGGAATAAAAATATAGTTTCACTAGAAGTGACCTGATAAGTTGTCGATGAAGAAGGATGCCTTGGGCATCCCGCTTAGATGCTTGAGTCTTCTTAAAATATGCAGGATGAACCACCGGGGCATCCCCAAGCTTAGACTTTTCACTCTTCTTGATCATAGTATATCATCCTCTTCTCTCGACCCTTAAAAACTTCCTCCACACCAAACTTCAAGCAAACTCATTAGAGGGTTAGTGCATAATAAAAATTCACATGTTCAGAGGTGATATAATCATTCTTAACACTTCTGGACATTGCACAAAGTTTCTTAAAGTTAATGGAACAAAGAAATCCATTCAACATAGCAAAAGCGGCAATAAATAAAAGGCAGAATCTGTCAAAACAGAAGTCCGTAAAGACGAATTTTGCAGGCACTTAACTTGCTCAAACGGAAAAACTCAAAACTAATGAAAGTTGCGTACATATCTGGGGATCACACGTAAATTGGAAGATTTTCTGAGTTACCTACAGAGAGTTTTGCACAAATTCGTGAGTGACAAATCTGTTTCAGTAATCCAAATCTAGTATCAACCTTACTATAGAGACTTTACTTGGCACAAAAACATCATAAGGAGAGGTTGCTACAGTAGTAACAACTTCCAAGACTCAACAAAACAGTAGCAAAA
The DNA here is from genome assembly GCA_030979885.1 of Lolium multiflorum. Lineage (NCBI taxonomy): Eukaryota > Viridiplantae > Streptophyta > Magnoliopsida > Poales > Poaceae > Lolium > Lolium multiflorum. The sequence continues at coordinate 134,805,501 of CM061747.1, read as the reverse complement.
TAAACACATGGGTTATCTCCCAAGAAGTTCTTTCTTTATAGCCATTAAGATGGGCTCAGTAATTTTAATGATGCTCTCGAAAGAAATAAGAATTGAAGCAAAAGAGAACATCAAGAAGCAAATTCAAAACACATTTAAGCCTAACCCACTTCCTATGAAAAGAAATCTTGTACACAAATAAATTCATGAAGAACAAAGTGGCAAGCATAGAAAAGCAACACAAGGGCAATTTCAAGATTCTCAACATAAAGAGGGGAAACTTAATATTATTAAGATGCATATAACCATGTTTCCTCTCTCATAATAACTTTCAGCATCATGAACAAACTCAACAATATAACTATCACATAAAACATTCTTGTCATGAGCCACATGCATAAAATTATTACTCTCCACATAAGCATAATCAATTTTATTAGTTGTAGTGGGAGCAAATTCAACAAAGTAGCTATCATTATTATTCTCATCAAGTGTAGGAGGCATAGTATAATCATAATAAAATTTACTCTCCATAGTAGGCGGCACCAAAAGACCACTATCATTATAATCATCATAAATAGGAGGCAAAGTATCATCAAAGCAAGTTTTCTCCTCAATGCTTGGGGGACTAAAAATGTCATGCTCATCAAAACCAGCTTCCCAAGCTTAGAATTTTCCATATCATTAGCAACAATGGTGTTCAAAGCGTTCATACTAATATCATTGTTACTAGCATACAAATAAGATTCCATAGGTTTTTTAATTTTCGCAGCAAACAATCCATGTCTTAACTCAGGAAATAGATTAAGAAGCTCACTGTTATTTTCCATTATGCCTGACTAGTGAACAAGAAACAAAAAGTCGCAATTGCAGAGTCTAAAGGAGATACCTTCGAGCACTTACAACGGCACAAGAAAATAACTTAGTTACCTGGGACCGGAGCATGAGTGCCTTTTACCTTACCTCCCAACGGCGCTAAAAATAGCTTGATGTCTCACGCTTCTTTCCGTAGACATGTTGGGCCACCAAGAGCAGAGGTTTGTAGAACAGCATCAAGTTTCCCTTAAGTGAATCACCCAAGGTTTATCGAACTCGGGAGGTAGAGGTCAAAGATAGTCCTCTCCAACCCCGCAATTAAGATAGAAGAAGTCTCTTGTGTCCAACACACCTAATACACTTGTCGTATGTATAGGTGCACTAGTTCGAAGAGATAGTAAAACACAGGTGGTATAGATGAATATGAGTGGTAATAACAATCTGAAATAAATATGGCAGCGAGTAAACATGCAGAGGTGTATAAGCTTGTTTGCGATTGGAAACAAGGCCTAGGGATCATACTTTCACTAGTGGACACTCTCAACATTGATCGCATAATAAATAAATAACTTCTCTCATTTGTGCTACATACACTCTTTTGTTGGATGACAAACACCATTCGTTGTGTAGGGCTACAAGAGCTCCCTCAAGCCGGAGTTAACAAGCGCCACAACATTCGGCATTCATATTTAAGTATCCTTAGAGCATAATAGATCTTTGCAAAATAAACCGAGAACTAACATAGCATACACACATGTCAACATTACACTATGAAAGGAGGAATAGATCACATCAATACTATCATAATGATGATTAACTCCATAACCTACAAGAGATTATGATCATAACCTACGACAAGAACTACACGATGCACACATTGTCGCCTTTACACCATGCAGGAGGAATAGACTACTTTAATAACATCACATGAGTAGCACATAGACTAGTAGCGATACAAAGCTCATCATATGGATCTCAATTATGCAAAGCAATTCATGAGATCATTGTATTGGAGTACGAGAGAGAGATTAACCACATAGCTACCGGTACAGCCCCAGCCTCGAGGGAGAACTACTCCCTCATCATGGGAGCAGAACGTTGATGGAGATGGCGGTGGTGTCGATGGAGAAGCCTTCGGGGCACTCCCCGTCCGGCCGCGTGCCGAACAGAGACTCTTGTCCCCCAGATCTGGCGCGATGGCGGCGGCTGAACTTTTCTGGTTTTTCCGTATCGATGTTTTAGGTCGTGAGCTTTAAATAGGCGAAGAGGCGGAGTCGGAGGGTCCCTGGGACCACACGGGGGCGCGCTTGCCCTAGGCCGCGCCGCCACCACGTGTGGGCCCCAGGCCTCCCCTCGACTTTCTCCTGTTCAAGCTTCGTGGAAATATAAGATGTGGGCGTTGATTTCGTCCAATTCGAGAATATTTCCTTACTAGGATTTCTGAAACCAAAAACGCGAAAACTGGACCTCGGCATCTCGTCAATAGGTTAGTTCCAGAAAATGCATCCAAACGATATAAAGTGTGAACAAAACATGTAGGTATTGTCATAAAACAAGCACGGAACATCAGAAATTATAGATACGTTGGAGACGTATCAATCGCCATGTCCATTTGCGACTCCGACATAACGCTCGTTGATCTCACCCATGACGTTGAGGAAGTAGGACCCAGCGACGCGGTGAAGTACGAGCCCATGGACGAGGACGCCAGAGGCGCGGTAAAGTACGAGCCCGTCAACGAGGACGCCGACCCTCGCGGCAAGCATGACGTCATCGATGACATCATGTTCAATTTTCAACAGTACTACGATTGCTCTGGCCGCCCCAAGTTCGACTAGTTTAGTTTTAATTTTAAATTTCATCGAATTTCTTTCAAATCCATGAAATATATAACAAATTTAAATGAATTCTTTCAGTTAGGGATGTGACTGGAGAGAGACTTATCCCACACGCGGCACCAAGCACAAGGTCCGACGCCTTTTAGGGCCGCTTTGAGGGACGGCGGAGATGCTCTCAATCACGTGTGAATTGGAGACGGTCTCTCGCCGGAATTTCATGCGGCGCGAGGCAGCGGGATTGCGCTGGGATCTCTATGCGCGGGGTTGAAGGGGATTGTTCTCTGGTGCGGAGGATTGCGTTAGAGGTGCGGCCTAAGCGTGTATGGTGCCAATACCCAAACCAATCTGACGGTCGTGCGTCATCGGCCTGACTTGATCGCGTGGTTCCGCATGCGGAGGATATGTGACTAGATCCTCCGGAAGATGCGTAGCACCGCCCCAAAGAGAACCTGCCCCGAACTCAACCAATTTGAAAGCAACACGGTCGGTTTTACAGAGATCTGGGCCATGCTAGAAATGCCAGAGTCGCCGCCACCATCGCCTACGGCTCCCTCGCGCTAACAGCAGAGGAGGACGGCGAGCTTGTCATCCTCCCATTCCTCTTCTCCCTCTAGACCGGTGCGGTCAGCGCCGTCCTCTCACTACACCTCCCCTTACACCGTGCCGAAGCGCGGGTGAAGGAGGAGTACGCGATGCTGCCCCTAAATCGGAGGCGCAACAGCGGCAGCGGAATTACAATCCGCGAACCGTCTCGGGTTCCGGCGGCAGGACCCTTGTCCGAAGCCGGAGGTGAAGGAGGAGGAGTACGACGAGGAGGCCGCGAAGGCAGCGGAGTACCTCCATCGGCAGCGCCTCATCGCCAACAACGACGACCTCGAGGAGTGCCCGGGATACAACGCGGCGCACATGGCGTTGCTGAATGAGAAGGACGCCTGGAGGGGCGACATCAATAACATGATCGCCATGTCTATTTGCGACTCCGACATAACGCTCGTTGATCTCACCCATGACGTTGAGGAAGTAGGACCCAGCGACGCGGTGAAGTACGAGCCCATGGACGAGGACGCCAGAGGCGCGGAAAAGTATGAGCCCGTCAACGAGGACACCGACCCTAGCGGCAAGCATGACGTCATCGATGACATCATGTTCAATTTTTAACAGTACTACGATTGCTCTGGCCGCCCCAAGTTCGACTAGTATAGTTTTAATTTTAAATTTCATCGAATTTCATTCAAATCCATGTAATATATAACAAATTTAAATGAATTCTTTCAGTTAGGGATGTGACTGGAGAGAGACTTATCCCACACGCGGCACCAAGCACAAGGTCCGACGCCTTTTAGGGCCGCTTTGAGGGACGGCGGAGATGCTCTCAATCACGTGTGAATTGGAGACGGTCTCTCGGAATTTCATGCGGCGCGAGGCAGCGGGATTGCGCTGGGATCTCTATGCGCGGGGTTGAAGGGGATTGTTCTCTGGTGCGGAGGATTGCGTCAGAGGTGCGGCCTAAGCGTGTATGGTGCCAATACCCAAACTAATCTGACGGTCGTGCGTCATCGGCCTGACTTGATCGCGTGGTTCCGCATGCGGAGGATATGTTGACTAGATCCTCCGGAAGATGCGTAGCACCGCCCCAAAGAGAACCTACCCCGAACTCAACCAATTTGAAAGCAACACGGTCGGTTTTACAGAGATCTGGGCCAGGCTAGAAATGCCAGAGTCGCCGCCACCATCGCCTACGGCTCTCTCGCGCTAACAGCAGAGGAGGACGGCGAGCTTGTCATCCTCCCATTCATCTTCTCCCTCTAGAACGGCGCGGTCAGCGCCGTCCTCTCACTACACCTCCCCTTACACCGTGCCGAAGCGCGGGGTGAAGGAGGAGTACGCGATGCTGCCCCTAAATCGGAGGCGCAACAGCGGCAGCGGAATTACAATCCGCGAACCGTCTCGGGTTCCGGCGGCAGGACCCTCGTCCGAAGCCGGAGGTGAAGGAGGAGGAGTACGATGAGGAGGCCGCGAAGGCAGCGGAGTACCTCCGTCGGCAGCGCCTCATCGCCAACAACGATGACCTCGAGGACTGCCCGAGATACAACGCGGCGCACATGGCGTAGCTGAACGAGAAGGACGCCTGGCGGGGCGACATCAATGACATGATCGCCATGTCCATTTGCGCCTCCGACATAACGCTCGTTGATCTCACCCATGACGTTGAGGAAGTAGGACCCAGCGACGCGGTGAAGTACGAGCCCATGGACGAGGACGCCAGAGGCGCGGTAAAGTACGAGCCCATCAACGAGGACGCCGACCCTCGCGGCAAGCATGACGTCATCGATGACATCATGTTCAATTTTCAACAGTACTACGATTGCTCTAGCCGCCCCAAGGTCGACTAGTTTAGTTTCAATTTTAAACTTCATCGAATTTCGCTCAAATCCATGTAATATATAACAAATTTAAATGAATTCTTTCAGATAGGGATGTGACTGGAGAGAGACTTATCCCACACGCGGCACCAAGCACAAGGTCCGACGCCTTTTAGGGCCGCTTTGAGGGACAGCGGAGATGCTCTCAATCACGTTTGAATTGGAGACGGTCTCTCGCCGGAATTTCATGCGGCGCGAGGCAGCGGGATTGCGCTGGGATCTCTATGCGCGGGGTTGAAGGGGATTTTTCTCTGGTGCGGAGGATTGCGTCAGAGGTGCGGCCTAAGCGTGTATGGTGCCAATACCCAAACCAATCTGACGGTCGTGCGTCATCGTCCTGACTTGATCGCGTGGTTCCGCATGCGGAGGATATGTGACTAGATCCTCCGGAAGATGCGTAGCACCGCCCCAAAGAGAACCTGCCCCGAACTCAACCAATTTGAAAGCAACACGGTAGGTTTTACAGAGATCTGGGCCAGGCTAGAAATGCCAGAGTCGCCGCCACCATCGCCTACGGCTCCCTCGCGCTAACAGCAGAGGAGGACGGCGAGCTTGTCATCCTCCCATTCTTCTTCTCCCTCTAGACCGGCGCGGTCAGCGCCGTCCTCTCACTACACCTCCCCTTACACCGTGCCGAAGCGCGGGGTGAAGGAGGAGTACGCGATGCTGCCCCTAAATCGGAGGCGCAACAGCGGCAGCGGAATTACAATCCGCGAACCGTCTCGGGTTCCGGCGGCAGGACCCTCGTCCGAAGCCGGAGGTGAAGGAGGAGGAGTACGACGAGGAGGCCGCGAAGGCAGCGGAGTACCTCCGTCGGCAGCGCCTCATCGCCAACAACGACGACCTCGAGGACTGCCCGAGATACAACGCAGCGCACATGGCGTTGCTGAACGAGAAGGACGCCTGGAGGGGCGACATCAATGACATGATCGCCATGTCCATTTGCGACTCCGACATAACGCTCGTTGATCTCACCCATGACGTTGAGGAAGTAGGACCCAGCGAGGCGGTGAAGTACGAGCCCATGGACGAGGACGCCAGAGGCGCGGTAAAGTACGAGCCCGTCAACGAGGACGCCGACCCTCGCGGCAAGCATGACATCATCGATGACATCATGTTCAATTTTCAACAGTACTACGATTGCTCTGGCCGCCCCAAATTCGACTAGTTTAGTTTTAATTTTAAATTTCATCGAATTTCGTTCAAATCCATGTAATATATAAGAAATTTAAATGAATTCTTTCAGTTAGGGATTTGACTGGAGAGAGACTTATCCCACACGCGGCACCAAGCACAAGGTCCGACGCCTTTTAGGGCCGCTTTAAGGGACGGCGGAGATGCTCTCAATCACGTGTGAATTGGAGACGGTCTCTCGCCGGAATTTCATGCGGCGCGAGGCATCGGGATTGCGCTGGGATCTCTATGCGCGGGGTTGAAGGGGATTGTTCTCTGGTGCGGAGGATTGCGTCAGAGGTGCGGCCTAAGCGTGTATGGTGCCAATACCCAAACCAATCTGACGGTCGTGTGTCATCGGCCTGACTTGATCGCGTGGTTCCGCATGCGGAGGATATGTTGATTAAATCCTCCGGAAGATGCGTAGCACCGCTCCAAAGAGAACCTGCCCCGAACTCAACCAATTTGAAAGCAACACGATCGGTTTTACAGAGACCAGCCTTTGCACCGAGCCGGACTCAGCCTGCGGTGCAAGGCGCTATGCTCGATGCCGCGCGCAGAGATTTAAGCGCTGCCGTCTCGCAAAGTTTGTGCCGATAATTATTCATGTTAGGTAGTTTGTTAGATTCGTAGATCGTCTCCGCAATGGGAGCTGCCTGAGACGACGGACTTGACGCAACCGCGGACGAGGCCGACAATCCTGGTGCCACCGCCGCCGCCGGTTCCGGTGTCGGTTGCTATCTCCGCAACCTTTCCATATCAGGGCCGTTGAAACATGCGTTTCGAGCTGTTAGTTTTCCGTCGGGACCCACGCCGAAACGACAACGAATTAAACCAAATTGGATATATCAGTCACTCAGGTACTACGGGCGTACCAGCATCAGGTAGGCCGGCGAGTTGCGAATGCGGCAGAGCGGGTCGCCGAGGAGGTCAGTGAACAGGCACATCTTGCCGGAGCCGCCGCCCCCACTGGAACCCACCTCGCACTCCCGCTCCACCTCCTCCACGCCGTCGCGGTCGCGATCACCGTCGTACTCTCGCACCCTCACCTCCACGGCCGCCGCCTCCTCCTCCTCCACCATCGCAGCAACCGCCACGACCATGATCGAGCTCACTTTCTTGGTAGGCCACCTGAGGTCAAAATAGACAAATAAATTTTATAGCCAGCCATAAATATAGCTAGGAAAAACATTTATTGTCAGGGAAAAATATCGTGATTAATATTTCATTTCTAAGAGGTACTCATTTACCTTGTAGTACTCCCTCCGATTCATATTAATTGACTTCAATGTGGATGTATGTAGAACTAAAATGTGTCTAGATACATCCATATTAGAGTCAATTAATATGAACCGGAGGGAGTAGTTAGTACTATAACATATCGGGTTATCGACTGGAAAGCCAGATACCGACATATATATTGCCTTGCATAGGAGCCAATGGCGTATCTTGATTAACATTATTGACAGAAAGAATCATTCATTGAGTACCACGTCCATGTGCAAAAAAGGTTAGAAACATGGAAAGCCAAATACCGACATACAATATGTATTAACTTGCACAGGAGACAACGGCGTATCCGGATTTATTTCCCTTATAGTTATAGCGCAGGTCGAATCGCATCCACGCATGCCAAAAAATAAACGATTTGAAGCTGATATGGTCGAAGCCACAACCCCTATAAAGTGCGGCGCTGCTCATTGTGGCAGTACTTGTCTTCTCATCTCTTTGCAATCGAGCGTGATGGGTTCCTTTTCTCTGTTCGCCGTGTTGCTGCTCGTGCTATTCGCCCGTGGAAACAATGCAGCAAGGCTCTACCCAACTAGCCAAAAGGTACTATGTCTGCCTTGTGCGTACTAGAATTAACTGCATGTTTTGGCCACTAATTTTATGTACAGTATTTTATTTGATCTGCAAGTCCGAGAACGAAACAAGCTTTTTGGTTCAACCTCGGTTGCTTCAAGGATTGTCGTATACGACTGAGTCTGATACCCTCTATACCTATGTACGTATCATCTCCCCTGCCTTAATTCGTTACAAAGATAGCATGTAATACCTTATTTAATCTGACCTAATTGGCATCCGCGGTTCATTTGGGTTTAGGTAAAATTAGTAGTATTCTGTAGTGTATTTGAGCATCTTTTTTAAGGACGCTGGCCATCCATCACGTATGTAGGCGGCAGTTCATGAGATGTTGGCGGGAGAGTACTACGGAGTTAGCGTGACCATGGATGTGTACGACTTCTTGCTGACCAGCGACCAGTACTCTTTAGCCGGTGTTCGTATTTTCAACGAAGGAGATGGTGCAGCAACCAGTTTGAGTGTCATCCAGATCGGTTGGGTGGTAAGCTTGTAACTACCCTAGCTACAATTTACATCTTCCTGTTATTAAAATACATGACTCAATTTTTTCTAGATTTGGATGTATGAATAACTAAAATTTACAATGCAATATGTGTACAGTACTTATGTTAATCAATGATTTGCTACAGGTCAACCCAGGAACTTTCGGTGGTGATTCAGCCACTCATTTATTTGGTTTTTGGTCGGTAAGTGTTCTTGATCCATCAACTTGCATTTTCCACTTGTTTGTGTATGTACTAATATTTGTTTTTTATGCAGGCTGATGGGAACAAACATTCATGCATAAACACCAACTGTGATACAGGTTTTCAGCCTGAGGCTGGTGCACCCATAGCTCTTGGTGATGTCATTTCGCCGGTCTCGCAGCCCAAGGGAGCAAAGCAAACTATCACAATCAAAGTCACTAAGGTAGGTTGAGAGAGTGTGTAGTATACCTTCTTGGCAGTTAAAATATAAAAAATATGTCCGTTGTAATTTTATTTCTTGCATTTACTTATTATGATACAGGATAGCGAATCGGGAGACTGGCTGGTGCATTACGGTTTTAACCAGGGTGACCCCAAGCTGATCGGTCGTTACCCCAAGTCTTTATTCACTGGCGGCTTGGCATATCGAGCGACCCACATCAACATCGGCGGTGCAGTACAGGCCAGCAATACGGGTCTTGTTCCCATGGGTAGTGGCTACATCCCGTCAAATGATAGCATGGCCATGGCTGCGTCCTTCAGCAACATTGAGATCATTGACCGGAATGGGAAAGCTTCGCTCTCGGCCCACGACTTTCCAGGCCATACAAGCAATCCAAACACGTTCGATGTTAGTCCTGTGGTCAATGGACAATTCTTCTACGGTGGGCCCTATCGGACGACCACATGATTTAGAGTTTGCACAATAATGTTTTTAGATTTGTGTTTGTTCAATATGAAATTAGCTAAGCAAGCATTTGATTATCAATAACTGTTATAACATTTGGTTTGTTATATGCTGTTATTAAACTATGTTGGATGTTGTTTGTGTGTTGGCATGGTCCGTTATGTTCCTATCCTGGCCTATTCATGTGAATACATGAAAGATGTCCATAATTGTGTATTTAAAAATATTAAAACAACACTTTGCCTTGAATGTATTCCTATGCATGTAAATAAATAAGTCAACTTAGTATACTTAACTAGCGAAGATGTACGCCATGACACCGTTAATACATTCTTGTTCAATATTAGGATGGTGTATTCTTTTTCTTTCTCAAAAAAATTAACTTTATGAGAAAAAAAGATGTATTCAACTTCGATTGCATTTTACTATTGATTTATTATGTATGAAAAAAAATCTTGGACTTGGGAGTGCAGCCTTCTAACGGAAACCAACTTTTTAAATTATTAAAAATACTCCCTGCGGTTCAAAATAATTTTCTAGGAATGCATTTATTTACACACTAAAACATATCTAGATACATTCATATTAAGACAATTATTTTGAACAGAAAAGTAAATAAATCTAATAGTACAGTTCCATTAGAACCATGTCATGATCTCTGGACTCACGTAGATAGTCTATGTTTTTCTCTCCCCGAACAGAAGCAAGGTCTCGTCTTTTGGTTTCGGATTTTTTCCCCACCCCTACTGGCTACAACTCCAAGTCAAGCCACGGTCAACCCGATCCCAATCCCCATACCCGCAAGCAATCCCGAACGCCGCGAGCGGAGCAGGAGCAGGAGCAGCGCCACCGAGGTCGAGCGCGGCGGCATGGCGGCGCCACCGTCGCACCCGTTCGTCTACATCGACGCGGAGGCGCTCCACGCCGTCCTCCCCTTCCCGTCCCTCATCTCCCACCTCCGCGCCGGCCTCCCGGCCTTCTCCGGGGACATCCACTGCCCGCACCGCGTCTCCTTCCCGCTGCCCACCTCGCCCTCCGCCGCGCTCCTCCTCATGCCGTCCTGGTGCGCGCACCCCTCGCTCCCCTACCTCGCCCTCAAGGCCGTCACCTCCTTCCCCGCCAACTCCCCGCGCCTCCCCTCCGTCCACGCCGCCGTCTCCCTCTTCAGCTCCGCCTCCGGCGCCCCCCTCGCCTCCCTCGAGGGCTCCGCGCTCACCCTCCTCCGCACCGCCGCGGTCTCCGCGCTCGCCGCCTCCCTCCTCGCCTCCCCCTCCAGGCCCCCCTCCACCCTCGCGCTCGCGGGGGCCGGCGCCCTCGCGCCCTACCTCGCCGACGCGCACCTATCCGCCCTCCCCTCGCTCTCCCGCATCTTGGTCTGGAACCGCACCAGGGCCAAATCCGCCGCGCTCGTCGCCAAGCTCCGGAGCGCGCACCCGGGGGTCGCCGTCGAGGAGGTGGACGGCATGGACGAGGCGGTGTCCGCGGCGGACATCGTCAGCTGCGCCACGGGGTCGCAGGAGCCGATCGTGCGCGGGGAGCTGCTCAGGCCCGGGGCGCACCTGGACCTGGTGGGCTCGTTCACGCCGGCGATGCGGGAGTGCGACGACGAGGCCCTCCGCCGGGGCAGGGTGTTCATCGACTTCGAGGCCGCGATGGAGGAGGCCGGGGAGCTGGTCGGCGCGGTGCAGCGCGGCGTGCTGCGGAGGGAGGACCTGGCCGGGACGCTCGCGGAGCTGGCCGCCGGGACTGTGGTGGGGCGGCGCAGCGATGATGAGATCACCGTGTTTAAGTCCGTTGGCACGGCTGTGGTCGATCTCCTGGCGGCGCAGCTCGCCTACGAGAACTACATTGCAACCAAGAACGCATGATCTCGATAGATACATGGATTGCAGCAAGGATTTTTATGTTGCAGATCATACAGTATGTTCCCTACAAATAAATAAACTGATCAGATGAGTGCTTCTGATCATGCTCCGTGGCATAGCCACTCGTTGGGCGGATTGTAATAAGAATGTGTTGTCGTCTCATGGTACCTTGTCTATGTAGTCTTTACCTCTTATGTATGGTGTGTTTTATCAATGAGAATTATCCATGTAATGTGATTATAATTGTATTATTCTCGCAACAATAAACTGAAATCTTTTTGACTGCTGCGGAATGTGTTGCGATGTCAGGACGCTCCTGATTGCCAAAATTGGCTGCAGTATCCTATCCCAGAGCTCAAGATTTGCAGTCTGTCGTCTGTCTTTCGGATACTGAACATGGGGAAGAACTCCAGTGAGCTCATTCTTGAATACAGTAAGTGGGAGGAAGCAGATGTAAAATTCTCACCGAATGGTCATAGTTGAGTCAATTTTTTTATCTTCTGGTTGCTTAGTTCTCAGTATTAGCTTATGTTGCAATACTGATATGCATCTAGAGCTGTGAAAATACCTTAATAGTCCGAAGTTTCTAAAGAAAAACGCAAACTCGAGTGACATGTTCTGGAAGAGATGACTTTTGTTCAAGGAACACCAAACCTAACGGGCTAAAACAGTTCCATGAGTGTTTAAACGCTCTTGCAATGAATATGTCTAGATCGAATTGGCATTCCACAAAAAGAAAAGCATGCGAAAATTCAGCGCTTAGAGAAAGCATAAACATGTGTCGAGATGAGGAAACGCCATCGAGGATCTTCCACAGCGTGTGTTTGGTTCCGAACCATAGGGTGGATGGGATGGGATGGTACCAGATTCAGATATGTTTGGTTGTAAAAGGAAGGGATGGAACCGTCCATGGATAGCGAATATTCGTCCAAAAATTAGGATGGACAGATCCCGTGAAATCGACCGAACCTCCTCATCCCACTTCTTCGCATCACCTCTGTCTCTCTCACCTCACGCGAAACACACTCCCTCCCCGTTGGAAACCCTCTCCTCTCACCTGTAGCAGTAGCACAGCGGCGGCGGTTTCCGCGGAGAAACAGATCGGCGGCGGCGGTGCTCGTCCTCCCCTTCAGCCAGCACGTCGCGGCGTCGCCTTGTCTCCATCCTCCAGCGGGACGCGAGGCGCTGGTTGGTATGGAGGGCATGGGGTGAGGCGGAGCCAGGAGAACGAGGGCAAGGTTGGGGACGGGCCGAGCTAGAAGAAGGATCACAAGCACGTACGACCAGCAGCACAGCATCCACTCCTCCTTGTTGTATTCAATCTGAAGGTGAGCACACCATTAGATCTGATCCGAAAATGCATCAGTCATGTTGTATACTGTGCGAAATTAACCTTCTAGTGTTGACGCTCACACAGATTACCTTCAAATTCTGATCCGAAAATTCACATATATATATCTGATCTGAAAAATTCACCATTTATGTTTTGCCCTTGTGAACTTCAAACAATTGTTTTGCTGTTGCATTGTAGATGAAAAAGAGGCAGAAGATGTTAGTTTGGGCAGCTGCGGCATATATGGCAATATCTATGATGGTCTTGATCCTTAATTCTAGAAAAAGGAAGAGGAAAGAACGTCTTAGCATATCATATGGGCCAATAGAGGAGAGGGATAGGATGAGAATTGAGTATCTTAACAATAAAATTTGGAAGAATGATACAAATTGTGTGAACATGCTTAGACTTGGAAGAGCACCTTTCTTCAGATTCTGCAACCTATTTAGGACTCGTGGCTTGCTTGTTGACACTATACACATGTGTGTTGAGCAGCAAGTAGCAATGTTCTTGAACACCGTTGGACATAACCTTAGAAATAGGCTGGTTGGCACCAATTATGATAGGTCCGGTGAAACCGTTAGTAGATATTTTCATATTGTCCTTCACGCCATTGGTGAGCTACGAGATGAATTGATTAGGCGACCTTCATTGGAGACCCAATCAAAAATAGAAGGAAACCCACGGTGGGATCCATATTTCAAGGTATAAGAGTGACCCATAACTCTATTTTTCCTGGTTTGTGGCTTCAAATTTCTACAATGCCTAATCTTTTGCCCAAATAGGATTGTGTTGGAGCTATTGATGGTACACATGTGCGGGCGTCCGTTACTAAGGATATGGAGGCAGCTTTTCGTGGTAGAAAGTCCTTCCCTTCTCAAAATGTGCTCGTAGCCGTAGATTTTGATCTTCGGTTCACGTATGTTTTGGCTGGTTGGGAGGGAACAGCACATGATGCGCTCGTCTTGAGAGATGCGTTAGAAAGGCCAAATGGTTTACGTGTCCCACAAGGTAAATATTGCACTTGCACTAGCACTGGCCATCAATTCCATGTATTCTTATATATCAATGTCACCCACTCGTGCCTCATATGATAGGAAAATTCTACCTAGTTGATGGTGGATATGGAGCCAAAAGAGGGTTTTTGCCTCCTTTTCGTGGTGTGAGGTACCATTTGAATGAGTGGGGAAACAATCCAGTGCAAAATGAAAAGGAGTTGTTCAATCTTAGGCACTCCTCTCTTCGTGTTGGAGTAGAGCGTGGAATTGGGTCACTCAAGCGGAGGTTCAAAGTTCTTGATGATGCCACTCCATTCTTCCCCTTTCCAACTCAAGTAGATATTGTTGTGGCATGTTGCATTATTCATAATTGGGTTATAGAAGATGGGATTGATGAACATAGAGAAATTGACGAGAAAAATATTTCAGGAAAAGTAAACAACATTCAGAGAGCACCGAGCAGAGTAACAAAATAGTTTAGAGCATTACAACATTATTTCCGAATTAGTTCCTCTAGTAAAGAACAACTTCACAGTTAACTGTTGCATGATTACATAACCCAAGTATCCTACAAGGGTCACAGGGCATGAACATAGCATACAAGTGAAACCATAGGTAGGTTCAAAAGTACTACTAGTTAAAGAGATTGCACTATATGTACTGATGCAGATTCTTTGAAGTGATGACTATGCAACAACAGACGCAACACAAGTTCAGGGATTCCAATCGTGGCACCTACACACATTCAACATGCTTAATTTACACACACATGATGCTGACAAATCCTGTAGAAGGCGATGCACCCCTAGTGTTTCATCGATCCAAACGTCGGTGCTCACTGAAGTAAATCAAAATGTCTATGCCAATGTAATAAAGAGTAGGAGCTGAAGATAAATAGTGCCTCCTGCACCTAGGAGGCCAATTTCTGCAGAAATGTCCTACTCCGTACTAAAAAAAAATTAGGCCACGCCAAATGCGCCCCAAATCCGCCTCAAACCCTAGATCAAACGCGAAAAGGATTGAAGACGATACCTCGGCTGCGTTTTGCGGGCTGGGATCTGGAACTGGAGCAAAGTTTCCGGGGAATCTCAGAGGGCTCGGGATCTTCGGCTGGGCGACCGGCGCTACGAAGCGGGATTGAGCAGCGCCGGCGCTACGGGATTCGGGCTGCGACAGTGCGCCATCTTTCCAAGCCGAGGAGGGTTCGAGGAGAGCGGTGCGTTTGCAACGAGAGGGGTGAGAGAGACAGGCTCTTTTCACTCGACCCGTATTTTGGGCCAGGCCCAGTTTATTAATGCGACCACATCGCACCCGTCAGTTAGGTAAAGAAAAACAGAAGTTCTAGAAATGAAAGGTAAAGTACCCTAAAAAAAAGCAAACAGTGGATCCGAACGGGTAGGTACAGCCGTCGCCGCCTCCTCTCCAAAAACCCTAGCAGCCTCCACTTCAGCCTCCATAGATCGGTTTTCCCTTTTCTGGCCGGCTTCATCGGGGTCGGGAGGAGTGGTGACCCGATCTATGTGTGGAGTTTTCAATAAAAGTAGTGTTTTCAGTTGATTATGTTAGATTTTTGGTAGTCATCTTCTTGTTAGTTTCCACTTAATGGAGATGGCATCGTCTTCAATAAGTGATCTTCGAGTTTTTCATTCGACGACGAGATCTCCTCTGAAGTGGAGGCTGCTAGGGTTTTTGGAGAGGAGGCGGCGACGGCTGTACCTACCCGTTCGGATCCACTGTTTGCTTTTTTTTAGGGTACTTTACCTTTCATTTCTAGAACTTCTGTTTTTCTTTACCTAACTGACGGGTGCGATGTGGTCGCATTAATAAACTGGGCCTGGCCCAAAATACGGGTCGAGTGAAAAGAGCCTGTCTCTCTCACCCCTCTCGTTGCAAACGCACCGCTCTCCTCGAACCCTCCTCGGCTTGGAAAGATGGCGCACTGTCGCAGCCCGAATCCCGTAGCGCCGGCGCTGCTCAATCCCGCTTCGTAGCGCCGGTCGCCCAGCCGAAGATCCCGAGCCCTCTGAGATTCCCCGGAAACTTTGCTCCAGTTCCAGATCCCAGCCCGCAAAACGCAGCCGAGGTATCGTCTTCAATCCTTTTTGCGTTTGATCTAGGGTTTGAGGCGGATTTGGGGCGCATTTGGCGTGGCCTAATTTTTTTTTAGTACGGAGTAGGACATTTCTGCAGAAATTGGCCTCCTAGGTGCAGGAGGCACTATTTATCTTCAGCTCCTACTCTTTATTACATTGGCATAGACATTTTGATTTACTTCAGTGAGCATCGACGTTTGGATCGATGAAACACTAGGGGTGCATCGCCTTCTACAGGATTTGTCAGCATCATGTGTGTGTAAATTAAGCATGCTGAATGTGTGTAGGTGCCACGATTGGAATCCCTGAACTTGTGTTGCGTCTGTTGTTGCATAGTCATCACTTCAAAGAATCTGCATCAGTACATATAGTGCAATCTCTTTAACTAGTAGTACTTTTGAACCTACCTATGGTTTCACTTGTATGCTATGTTCATGCCCTGTGACCCTTGTAGGATACTTGGGTTATGTAATCATGCAACAGTTAACTGTGAAGTTGTTCTTTACTAGAGGAACTAATTCGGAAATAATGTTGTAATGCTCTAAACTATTTTGTTACTCTGCTCGGTGCTCTCTGAATGTTGTTTACTTTTCCTGAAATATTTTTCTCGTCAATTTCTCTATGTTCATCAAATTTCATCTGTTCAGAATTTTAAGCTGGGATTTTGTTTTATGACATATGCTACTATAGGCTCCTGATTATGCATCCCAATAAGATGGCTAGGAGCAATTGTGAGTTATAAGAATTCACTTATTTCTTTCGAGCTTTGATAATTTTATTTTGGACGTTGCAGATGTCTGATCTCTCAGAGCCCTCAAAAGAAGGTTCTTCAGCCGATGGTTCGAGTGCTCACCAGAAAACTGGGGTCTGGAGTAGCATGTTGAGCACTCTTCTCCAGCAAGCTTCAGTCTATGGCTTGGCTGCTGGTTATTGCCTGTCAGCGTCTTTGCTCTCCATCATCAACAAATGGGCAATCATGAAATTCCCGTACCCTGGGGCTTTGACAGCTCTTCAGTACTTGACTAGTGTTGCTGGAGTTCTCCTGTGTGGACAAGCAAAGCTTATTGAGCATGATGGCCTGAATTGGCGGACCATGTGGAAGTTCTTACCTGCTGCTGTGATGTTCTACATCTCCATCTTCACAAATAGTGAACTCTTGCTGCATGCCAATGTGGATACTTTCATCGTGTTCCGCTCCGCTGTGCCGATATTTGTGGCCATTGGAGAGACGTTGTACCTTCACCAACCATGGCCATCACTGAAGACATGGCTTTCACTATCCACCATACTTGGCGGAAGTGTGATTTATGTTTTCACAGACAACCAGTTCACTGTGGCTGCCTATAGCTGGGCAGTGGCGTACTTAGTGAGTATGTCCATCGATTTCGTGTACATCAAGCATGTCGTCATGACCATTGGCCTGAATACATGGGGCCTGGTGCTTTACAACAATCTTGAGGCTTTGATGTTGTTTCCCATTGAGCTACTTCTAATGGGAGAGTTCAGGCAGATGAAGGTTGACAGCTCTAAAATGACAAACTGGCTTTCATTTGACGTGATTCTTCCGGTTGCTCTGTCGTGTCTGTTTGGGCTCTCAATATCCTTCTTCGGGTTCTCGTGCAGGCGTGCCATCTCAGCTACTGGATTTACGGTCCTTGGCATAGTAAACAAGCTGCTGACCGTCGTGGTTAATCTGCTTATCTGGGACAAGCATGCCTCCCTCATGGGAACAATTGGGCTGTTGATATGCATGTCTGGTGGCGTCCTGTACCAGCAATCCACCACAAAACCTAAGGCACCCAGTGTTGAGCCAAAGGAAGAGAATGATGAGGAGGAACAGAAGTTGCTTGAGATGCAGCAAGGGCATGAAAGCAGTCCAAGTCAAGAGCATGCCTCATAAGCCTCATTGCTAAGTTTTTTTTTCTTGGTGCGGCAACAGCTCTCCTGGATTGTTGGAAAGAAATGTTTGGCAAGAAGGTGTAGTTGAGATTAGAAGTGAAATGCTAGACACTAGAAATTGCAGAGGAAGCTGAATACGTTTGCTGTAGGGTAGCAGACCCTGAAGCATGCTAGTACTGTTGAATGCACATCGCATACTGAAGCAATTATGCTATTTACATTGTGGTAGAGTTGTTACTAATACAATTCCGAAAATTGCACGGGAGCTTTCTTAAAACTGTTGCAGTCATGTAAAATCATTGTGGTAGAATTTATTTGCACCATGGCTCTACTTGTACGTTCGCAGAAACTGAACACCATGGATGATTGGATCACAGAAGAACCTAAACATCTCCGCTAAGAACCAAAGTTGTGGTAGTTATGGCTGAATAAAATTTTCTACACTATCAATTAGCAGAACCAGGCAAACATAAGAATGTTCGACAAACATTGCAAGCTGCATACATACATATACTATTGGCGGGCGCCTGCAAGCCATCTCCTTCCATGATTTCTTAGCCGTTGACTTGCGTATACAAACAGAAGCTCACAGTCAACCACGTCATCGGCAACGAGTCTACTCTAACAAATCTCAAGAGTTGCCAACGAAAAGTCCAAGCAACATCCCAGAACTTGGTATTTATTGCCACCTTTTGTGCCATTGATGTTCTAGTAGGACTGACCGCAACATTTCCTGACTTTGATCACTACAACAGGTACACCAAAGGTCTACGTCGCGCCTTCACACTGATCGGTGTACATCGTGTGAAGGCCGCCGCGGAACAGATGGGTGGTTGGTTTGTGATGGTGTCGGAGACTCTGAGGTGATGCCGCGAGAATGGAACGAGAGGAAACATCTCTGCGAGCCACTAAGAATGAAGATAGACGTTGACATGCAACAGACCTTTGCAGTTGCGCCACATACGTGCACCTCGATGTCATGGTCTGACCACGTATTCTTCAGGTCAGGCGAATCAGACCAGGATGATGCGTCACCTACCAGACGCATCGTACCTACGCCACCATATGGTTGGCACTTGATTAGTATAGTGCTGTAGAATGGCAGCGTGTTCTCAGTATGAGTAAATTTAGCTTTATTTTGACCAGGATTTAATCACTCGTTACGATCGTGAGGAATGTATGGAGAAAGAAAAGAACTCATTTTTCACCCAGTGTGTGGGTACCCACCACTCATGTTAAGTGAAATAGCTCTATCGACGATCCTATTTAATCGAATAGCTTACAAAAAAACTCCTTTTTATTCAAATTAATTGGTGCAACTTTATCTAGATACATATGTATCTAGTGTGCTCATTAACAAGATACATCTGCGTCTAGATAAAGTTGAGTCAATTAATATGAATCTAAGTGAGCACAATTTTTGGTTGAGAGAGCTAGAAAGAAACAATGTGCCCGCATCACAAATATCAAAGAGGGCGATGCAAACACGAAATTTTTCCACTTGAGAGTCAACGCCCGGAGACGGAAAAATCACATCCACCACATCAAGCACAACAATGGTTGGATCACCGATCATGAGCACAAGGAAGAGATTATTCACTCCCATTTCACCTTGGTCATGGGAAGGGGGGAAGCTAGGACTCGTGATTTCAATTGGGAGGATATGGTCTTCGAAAATCCGGTTTTGCAACACTTGGGCGAGCCTTTTTCCGACGAAGAAGTTCTTCACGCCATCAAGCAAATGCCGGGGGACAAGGCCCCCGGGCCGGACGGCTTCACGGGGCTCTTCTTCAAGAGGTGTTGGGAGGTGATCAAGGCGGATCTCATGAGGGTGATTCAACAATTTGGAAACCATCATGTGTCCAACTTGCATTGGTTAAACTCCGCAAATGTGGCCCTTTTGCCTAAAAAGGAAGGGGCCAAAGAGATCTCCGACTTTAGACCCATTAGTCTCATCCACTCAATTGCAAAAATCATCACAAAAATGCTTGCCATCCGCCTCGGTCCTTCCATGAATGAGCTCATTTCAAATGCCCAAAGTGCATTCATCAAAAGAAGGAGCATTCATGACAACTTCCTCTATGTACAAAACATGGCAAGAAGGTTGCATAAAAACAAGACCCCGAGTCTTCTCTTCAAGCTTGACATTCGCAAAGCCTTTGACTCCATTAGGTGGGACTACTTGATTGATCTCCTTCAACGGCGAGGCTTCCCGAGTGCTTTCCGCAATTGGATCACCGCCCTCTTCGCCACATCTACCTCTCGTGTCCTTCTTAATGGTGTGGCCGGCCCCCCCATCTCCCACGGTCGCGGTCTTCGACAAGGGGATCCTCTCTCTCCCTTGCTTTTCAACCTTGGCATTGACCCGTTGCAACAAGTGCTTGACCTTGCCACATCCCATGGCCTACTCCACAAAGTTAGGGGCCGGGGCCCTATCTTGCGCACTTCCCTTTACGCCGACGACGCGGCAATTTTCCTTGCGCCCATAAGAGAAGACATTCAAAACCTTGCTCGTATACTCGAGGCGTTTGGTGAGGTCACCGGTCTCCGCACCAACTTCCAAAAGAGCTCCGTCGTTTCTATCCGTTGCCATGATCTTTCTTTGGACGATATTCTTGAGGGTCTACCGGTTTGTAGACAAAATTTCCCGATGAAATACCTTGGGCTCCCTCTTTCAATATGGCAATTGAAGAGCGTCGATTTCCAACACCTCATCGATAAGATGGCCGGGAAGATTCCTACTTGGGATGGCAAATTAATCAACATGGCCGGCCGCACCGCCCTCGTGAAGTCCGCCATTGTGTAACATCCCAAAAATTTAAAAATAAAGAAAATGAAATTTTCCAATTACCAAATTTTGGAACCAACAAAAACTTTTATTAAATTTAGTTAGACACATAGTAACCTAGTTTAATACTTGTGTTATTGCCATGAATGTTTGATTACTTCATTCAACATAATTTCAAACACCCTAAACCCTAACTTCCAATACTCATTAGGTCAAATAAGAAGAAACCCAAAAATAAAATAAAAAGACATTTGTGAGCATAAAGACTAGTAGGCAAATCTTGATTACCACTCATCCTAATTTTCTCACTAATGGTAAACCATCTACTAAACCTCACTAAACCTTAAGCCTCATTCCATTATTCACCATCCAATGGAAAATGAATAAAAAGAAGTGCAATTAAATAAGAGAGGGACATATGTGCCCATGGTTATTTTTGGTAAAGCTTTACTCTAAAACTTTTCTACTAGGTTAGAAGTTTAGAACACCTTCATGCACCTTACCTAGTGCTTATTACATCAAACCCAAGTTGAATCTCAAGAAATTAAAAAGAAACTAAAAATGCCATAGAGGCATATGAGACAAAAATGTCAAGTTGTGGATTTGAGAATCTTAACCCTAAGACATGTTGTGAGTGGTTGGATCATCTCTCTATACCACCTCAACACTCAATAACCTCAATAGGGTCAAGCCAAATTAAATTAACAATCAAATGCAATCTATGCATAGAGGTATATGTGGCACATCACCAAATTATCCAATTATTGCCTTATGCCTTTTTACCTTGACCAAATGATGTGAACCTCCTCTAAACTTAAGCTCACACTAATTTGATCCTAACCCATGCTCAAGAAGAGCAAGGGAAAACAAAATAGAAGAATAAACAAAAATGGAAAATCACCTCTTATGTGTTTATTGGCCATTTTTACAAATCCTTGAACTATACCTTTTGAGATGATCTCAATGCTTGCAAAAGGTTTCTAAACTAATAAGAATCATTTTGGAATAAGGAAAAGACAAATCAAATAGAAGGAAATCAAATGGGGAGAAAATCCTATTTATTCACTCACATACACATAGGTCAATTTTGCAAATCCTCACCAAAGGCTACCATTGCTTGATCTTTGGTTTCTAAAATACTTATATGTCTTAAACAAACCCAAATGCACCAAAGAAACCAGAATCAAATCCAAATAAATCTCAAAACCATCTCACATATGATCATGGTCATATGTGCACTTTTTAACATGTTCCTCACTTTACCCCTCTGGTTTTATTCTTTCTTAAACTAAACTTGGTCAATCATTGACACCTCATCCAAGACCATGTCAAAGTCAACAACTTTGATGTTGACCATCCATGCTAACTTTGACTAGGTTGACCAGAATAAAGGAGACAAGAAGGGACTTTGAATCAAATGGTGGATCACCTCACTTTTTGAATCTTTGCAAACCACCACCAAAATGATCACCACCACCACCATTATATCACATTATTTATATGAATGAGCTCCACCAAAAAGATTTCAAAAATTCAAACAAAACTCTCTTGTGGCCATTCTCTCAAACACCTTGCAGGCATAAATCACAATTTGACATACATCCTTTTAACCTCTGGTCCAAGACCAAAGCCCACTTGATCATTGCTCATAAGTGTTCCTGTACCTCCCTTGCACCCTCTCCTGTACTGCAGCCATGGAGAAAATGGAGGAAATGCACCATTGCCTCCATGCCGTGCCCATGCCGGCCACCTCCACCCCTCTCTTCTCTCTGGCCCTTCTCTCTGATGATGATCATGTCCAGTACACTCCCATACACTTGCTGATCATGACGGTGCACGGCCCAAACGCGCGCGAGCACCACATTGGCCAAAACCCAACGCGCCCAGACGCGCCCATGCCGGTCGTGGCGCGCCAGAGCGCGCATGGGCACCGTCCTGGACGCGCCAGTACCCCGCGTCGCCTGGTCGCTGTCGAGCTCCTCCCTCTCTCTCCTTGCGCATGCGCCTTCCACACCTCACCAGGACACCGACGGACACCGCCATTGGCCCTCACCGGCGCCGTAGACGACGCCATCATCAAGCTCTGCCGCGCCGGTACTGCGAGGACGACGATGACGCCGCACGCTCCTGTCCTCCCCTAGCAAAGCCATCAAGCGCTCTAGCACCTCCTAGGCGTCGCCTACCTCCTGCGCCCATGCCCTTGCCCCTTCGCGTCCTGGATCGCCGACGCCATCGACGACTTGCCGCTCCGCCACGACCACCACTTCGCCCTATAAATAGCGACCCCCTCAGCCTTCCCTTCCCACACCAAACCTGCTCCACCCCCTCTTCTGAACCTCCTCAACGCCAGCTCCCTTTCGATTAGGCCACAGATAGCTCCAATTGCTCCGTCGATCGCCGGAGACCGCCGCAGATCGACACGACGATTTCGGCCACCATTGGAAACACCACCGGTACCAGGCGACTCCCCTTCGTCGACAACGTCGCCTAGCACCAGCGCCGCCCCGCCGAGCTCCAGCACGCCGACCCCCTACCTCCGTCGTGCCCGCGTCGCTTCTCGTCGCCGACGACGACGCACCTCCACCGTCGGATCTTCTTCGATCGTGCGGCTCAGGTTAGTTGATACCGTTTCGGTGAAACTAAGACACCGACTAGTGGGACCCTCCTGTCAGTGGCCCGTGGCACGGAAGCGCTACTGGGCTGGCCCTGTCCATTTTTAAATCTTTCGGCCCAATTCGTTTCCCGCCTAGCCCATTTAACTTAATTCAAATAAAATTGATTCAGAGAATTTCAACACTGGTGCTTTGCTAAAAATTGAATAGTTTCCAATCTACAAACCCAATTTGAGTGATTCAAAATTTTCTAGAAAGCTTATGAAATTATCTAACTAAACTCACTGGTTTCAACCTCATAGCTTGTGTAGAATTTGAATGACAAAAATATCAAGTCAGATACTTTTCTGCATTCAAATAAATCTAGAAAATAGACTATATTGAATTTTGAGGTGATTCCACCTCTCATAATTCACATTTCACCAACTCTTATTTAATATGTAAAAATATGATATAGGTGATGTACATGATCATGGCCTAGTTACATTAAAGGACTATCTTGCTATTTCTAGTCAAAGATATTGTCCCAAAACTATTAATAAATAATAGGGGAGTGTTTCTCTCATTTAAATCTTGTCACAAACAATTCCCAAATAAGGTAGAGACTCTGGTAATTTAGGTTCTCATATGTTTGGTTTGAGGATATTAAATCATTACCATGATAATACTATATTGCCCCTATGTGTGGTTTTGGTAATCAATGACAACCCCTATGGACTAATGTTTTCATTGAGTTTATATGAAGGAATATTCCATAGGTACTACTTGCTCTCCATGTGTTGGATTCAAGTATGGATGCCATGAAGATAAAGATATACCTTGTGTATTGGCATCAAGATCATCGGTATGAAGATATATATGTGATATGATCAAGAAGAAGAAATGAAGATGGAGTTCTTATGTGGAACTCAATATTAGCCATGCTCTATCTTAAGTGAGTATGAGAAGATACAAGGTTGAGTTGGGCAAGTTCAAGATGAGCATCTGAGTGGATCACATGCTTGAAGCTTGTCGTCCATTTGGTGATAATGGACATGTGAAGATGTGCATCAATGAAGCTTTCCCATCATGGTGTATGGGGGAGCATTTGTGAGTATACACGAAGCGACAATGATCAAGTGATGCATTCCGGCTTGAGTGGAGCGTGAAGAGCTATCATCAAGATCAAGCGGGATGCGCAAGGCAAAGGTATGACCTTGATAGGTTTTCCTTTTACCGGTCTCAAGGTGGTTGTTGGGAGACCGGATTATAGGATAGATAGCCGCACTATCAAGAGGGCTTTCAGTTGGG
Organism: Lolium multiflorum; assembly: GCA_030979885.1. Taxonomy (NCBI): domain Eukaryota; kingdom Viridiplantae; phylum Streptophyta; class Magnoliopsida; order Poales; family Poaceae; genus Lolium; species Lolium multiflorum. The sequence goes on along the minus strand of CM061747.1, from coordinate 134,781,157 downwards.
TAGCTTGATCACATCGTCTTAGAGAGCTCAACCCTTTGCATACTTTGCATATCCTTATTGCTTCTTGGTGTTTCTCTGTGTGAGGTTCTTGAGCTTGTTGCTAGCTTTACAACAAGCCCAAGTTCATCAAAACGGAATCCGCATGCATCTTCTATTGCGTTTTCGAGTTTGGACGTCTTCACCATTTCTTGACGGTTGGAGACCTCCTCTCTAAAATCATCTAAAAATATCCTGTGAGGAGTCTCCATATTTCCAGTTTTTGTTGGGGTTCTATTCGTCGTTATCTTTCCAACAAAATTGGTTTCATCTCATTTGGGGTTCGGGAGCAAAAGTTATTAAAGAAAAAGATAAAAGGAAAAAAAAAAAGAAAAGAAAAAGAAAAAGGGGGGGCAGCCGGCCGGTCTGCCGGCCTGCCGGGGCGCCGGCCCACCCGTCCGGCCTGCCCGCCGGCTCCGGGGCCGGTTTCCACCGGGCCGCCCGGTGGAGGCCCCGGCCGATCCGGCCTCTGCGCCGGCTGGGCTTCAAGCTCCAGCGCGGCCCACCTGCCCAGCGCTCCTCCCTCTTATCCGCCGCCCAGCGCGGCCGCTGCCCAGTCCGGTCGCTGGGCCGGTCGGTCCGGGCCGCCGACCAGGCCACTCAGTGCCCAGGCCGGTCAACCGGCCTGGCAACCGGCTGGGCTGCCTTTTAGAGCGTTTTTTTCAGCCCGTTTTCCTTTGTTTATTTCCTGTCTTTTTCCCCAACAGCTCTATTTCTCCCTTTGCTATAAATAGGCTTCTTCCACCTTGAGCCAAACTAGTTCTTCCCATTCTCTCACCTCCATTGTTGCTATTTGAAGAACTTGCTCTCCCCTTGATTCCTCCAACCATTCTTGCTCATATTTGAGGATTTGAGAGAGGAGATCTAGATCTACACTTCCACCAAACCATTTCTTCTCTAAGTGAGGGAATCTCTTGGGATCTAGATCTTGGAGTCTTTGGTTGACTTTCCCCCTTGTTCTTTCTCTCCAATCTCATCCTAGCATTCGTTGCTTTGGTGGGATTTGAGAGTGAAGGATTTGAACACCTCTAGTGTTCTTGCTTTGCATCATTGCATAGTGTTGAGCTCTCCACCACGATTAGTTCGAGTGAGAGACCGTGAGCTTGTTACTCTTGGAGGGAAACCTCCTAGTTGGCTTGGCGGTTGGTGCTCCGGTGATCTCTTCAAGAAGATTGTGAAGAGGCCCGGGCTTCTCCTTCGTGGAGCTTGTGAAGTGGTTGTGGAGCTTGCCATCTCCGGAGCGGAGGAAAAGCTAACCATAAGGAAAGGGCCATTATCCTTCGTGGGTGTGGTTCGGAGAATAGGGTGAGCCTTCGTGGCGCGGGGAATCCTTCGTGGGACCTCCACTCCTCCAAACGTGACGTACCTTGTTGCAAAGCAAGGGAACACGGGAATACATCCTCGTCTCCGCGTGCCTCGGTTATTTCTATACCCGAGCTCTCTTTCCTTGTGATAGCCATCGTGCTTGAAGTACATATATCTTGCTATCACTTGTGCTACATATATCTTGTGCCTATCTTGCTTAGCTCTAGTAGCCATTGTCACACTTAGTTGAGCTTAGCATATTTAGGGTTTGTGCTTGTAAACTAAACATTAGTTTAATTCCGCATTCTTACAAGACAAATCCGCAAGAGTTTGTAATTGCCTATTCACCCCCTTCCCCCTCTAGGCGACATCTCGATCTTTCAATTGGTATCAGAGCAAGGTCTCTCCTTGTTTTAGGCTTCACCGCCTTGAGAGTAAAGATGTCGGCTAGTAATTTAGTGCACAATGACACAATTATCTTTGTTGGCACAAATTATCATTTGTGGCGAAATTGCTTGCTTTGTAAACTTCGGACCTTGTGTCCAAACATTGAGCAATTTCTAGATGTAGGTTTTTCTCCTCCGATGGACCCTCAAAATCTATCCTTAGAGGATGAGAAAAACTTACATCTTGAAGCTCTAGTATCTAATGAGCTTGTAGTCTCTTTGAGACCAGATTTTCATAGGTTCTTGGTATATATAAAGCGAAAATCGTCTCATGAGATGTGGATCAAGCTTAAGGAAATGTTTGGTGGATCCACTTCTCATTTGGTTGGTGGTGACTCCGAGGAGCTCTCTTCCCCTTCACATCATGAAGAGCTCCAAGTTGCTTCCACCTCCGGCCGTGATGAGTTCTCATCTTCTTCCACTTCACCAACGTGTAGCAAGACACGAGGTAATGATATGGTGAGTGGTGAGGAAAATTGCAATGTTGATATTGTGCTCAATAGTGATGATTCTTCATCTCTATCCCATTGCAATGCTTCCTCTTTGGACTTAAATACATCTAGCATTGAAAATAATCTACATGCTTGTGTTGATAGTCCTCGCATATCATGTGTAAATTGCTCACATAAACCCCATGATGATATGCTTGCCTTGTCTTGCTCCCATAATCAAAATGCTTCTATCTCCTCTAGTTGTTTGACTAACAATGTAGAGGAAACCGAACACTCTATGGATCAAGACATGTTTTCAAATGAGGATTCAAGAACTTCTTCATCTTCATCCTCCGGTTTGCACATGTGCCTTATGGCAAATGGATCAAAGGTATCTCCTACTTTGACTCCTAATACTTCCTCTAATGATGAAAGTGATGATGATGACAATGATGAAGAATATAATATCTTGGTGCATAATATGGCAATGGTATATGCTTCTCTTCATGGTAATAAAGAAGCTCGTGCTAATCTCGAACACTCTATGGATACCTTGAGTAAATATAGGGAAACCATAGTGGAGTTGGAGTCCCATATCGAAAATGGGGAAATGAGATTCACTCTCCTCAAGCATGAGCTAAAAGATGAGAAGCATACTAATTTTATGCTCACACAAAAATTTGAATCCTATAAGCATGAAAATGAGAAAACTATTGTTGATGCTTGTGCTACTAACTCTAATTCTTGTGAAGCATCTACCTTAGAGGAGAATGTTGAGCTAAGGGCTCAACTAGAGTTGCTAACTAGCAATTATAGGGAATTGGAAGAAAGTCATAAAAAGCTCTCAAGCTCTCATAATGATCTTCTAATTTCCTATGATGGGCTAAAGTTAGCTCATGAGGCTTGTATCACTAAGGTAACATCTTGTGAGCCTCATGTGGACATTAGCACAATCTCTACTACAAATGCTATATCGACATGTGCTAGTCCTAGTAGTCCATCTAGTCAAACTAGTGATACACCTTGTGTTGGATTACTTGCTTTGCCTTGTTGCTCTAATAATGAAGCTTCTACTTCCTCTAGTACTTGTATTTCTACTAACCATGTAGAGGAAATCAAAGAGCTCGAGGCCCAAGTCCTTTCTTTAAAGAAAGACTTGGAAAAGCGTCATGAAGGGAAATCCGCACTTGACAAGATGTTGAGTATGCAACAATCCCCCAATGACAAGAGTGGACTTGGATTCAATTCCAATAACAAGAACAAGTCCAAGAGCAAGAGCAACAAGAAGAAGGGCCAAGACAAAGTCAAGGATCCGGCCAAGTTGGTTTGCTTCAAGTGCAAGGTTGAAGGGCATCATGTTAGATCATGCCCATTGAAGAAGAAGAAGAAGCACTTGAGTGAGAAACAACAAGGGAAACGGCCACAAGGTCAAGGTCAAGCTCATGCTCGACCTCAAGTTGAAGATAGGCCACTTCCCAAGAAGAATCAAGATGTTGTTCCCCAAGATAAGAAATCAATAAAGAAGAGAAAGGGGAACACTTGCTACTTATGCCGTGTGAAGGGGCACTTTGCTTCTTCATGTTTAAGTGGTACCTTATCTAACCCTATAATTGTTGATGATGATTATTCTCTAGGGAAGGATAAGGATGGCAATGTGTTTGCCAAGTTTGTTGGAACTCAAAGTGGTCTCAAGAAAAGGACCATTTGGGTTGCCAAGCCTATTGTGACTAACTTCTTAGGACCCAACTTGGTTGGGGACCAACAAGCTCAAACGTGATCAATAGGTACATATGGAGGTCATTGGAGACTTGGCTACTTCATGAAGAATTAAGGGATCTTCATATATTATATTTTGACCAAGTCAAGTCATATGGATTATCATCTATATCTTATATCCAATGTTCCTCTTTGCGGTAACTTATACTTCAACTCATCATATTTATTGTAAGTTACTTGCCCCTTTGCATGTTTGGTTTTGTACCAAATATTTGTGTGTATGTGTTGTGTCTTACTTACCTATCTTGTGTATTCAAGTATGTTTGTTTGACTCATCATATACTTGTGTATTGTTTTGGAGCCTAATGCATTTTGATGATATCTTATTTGGCTCCCTTTGAAGTGATTAATGGAACATCCCATTTTGGGGGAGTGATATGCTTTGTGCATCTCTCTTTCTTTAAAATGTGTGTACATGGGTACCACCACCTAGTATTGATATTGCAAGATTATCTAGTCACTATGTGGTGTGTCATACTCATGAGAAATTCAAATTCTAAATGTCCATTAATCATCTCTAGTTGAATTTTAGTTGCCTCTTGTTTAGAAGAAATGACTTATCACATTATGGGGGAGTAATATGTTTTGTACATATCACAAGCCTAGAAAATGTGAACATATGAGGTTATGCCACTTAGAGTTGATGCTCTTAATTATCTTGTTTCTAGGTGGCATGTTTGCTCAAACAAGCTCCACTTGTAGTAAAAAGATTTTATTGCTCATCTTTTGGTTCTTGTTTGAATAAGAAATTCTTGGTGCGGTTTTTCCTCAAATACATATCTCTATATCTTATTTGGGACACCGTTTGCTTCAAGTTATTCTAATCATTGCCGTGCGTGATTGTGTGACTAATTGAAGCTATCAAGAATCTTCATCCGTGCATAGTGCTCAATTATATATACTTATCCTATGCCTTTCATTGTGAAGTTGATCCTTTCTAACATTGTCAATACTCCACCGGAAATTATTTCCAATATACTCATTGTCTTTGACAATTGATAACCTTGTATGTGGTTGAATTTTTGGATCATCTTCACCTTGGATTGTTTCTTATTGCCTTATTTTACTTCCAACAAATCTTTGTTGCTCCCATGTGTCTTCCGTGTTCCTTTGAAAAATCTTTTGATAAATTCTCTTGATTCATATCAAGTGTTTGTTTTGGAAGACAAACCTTTTCCTTACGGTACATTGTGCCATTGTGAAAAGTGTATAGGGTTTGGTTTATTTTGTTTGAACCTTGCTCTTTTGGGGAGTTTGCTATCTCATTCTTTCTTACATGATTTATTTGCTTGAATGAGATAAATCTTTGAGCATGTTTGCTTTATTTCATCCTTTATGCTCAATGGTTTCTTCTTAGTTCATTTGTTGAACTTTGTTGAACAAATCTTTTGTGATTTGCGTCTTTGATATTATTTGGACAACAAATTTGTTTGGTCACACCTTTATGCCTTATTCAATTCATTTGGTGTTTTGTCCAAAGTATATCTTTCTTGGATCTTTAAAAGTCTTTGTGCGTGCTTATATGCAATTTATTTATATTTATAGCATGCTTTCTTTCTTCGATCCATTATATAGGGTATACTCCATCAAATCCTAAACGGCTAAGATGTGCATGAAATTCAAATTTCATCTATAAATATGCACATATTGATATGGAGTGTATCCTATGTATTGTGGTTAGTCTAACCATTTTGGACCCAATAAGTTTGGGGACCAAGATGTACTTGAATGATGTTTTAGGTACATTGGAGATGCAATGGAGGCTTGTCTCATCTATAAGGAAGGTGTTGTCACCATGTGAGAATTGGAGTCAAGTTAGGATGATCGTCGAACTCTTATCTACTACATCAAGCCATTGCTATCTCGGTAACAAGTATCTTATTCATGCATTCTCATATAGCATCCAACCTCTTGTAGGTTGTATCTTGGCATGAAATTATTTATTTCGAAAATATTGCGGTTCTTGAAAAACCCTTTTAAAATAAAACCTCTTATTGAACATTTGAGTAATTTGAGAAGATGCATATGATAGGTTATATATATATATCATATTTTATGATTCACCTATCACAAATATGCCCTCTAGCAATTTATTGCATATCAATTCCTCAAAGAGCTCTTGTGTGCAATATTGATGAATTTGTGAAATAAATCCGTATTTGAGATACTTGTTACCTTTCTCAAAACATTCCAACTAGCCTTACTTCCCTTATTGTTAGTTGTGATGTTTTTGAGATCTTATTTTGTTGAAGTTCATTTATATACCATAAGTGAAAAGTGGAGCCATAGGCTATATATGCTTTTAAGCAAACATCCTTTGGTATATTTTATGACTTCATCTTGGATATCGTATCTTATTTATTTTGTTAACCTCTTGTGTGTGCATGTTTCTTTGTGGATCACTATGTACACTTTAGAAACTTATATACATGAGAGAGTTAATCCATCACCTTGATATCTTTGTTCTTTGCCGACCATCTTTTATCCTTTGTTTCTTAGTGGTGTTGGTAAAGGAGATTTATGAGTGCTTGATTTATTTGCTTTCCTTCCTGCACTCATATCTCGTAATTGTTGGACTAAAGTTGTTCTTGATAAGCATATTCTCTTTATCTTAGTTGCGTTCTAAATGATATATAGGGAGTGAGGATTCCATGTTTGTGCATATTGTATTCAAATGCAAACATTATAAATTGTGCACAAACCTTGGGGAGCTTTCTTATTTTATTTAGAGCACTATATCTCTCTTATCATGATATCTTTGTTTGTCCAATTGGATCTTTGATTGCTTGCTTTATTTATTGAAGCTCACTTCACCATGTTATCTTTTTGCAATCTTTGATCCTCAATATAGTTTGACTTCCTTCAAGTATTCATCATTGGATATGTGCACTTGATTCCACTCAAATTATGAGAAGTGCACACTTTGGGGAGGAACTCACATTATATTGGCCTTCTAAATTTTTCACCCATTTTGACAATCGATGCCAATGGGGGAGAAGTTTAGAGGGTTTAAGGGAATGGTTTTATACTTAAGTTTGGTTTGTGCTTAAGTGTTTTGCCTCTCATGCATTCCATATTTATATGTCTTGCATGGTTGTATATATATAGTGGAAACTATCCCAAAGGTTAATCTTGACAATATATGCAATGAATTCATGTTCATCACACGTGCATACATTGTGGGGGAGTTTTCTCTATATACATTGGTTCTACTCACATCTCTTGCATTTGTTGTAGTTGTGTGAGTAGAGCCGGTTTTGATATGGGCTAGTAGCTTTGTGTTACTTGACCATATCAAATACAACCTCTTGTATACAACTTATTCTCGGATAAGTTGCGTACTTGTTTCTAATATTCATTATATAAACCCTCTTATTGTGGTTGTCATCAATTACCAAAATGGGGGAGATTGTAAGGGTATATTGCCCCTATGTGTGGTTTTGGTAATCAATGACAACCCCTATGGACTAATGTTTTCATTGAGTTTATATGAAGGAATATTCCATAGGTACTACTTGCTCTCCATGTGTTGGATTCAAGTATGGATGCCATGAAGATAAAGATATACCTTGTGTATTGGCATCAAGATCATCGGTATGAAGATATATATGTGATATGATCAAGAAGAAGAAATGAAGATGGAGTTCTTATGTGGAACTCAATATTAGCCATGCTCTATCTTAAGTGAGTATGAGAAGATACAAGGTTGAGTTGGGCAAGTTCAAGATGAGCATCTTGAGTGGATCACATGCTTGAAGCTTGTCGTCCATTTGGTGATAATGGACATGTGAAGATGTGCATCAATGAAGCTTTCCCATCATGGTGTATGGGGGAGCATTTGTGAGTATACACGAAGCGACAATGATCAAGTGATGCATTCCGGCTTGAGTGGAGCGTGAAGAGCTATCATCAAGATCAAGCGGGATGCGCAAGGCAAAGGTATGACCTTGATAGGTTTTCCTTTTACCGGTCTCAAGGTGGTTGTTGGGAGACCGGATTATAGGATAGATAGCCGCACTATCAAGAGGGGCTTTCGGTTGGGTAACTTGATCACATCGTCTTAGGGAGCTCAACCCTTTGCATACTTTGCATATCCTTATTGCTTCTTGGTGTTTCTCTGTGTGAGGTTCTTGAGCTTGTTGCTAGCTTTACAACAAGCCCAAGTTCATCGAAAACGGAATCCGCATGCATCTTCTATTGCGTTTTCGAGTTTGGACGTCTTCACCATTTCTTGACGGTTGGAGACCTCCTCTCTAAAATCATCTAAAAATATCCTGTGAGGAGTCTCCATATTTCCAGTTTTTGTTGGGGTTCTATTCGTCGTTATCTTTCCAACAAAATTGGTTTCATCTCATTTGGGGTTCGGGAGCAAAAGTTATTAAAGAAAAAGATAAAAGGGAAAAAGGAAAAAGAATAAAAAGAAAAAGAAAAAATGGGAAGGGGCAGCCGGTCGGCCTGCCGGCCAGCCGGGCCTGGCGCCGGCCCACCCGGTCGTTGACCGGCCCGGGCGCCATTGCCATCCGGGCAATTTCCAGTGGGCCTGGCGGGTTTGTCCGGCCCAGGCTCGGTTTCCTACCGGGCCGCCCGGTGGAGGCCCCGGCCGATCCGGCCTCTGCGCCGGCTGGGCTTCAAGCTGCCCAGCGCTCCTCCCTCTTATCCGCCGCCCAGCGCGGCCGCTGCCCAGTCCGGTCGCTGGGCCGGTCGGTCCGGGCCGCCGACCAGGCCACTCAGTGCCCAGGCCGGTCAACCGGCCTGGCAACCGGCTGGGCTGCCTTTTAGAGCGTTTTTTTCAGCCCGTTTTCCTTTGTTTATTTCCTGTCTTTTTCCCCAACAGCTCTATTTCTCCCTTTGCTATAAATAGGCTTCTTCCACCTTGAGCCAAACTAGTTCTTCCCATTCTCTCACCTCCATTGTTGCTATTTGAAGAACTTGCTCTCCCCTTGATTCCTCCAACCATTCTTGCTCATATTTGAGGATTTGAGAGAGGAGATCTAGATCTACACTTCCACCAAACCATTTCTTCTCTAAGTGAGGGAATCTCTTGGGATCTAGATCTTGGAGTCTTTGGTTGACTTTCCCCCTTGTTCTTCCTCTCCAATCTCATCCTAGCATTCGTTGCTTTGGTGGGATTTGAGAGTGAAGGATTTGAACACCTCTAGTGTTCTTGCTTTGCATCATTGCATAGTGTTGAGCTCTCCACCACGATTAGTTCGAGTGAGAGACCGTGAGCTTGTTACTCTTGGAGGGAAACCTCCTAGTTGGCTTGGCGGTTGGTGCTCCGGTGATCTCTTCAAGAAGATTGTGAAGAGGCCCGGGCTTCTCCTTCGTGGAGCTTGTGAAGTGGTTGTGGAGCTTGCCATCTCCGGAGCGGAGGAAAAGCTAACCATAAGGAAAGGGCCATTATCCTTCGTGGGTGTGGTTCGGAGAATAGGGTGAGCCTTCGTGGCGCGGGGAATCCTTCGTGGGACCTCCACTCCTCCAAACGTGACGTACCTTGTTGCAAAGCAAGGGAACACGGGAATACATCCTCGTCTCCGCGTGCCTCGGTTATTTCTATACCCGAGCTCTCTTTCCTTGTGATAGCCATCGTGCTTGAAGTACATATATCTTGCTATCACTTGTGCTACATATATCTTGTGCCTATCTTGCTTAGCTCTAGTAGCCATTGTCACACTTAGTTGAGCTTAGCATATTTAGGGTTTGTGCTTGTAAACTAAACATTAGTTTAATTCCGCATTCTTACAAGACAAATCCGCAAGAGTTTGTAATTGCCTATTCACCCCCCCCTCTAGGCGACATCTCGATCTTTCAATGACTAATACTAAATTGTATGAACTATATTACCTAAATTAAATAACTTTCTCATGTGCTCTAAAAGCAATATGATGACCTTTGATCATAATCTCATATGTGCTCACTTAAGGATCTTAAACCAAAGTAGCATCTAAAATGCATGGGATAAGGACCTTAGTCTTCAAGACCCATATGTTCTAATTAAAGATTAGTAAATCATTTGTATAGTAGTGTTTAAATTGTTCCAAACTATTTATTAAATCATATGAGATGTATTGGTCTCATTTAAATCTTTGTCTCAAGTAAATTCAACATAAGGTAATGACCTTAATATAATAAATCTCATGCTGTATGAATTGATGATATTAACCTCTTAATAAGATAGTATTAAATTGCATGAGGTGTATTCCCTCATTTAAGTCATATTTCTCAAAGGATAAGTGTGAAGTGTTGACCTTGGTCAACATGTGATCATACCTTGTCAATTGAGGAGATTAAATCTTAATCAGGTTTAATAAGAGGAAATTAATTCACAAGAACAAATAAATAGAAACCCAAATAAAGATTTCAATGAGAGGAAATTATTCCTAAGAATAAATAAATAGAAACAAATAACAAATATTTTTAATGAGAGGAAATTATTTTTCTTTAAAGGAAAACCAAGTCAACCCACAAGTGAATAATATGGTGATGCTAGACTAGCTTGTGTGAACCATTTGTGTGATTAGTTTAGCACTTAAGGGTTATTTGGTGATTGTATCCTCGTATTCGTTTATAGACGCTAGTACCGGAAACTATCAAGAGGAGGAGTTCTTCTACTCAGAAGGAGAGGAAGAAAACTTTGATCACCTCACCAATCAAGGCAAGCTAATATTATTACCAGCTATTACCAGTGCAAGCTAATATTCTTGCAAGTTACCTAAGTGCCAAGCTCTACCAGAGCAAGGCACCACCACTTTTTACTTTATGCTTAATGATCCCATCCCAAGTTTTACTTTACAAGCTTTATTGCTTTTGGTTTATCAAAGTTACTTTTTGATTCATGATTCACTTGGTCTAGAGTAGAACAAGATCATCAAATTTAGCCTAGAACCATGAAAGCTAGATAGCACCCCTCATGATTAGTTGCTAGTGCTAACAAATAAAATTGACTGCTCTAGAGGGGAACAGGTGAAATGAAATGACTTTGAAAACCTTGGAATGATGAGTCATTCTATTGAAAGATCTTGAAGGTGAAGATGACTTGTGAATGACATGGTGAATTTTACAAAAACTGATGGTTGGGTTCGGATGCGATACCATTCCAATTTAAGTACCCCCACAATACCTGATATGGGTAGGGCTTAACTGGAAGTTTATGTATCTTAGTATGGGTTCCCTCTAAACAAGCGTCATCGGGGTTATGGGGCTGCCTCCAAAGAAATATGAAATGATGTGAAATGACGTGAATGAGGTGAATGTCCGGCCCAAGCCCTGTGCGTTCCTGTGTTCTGTCTTCAGGGAGGCCAAGCTCATGGGGAGAGGTGCCTATACTAGGGTATGTAAGTGAAAGGTTATGATTGGTAGTCCGCACACGGAGTGTGATAAATCAGGGCCAGTTAACCCCGACGGATTATTGCAAATGTTGTGGCACAAGTGTACGACCTCTGCAGAGTGTAGAACTATTCGAATAGCCGTGTCCACGGTTACGGACGATTGGAAAGGCCATCTGTTCCGTCATCGAACTTTTTCAAAAATGTGACACGTGAAGGGTGACTGGTGATTTGAACTATGAATGGTGACTTGAATTAAACCACAACAGAGTTGTGGGAATGACACTAATGTTCCCACCTGAGGTAGTCTAGCGATTCAAGCATCTTTACTAAAGGTTTATGAAATAGACTTGGCTTTATGCAAATAAACCTAGAGCTTAGCATCTCCTTACTAGAATTGATAGTGTTTACACTAGTATTAGTTTTGCAGTACTTTAAAGTACTCATGGCTTTGTCCCTGGCTATTCAAATGGCCAGACTATGAAGGTGAACCGCAGTACGAGGAAGATGGACAGCAGGACGTCGACGACAACTAGGATCGCTCCTGACGTCAAGCGTTGGCCTGTGGATTAGAGAATCCGCTACTACTCCGCTTCCGCTATTTGTGTGTTTGTTGATGAATAGAATCAACTACTATTGTAATAATGGATCATGTGATCTCCATGTGTAAGCCGATTATGCGTTGTAATAAATGATGACTCTATGATATTCAACTATTATGTCTCGCAACAACACTATTCCTGGGATTGCGAGGAATGACATAATAGGCATCTGGACTTAAAAATCCGGGTGTTGACACATTGCCTCTCAAGCCATCTACCACCTTACGCCCCCTTGTTGTTCCGCCACCCATCATTGAGAAAATGAAGAAGATTGAGAGAGCCTTTCTTTGGACGGCTACCGATAAAGTCACAGGTGGGCAATGTAAAGTCAATTGGGAGACGGTGTGCCGCCCCAAAGATCTGGGGGGTCTTGGAGTGCTCAACATCGATAAATTCGCAAGAGATCTTAGATTGCGGTGGCCTTGGTTGGAGTGGACGGACCCAACCAAGATTTGGATCGGGTTGGGAAACCCTTGTACGGAGGTGGACATGGACCTCTTCTATGCTTCCACAAAAATCGTGGTTGGAAACGGTTTGAAAACTAAGTTTTGGGACGCCCCTTGGCTTGATGGCTCGAAGCCTAAAGACATCGCCCCCCTAATCTATGCGGAGTCCAAGAACAAAAAGTGCACGGTCAACAAGGCTACAAAAAATGATGCTTGGATTGCCATGATTCACATTGAGGGAGATTTCACTATCGCCCACCTCGAGCAATTTGTGGATCTTTGGATCAAGGTGCATGACTACGTTCTTCATGAGGACATGGATGACTCTATCTCTTGGACGCTTACGGATGATGGTCAATACTCGGCGGCTTCGGCTTATAAGGCACAATTTTTTGGTGCCACTGCATCCAACTTTAGGAGATCCGTTTGGAAGATTTGGGCGCCGCCCAAAGTAAAGTTTTTCGCTTGGCTTGCCCTACAAAATAGGCTTTGGACGGCGGATCGTTTGCAAAAGAGAGGTTGGCCCAACAATGCCATTTGTCCCCTTTGTTCGAGGAGTCCGGAATCCATCGACCACCTTCTTGTTCATTGTAGATTCACCCAAAGACTTTGGGGCCTCCTCAAAGCGTAGCTTGGGTTATATTTTCTTGACCTCCACGCATGGCATGCGATGTCTCTTCAAGATTGGTGGAGCCTCTTGACCGGCACGTCTACGCCTAACCGGAGAGCGCTCGCTTCCGTTGTTCTCCTCACCTCTTGGGAAGTTTGGAACGAGCGGAATGCTCGGATTTTTCGCCACAAGCATGCACCACCATCGGTGGTTTTTGGGAACATCAAAAATGAGTTAAAACTTTGGGTTGCCGCGGGGGCCAAGCGTGTGAGTCTTTTGATGCCGCGAGAGTAGGCGTATTGTAAAGTATCCGTTTTGCTACTTTGTAAATCTTCTCCTTAATTAATAGATTGAGGCAAAGCTTTTGCCTCCGTTTCAATTTTTTTTTTCTTTTATCAAGCTACGAGGGCGTCTTATTTCCAAAATGAAAGCTTATTTTCTTAGGCTTTTACTTGGAAAAGACAATGTTCCATATATACTAAAGGATTCGGGTCCATAACCACGAGTTCCACTCCACCAGATATTGTAACACTTAGCAAGGAGGCCCTAGACCGTATTGTTACTTTTGCCACCATCAAGATGCATATGTCCTCTTCCTCGATTTCTCCTACATATATAAGATATTTTAAGAAATAAGCATCGCTATAGAGTAAGAAATACGATTTCACTGTATTTTTTTACCGGAAACATGGCCTATCACAAGAATACTTTTTTATCAGGTCTCTTAAAAGAGTCCTTCAATTCTAACTTCCTTGTTTAGATAGTGTATGAATAGCTTAACTAAATCAATATATGGCTTCCTATATTTGTCTATATATAAAAAGAAATATGACCAAGAGTGGTTTGAATCTATGTAAAATAATTTTTTCTATTTCCCACCATTATATATTGGGCATAATGGGAAATGCCCTACCTTTGAGCGATGTTTGAACGATTAATTTACTTAAGAGGAAGTAACCAATTAGGTTTACGACAAAAAAAATATCCAATTTAACTACCTCTCTGGGATAGACCTCAACATAAAACTGTTGAGTAACGACAATTCGACTAATAATCACAGAGTGACCTATTCACATGATCTACCTAGTGATATTCCATTGTGTTAAGTAATTTTTTAAAAAAAAAAACCATTTTTGTTCTAACTGAAAATATGGCCAATTCGAATTGAACCCGCCATCCCACTCTTCTTGTTTCACCCCTCTCACTTATCAGTGGACCCATGACGAAGGCGTGGGGGTGGAATCAAGCCGATAGGACGATCGAGGCGCCGTTGGCCTCCCATGACCCGGCTTGGGCCTATGGCCGCGCCATGGGCCCCACCAGGCATCCCCTCGGTTTTCCCGTGAGCTCGTTGGTCGCCAAGTCTCGTGCTTGCTGAAAAAATGACATGACAAAATTGTTGGTCCATTTGAGTTCGGAAGCTTCCTAAAAGTCCAAACTACAGAAAAATAGGTTTTCCTACTATGTAGAGTTATAACTTAAAATAAATGAATTTCGTGAGATTAAACCATGTTAAAAGTCTTCTAAATGAGATATTTTGGTTTTGTTGTACAAAACGGATATACTCCTCCCTAAACAGAAATAAATTTTCTACTTGTCAAAAAAAATGATTTTTTTTTTTTTGCCCTTAACGCCGCCCCACCGAAGCGCGAGGTCTCCGCCCTCGGCTCCCCCATCCCATCCTCATTCCCCAGTCGCCGCCCAAGTCAAAAAGACGGGGAAGCTTCTCCCCCCACCACAGTCGAGTCCCCAACACATCAACGACTAGTCGCTGCCGAGCACCAACCCTAGAACAACCCAACCCTACTCACCTCCTCCCAAATCCTCCGGCGGCGAGGAACAGGCCATGGATACCTCCGGCGGCGGCGGCGGGGCCGCGGGCGGCGCGGCGCAGATCCAGGGCATGGCGACGCACGGCGGGCGCTACGTGCTCTACAACGTCTACGGCAACCTCTTCGAGGTCGCCTCCAAGTACGCCCCGCCCATCCGCCCCATCGGCCGCGGCGCCTACGGCATTGTCTGGTGCGTTGCCCCCTCCTCCCCACACCCGAATCGCCGATTACACACGTGCTCCCGCAGCTAACAGCAAATCAGACTTGCTATCTATCTATGTCGCGCGTAGAATATTCCGTATCGTCGCGTGTCTGCGCAGATTTGGTATGGCGTTTTAGGCATCCAAAAAGTTAGGACGAGGAAGCGAGTCACGCCGACGCCCGCCCCCCCAAAAGTAGCAGTGCTTATATTTCCCCTGTTGTGTTTTTCCTCTTTGCAGCGCGGCTGTTAGCTCCGACACTGGAGAGGAGGTTGCGATCAAGAAAATCGGGAACGCCTTCGACAACCACATCGACGCCAAGCGCACGCTGAGGGAGATCAAGCTCCTTCGCCACATGGACCATGAGAATGTAAGAGTTAAATATTCTTGTGATGATAATCATGCTATATTTATCTGTTTTGGTTGATTGATGTGGACAATTCTTGTGATTTGCTGAGTAATAGTATTAAATACTCGCCTTACCGCTTCGAGGTATTTGTGGTGCGGATTTTACATTTATGTGCATAGAGTGCTAACCGTTGTGCGTGAAAGACATTTTGCATTGCGCGTGAAAGACATTTTCCGTGTTTAGTATTAGACAGGTGGGGTGCACCACCCAGGCCTTGCTGTTATATCTTGTAAGAAATGCACATTTACTGTTTTTATTATTAGTTCATATTCGAATGTTGATTTCTGGCAGATGTAACTGGTGGTTATGTAGAAATCCTATTTACAAGGAGAGAGAAATACGAAATACTCTGTAGCATGTAAATATTGATTTCATTTAGTGTTTTTTTTCCCATGTCTACATTTTTAGAAGTGGTTCTATGATTTCCTGTCATTACAATTTATTACTGTGGATGTTGTGTGCTCTACTCGCTTACTCACATTGTCAGACATTCTTGTGATGTGTTTAGTCTGATTGTGGTTCCAGTATTCCTTCTTGTGATGTGTTTAGTCTGATTGTGGTTCCAGTATTGCTTCTTATGATGTGTTTAGTCTGATTGTGGTTCCAATATTGCATCCAGATTCTTGCCATAAAGGACTTAATACGTCCCCCAAGAAGAGACGATTTTAAGGATGTGTACATCGTTACCGAGCTGATGGACACTGATCTCCATCAGATCATACGCTCAAATCAGTCATTGACTGATGACCATTGCCAGGTTCGTTGTCTCTTGCTTGTGCTTCTGTATTCAATGAAAATTGTACTAGTTGAAACCAGTTTTGTTGTGGCTAGTCTAGATCTCTCTATTCATGCGTGCTTTCTTGTTCGCAATTATGTTCTGTACCTTCTAGTTTTGACCTTAGCTTTGTCTGTTTTTGTCCTTTTCAACAATCATAAGCTACATGTTTTGTGTTGCAGTACTTCTTGTATCAGTTGCTACGAGGTCTAAAATACGTGCACTCAGCAAATGTTTTGCACCGTGATCTGAAGCCAAGCAATTTGTTTCTGAACGCAAATTGTGACCTCAAGATCGCGGACTTTGGGCTTGCAAGGACAACTTCAGAGACTGATCTGATGACAGAGTATGTGGTCACACGTTGGTACCGAGCACCAGAGTTGCTGTTGAACTGTTCGCAGTATACTGCTGCTATTGATGTCTGGTCAGTTGGGTGCATACTTGGTGAAATTATTACTCGCCAACCCCTGTTTCCTGGACGGGATTATATCCAACAGTTAAAATTGATCACTGAGGTAGGTTTGTTCAGTTCATCCCTAGCCTACTTTAAGTATCCACATAAACAAGTTATGATGTTGTCTATTTGGAAGCTGTTGGTCACTGAAGTTGGGTTAGTTTCATGTACTAAATCTGTAATAGGATTTGGCTTTTGGTCTATTTGGAATAGCAGGATAGCAAGACCTTTCTTTGCACACCAGACTAGTGTTGTCAAACCTGTTTTTTGCCTCATGTTTGAATGAAAGTTAATCATTATTGTTAGTTGAACTTTGAACTACTAAATTCATTTTGCTTCAGATAGCGTGCAACAATATACCAGAATGTCATTGGATTGGAATCAAGATTTGAACTATTAACTTTGACCATTTTATTCCTTGTTTTTCTGGATGTGCCCTTTCTTGAAAGTGTACTCATATTTGACAGTTTCTGGTTGATTAGCTTCATTTTGTAAAAAAAACTTAAGTTAATTGAATGCTTTTTTACTTTTTAAAATGTGTCCCTGGAACCCAATTTATATCAATATTAATCAGCGCTTTTTCCTTCAAAAGCTGATAGGTTCACCAGATGATTCGAGCCTTGGATTTCTTCGGAGTGATAATGCTCGAAGATACATGAAACAACTGCCACAGTACCCAAGACAAGACTTCCGCTTGCGCTTCCGCAACATGTCTGATGGTGCAGTGGATCTGTTGGAGAGAATGCTGGTGTTTGATCCAAGCAGACGGATTACCGGTACATGGATTTACACGAACTACTTGTATTATCTTGGTTGCATTTTGATTATTACTTAACAATAATTTACCATGCAGTTGATGAGGCTCTGCATCATCCATACTTGGCTTCTCTTCATGACATCAATGAAGAACCCACCTGCCCGACATCTTTCAGCTTTGATTTTGAACAACCATCCTTTACAGAAGAACATATGAAAGAACTCATCTGGAGGGAAACCTTAGCATTTAATCCTGACCCTCCGTACTAAGAGCTAAGGTTTGTATGTGTTGTGTTGAACTGTTTCATGTTTTGAGAAGCAATTAATTAAAAGAATACAGTGTTTCATAGACGACTAATTTAGATCCTAGCACCCCGTTAAGAATGACAAGCTTCTTATGTTCTTATTGATATCAACCCTTCCTAGCTTGAGTGATCCATATAATTTCGATCTTTTGGATATCACATATCTGGATCACTAATTTTTACGGTCATAACCTTTCATTGTGTAAAATTCTATTCGCAGGTCAAAGTTTTTCTGTAACAAAAGGATATTTTCTACGTTGTTAGCCAGGACTTATTTGTTCTTTTCCAATCCATTTTCTTTGGCTCAATATTTGCTTCCAAGGATGCATGTTAATTCCTTTTGTTTATCCTTGTGACTGCAGAACAATTTACCAGCTGAAGGCATTGAAGATTTCTAGCTCTAGCGAAGCCAAAACTTCCATGACTTGTGTATCTATTTATTTTATGCTCGCTTATTGGGCGAACGGGCTGGCTTATTTGTTTCAGTAGCGATTTTTCTCCGGGCCTGTCTAAAGAAACATCATGCGTACTCCTTTTCACATGGGTTGCTCCTGGGCATCATACCCGTTGATTGAATAAGTGTTCTTGTGTATCTAAAGCTTGTAATTTTGTCGACACGAAAATCCCATGTATATCTGTTGATACCTCGTGCTGTATTTGTCTGAAGCATATCATTTTGAACCTTGTGACTATTCCGCTTAAAGCTGTGAACTCAGTTAGAATCGAAAGACATCTAGCAGAACGCCAGAACTCCATTTACGGGTGCCATGGCAATTCACTAGTATCTAGAAACACCTAACATTCATAGTAGTGTGATGTGTGTGTCCATCTGTAAAAAAGAATTCTAGACCAAAAAATAGGAGAGCAAAATACTCAACAGTGGAAAGCACGATGTTGATTGATTGGTAACTATTATTGGATGATGGTAGGGAAGCTGGATCTGTACAGGCTGTCGATGAGAAGGGGTGTAATCGTTTGTGGTCTGTTCGGTGTCCAAATAAAATGAAGGTCCTACTCTGGCGAATAGCATAAAACTGTCTGCCCATTGGTGCTCAATTGCAGCAACGATCTATTCATAGCAATTATGAGTGCTGCGGTTGAACACACATTCCTTCATCAGTGCTAGTTGGATCCTGAAATATGGGAGGGTGTGAAAGCTGTTTTCAAAATTAAGCTGAAAGTCCTTCTCTGGTATTAAGCATTCACTATTGCAGTGGGTGACTGAAACTTTGCATGCCATGGTCTTTGGGGTCTCAGTTTGGCATATCTGGGAATCACGCAACAGGGTTCGTAATGGAGAGAATCTATGCCCCATACAGTTTGTATGATGGAGAAATTCAAGGGCTGTATTGATATGATCTTGCAACATTCCTTCAAATCCAAGTCATCTGCTAGGTGTGAGGTCCGTTCATCTTCCACCGCCTGAAGGTTTCCTTGCTAGAGCAATTTATGCTCAAATCCCTCTTTGAAATCTTACTAGATGCACCCCATGCAATGTGACGATTAGAGATGGAGGGAAATGGAGAAGGTCAACTAATGACTCGTAAAAAAGCGTGACATACAAAATGCGGTGCACCCACAACTAGTTATGGATTGTAGTTTCTGAGAAGCCTACCTATGACCAAGCTTCCAAAACTAGTCGTTGGATGTTGCCGGACATATTCTCGGCAAGTCTATAGGTCCTAGGGATAAACCTGAGCATCTTTTTTGACAGAAAAATCCAGGCATCTAGGGTCTCGAGATATAAACTTGAGGGTCTTGAAAACCCAGGAAATGCTCCTGGACACCTAGAGCACCTCGGAGCTCCTAGTGCCAAGTACAAGAGCTAACACGAAAAGTAACTTTACTTTCTCATATGAACTCCAATGATAATGATTTTAGGATCACTTTGAAGGTACAAGAAGCTCTAAGCACTCACACGTGAAAACCACACAAGATATAAAAGAAAATATGAAAAAATCAAGATTTTGATTACTCAATGTATGATGCAATTAAGCTACTTGATTGATAACCCTTCTTATACTAAGACTATCAAACATATAATTTTGTATCCCACCAAGAACCTCGAGATCGAAAAAACTAGAAAAACCTAACTTAGGCATGCCCTTGCCTCACACAAACCTCTTGAGCTAGATGACGGTGTTTATGCTTTTCTCAAGACGGAAAACAATTCTTGATCAAGGTTGCTTGGTGAAGACTCTCTCAGTTCGATCCCTCGTGTTCCAAAATGTGAAGCGTTCACTAAAACACATCTTCAATTTCCCATTATCACCTAATGGACCACAAACTTCAGGAATATATTCCCTTGGGTCTTCTCTTCTCGGCACCAATGCCAAGCTTCATAGTAGCTCCTCCCGTCTAGGGTGTCCAAACACCCAAGAGTAAAAATATCAACAATGGGTAGCAAGGGTGAATCAAATTACTTTGGTGGAAGTGTAGATATGGATATCCTCTATCCTTCCCTAAAAGACAAACAAGATCTAAGCACCAGGGAGGGAGATCTCAAAGGTTTGATCTCTTGGAACAATGGAGGAGAGAGGAAAATTGTCCCCTTCCTTATGAGGTAGAAGGGGGATTATATAGTGGCTCCCTCAAATGAGAATGTTGTGCAAGTTTTAATGCGTGTGCCCCGAAGATTCCGAACGAGAACCCGCAAGATATATGCGTGTCATTTCATTAAGCTTGAAAAGGATAGAACGTTTAGAAGTCCGACAGGACCAAAACCCACCACCACGCTACCACCAGGTAGCTAGAACACTACAAAACTCCTCTCACAAACCCATTCCTACATGACCGCGAAAGGCTCTAATCATGAACAATACCATCAAGCACTCTAACGGCAGGGGTCACAATCGTTGAACAACCTAGCATTCCACTCAAGATTCTTGGTGGGAGTTCGCGACCTTGGCATCCGCACGGGAGAGGTGATCAACCACGTCAGGCCACCAGGCGGGAAGCTGGCTGTCCGCGGAATCCCAAGCCAGCGCGCCGAGTGAACCCCTCCCTGATGCAGTGAGCAAAGGGGCACCGCAGAGCCAGGTGATTCGAGGTCTCATTAGGAGCATCACAAAGCGGACACAAAACATGGGAGGGGAGCCCATGCTGCAACCGCTAATCGGCTGTCCAGCACCTACCACGAAGAGACAACCAAGCGTGGAACCTGAACTTGTAGGGGGCAAAGGAGTTCCACATGTGCCAGGGAGCGCCATAGTGCCATGGAAGAACAGGTGGTAGGTACGTAGACTTAGATTTCTCTCAAATTATAGTACGAATACTTCCTTCCTTTAGGGTTACAAGAGTCATCTTGCCATAAGTTAAACTTGTTGAACTTTGATCACAGAAATACCATCATCTATGTACCAAATTGTTATTATCACCTATGTTTCGATTCGTTGTTCACTCGATCAAAATAGTATCTAGTCATCGAATCTTTATCACTAGATCTTTCCCGCCTCATAAAGATTGTTTGATATTTATTAAAATCTAGATATATCTAGACACTAAATAGCATCTATAAACTTACAAATTTTATCAAATCTACAACTTTTATGAAACATAGGGAGTACATCAAGTAGTAGGCGCTATTTTTTGATTTAAAAATTAAAACAAGCTAAATGAGCCTTGCAAACCCAGACAGAGGAAGTAAACTTTCACTTACGTTGCCGGATAAACTAAAAAAAAAAAACTTACGTTGCCGGTTTATCGCCTGAAGGTCTGAGACCATGAAACGGAGACCAGAAGGAACAGAAACGGAAAGCTGGCAAGCGGGGCCCGTCGTCAGTGAGCGTACCTGGAAATGAGCCCGATCCCATCGCCGATAAGAATACTGGTACCGAGGACGTGACCACGACGGCCACCACCTGCAACGACCCACCACCCGCCGACGATTCTCCCCCACCTCAACCCAACCGCTCCGTCGCCGTCGCCGTCGCCGTCGCCGGAGAGGGACGAAGAGCGGGAGGCTGCCCGCCGGCTAGATGAGGGAGGTGGTGCTCCACGTGTACGACGTGACCAACAGCGACTCCGAGAAGACCAACAACACCATCCTCCAGATCAACCGCATCTTCAAGGATCGCATCGGCCTCGGCGGCATCTTCCACAGCGCCGTTCAGGTCCCCGCCGCTCCGCCGCGACGCATTGCCTGCCGTCTTGCCTGCCTGCTTGCTTGCCCCCCTCCCCCTTCCTCTCCCAGATCCCCAAATCTCATTTCCGGGATGTCTTGCAGGTCTATGGCGAGGAGGAGTGGTCCTTCGGGTTCTGCGAGAACGGCAGCGGGGTGTTCAACTGCCCCGTCAGCAAGAACCCCATGTACACCTACCGCGAGCGCATCGTCCTCGGCGAGACGGACTGCACCATCGCCGCCGTGAACCGGATCCTGCGGGAACTCAGCCGCGAGTGGCCGGGGAGCTCCTACGACCTCCTCTCCAGGAACTGCAACCACTTCTGCGACGTGCTCTGCGAGAGGCTCGGCGCCCCCAAGCTCCCTGGTAAGGATTAAGGAGATTTACTACACCTTCCTTCGTCTGATTAGCCAACTACTATCCCGTGATATGCCTATCTGGCCCCGGATCGGTACCAAATCTCTGGTGGTTAGAAATGTTTCACAACTTTGTCCATACTGATAGGAGGATCAAGTCCAGTTGATGATATTGGCTTGTCTAGAAAATAGACTGAATTGTGCGCTGTGGGGGAAAGCTAAGGACGTACCGTCTGGTATAATTGCTACCACCAATAGCTGATTAGTGATGTTGGGCTCAACATCAGGAGCGGAGTGGAGTTACTTGTTAGAGGGCTGAAGAGTACTGGTGCAGATTAACTGATTATGCGGAAGGAATTGAGCTGGTTTGGTTTGGTGGTGTCAATTGTCTCGGGAGGAGAGGGTATGTCCGGAAAGAATGTGGTGCAGGCTATAAGAACTACTCCCTCCGTTCCTTTTTAATTGACTCGAATTTAGTACAACTTTGTACTAAATCCGAGTCAATTAAAAGAGAACGGAGGGAGTACTTGCTTATTTACCTAGGAGTATTTGCATTTACTTGAAGGTGTCAGATGAGCTATCTGTCTTCTGCTCCATTTATACTATTAGCTTGTGCAGCTTGTAAATATCTAGGTTTGATGAATTCTGGATCTGGCAGTGAATGGGAAGTATGATAAGTTGCCATTACTTGTTTTCCTGTTGGCTAACAGAAAGGGTTATTAGCAGCCAGTGTACATGTAATAGGGCCAGGTTCTAGTTTGCGGTCAACCTAAAATCTTTCTTGAAGTGAGGAAACTAGGAAGGTAAACTGATATTCCCCCACACCAGAAGATTTAGTTTAAGGATCATTAATCATTAGTAAGTTGGTTGCTGTGTAAAAAATGCATAGCTAGAAGTAGGACTTGATGAGTTAACTTCAGTAAGAGCTTCCACAACGCAGCGCTTAAAGACAGGCGCCATGATTGGAATCCTGCTGTATCGGCAGTTGCGGCCTTTCATCCCGGGCGCCGGACACAAATACAGTCGCCAGGCACTATCTGACTTTTCGCTTGCGGTTTGGATAGCGTCTGAACCAAGCGCCTGTCGTTGGGCGGGTGAGCGATTTGCTACGTATTTTCTTCTTGCGATTTATTTTTATTTCTTACGCATCTAACTAAGCTCTCCTGCGCTGTGGTGTGTGGATGCTTTAAGCTAACTTGGTTAGCGTATAGAATTTCCAGCTGAGCCAGTTATATCCCTGGGGTGATGGAGACGTCATTTTTTTCCTCATTTTAGCATTTTTTTTGTAACATGCCAGTATGCTATTCTAGTTTTGAAATGGCAGAAACAATTGGTTTATTTTTGTTTGGCTAATCTTATCTATTAAACCTTGCAGGCTGGGTTAATCGTTTTGCCAATGCCGGTGATACTGCTGTGGTGGTTGCTGAGAATACAGCAGTTAAGGTGTGTGTTGTATATATAATCCGTTCGTAAACTGCTGTATTCCTTAACTACTTGTTGAATTGTGACTATTTGATATGCTACACCGTGCATTGATTATCTGTTACTCAGGCAAGTTTGGCTTGTTGATTTGTTGCAATTGATATTTCATAACAGCATGTCAGTACTGCATCATTATCACTTTATTATTGTAAGGAGATTGAATGACATATCAACTGGAAATACCATATTAATCCCCTACCACCTTCTTATTTTCTCCACCCATTTAATCCCCTAGCATGTCAGGACTACATCATCATCACATTCTGTAGGGATATGTCTTTTTTGCAGAATTGTCAGTGTTTGTGCCTTTGTAAATTAAATTAAAGATGCTACACTTGTTTAGTGTCAATAACAGGGAGCACTGATTTCCCAGGAAGCATGTAATCACCATGCGAATGCACTGAAATTGCGTGTCAATGCCTGTTCATTATTGCTTTGACTTCTTCTCATATTAATACGATGGCATAAACAAAAGCCAGAATTTTAGACTTTTAGTAAAGTGCATACTACAAGACAGTTTGGCATGACCCTGCTTCCTCTTGTATGTAGTGTTATGCCATGTCCAACTTGGATAATTTTCAGTAATCTATCTGTACAATCTATCTTCAAATATTTAGGGAGTGTCTTTCAATCTAACAGTAAACTGCACAAATAATGTTACAATGTTGGTGCTATTATCTTAATAACTGCACAAACAATCTTGCTACTTGTTTATCTTATCTTAATTACTTTTCTTGTTCTTGTTATTATCATGAGAATGTTCTATGCATACCAAATTACGCATGTGTGACCAGTTCCTTTTGTTGAATGCACTTATGTTGAAGCTTGGAGTTTTGTTTATGTGTTACTGGTTTATTGTTATTATATACTTTATCGTTGTCTTGCTTACACATATTGCATTCATTACTTCCCCTAACATGATTTTTTCTTGTTGCAATTTTATGTCCCCCAGTTCCGGCAGGCTAAAACAGAAATCGTCAATGCTAGTAGAGTAGCGTATAGATTTATGGCAGGCCTGACTTCAAAAAACCAAGCTTCGCCAGAGTCCCCAGGTGACCAAAACAGAGGCAGCCCCACTTTCCAGGGAACATGGCTCAAGAATGTTGTATCAGCTGGTGCAAAACCATCTTCGAGTGGGTCAACTCCTTCACAAGAAGCCGATGATGCACCCCCGTTGCAGCGCCAAAAATCAGCAGACCAATCGACAAGGTTGTAGCCGCTGTGTCAGCAGGCCTATCATCTGTCTGTGTTGAATCTGTAGTGTAACAGTAGACAACATTTGTTCAAAAACATTGTCATGTTTATTTATACATGAATCTGTGTGTCCCTATCTTGCAGTTGAAGACATGATGAAATGTTGAAAACGCTCATCTGATTCACAAGTTCATTGATCACAGCCACTCTCAACTATTGAAAGTACATGGTACCTTGCACGTTCAGAGCTTTTTTCGACTTAACACACTGGGCAAAAGTAAAAAAAACCCAGGACTAGCCCTTGGTGGCATATCTTTTATACCTAAATAGCAGGCCCCGACCACAAGAAATTATCTACAATTTCATTCAGCCACGTCACCCTTGGCAATCACAAGCGACTGATATGTTCACGTTTGTAGCAACCATGATTAATTCTGTTAGCAGCCGGTTACGTTCCATTATCATTTGGTCTCGTTCAAGTGCATACACCGTCGTCTCCCCTCCCGATTCCATTGACTAGCATTCTAAGTCACCTCCCATAAGTACAGCATGTATCCCCCTCGCTCGTCTCTTCTTCTCACCCACTCCACAGATTTCCTGCCCTCCTATTTTCCCTATAGAAAATTCTAGAAATTCGCTCTCGACAAGATTGAAACTCTGGTTGTTAGAACATCTCCAGTGGCCCAATGCAAACGGACCTAACATGTTCATTTCAGTCCGCGTGGACAGGAAATGAGTAAAACCCTAGCCCAATAGCTCGACGCAAAGTGACCGGTTTGTCTATCGCGATGCATTCACGGTACAAATTTAGTCTCAAAACGTGTCGCCACGGACACTACGGGCGTCCGTGTTTTGTGTCCTCAGGCCTGCCTGGTGGTTGGTCAGTGGACCGCTTCACTTCCAGATCTGCCTCGCTTCCAAACCTTCGCTGCTTGCGATGCTTCCCCTTCCGCGCCACTTCGATTGAGCTACCACGCCAAGTGTGACACAACAACGACTGGCCTTCCGCGCCGTTGTCCGCTCTGCGTCCTCACGACAGCGACTGGACGGTTTGATTAAGTTGGATCTCGGTGAAAATTGTACATGGCCTTGGCCAGTTCCGGTGACGGCTTCACCTCTAGGTATCGTTCCCTTGTTGAAGGCGTTTAGATGCTGATCCTCTAGCCCGATTGGTGGACTCCGTCTCTCCGACTGAAATTGCTCCTCTTGGTGGCCTCGCTTCAGGCAAGCTTCTCTTGTAGTGTCTTGTAATCACCCTTTGTGCCCGGCGTTGGCGTCACAACCCTCTTGCAACGTCGGACTGGCTACTTTTACACGGTTGTGCTTCGGTTGCTGTCGGCCTTCCTAGCGCCTTGGGGGGATATGTTAGGGCAGCATCAGGCCATAGCAGCTTCAACTCCATTCAAAGATGTTGTGTTTTTTTTGGTTTGACCTAGCCCGAGCCCTAGGGGTGGTTGTTTTGGGGTCCGGGTGAAAACTTTACTGGACCTCGGTCTCTGTCGGCGACGATTACGTGTCCTCGCGCCATGTGCCTTCTTCGAGGCATCGACGCAAGGCCACATCTCCTTTGGATCCTCAAGTTCTTCAAGGTTGCTAGCCCGTCGCCGTGTGCTCCCCTGAGCCGCAGTTCTGGCGCGGTGGAGGTTAGTTGGCGTGACCATGGTCGTGGTGGCTCCGGTGCAACTATTGACAAGGCTCCCTCAACCTCGACCAAGTTGGCGCCCTGGCTTGGCATTCTTTTTGTGTTGTGTTCTGTTGTTAGTTTTAGTGTGCGCTTTGCGCCTGTTTTTTGTAACCCATGGCGTAACTCCTAGCCGGTTGATGGGTTCGATAATTCAAAGCCGAACTCACTTCGATCCTTCCGTCTAAAACAATACTAGAGGAGATATCACACTTGCAGTTGAGCTGATTCCTGTGATACACCCTTGAACCATTCCCTTGAATAAACATTGCAAAAAATGATTCAGAGAGAGTATCTGATATGGGATTTGCTAGTTCTCAGCTAGCTGAAAACAACATTCGTGCTTAGTCAAGTCCTACACCATTTAATTTGATCATGATTCGTGTTAGTTATGAGTTGCAACATGAGTTGCAACTAAGATTTGATGACATCATCCGACTGAGCACGAAGTTAGTTCCCAGTCGACTGAGAAATAGTCACATCCATCTAATATCCTAGGGGTTAAACTTCATTTTGTTTCGAAATAACATTGCACTCCCTCTGTTCCTTGATACAAGGTGTATAGTTTTTCCAAAAAAAACTCCAAAATGTAAGATGTATTGCGTAGAACCACTCATTTGGACATTTTTTTACGGATACGATTGCATTTTCTTAGCTCATGCAAACTCCTCTATTTTCTCAAAGCAATAATTCAGGAGTAATCTTGCCCAAAACTCGTATAACTTACCCTCAATGTTTGTTTCTTAAATTCCGTGCCAAAACTATATATATATATAGTGAAAGTTCAGAGATGGTAAACCTAGAGGGGGGTGAATAGGTATCTACAAATTTTAATTCTTTCTTTGCAATATTAGGCTTTGCGGAATATACAGGTGAGCCTAATGCAAACTAGGTGAGGTACCCTATATGTTGATACAAGTAACTCGAGCACGAAGTGTCTCACAGGCAAATATAACACAAGTAAAGAGTTCGGTTAGGGATAACCGATAGCACGCGGAGACGAGGGTTTATTCCCGTGTTCCCTTCCTTTGCAAGAAGGTACGTCACGTTTGGAGGGGTGGAGGTCCCACGAAGGATTCCCCAACGCCACGAAGGCTCACCCTATTCTCCGGATCCTATCCCACGAAGGAATAGCTCACGCACTTGTGGTAGACTTTGAGGTAGCCTCCAAACCTTCACAATCTTGTCGGAGCAACCACAAATGCTTCCGGATCTTTTGCCTACCTAGGGTTTCCAAGGAACCCTAGAGAGGAAGTATCTCGATGAATACAAGGGGGAACAAGATTTGGCTTGGTGGAACTATAGATCGGGGCCTCCTCTATCTTTTCCCCGAAGGGATTCGAGTTTAGGTGGAGGAGGAGGGAGATCTGAGGCTTTTGCTGTTTCTATCAATGGAGTATGAGAGAGAGCTCAAGAACAGTTTGTAATGTAGTTCCTAACTGTTCAGAGGTAGGAGAAGGGGTATTTATATGGTCACTTGAAATCTAGCCATTGCAACTTGTCCACCTCAGCAATTCTTTGAGGAGCCCGGTCAACCGGGCCGGGGGTCGGGCCATCCGGCGCAGGAGCCGGTCCAAGCGGGCCACAGGCTGGACCGTCCGATCCAAACCGAGCCTGGCGCCGGGCCATGACCGGGGCGAGTCTTGGTCGCGCAGTACATGAGCAGGAGCTGGTCCGCGTCGGGGCATCCGGTCCACAGCCCGGTCCGGACGGGTGTGAGACCGGACCAGTCCGGTCGAATCCTGGCAGCAGGCCGGGCGAGCACCGGACGACGGGGAAAACTCCCTAGATGGTGCCCGGTGTGCACCGGTCCAGGGGCTGGTCGGCGCCGGCCATCCGGTGCCAGGGCCGGTCCAACCGGACCACAAACCGGCATGAGGCTGGAAAGCCTTTCTTCATTTTTTTCGAAGTGGGGGGGGGTCTCCTTACCTTCTTGTCCCATTGATACACCATTATGCCTATTTGGTTAATACCTGGGAATAATCTCATAGACATGTATTAGTCCAAATACTCTAGCAACGGTGTCATTGTTACCAAAATAATTGATAAGGGTAAACTACCCTTACAATCTCCCCCTTTTTGGTATACGATGAAAAACCGAGCTAGAGTCACATATAAATATTATGATAAGCTTAAACCTTGATTCCATATAAGATATTAAGACAGCTCCCCTATAATGTGTGCACTTGGAGAGTTTGCGTTTGAATGAAAAGTGCACCATTTGTTGAACGTGAGAAGCTCCCCCAATATCTTTAGGAAACAAGCATGGTATGGATAGGTATATATCAAGATATAAGCATATAGCATAATCATCCTAACATAGAGATTAAGCATACAATAACTTGTCCTTACACGAATTATTCAAAGTAGCAAATGGTTCCGGAAATGAAAGCAATCAAATAGCACAATCCAAGTAAGAAGCAAATAAAGTATCAAGCATGGCTTGTGCAACACCCAAGGAACCCCGTGGTCCTAGCACTACAAGAAAAGTTCTGATAGACAACGTCTCAAAATCGTCCGCTAAGGGGTATTTTTCGTCGCCTATGGGCCTAACCCGACGATATGGGTTCCGTTGTCGAAACTGCGTTAGGCAAAGTCCTACGACGATTTTTCGGTCCCGTCGCGCTTGGCGCCCTTCCACCAGAAAATCGGACCGTTCGAAGTGTTTAGGGCCCGTTAGCTGCGACGCTACGCAACGACACGTGGCACGCCGTTAATCGCGCTAACGGCGTTAACCGAAACCCCGTGGTAGATGGTAGGCCCACACGAGGCCTGCCACGTCTTAAGCGGCCGGCCCATTAAGTTTGCGGGCCGGGCCAGCTGACTTAGTTTACCGGTCAACTATATAGATGGGCTGGTCCATTAGTTACGTGGGCCGGGCCTAACCTCTAAGGTTGACTGGTCAAAACATTAATGGGCAGCCCACTAAGCATGTGGGCCGGGCGAATGCACTCGTTTGACCGGTCAACACAAAAAGGGCCGGCCCACAAAACATGTGGGACCCACTTTCATGTTATCGGGCCCCATTTACCAAGTGGGGTCCACCTTAAAGCAAGTGGGCCTGCAGGATTGGCCCAATTAGC
The DNA here is from genome assembly GCA_030979885.1 of Lolium multiflorum. Classification (NCBI taxonomy): domain Eukaryota; kingdom Viridiplantae; phylum Streptophyta; class Magnoliopsida; order Poales; family Poaceae; genus Lolium; species Lolium multiflorum. Next base: position 134,751,532 of record CM061747.1, on the reverse strand, counting down.
ACGTGGGTCAGCTTTCTGCTAATCGGTGACCCATTTAGTGCGTGGGTCCACATTAGATCAAATGGCCACCCGCCTGCCGGGGCCAAAAGCACGTGGATCCACTTCTTAATGGGCCAGCCCATTTAGTATGTGGGGTCCACCATATAGCAAGTGGTGACCCAACAAGTGGGCCGGCCAAAAACACAGTGGGTCCCACTTCTTAAAGTACGCCCATTTAGTATGTGGGTCCATCATATAGAAGTGGGCCCAACAAGCTAGTGTGCCGGGGCCACGGTGGGTCCCACTTTCCGTTAAAGGCCGCCCATTTAGTATGTGGTCCACCATATAGCAAGTGGGCCGGCCCAACACGCTAGTGGGCCGGGCCAAAAACGTAGGTGGGTCCCACTTTCCTCTTAAAGGGCCGGCCATTTAGTATGTGGGGTCCATCATGTAGCAGTGGGCCGCCCAACAAGACAAGGCCGGCCAAAAGCAGGTGGGTCCCACTTTCTGATAGACGGCCGGCCCAAGAAGTGAAGCCGCCCAAAATGAAAGTGGGTCCCACACTACATTAATGGGCGGGCCAATCATTATAGGGCCCTGGTTGTTTGACTAGTCAACTTGCATTAAATTTCATGAGCCTAAAATCTGATATCAATGATACACACAATTACATACACAAATAAAATAACTAGGAAAATTACAAGGCAATTAATGTGCCCAAATAAAAAAAATTACATAGAATCATTGAGGACTTCTATTAGCATCATCAATAACACGTTGACATTTGGCAATCGCCTTGATTGAATCTTGTGTACTCTTTGTCAACATATCAGCTACAGACCTTAAAGCAGCAATACCATGTCTTTTATAAAGTACAGCCTTGAGATGTTCACTGTTTGATGAAAAGAATGGTCTAGGTTGACGGCTATGAGAGGATGCATCAGAACAGAACTTTTTGTGGGCCTCTCTTCTAATGAAGATTGCTTCATCAGAACTGCATTCTGATAATAATGCAAAAAGAGTTAAATGATGAACTATACAAACATGTATTAAGCATTGTCGATATGAGATAGTCACAAGTACTAAGCGCAGACTTACATTATATCGTTGCATAGGCTCACACCGAAACCTTTTTTGCGCTCTATCTTCTACTAAGGACTTCTTCATTACAACTGCATTCTAGTAATATTGCAAACATAGTTACAACAGTGAACTATTCAAACATTTATTATGCAATGTAGATATAAGATAATAACAAGTTGCATAAATAAGACAATGTATGGAACTTGTACTAAGCAGACTTACATCATAATGTTGCACAGGGTCGCTTTGGCGACTATCTTCTAATGATGACTGCTTCACTAAAACTGCATTCTGGTAATATTGCAAAAATAGTTACAACAATTAACTATTCAAACATGTATTACGCAATGTAGAGATCAGATAACAGCATGTAGCAACATACTGGCTCGCACAGTCCTTCTCTTGCGTGCACTAGTCGTGGTCGACATGCCTGTCATTTTAGGTTCAGCCACAAGTGAAATGCTAATCCTCCTGCTCCATTGTCCTTAATCTGTGTTTAATATCACATTTAAGACTAAATCAGCTAGTTTCAAATAACAAAAAACTTGAGCTGCCAAATGAATAAGCCAATATTTACCAGATATCAGATTAAAACCAACTAGATGTTGCTTTGCATGAGATACGAATTTCAGACATTCAGATTTAGAGTAGGGTAATGCCAAGGTTTTCCACATAAAGTAAACCGGCATTAAGAATGACCAAATGTCAGGTTCAAATCACCTTCGCAGTTGCTCCAAGACAAGCATATCAAATAGGCAGAAACATAGTAAAGCATGGATGGCATTGCTATGGCAGGGTTCCAAGTGTTTATCTCTTGCATAAGGAACAATGCATATAGGTTATAGATAATAACGGAAGTAAACTGTCAAAGTTACCAACCAAGAACTCAGATTCCAACCTTCCCTAGCGTCCCCGCTGTTAATGTTGGATATTCTAATAAGTGGTTCGCATGATCAATCCCTAGGAAAAATAACATTGACAAGTTAGTCTACGATAATACAAAGACCAGACATGCACGCAACAATAACTATACAAGCTGTGCGATAGGAGCATTCATGGAAAAAATAGCTATAAGCTAAAGACGAGGTATAAGAGCAAGCAGATTGGAAATGCACATAGCATGATTATAAAAGCAGTGTGAGAATAGCAGACACGAGAAAACAGCTAGCGGCTAGCTAATGACGTGTATAAGAACAACGATTGAAAATGCCCATAGCATGACTATAAAAGGAATAGCATGCAGTACAAAAATAGTTGGCAGCAAATGAATGGGTCCCCTATAAATATGTGGATGCACACAGTGTCAGTAGAATGAACAGGATGGTAGCGACCGGATAATGCTTTGACTGTACAATATTTAAACGAACTTGCGAAGTAACACATCAAGAAATTTAATGGCATATGAGATCCGCAAATAACTACACAAAACATGGCTAAAGAAACACCGCGATCTAACGGGCCAGCGTACTAACCAAGCTGCGGCGGGGTGGACGGGGCGGCAAATTGCATTCCGGGCGGCGAACGCGGAGACGATGAGTCGTCCCTTTTTCAGAGAAGGGCGTTAGTGAAGCAGATCTGGTTGGCTGGCAAGGGATTCGGTGAAGTTGATACAGCCAGCGCCGAGGTAGTCGGGAATGGATCGGCTTGTGAAGGGGGCGCGGTGAAGTAGACACGGTTCCGTTGGAGAGGATCCGGTGCGTCGACAGGGAAAGGCGTTGATTGCTACGCTGTGGATGAGGTCGGCGGTGAAGCAGATCCGCGGTGGCGAGGTCGGCGGTGAAGCAGATCCGTCGGTGGCGAGGGTGGCGGAGTGGATCAGGTGGGTGGACAGCCAACACGATCAAGGCTACGCTGTGGAGGAGTATGCCGGCGGCGATCTAGTATCTGTAGAGAGTCGAGCTTTGGCGTGTGAGAGTATTTTTGAGCTAATGGGGCGAATGGTTGGTGGGTGGTGTGGGCCTGTGGGGAGGGTTCGGGATCTAGGCAAGATATTTCATTGTTACCGAATGATCCCTCCATGGTCGGTGGGTTGTAGCTTCCGGACCAGGGTTAAAAGGGTAAACTGGTCACGGGATTTTCGAATGGATGCGGCGGGATGATTTGGCGCGCGGCCGAAATTTTCAGTTTCAAGCTACGAGCAACGACAAAAATAATGTTCTTCCCCAGGGAGCTCTCATTTCTTCCTCTTCTCTTTCTCTCTCGAGTCTCTCCCACTCCCCCGGCTCCTCTCCCCTTCTCTCCGGCAGCCTCGCCGGCCGGAGACGAGGCCGACTTCTCAATCGTAAATTAATTGATTCAACTTTCCTTAGACGTGTATGTATCTCGAGTAAAAACATGTGTGGATACATCCATATTTAGATAAGAAAAGTTGAGTCAGTTAATTTGGATCCGAGGGAGTTGCGGTGACCCAGCATACCACTGCATGTTGTAGTATACAAGTCGTTGATATGATCTTTGTGAAGGGACTTCTTCACAAATTGCCATATCCCTCAGAGTGGTACAACAGAAACATTGCAGGTCATAACACTCCATACTTTATTACAAACATTGTCTTAACAAGTTGGTATTCTCACAGGTCCTATGAGAACACCCTAAGATACTACTTAAGTACGATTACAACTTATAACCATATATAAAGGAGAGCTCAACAACTTATTTAGGTAAGTTCTACGTTGCTCGGCTCTATGATGCTAGGGTATGTCACTACTCCTCCACCTCCGTGTCATCTGGTCCGTAGACTATCCCATAGTCTACGCCTTCCACTCCGCCGGTAAGATCAGGTTCTTCGTAGACCAGCTCGTAACTTCCTTCTGGTGCTCGATCGTTGATGGCCTCCACTTCCGGATCACAGTCTAGCAAGGGTGTCGAAAGAAAGTGAGTACAGAGGTACTCAGCAAGTTCTAAAAGAGTAAAAAGGTGTTTGATGCACTAGCTACGACCATTGATCAGGAAATCGCAGGTCAATGCATGTTTCATAATCATTTCTTCAAAAGGTTGCTTTTATTATGAAAACTATGCCCGTCAGTCTTCACAGGTTGACTAGAACTTCATGGAGTTCCTTTCCTGCGCGTTCGCAGTTCCCTTCCCGGAACAAGGAGTGACAGCCACAATTTGATACACTCTGCAGAGGTGCGTTACTTTTCCCACAAGAGATTCCACCCTTTTTGCCATCCGCAGGGACTTGCCCCCGTTCACACTTCCTTTGGTGTGAGGCCAGGTATGAAAATCCAAGCCCACACCGCCTCCGCGACCCTGCAAACCCACCCTTTTGTCCACCCGTACACCCCCAGTAGACTTCTCCCGATAATACGGCTTTACTCACGGTGTACTTTGGACAATCCATCATAGATCGTAGAGCCCAACATCACTAATGGATGGGGATTTAAAAGGCTATCCCAACCTACGGCAGTGCCTCCAACACCCCGCCGGCTCTACCAATCCGTTGGCGTGCAGAAGGGAAAAGATACGGCTGGCTTCCCCAGAGCCATTATAGATCTCATGGTCAACGCGGTTTGTACGGCGCTAGAATCACTGGACGGCATTGGTAATTAATCCTAGGGTGATATAACCCATTGCAATGGAACCTCCACCATATCAACACATACCATGGTTCCATTGCCAGCCACATAGTCATATTCATAGTTGGAAAGTAACATTTCATTTGCGATGCAGGATGATAAGTATATAGCTTTGCATTAAAGTAATAGAAAATACTCAAGTTGGTATGAGCAAGGGTGAACTTGCCTGTGGACTGCGAGATAGTGCAGTTCAATGCAGTTGATGGAACCTGGACCTCGGGTTCTGTAAGAAGCATCATTGTCCGGTAAGGACAATGTTATAAAATCCAAATAATGCAATCATGGATGTATTATTTTATGTTGAATCCCTTTACCCCGCAATTTAGGGTTGAGTTACGATTTATGTCTTTGACAGTAACTTGCAATAGATTTAAAAGTGTAAATCATTTTAATTCTCATAAAGTACAATAATTCCAAGTAAAACTATTTGACTTGATGGTTTATTTTTCATTCCAAAAATAATTTGAAATAATAGAGTTATCTCTATATTTTCTGGAAATAATAGGGAATAGAGTATCTTTCTCTGAGAAATACCTTTCTTAATAGAAATGACTTGGAATAGTAGAATTTCCTTTTGAAATGTTTGAAAATAAGTATTTGAACTTATTTGAGATTTTTCCTTGAATTTTAAATACAAGGAAAAATGATTTGAATTTCCAAATCCTTATTTTAAATTCTTAAAATTCATAATTTTGAACTTGTTTCATAAATTCCATTTCATATTTTATTCTTGTTAAGATTTATTTTTCATTCATTAATCCAATTTTTAATGGATTTTTAGAATTGTATTTTATTTATTAAAAATTGGCAAAGTTCTGGTCTTTTATTAATTGTTAAAAGACAAAAATGCCCCCCTGGCCCCTATTGGGCCTAGCCCATTTACCTAAAGCCCAGGGACAGCCCAATAAGGCTTGTCCCTTATGGTTCGGTGGCGCCGAACGGCCCACCTCACTCACTCACTCGGCCCTCTCACGCTCTTCGTCTCTAACCCTATTCTCCTGCGACGCCCGTGGCGATGGCTGATGACCCACAAGTATAGGGGGTGTATCGTAGTATCTTCGATAAGTAAGAATGTCGATCCCAACGAGGAGCAGAAGGTGTTGACAAGCAGTTTCGATGAAGGATTCACTGTAAATGCTCACAGACAAATATTCAGGGGGTTTTGATGTAACAGTTGAATAAAGTACGAGTATGTAAAGTGCGAGAGTGACAATTGCAGCGAGTGGCCCAATCCTTTTTAGCACAAAGGACAAGCCGGTTTGTTTACTTATAATGACCAAACGTTCTCGAGGACACACGGGATTTTAGTCTAATGCTTTCGCTACATACGGCTAATTAATCTTCATTGTTGTGATAAGTGTTGTGTGGGTGAACCTATGCTAATGTACCGCCCTTCCTAGGACTAATACATACTTGTGATTATACCCCTTGCAAGCATCCGCAACTACAAGAAAGTAATTAAGAATAAATCTAACCACAGCCTTAAACTCGAGATCCTGCTATCCCTCCTGCATCGATATACCAATGGGGGTTTAGTTTCACACTCCGGCAACCCCGCAATTAGCAAACGAATACAAGATGCATTCCCTAGGCCCATAAATGGTGAAGTGTCATGTAGTCGACGTTCACATGACACCACTAGAAGAATAACACCACAACTTAAATATCACACCATTGAATATTACTCAACCATAGTTCACTACTAACATTTAGACTTCACCCATGTCCTCAAGAACTAAACGAACTACTCACGAGACATCATACGGAACATGATCAGAGGTGATATGATGATGAATAACAATCTGAACATAAACTTGGTTCAATGGTTTCACTCAATAGCATCAACAACAAGTAGAGATCGATACCGGGAGAGTTTCCCCTATCAAACAATCAAGATCAAACCCAAATTGCTACGGCGGTGACGGTGTCCAGCGGTGATGACGGCGGTGATGATGGTGGAGATGATGATGATGGTGATGGTGATGATGTCCAGCTCGATGACGGTGACGATGGCGGATTTCCCCCTCCCGGAGGGAATTTCCCCGGCGGATCCCTGCCCGCCGGAGAGCTCTTCTCTCTCGGTGTTCTCCGCCCGCGAGCGGCTGTAACTCTTCGCGAGTACCCCTTCGCAGGTTTTCGGACGAAGGATTTCGCGAAGAAAGGAGGCGAGGGTCGTGGGCCCTCCACACCACGTGGCGGCGCGGCCAGGGCTTGGGCCGCGCCGCCCTAGGGTGTGGGCACCTCCTCCCGGCTCCTCCTTCTGGCTTCCTTCGTCATCTTGAAAAATAGGATTTTTGGTATAATTTTCTTCCACAGGTGATCTTCCGAAATATTGCTTTCTGACGGTGCTTTTTCCAGCAGAATCCTGGCTCCGGTGCTTGATCCTCCAATAATGATGAAACATGCAAAATAGATGAAATAACATAAGTATTGTGTCCCAATATGAAATATATCAATGAATAACAGCAAATTATGATATAAAATAGTGATGCAAATTGGACGTATCAACTCCCCCCAAGCTTAGACTTCGCTTGTCCCCAAGCGAAACTGAGCTCGATAGACATGACCACATGTTTATGGAGTGAAGAGTCGATAAATAAAATACGGACAAGAAGCATCATATTCCTTCACACAGGACATTATAGTAAACAATCTCTTATAACTCATATTGAAATAAGTATAAGGTAATCACAAGTAAAGGTGCATAAGAAATCATCATTGGTGATGGCAAACTTCGTTCTTGGTCAGAGAACAATTAACAGATTATATTTATCTCATTGAGCAGCGCTCTCATACTAAAGTTTATAAGGCACAACTTGCATACTCAATCATAATGGTCCTCTCATGATCATTGATAACTTGCAAAGCTATATTCATTCAGATAAAACTTGTACTAAACAAGGAAGAATAAAAGACATGATGAAGCAAATCACAATATAATGGTTTGATCACAACTACTCAAATGCTTGCTTGAGATGGAGGGAAATAGGTTTACTGACTCAACATAAAGTAAAAGACAGGCCCTTCGCAGAGGGAAGCAGGGATTAAATCATGTGCTAGAGCTCTTTCAGTTTTGAAATCATATAGAGATAATAAAAGTAACATTTTGAGAGGTGTTTGTTGTTGTCAACGACTGGTAGCGGGTACTCTAACCCCCTTGCCAGACAACCTCCTAAGAGCGGCTCCCATAATATTTTCATTTTGTGTGGCACTCCTTCCAACCTTTCTTTCAAAACCATGGCTAACCGAATCCTCGGGTGCCTGCCAACAATCTCATACCATGAAGGAGCGCCTTTTTATTTTAGCTTTATGCTGATGATGACACTCCCCCCCCTTTGCTTACACAAGCCATGGCTAACCGAATCCTTCGGGTGCCGTCCATCAATCACATACCATGGAGGAGTGTCTATTTAGTTTAATTAATTTGGGACTGGGAATCCCATTGCCAGCTCTTTTTGCAAAATTATTGGATAAGCGGATGAAGCCACTAGTCCATTGGTGGAAGTTGCCCAACAAGATTGAAAGATAAAACACCACATACTTCCTCATGAGCTATGAAACATTGACACAAATAAGAGATACTAAGTTTTGAATTGTTTAAAGGTAGCACATGAAGTATTTACTTGGAATGGCAGAAAATACCATGTAATAGGTAGGTATGGTGGACACAAATGACATAGGTTTGGTTGAAGGTTTGGATGCACGAGAAGTATTCCCTCTCAGTACAGGTCTTTGGCTAGCAAGGTTAATTAGCAAGCATAAGAGTCGAGGGAAACAAACAAATATACATGTTATAGAAACAATCATGCATCTTCCTTGTAAGCACAAACAATCTTAACTTCAGAATAATAAGCTATGAGCTAACAAGAAAGACAATGAAACATCTACATGTATTTCTCTTTTCTATTTAAACCTCAAAGTGTTGTTGTTATTGACCAATGCTAAGTTTGCCAAAACCAAATAGATTTATTCAATGCTCCCAAAGTGATACCTATACTAACAACAAGACGAATCATATAGTAGAGAATGCAAACTAAAATAAGATGTGCAATATGTAAATGATAAGACTTCTCATTAATATTCCATATCGATAACTCACACCAAGGGATACATAGACAACTAAAGGAGAGATACTTCCAAACGCAACCCATCTCATATGATAACTTCCCTACTCATGATATGACACTACTTGACAATAAAAGTAAAAGGTAGTGATGATGTGATACCGCGGCACTCCCCCAAGCTTGGAGCAAACCAAGGGGATGCCAATACCGATGATGAATTACTCCTTCGGCGATGGTGGTGATGAATTCCTGACAAGCTTCTCAATAAGCTCCTGCTCGTCAATCCTGTATATGAGATTGCGAATCATCTCTGAATTGTGCTCGACGCGGTTAAAGAGTCTGTCTGATGGCGAGTCCCAGCTCTTGGAGTTATTTCCCCACTCTTCAGCCTCAGGCTCCTTCTCTCCTGCAGTGTTAGAGCGATCTATATCCCACTGGCTAGGCAATGCTGCCTTGGGAGTCCCTTCAATTTGATTATTGAAAATTAGATTGCGGAAGGGGTGATGAGTGCCTGATGGAGATGTTTTCGAAGCTAGATAATGACGTGGAACCGCTCCTCCAGTGCGAATTCTTGCGCTCTTGTTTGCACTAAAAGTGTTGTCCACCACCTTGATGCTTGCAATGGTAGCACGCGGGTGTGCGCGCGAATCTTCCTCCACCTCTTCTTCATCCTCTTCCTTGACGTCCTTGTCTTCCTCTTTCCACCCAAGATCTCGATCTTCTTCATCTGGAAACTCCTTGCCCTTGTTCTTGGAGACCATGGTGCTTCTAAACTGAAAACAGATCCTGGCAGAAACAGCTCGAAACAAAACACGTCGAGAACACGATATACGGACCTCCAGGGGTCCGGGGGATTATATAGCAAAAATTTTCTCGACAAACGGAAAGTACCAGATCGAACCAGAGTCGGAAAGGGGCGACGGGGCGGCCAGACCATAGGTCGGCGCGGGCCCAGGTCAGGCCGCGCCGGCCTATGGTGCCACGCCCTCGTGCGTCCTTTCCACTCCGTTTCGAACTCGTAATTTTTCATATTTTCCAAAAACAGCAAAAATATAGTTCGGAAAATAAATTGCGTACTTTTCATTACCAGTACTGTTACCTATTCAAAGTCGAGTTCTGGCGGACTGTCAATTTGTCCTTTGATGAAAGCTTCCGGTGTTTCCACTTGAATAATATCAACATCAACATTATAAGAATCACCCGAGATATAATGCTTGAGTCTTTGTCCATTCACCACTTGCGTAGCATTGCCTTGGAGAGAGCTAATCTTGATTGCTCCTGAGCGATACACCTCCTCGACAACATATGGTCCTTCCCATTTCGAGAGTAATTTCCCTGCAAAGAATCTGAGACGAGACCGATACAATAGGACTTTATCCCCAATATTAAACTCTCTTTTGATGATCCTCCTATCATGCCATTTTTTAACTTTTTCTTTAAAGAGTTTAGCATTTTCATAAGCTTCACTTCTCCATTCATCTAGAGAACTCAATTGTAACAACCTCTTATCACCGGCAAGTTTAGGATCTTTATTTAATTCTCTAACAGCCCAATAAGCTTTGTGTTCTAGTTCTAAAGGTAAATGACAAGCTTTCCCATAAACCATTTTATAAGGTGACATTCCCATGGGATTTTTATAAGCAGTTCTATAAGCCCAAAGTGCATCCTTCAATTTACTAGCCCAATTCTTTCTGGTTTTATTAACGGTCTTTTGCAAAATAGATTTAATCTCTCTATTTGATAATTCTACTTGACCACTAGTTTGAGGATGATAAGCAGAAGCAATTCTATGATTAATACCATACTTAGCAAGAGTTTTTCTAAAACCTCCATGAATAAAGTGAGAACCTCCATCAGTCATAATATATCTAGGCACTCCAAATCTAGGAAAAATAATATCTAAAAGCATTCTTAAAGAGGTCTCACCATCAGCACTTTTTGTAGGTATAGCTTCCACCCATTTAGTAACATAATCAACAGCAACAAGTATATGAGTGTTACCTTCTGAAGAGGGAAAGGTCCCATGAAGTCAAATCCCCAACAATCAAACGGTTCAATAACAAGAGTATAATTCATTGGCATTTCATTGCGTCTGGAGATATTACCAACCCTTTGGCATTCATCACAAGATAAAATAAACTTTCTCGCATCCTTGAAGAGAGTTGGCCAATAAAAACCTGATTGCAAAACCTTTTGCGCGGTTCTTTCTCCGGCGTGATGTCCTCCATAAGCACTACCATGACATTTACTCAATATCTCTTGTTGTTCATATTCGGGGACACATCTTCGCATAATACCATCCACTCCTTCTTTATATAAGTGTGGGTCATCCCAGAAATAATGCCTCAAATCATAAAAGAATTTCCTCCTTTGCTGAGCTGAAAAGGTTGGAGGCAAGTACTTGGAAACAATAAAGTTAGCATAATCAGCATACCAAGGACTATCTCGCGAGCTCACCTTTATTACAGCCAATTGTTCATTTGGAAAACTATCATTAACAGGAACAGGATCATAAGCAATATTTTCCAATCTAGACAAATTATCAGCAACAGGATTATCAGCACCTTTCCTATCTACAATATGTAAATCAAATTCTTGCAAAGAAGTACCCATCTAATAAGCCTCGGCTTAGCATCTTTCTTTGTCATAAGGTATCTAATTGCAGCATGATCAGTATGAATAGTAACTTTTGAATCAACAATATAAGATCTGAATTTATCACAAGCAAAGACTACAGCTAATAATTCTTTTTCAGTTGTAGCATAATTTCTTTGAGCAGCATCAAGGGTTTTACTAGCATAATGAATAACATTCAGTTTTTTATCTACTCGCTGTCCAAGAACAGCGCCTACAGCAAAATCACTAGCATCACACATAATTTCAAATGGTAAATTCCAATCAGGGGGTTCAACTATAGGAGCAGTTGTTAAGGCTTTCTTAAGAGTTTCAAAAGCTTCCTTACAATCATCATCAAAAACAAATGGTACATCTTTTTGAAGAAGATTAGTAAGAGGCTTTGAAATCTTGGAGAAATCTTTAATAAATCTCCTATAAAACCCAGCATGACCAAGAACACTACGAATACCTTTAACATCCCTCGGATAGGGCATCTTCTCAATTGCTTCAACTTTAGCTCTATCAACTTCAATACCTCTCTCGAAATTTTATGTCCCAATACAATTCCTTCATTAACCATAAAGTGGCATTTCTCCCAATTAAGAACAAGGTTAGTCTCTTCACATCTCTGCAAAACTTTATCAAGGTTTCGCAAGCAACTATCAAAAGAATTCCCATAAACGGAAAAATCATCCATGAATACCTCTACAATACTTTCACAAAAACCATGAAAAATAGCAGACATGCATCTTTGAAAGGTAGCAGGAGCATTACATAAACCAAAAGGCATACGCCTATAAGCATAAGTTCCATAGGGACAAGTAAAGGTGGTTTTCTCTTGATCTTTAGCTTTAACAGCAATTTGTGAAAACCCAGAATATCCATCAAGAAAGCAAAAATGAGTATTTTTAGACAATCTTTCTAGCATTTGATCAATAAATGGTAAAGGGTAATGATCTTTCTTAGTAACTTTATTAACTTTTCGAAAATCAATGCACATTCTATACCCTACAACTACTCTTTGAGGAATGAGCTCATCATTATCATTAGGCACAACAGTCATACCTCCTTTCTTGGGAACGCAATGCACAGGACTAACCCATCTACTATCAGCAATAGGATATATAATACCAGCTTCAAGAAGTCGTAATACCTCATTCCTTACCACTTCCTTCATCTTCGGAATTAGACGACGCTGAGGTTCAACAACAGGCTTTGCATCATCTTCCATATTAATAGCATGTTGGCAAATAGATGGAGAAATCCCCTTCAAATCATCAAGAGTGTAGCCAATAGCTCCTCGGTGTTTCTTCAATATTCCCAATAACCTTTCTTCTTCAAACTCTGAAAGCTTAGAACTAATAATAACAGGATATATTTTCTTATCATCAATATGAGCATATTTAAGATTATCAGGTAAAGGCTTTAAATCAAAAACAGGATCTTCCTTTGGTGGCGGTGTTGTACCCAAATCTTCCACCGGTAAATCATGCTTGAGAATAGGTTGGCGAAGAAAAATTTCCTCAAGTTCATCTCTTTCTTTCCTAAAAATTTCACTCTCGCTATCCTCCAAATGTTGCTGCAAAGGATTGTTAGGAACAAGAACAATAGATGCACATTGCTCCATTTTAAAATCATTACTAGGCAAATCAGCTTTATAAGGAGTTTTAGTAAATTTAGAGAAGTTAAACTCATAAGATTCACCAGAAAATTTAGTCAAAATTTTCTCTTTCTTGCAATCTATAATAGCTCCACAAGTATTTAGAAAAGGTCTACCAAAAATAATAGGACAATAATCACTAGCAGCAGAACCAAGTACCAAAAAGTCAGCAGGATATTTAATCTTACCGCATAAGACTTCCACATCTCGAACAATACCAATTGGTGAAATAGTTTCTCTATTAGCCAGCTGAATGACCACATCAATATCTTCAAGTTCACAAGAATCAATTTCGTGCATAATCTCCGTGTAAAGCTCATACGGAATAGCACTAACACTTGCACCAATATCACATAATCCATAATAGCAATGATCACCAATTTTAACAGACATCATAGGAACACTAGCTTGTTTGGGTTTATTAGGATGTGAAACAATATTAGAAGCATCTTCACAGAAAATAATATGACCATCCTCCACATTTTCAGTCACAAGATCTTTAACTATTGCAACAGCAGGTTCAACTTTTATTTGTTCTTCAGGTTCTACAGGTTTCTTTTCACTTTTATGAACCGCACTATTTATAACAGAGTACTCCTTCATTTTAGCAGGGAAAGGAGTTTTTTCAATATAAACTTCAGGAATAACATGATCAGCAGTTTCAACTACAACACATTTATTAATAGATGAATCAATTTTATCTTTATACGGTTCATGATACTTATCAAAATTCTTCTTTGGCAATTCATAATGAGAGGCAAAAGCTTTATAAAGATTTACAGCACTTGAGAATCAAGACCATATGTAGCACTCATATTACGAAATAAATCAGTATCCATAAAAGCTTCAATGCATTTATAATCATAAATTATACCTGATTCTCTATCCTTGTCGTTCTCCCATCCTTCAGTATTTTCTTGGATTCGATCAAGAAGGTCCCTTTTAAACTCTTCTTTGTTGCGTGTAAATGATCCAGAACAAGAAGTATCCAGCAAGGTCTTGTCTTGAAAAGAAAGTCTTGCATAGAAATTATCAATAATAACATTACCAGGAAGCTCATGAATGGGGCATTTGAGCATCAAAGACTTCAATCTCCCCCACGCTTGGGCAATACTCTCTCCATCATGAGGCCAAAAATTATATATGCGATTCCGATCCTTATGAATTTCACTTGGAGGATAGAACTTAGAATAAAACCGGGGCACAATATCATTCCATTCAAGAGAATCCCCATTATCCAGTAATTTATACCAATGCGCCGCCTTACCGGACAGCGATAAGGAGAATAATTTCTTCCTCACTTCATCCATAGCAATACCTGCACATTTGAATAACCCGCATAATTCATGCAAAAACAGTAAATGATCACCAGGATGCCCATCCCCTTCATAGCGGTTATCCATAACACGTTCAATAATTTTCATAGGTATTTTATATGGTATTACTTCCTCACCTGGCGCCTCATCTACTACCGTTGCAGTAGTAGTAGATTTCCCAAATAGAAAATGAAGAGAAGATCTCTCCATAATGACTTATAGCAGCAGGCAGAAATAAAATCAGCACAACAGTAAAGGTTTTCCTTACCAATCCCACTTACCAATAGCGCTTCACTCCCCGGCAACGGCGCCAGAAAATAGTCTTGATGACCCACAAGTATAGGGGTGTATCGTAGTATCTTCGATAAGTAAGAATGTCGATCCCAACGAGGAGCAGAAGGTGTTGACAAGCAGTTTCGATGAAGGATTCACTGTAAATGCTCACAGACAAATATTCAGGGGGTTTTGATGTAACAGTTGAATAAAGTACGAGTATGTAAAGTGCGAGAGTAATAATTGCAGCGAGTGGCCCAATCCTTTTTAGCACAAAGGACAAGCCGGTTTGTTTACTTATAATGACCAAACGTTCTCGAGGACACACGGGATTTTAGTCTAATGCTTTCGCTACATACGGCTAATTAATCTTCATTGTTGTGATAAGTGTTGTGTGGGTGAACCTATGCTAATGTACCGCCCTTCCTAGGACTAATACATACTTGTGATTATACCCCTTGCAAGCATCCGCAACTACAAGAAAGTAATTAAGAATAAATCTAACCACAGCCTTAAACTCTGAGATCCTGCGATCCCTCCTGCATCGATATACCAATGGGGGTTCAGGTTTCTGTCACTCCGGCAACCCCGCAATTAGCAAACGAATACAAGATGCATTCCCCTAGGCCCATAAATGGTGAAGTGTCATGTAGTCGACGTTCACATGACACCACTAGAAGAATAACACCACAACTTAAATATCACACCATTGAATATTACTCAACCATAGTTCACTACTAACATTTAGACTTCACCCATGTCCTCAAGAACTAAACGAACTACTCACGAGACATCATACGGAACATGATCAGAGGTGATATGATGATGAATAACAATCTGAACATAAACTTGGTTCAATGGTTTCACTCAATAGCATCAACAACAAGTAGAGATCGATACCGGGAGAGTTTCCCCTATCAAACAATCAAGATCAAACCCAAATTGCTACGGCGGTGACGGTGTCCAGCGGTGATGACGGCGGTGATGATGGTGGAGATGATGATGATGGTGATGGTGATGATGTCCAGCTCGATGACGGTGACGATGGCGTCGATTTCCTCCCGGAGGGAATTTCCCCGGGATTCCTGCCCGCCGGAGAGCTCTTTTCTCTCTGGTGTTCTCCGCCCCGCAGAGGCGTAACTCTTCGCGAGGTACCCCTTCTGGCTTAGGTTTTCGGGACGAAGGATTTCGCGAAGAAAAGGAGGCGAAAGGGGTCGTGGGCCCTCCACACCACGTGGCGGCGCGGCCAGGGCTTGGGCCGCGCCGCCCTAGGGTGTGGGCCCACCCTGGCTCCTCCTGGCTCCTCCTTCTGGCTTCCTTCGTCATCTTGAAAAATAGGATTTTTGGTATAATTTTCTTCCACAGGTGATCTTCCGAAATATTGCTTTCTGACGGTGCTTTTTCCAGCAGAATCCTGGCTCCGGTGCTTGATCCTCCAATAATGATGAAACATGCAAAATAGATGAAATAACATAAGTATTGTGTCCCAATATGAAATATATCAATGAATAACAGCAAATTATGATATAAAATAGTGATGCAAATTGGACGTATCAATGGCGTCGCCGCCATGGCCGCCGCCTCGCTCCGGCCAGCTCCGAGCTCCCCCGCCGTAGCCACCTACCAAACCAGAACCGCCGCGCGCAGATCTATCGATCTGTCCGCGTGGTTTTCCCCTTCTCTTCCTCTCCTGGCGAATCGCCTCCGTTCTGGATCTCGTGGAGAATCGCCTCGACGAACTCCGGCGAGCTCTCGTCCTCGCCGACGATGGGTGCGCTCCTGGGGTTGACTTGGCGCGGGTGCTGCTCGCAGTACTCGTGCCGTCGCCTCAGGTGCTCGCTACGGTGGTGTTGGGTTCGCCGGCGTAACGTCGGCGCCTACCCTGGACTTGCAGCTGTTAGGGCCGCGCGAGCACTGCCTCGCCATGCCCTAGCCTCTCCAGGGGCGCAAGTACTTCATCTCCTCCTTCTCTTCTGTGCGCCTCCCTTGCTACTGTTCTTCTTCCTCCTCATGTTCTGTTGCTCTCTGGTGATCCTGTGATCACACAGAGCTATGCCATAGTTGCTTAATCTTCCAGTGCTGCTACCTACTGCAAGCTCATGGCCAATTTACCAGTTACTGGTACTGGCCAGTGTTGCTTTGCTTGCGATTCATGCTTTACTTGCTTCTCTGCTGCTCCTAGCATGCTCTGTGCTTGCCAGGCTCTGCTGTGCTTGCTTATGAACTTGCTATGCCATGCTATACTTGATTATGGCTTGCTTGTGCTTACTGGCATATCATGCTTGCTTGTCTAGGTGTACTTGTGATGTATCAGTGACACTTGTGTGTGCCAGTGGTGCCTGTGATATGCTTCTGTGCTTCCTATGCAAGCTAGTGATCCATTGGATCACCCTTTGCTTGTTGGCTAGCTTCCCTGTGTAACTTGACTTGATTCAATTGTTCCATTTGATCAATTAATTGTCAGTGACTGGTGATTGATTAATTCTATGGCTAAGTGAATCCTTTTCCTTGGTGATGCTGATGCTCAAGCATCCCTATGCTACTGCATACATGTGCTATTGCTTGCTCTAGCTTACTGGACTAGATCCAGTGGCTAAGATGCAGTGATTGGTGCTGTGTTGCCCTACAGTGTGCTACTGTCAATAAATAGTATGAATTTGTTACATATTCATGCTTGAGTAAACTGATTCTTGATGAACTGCTTATGCAGTGATGATTTAAATGACTTGCTTGTATATGAATTTGCTGTTCATGATTATATAACAAGCAAATGAATCTGAATCCACTCTGGATAATGATGTCCTATATTTGGCTTTACTTTAAATGGTGCTAAGTGTGATGTGACCTCAGTAGCCTTGCTACTGATTGGTTGCTCACCTATTTAATTGGATCTTGTGGCTACTCAACCTTTGCTTGCATATTTGGGAATCATACTAGATATGAATGCCAATATGCTTGCCTGATGAAATCTAGGGTTTACTGATGGTTATTTGCTTAGGATTTACTGTGTAGTCTGTATTAGCTGCTAATCATTGCAACACATCTACTGGTGCTATCTGTGCATATGATCTTGCTAGTGTGTGCATCTGTGCATGATTACTAGCTTCTGTGTACAAGATCTGTATCTAGATGATTTCCATTTTTAGTGGCTTTTTAGACTGGCAGTAATCCTTGGTGAAAACCAAGTGATGATCTACCCACTTGAGCATCTGCTTGATGACCCACAAGTATAGGGGATCGCAACAGTCTTCGAGGGAAGTATTACCCAATTTATTGATTCGACACAAGGGGAGACCAAGAATACTTGAAAGCCTTAACAGAGTTGTCAATTCAGCTGCACTGAAACAGACTTGCTCGCAAGAGTATCGTAACAGTTTTATAGTAGTAGCGTAGTGAAATAACAGCAGAGAGTAACAAAGACAGCAGTAGTGATTTTAGTAAACAGCAGGATTAAAATACTGTAGGCACGGGGACGGATAACGGGCGTTGCATGGATGAGAGAAACTCATGTAATAATCATAGCAGGGCATTTGCAGATAATAATAAAACGGTATCCAAGTACTAATCAATCAATAGGCATGTGTTCCAATTATAGTCGTACGTGCTCGCAATGAGAAACTTGCACAACATCTTTTGTCCTACCAGCCGGTGGCAGCCGGGCCTCAAGGGAAACTACTGGATATTAAGGTACTCCTTTTAATAGAGTACCGGAGCAAAGCATTAACACTCCGTGAACACATGTGATCCTCACATCGCTACCATTCCCTCCGGTTGTCCCGATTTCTGTCACTTCGGGCCATTGGTTCCGGACAGCGACATGTGTATACAACTTGCAGGTAAGATCATAAACAATGAATATCTTCATGAATCAATAACATGTTCAGATCTGAGATCATGGCACTCGGGCCCTAGTGACAAGCATTAAGCATAACAAGTTGCAACAATATCATAAAAGTACCATCTACGGACACTAGGCACTATGCCCTAACAATCTTATGCTATTACATGACCAATCTCATCCAATCCCTACCATCCCCTTCAGCCTACAGCGGGGGAATTACTCACACATGGATGGGAAACATTGCTGGTTGATGGAGAGGCGTTGGCGGTGATGGCGGTGATGATCTCCTCCAATTCCCCGTCCCGGCGGAGTGCCAGAACGGAGACTTCTGGCTCCCGCGACGGAGTTTCGCGATGTGGCGGCGTTCTGGAGGGTTTCTGGCGACTTCGACTTCTCCCCGTGCGTTTTTAGGTCGAGGCGAATAAATAGTCCGAAGGGGGGCGTCGGAGGCCGGCCGAGGGGGCCACACCACATGGCCGCGCGGGCCCCCCCTGGGCCGCGCCGCCATATGGTGTGGGGCCCTCGGGCCTCCACTTCAATTGCCCTTCTGGCTCCGTCAGATTCTGGGAAAATAGGCCCTTTCGTCAAAATCCCGAGGTTTTTCGAAAGTTGGATTTCTGCACAAAAACGAGACACCAGACTGCTGAAAACGCGTAGTCCGTGTTAGTTGCATCCAAAATACACAAATTAGAGGCAAAACAATAGCAAAAGTGTTCGGGAAAGTAGATACGTTTTGGACGTATGCTCCTCAAGCAATTCAGTTAACAACTGAGCGATAAAAGAACTTTCACGAACACATTTGCTCATATGATGTATATATTCTCATGATATGGCTAATACTTGAGCAGTTCATAATAAGGTACATGCAAATAAGATCATCTAACAGCTATGTCAATCATGAAGAGGTACCAACAATTAATAATAAGCATCATGAATCATGTATATAAGCAGGATTGCAATGTTCATAAGAGAATATGATAAAGTGGTATCTCGCTTGCCTGTATTTGATCGGCAAAACATAAATGCCCGGGCACCTCTGGAGTTCATAGAAAGACTAGAAGTAGTGATTGTCAAAGATAAAAGCATCAAAGTTATACCACAATCAATCATATTTTGAGACAAGCATATTATACTAAGAATGACAGTTGTGCTCTCAAGAAAGTGCTCAAAGAAAGGATGGAGACACAACATAAAAGTAAAAGATTGACCCTTCGCAGAGGGAAGCAGGGATTAACATGCGCTAGAGATTTTCATTTGTAAAGCAGGAGTAAA
This sequence comes from Lolium multiflorum, assembly GCA_030979885.1. NCBI lineage: Eukaryota > Viridiplantae > Streptophyta > Magnoliopsida > Poales > Poaceae > Lolium > Lolium multiflorum. Next base: position 134,731,850 of record CM061747.1, on the reverse strand, counting down.
ATTATTTTGAGAGGTGTTTGTTGTTGTCAACGAATGGTAATGGGTACACCAACTACCTCGCCAACCGGACTTTCAAGAGCGGCTCCCATGAATTATTTGCATGTTTATGTGGCACTCCTTCCAACCTTTCTTACACAAACCATGGCTAACCGAATCCTCGGGTGCCTCCCACAATCACATACCATGAAGGAGTGCCTTTTTATTTAGTTTTATTATGATGATGACACTCCCCCCCTTTGCTTACACAAGCCATGGCTAACCGAATCCTTCGGGTGCCGTCCAACAATCACAAACCATGGAGGAGTGTCTATTTAAATTAATTAATTCGGGACTGGGAATCCCATTGCCAGCTCTTTTTGCAAAATTATTGGATAAGCGGATGTGCCACTATTCCATATGAGAGTCCGTCAAAAGTAAATGACAAGGTTGAAAGCTAAACACCACATACTTCCTCATGAGCTATGAAACATTAACACAAATTGAGAAACATTTTGAAGGTTTTAAAGGTAGCGCATGAGAATTTACTTGGAATGGTTTGAAATGCCATGCATAGGTATTTATGGTGGACACTCTGGAATAACTTGGTTTTCATGTGTTTGGAGGCACGAGCAGCGTTCCCGCTCAGTACAAGTGAAGGCTAGCAAAAAGACTAGGGAGCGACAAATCAAGAGAGCAGTAACTGTCATAATCATGCTTGCGGCAAAATAAATTAACGGAGGCATAAAAGTGATACAAGAACTCTGAAGCAATGTAAATCATTGAGGCTTAATTGACTTTTGTTCAGTCATATGCATGCGTGAGCATGTGCCAAGTCGATATAAATGAATTATTCAGAGGAGGATACCACAATGCCATACTTACTTATGAATAAAACAATGCAAGCAAACATCCATGACATGCTACTCATATTAATAAATTGGAGCTAATCATGAGAGATCATGAACTACTAAACTTTCTCAAATAACATATACCTCACATGAACCAACTAAGCATGCTCACATGGATGAGTATATGTACAAAAATGAAAACAAATAGAGTTCATACCAGCCTCTCACCACAATCAGATTGTCGTAGATCGTCATTATTGCCTTTTCACTTGTGTAGCTTGGATAATATGAAATGAAAACCACGCTCCAGCCACCGAAGACCATTGAACTCATAATGAACTTTACAAACCAAAGAAGAACAACAAATATTTTTGGTGTTTTCGAATTTGAGAACAAGAACAAAAGAAAACAAGCAAACAAAGCAAAATCTTTTTGGGTTTTCTTATAGCAAACTAGCAATAGCAAATAAAGCGAAACAAATGCAAGAAACCAAGATAAACAAATGGTGAAGAGAAACAACAGAAATATTTTTGGTCTTTTTGTGTTTTGGGAAAGAAACAAAGCGAAAGCAAGAAATAGCAAACTAAAAGAAACACAGAAAAGCGAGATGGCAGAAATCTGCCAAAACCTGACAGCAGTACAGAAATCGATTTTTACAAAAATCTTACGTTGCTCAGTTCGAAAAGTGTTCAACTAATGAAAGTTAGATAACAACCTGGGGAACATGCACAAAAATTTGCAACTCAAAATACTGTTCTGGCTGTGCGCACGAATTTTTACGGTAACAGCCCAGAATCTGTTTTCAGGCAGCACTTCCCCAAATATCATCTTCCTCTCATTAGAAAACCACTCAAAGAGACTAAACAAGTATATACAAGTATCCAGCAATCATAATATGCAAAGAATGAGTGATGCCGGTATACCTCCCCCCAAGCTTAGGCTTTTGACTCTTCTTGATCACATTATATCACCCTTCTCTCTTGACCCTTGAAAACTTCTGCCACACCAAACTTCTCATAAACTTCATTAGAGGGGTTAGTACTCAAAAAAACTTGAATTCACCTTGGTCCTGTAGTGACACATTGCAAGAACTCAATAAAACATTAGCTACAACTCTCCACGTCTAGAAAGCCTTGCTTAAAGTCCACAAGAGACAATGCAAAAAACAGAGACAGAATCTGCCAAAACAGAACAGCCAGTAAAGACGAATTTTAAAGAGGTACTTACGTTGCTCAAATCAGAAAACTCAAAACTAATGAAAGTTGCGTACATATCTGAGGAACACTCACGTAAATTGGCATAATTTTCTGAGTTACCTACAGAGAAAACAGCCCAGATTCGTGACAGATAGAAATCTGTTTCTGCGCAGAAATCCAAATCTAGTATCAACCTTCGATTAGAAGCTTCACTTGGCACAATAATGCAATAAAGTAAAGATACAAATGTATTGCTACAGTAAGTAAAACAAGTGGAGGAAGAAAAATATGTTGTTTACCTCCTCTATGCATATAAAAAGTATTTGTTAACAAGGTTGATCAAGTCTTGCCACCAAATAAATTTTACATAGCATATGAAGAAATAAACCTCAAATCAATCATGTTACCTTGAATTGTATTGATATGGATCCAATCATAAGAGTTTGATATTCTTCTTTAGGCTCATATATAGGACAATCAATAGTTCCCACTTTGATAGTTCTCACATTAGAAATAGTATTAACTCCACATGCTTTTTCAATTCTCTTGGGGAAATAGACGGTGTGCTCCCTATCATCAACATTAAAAGTGACTTTTCCTTTATTGCAATCAATAACAGCCCCTGCGGTGTTAAGAAAAGGTCTCCCAAGAATAATAGACATATTATCATCTTCAGGCATTTCCAACACAACAAAATCAGTTAATATCAAGCAGTTATTAGTAACTTGAACAGGAACATCCTCACATATACCAACAGGAATAGCAGTAGATTTATCAGCCATTTGCAAAGATATATCAGTAGGTATCAACTTATCTAAGTAAAGTCTCTTATAAAGAGAAAAAGGCATAACACTAACACCGGCTCCCAAGTCACATAGAGCAGTTTTAACATAATTATTCTTAATAGAACAAGGAATAGTAGGTATACCTGGGTCGCCCAACTTCTTTGGAATTTTGCCATTGAAAGAGTAATTAGCAAGCATAGTGGAAATTTCCTCATTGGGGATTTTCCTTTTGTTAGTAACAATATCTTTCATATACTTTGAATAAGGAGGCAATTTAATAGCATCAGTCAAAGGAATTTGCAAGAATAAAGGTTTCATCCAATCACAGAATTTATTATAGTGTTCCTCTTCCTTTGATTTTAGTTTCTTAGCAGGAAAAGGCATTGGCTTTTGCACCCAAGGTTCTCTTTCATTACCATGTTTCTCAGCAATAAAATCTTCTTTAGTATACTTTTTATTTTTAGCATGCTTTTCAGGTTCTTTTTCAACCTCTTCTTTATCAGGAGTATCATTCTTATCATTATCTTCACTATTATCATGTTCATTACCACTTTCAGTTTCAGCATCAGAAATAGAAATACTATTAGGATCATTAACAGGTTCAGAGGATTCTACAACATTTTTATGTTTCTTCTTCTTTTTCTTAGAATGAGCTCTAGGTTCAATGCGTTGAGAATCTTGTTCAATTCTTTTGGGATGCCCTTCAGGATATAGAGGATCCTGGGTAGAGACACCACCTCTAGTTGTTACTTCATAAGCATGTTTTTCTTTAGCATTATTTCCCAACAAGTCATTTTGCACTTTAGTGAGTTGATCAATTTGAGTTTGAACCATATGAAAATGTTTAACAAGCATCTTAACATCATTGGAGGTTCTCTCCACAATATCATGCAATTCACTAATAGCTTGAGAATTTTCCATTAGATGATTCTCTACTCTCATATTAAAATTTTCTTGCTTAACAATATAATTATCAAACTCATCTAAGCATTGCGCAGGAGGTTTTGAATACGGAATATCTTCCCTAGTAAAGCGTTGAAGGGAATTTACCTCAATCATGGATGAAGGGGGAATTATCTCACATATATCTTCTATAGGAGGTAGATTCTTCACATCTTCAGATTTAATACCTTTCTCCTTGAGAGACTTCTTGGCTTCCCTCATATCTTCATCATTCAATTTAATTAAACCCCTCTTCTTCACTATTGGCGTTGGAGTTGGTTCAGGCGTAGTCCAATCATCATAATTCCGGCCTATTTTAGCCAATAATTCTTCAGCTTCGTCTGGAGTTCTTTTCCTGAAAACACAACCAGCACAACTATCCAGGTATGCCCTAGACTCAATGGTTAGTCCACTATAAAATATATCAAGTAAATCATGCTTTTCCAAATCATGGTCAGGCAGAGCTCTAATAAGAGAGCAAAATCTCGCCCAAGCCTCAGGCAATTTCTCTCCATCTCCCTGATCAAAATTATAAACTCTCTGCAAAGCAGCATGTTGAGCACTAGCAGGAAAGTATTTCCGGAAGAAAACATTAAGCAATTCTTTTGGACTTTTAATAGAACTAGGTGGCAAACTATTATACCAAGTTTTAGCGTCATCCTTTAATGAGAATGGAAAGATTTTAGCAACAAAGTAAGTACGCTTCTTAACATCATCAGAAAACAAGCTACTCAGAGTAGATAACTCAGTCATGTGTTCAACAGCACTTTCTTTTTCAGTACCACAAAAGGGTGTTTTCTCAACAATAGCTATATGAGATAGATCAAGAGAAAAATCATAATCTTTATCCTTAATGTTTATAGGAGATGTGGCAAATTTAGGATCAGGAGACAGTTTATATCTAACAGCATGTTCTGCAAGCAACTTTTTAATTTTTCTTGCATCAGTAGTAGCATTGCATTTTTCAATAAAATCATCATCAAGTTCCACATAATCTTCATCAAGATCATCACTAGAGTATTCAAGTTCAGGTGAATTAACAGGTGTAGTAACATCAGGAGTTTCAGTATTTTCAATTTGTCTAGACCTAGCAATTGTAGCATCTAGAAAAGTTCCCAATGAACCACTATCATCAAGCACAGCAGAAGCATCATCAATATTATAAGAGTTTTTTCAGATTCAGCAGAAGTACCAGCATTTGAAGCTTGTGGTGGTGAAACAAGTTTATCAATCACAGATGGTGAATCAAGAGCAGCAGAGGTACTCAGAGTTGTACCTTTTCTTGTAGTGGATGGTAATATGGCGACCTTAGTATCGCGAGTTTTACCCATGATGGAGAATTTGCAGCGAACAATATCAATCCAAGTGAACTTCCAAATAAAGCTATGCTCACCGGCAACGGCGCCAGAAAATAGTCTTGATGACCCACAAGTATAGGGGATCGCAACAGTCTTCGAGGGAAGTATTACCCAATTTATTGATTCGACACAAGGGGAGACAAAGAATACTTGAAAGCCTTAACAGCGGAGTTGTCAATTCAGCTGCACCTGGAAACAGACTTGCTCGCAAGAGTTTATCGTAGTAACAGTTTTATAGTAGTAGCGATAGTGAAATAACGCAGAGTAACAAAGACAGCAGTAGTGATTTTAGTAAACAGCAGGATTAAAATACGTAGGCACGGGGATAACGGGCGTTGCATGGATGAGAGAAACTCATGTAATAATCATAGCAGGGCATTTGCAGATAATAATAAAACGGTATCCAAGTACTAATCAATCAATAGGCATGTGTTCCAATTATAGTCGTACGTGCTCGCAATGAGAAACTTGCACAACATCTTTTGTCCTACCAGCCGGTGGCAGCCGGGCCTCAAGGGAAACTACTGGATATTAAGGTACTCCTTTTAATAGAGTACCGGAGCAAAGCATTAACACTCCGTGAACACATGTGATCCTCACATCGCTACCATTCCCTCCGGTTGTCCCGATTTCTGGGGCCATTGGTTCCGGACAGCGACATGTGTATACAACTTGCAGGTAAGATCATAAACAATGAATATCTTCATGAATCAATAACATGTTCAGATCTGAGATCATGGCACTCGGGCCCTAGTGACAAGCATTAAGCATAACAAGTTGCAACAATATCATAAAAGTACCATCTACGGACACTAGGCACTATGCCCTAACAATCTTATGCTATTACATGACCAATCTCATCCAATCCCTACCATCCCCTTCGGCCTACAGCGGGGGAATTACTCACACATGGATGGGGGAAACATTGCTGGTTGATGGAGAGGCGTTGGCGGTGATGGCGGTGATGATCTCCTCCAATTCCCCGTCCGGCGGAGTGCCGAACGGAGACTTCGGCTCCCGCGACGGAGTTTCGCGATGTGGCGGCGTTCGGAGGTTTCGGCGACTTCGACTTCTCCGTGCGTTTTTAGGTCGAGGCGAATAAATAGTCCGAAGGGGGGTCGGAGGCCGGCCGAGGGGGCCACACCACATGGCCGCGCGCCCCCCGGGCCGCGCCGCCATATGGTGTGGGGCCCTCGGGCCTTCACTTCAATTGCCCTTCTGGCTCCGTCGTATTCTGGGAAAATAGGCCCTTTCGTCAAAATCCCGAGGTTTTTCCTGAAAGTTGGATTTCTGCACAAAAACGAGACACCAGAACAGTTCTGCTGAAAACAGCGTTAGTCCGTGTTAGTTGCATCCAAAATACACAAATTAGAGGCAAAACAATAGCAAAAGTGTTCGGGAAAGTAGATACGTTTTGGACGTATCACTGCTCAATCCCATGATTATGTCATGCATATATTATGGATCAGATCCCTTGGATCTGTCCAAGAACCTGGTATACCTTGTTCCAGCTCCAAGTATGAAATATTTTGTTGTTGCAGACTTGTGGTTTGTGCACAGCCCTTCACCTCCAGGTTGATCTTCTAGGTCACCATGATTTCTGATGGCTGAGGTTTTGTGTGTGTTTGTGCTGTTCTTGAGCAAGAACTGGATGAACTATGTGTTGCTCTTGCTTCACCCTTACCTGGTGATTTGCATATCTGGTCGACTGTCATGGTTCTAGGGTTTGTGTGCTATTTATATGGTCTCTACTTCTTCCCTGGCCATGACACACAAGCCTGGTTACTTTATGACTCACCCCTTGCATTGCCTTGCTGTTGCTTGGCTAGCAACAGCCTTCATATGGTGAAACTTGAGCCCCTGTGGCTTGCTCAGTGTTGGTCTGCCTATGCCTATCTTGTGCTGTCCAGAAATTTGGACAAGCACAAGTGTGCTGTGACAGTGTGCACTGTCCAAACTGAATCTTGTGTTATTTCTGCTAACTGTCTAAACTGAACTTTGATAACACTTGTATTCTGTCTAGTATCTGTTCTTTGTTGTGCAGGTTTGAATTATGGCCAGAAGATCATCCTCAAGCCACTTAGTTTAGGTTTAGTTTAGAATAACTTGTAATTTTCCTTTTCTTTTAATTCTGATCATTATGTCTCAATTCTTGTATCAAGAATATTGTAAAGACTTTGTAATTGTGTTGTATATCAATAAAGCTCAAGTTTTTGGTTTATGAGCTTTTGTATTATGTAATGTGTATATTCTTGATTAAATATTGTATTTGATATTCACTTTGAAATTCAAAATGATTTGAATTTATATCTTGTGTTTGAATTTTAAATTCATTGTTTATATTGTGTGATGTTTATATTTAAATGTTTAACACTTATCAAATGCAATCATTCCCCAAAGTAACAAGATACAAAAGAGATCATGTCGAAATTTCCCTAACTCACATTGCCTAACCCTAAGTGCAAAAATGAGAGAGAACCTCGATCCCTCTTAGGTTTAGTTGCAATAAGGCGCGAAAATTTCCCCCGTTTTGCGATGAAATGCACATCCCATTTCTAAATCTACCCTTCGTTGTTCCTATGTTCTGGGTTATTACAGCCTCTCCCCCTTAACAGAAACTTCGTCCCGAAGTTAAGATTGGTACCTGAACATCTCGGGGTAAGACTTCCTTAATTCTTCTTCCGTCTCCCAAGTTGCTTCTCGCTCAGGATGATGTTGCCATTGAACTTTGCAGTATTTGATTGCTCTGTTTCTTAACTTCTTCCATTGTACTTCTAAGATCTTTTCCGGTCTTTCCACATAAGTTAGGTCAGATTGCAATTCGATTTCCTCATATGTGATAGGATCATCCGGTGCCTTCAAACACTTTCTGAGTTGTGAAACATGAAACACATTGTGAACTTGACTTAGTTGTGCTGGTAACTCCAACTCAAAAGCTGTTCCTCGATTCTGACTGAGTATCTTAAATGGTCCTATATATCGAGGACTTAACTTTCCTTTCACTCCGAACCTCTTAAGTCCTTTCATTGGGCTAACCTTTAAATAAACCATGTCTCCCACTTTCGGTTCCCAATCTCTTCTCTTTAAGTCGGCGTAACTCTTCTGACGACTCTGAGCTATTTTGAGTCTATCCCGGATCACCTCGATGACTTCTTGTCTCTCCTTGATGTAGTCCGGTGTAAACTCCTTGTTTTCTCCGGTTTCAAACCAACAAATTGGTGATCGACACTTCCTTCCGTACAATGCTTCGTACGGTGCCATCTGGATGCTACTCTGATAACTATTGTTATATGAGAATTCTGCTAAAGGTAAATGGTCCTCCCATGAGCCTCCAAAGTTCAGAGCACAAGCTCTAAGCATGTCTTCAAGTATCTGATTGGTTCTTTCGGTTTGTCCTCCGGTTTGTGGATGATATGCTGTACTGAAATCCAACTTGGATCCCAAAGCTTCTTGGAGTTGTTTCCAAAATGCTGATGTGAAAATTGAACCTCTATCTGAGACTATTTTCTTGGGTACTCCATGCTTACTCACAATCTCCTTCACATATATATCCACAAGCTTTTCTGCAGTATCCTTTGTATTTACGGCTATGAAATGAGCACTCTTGGTAAGCCTGTCCACTATTACCCATATCATATCCTTCTTCTTACTAGTCATTGGTAGACCAGTAACAAAATCCATTCCGATTTCATCCCATTTCCATTCCGGTATCTCTAGTGGTTTGAGTAATCCCGCAGGACTTTGATGTTCTGCCTTCACTCGTTGACATGTATGACATTCCGAGACATATTGTGCTATTTCTCTTTTCATGTTGTTCCACCAGAACATCTCCTTCAAATCCATATACATCTTAGTACTTCCCGGATGTATTGAATAAGGGGTTTCATGTGCTTCTTTTAATATGATTGACTTCACTTCTGGATCATCCGGTACACATATCCTCTTCTGAAAGTATAGAGAATCAAACTCTCCGAGATTGAATTCTGACGGTCTTCCTTCTCCAATCCTTTTGATTTCTTCTTGGATGAACAAATCATCCGCTTGCTTCCGGATAATCTCATACTTCAAGTCTGAATACATCTCATCCATAATCCTCATGGTTGCTACACTTCCCTTAACATCACCTTGAATAAACAAAATCTGAGCATCCTCTAGCTCTTTCCGAAGTTCCTTTGGAATCTCCCATTCCGTAGGTTGATTCTCCGTACTCTTCCTGCTTAAGGCATCTGCTACTACATTAGCCTTGCCTGGTGTATAGTTGATCTTAAGGTCATAATCCTTAATCAACTCTAACCATCTCTTCTGTCTCATGTTTAATTCCTTCTGAGTGAAGAAATATTTCAAACTTTTATGATCGGTGTATAACTCACACTTGGATCCATATAGAAATTGTCTCCAACTCTTCAAAGCATACACAACTGCCGCTAACTCTAGATCATGTACTGGGTAGTTGTGTTCATGTGGTTTCAGCTGCCTTGATCCATAAGCTATTACTTTCCGATCTTGCATAAGAACACATCCAAGTCCATTCTTGGAAGCATCACAATACACCGTGTAATCCTTTCCAGGTTCAGGAACTGCTAACACCGGTGCTGTGGTTAACTTATCTTTGAGTGTTTGGAAGCTGGCTTCACACTCATCAGTCCACACAAATGGAGTATTTTTCTTGAGTAACTTGGTCATTGGTCCTGCAATCTTCGAGAATCCTTCTATGAATCTCCGATAATAGCCTGCCATACCAAGAAATCCTCGTATTTCCTTAGCATTTTTAGGTGATTTCCATTCCAATACGGACTGAACCTTGCTTGGATTCACCGCTATGCCTTCTTTGGTTATGACATGTCCAAGAAATTCAACACTATCTAACCAAAATTTGCACTTGCTGAACTTTGCATATAGCTGATGTTCTCTCAAAGTTTGCAGAACTATCTTCAAATGCTTGGCATGTTCTTCTTTATCTTTGGAATAGATTAGAATATCATCTATGAACACTATCACAAACTTGTCCAAGTACTTCATGAATATCTTGTTCATCAAATTCATGAAAATTGCTGGTGCATTTGTTAGTCCAAATGGTACAACCAAGTATTCATGGTGTCCATACCTTGATACGAACGCTGTTTTTGGTACATCCTCCTTCTTGATCTTGATTTGATGGTATCCTGACCTCAAATCTATCTTCGAGAAGACTCCCGCTCCTTGAACTTGATCAAAAAGGTCTTGGATTCTAGGTAAAGGATACTTGTTCTTGATAGTTACATTGTTCAAATTTCTGTAATCTCCACACATTCTCTTTCCTCCATCTCTTTTATCCACAAAAATAACTGGTGTACCCCATGGTGACACACTTTCTTGAATGAATCCCTTCTGTTCTAACTCATCAATCTGAGCTTTTAGTTCCACTAATTCCTTTGGCCCCATCTTATATGGTGGTTGAGCTATTGGTGCTGTGCCTGGAATCAGATCGATTGTGAATTCAATCTCCCTATCGGGTGGTGATACGTCTCCAACGTATCGATAATTTCTTATGTTTCATGCCATATTATTGATGATACCTACATGTTTTATGCACACTTTATGTCATATTCGTGCATTTTCTGGAACTAACCTATTAACAAAATGCCGAAGAGCCAGTTGTTGTTTTTGGTTTCAAAATCCTAGTAACGAAATATTCTAATTGGACGAAATTAAAACCCAGGGTCCTATTTTGCCACGAAGCTTCCAGAAGACCGGAGGAGTCGGGGGTCACGAGGGGCCACCACCAGGGCGGCGCGGCCCGGGTCTTGGCCGCACCGACTGTGGTGTGGGGCCCTCGTGTGGCCCCCACGTTGCCCTTCCGCCTACTTAAAGCCTCCGTCGCGAAACCCCCGATGTGAAGAACCACGATACGGAAAACCTTCGAGACGCCGCCGCGCCAATCCCATCTCGGGGATTCGGAGATCTCCGGCACCCGGAGAGGGGATTCATCTCCCGGAGGACTCTACACCGCCATGGTCGCCTCCGGAGTGATGAGTGAGTAGTTCGCCCCTGGACTATGGGTCCATAGCAGTAGCTAGATGGTTGTCTTCTCCTCATTGTGCTTCATTGTTGGATCTTGTGAGCTGCCTAACATGATCAAGATCATCTATCTGTAATACTATATGTTGTGTTTGTCGGGATCCGATGGATAGAGAATACCATGTTATGTTAATTATCAAGTTATTACATATGTGTTGTTTATGATCTTGCATGCTCTCCGTTATTAGTAGAGGCTCTGGCCAAGTTGATGCTAGTAACTCCAAGAGGGAGTATTTATGCTCGATAGTGGGTTCATGCATTGACACCTGGGGAGTGACAGAAACCCCTAAGGTTGTGTTGTGCTGTTTCCACTAGGGATAAAACATTGATGCTATGTCCGAGGATGTAGTTATTGATTACATTACGCACCATACTTAATGCAATTGTCTGTTGTTAGCAACTTAATACTGGAGGGGGTTCGGATGATAACCTGAAGGTGGACTTTTTAGGCATAGATGCAGTTGGATGGCGGTCTATGTACTTTGTCGTAATGCCCAATTAAATCTCACCGTACTTATCATGACATGTATGTGCATTGTTATGCCCTCTCTATTTGTCAATTGCCCGACTGTAATTTGTTCATCCAACATGCTTTTATCTTATGGGAGAGACACCTCTAGTGAACTGTGGACCCCTGTCCATTCTTTAATACTGAAGTACAAATCTGCAATACTTGTTTTACTGTTTTCTCGCAAACAATCATCTTCCACACAATACGGTTAATCCTTTGTTACAGCAAGCCGGTGAGATTGACAACCTCACTGTTTCGTTGGGGCAAAGTACTTTGGTTGTGTTGTGCAGGTTCCACGTTGGCGCCGAATCCCTGGTGTTGCGCCGCACTACATCCCGCCGCCATCAACCTTCAACGTGCTTCTTGGCTCCTCCTGGTTCGATAAACCTTGGTTTCTTTCTGAGGGAAAACTTGCTGCTGTGCGCATCATACCTTCCTCTTGGGGTTCCCAACGAACGTGTGAGTTACACGCCATCAAGCTCTTTTCTGGCGCCGTTGCCGGGGAGATCAAGACACGCTGCAAGGGGAGTCTCCACTTCCCAACCTCTTTACTTTGTTTTTGTCTTGCTTTATTTTATTTACTACTTTGTTTGCTGCATTATATCAAAACACAAAAAAATTAGTTGCTAGCTTTACTTTATTTATTGTCTTGCACTCTATATCAAAAACACAAAAAAATTAGTTTACTTGCATTTACTTTATCTAGTTTGTTTTATTTACTACTGCTAAAATGGCCACCCCTAAAAATACTAAGTTGTGTGACTTCACTAGCACAAATAATAATGATTTCTTATGCACACCTATTGCTCCACCTGCTACTACAGCGGACTTCTTTGAAATTAAACCTGGTTTACTTAATCTTGTTATGCTAGAGCAATTTTCTGGTGTTAGTTCTGATGATGCTGCTGCCCATCTCAATAATTTTGTTGAATTGTGTGAAATGCAAAAGTATAAAGATGTAGATGGTGACATTATAAAATTAAAATTGTTTCCTTTCTCATTAAGAGGAAGAGCTAAAGATTGGTTGCTATCTCTGCCTAAGAATAGTATTGATTCATGGACTAAATGCAAGGATGATTTTATTGGTAGATATTATCCCCCTGCTAAAATTATATCTTTGAGGAGTAGCATAATGAATTTTAAACAATTGGATAATGAACATGTTGCTCAAGCTTGGGAAAGAATGAAATATTTGGTTAAAAATTGCCCAACCCATGGACTGACTACTTGGATGATCATCCAAACCTTCTATGCAGGACTAAATTTTTCTTCGCGGAATTTATTGGATTCAGCTGCTGGAGGTACCTTTATGTCCATCACTCTTGGTGAAGCAACAAAGCTTCTTGATAATATGATGGTTAATTACTCTGAATGGCACACGGAAAGAGCTCCACAAGGTAAGAAGGTAAATTCTGTTGAAGAATCCTCTTCCTTGAATGATAAGGTTGATGTTATTATGTCTATGCTTGTGAATGATAGGACTAATGTTGATCCTAATAATGTTCCGTTAGCTTCATTGGTTGCCCAAGAAGAACATGTTGATGTGAACTTTATTAAAAATAATAATTTCAACAACAATGCTTATCGGAACAATTCTAGTAATAACTATAGGCCATATCCTTATAATAATGGTAACGGTTATGCTAATTCTTATGGGAATTCTTACAACAATAATAGGAATACACCCCCTGGACTTGAAGCTATGCTTAAAGAATTTATTAGTACACAAACTGCTTTTAACAAATCTGTTGAGGAAAAGCTCAATAAAATTGATATTCTTGCTTCTAAGGTTGATAGTCTTGCCTCTGATGTTGATCTTTTGAAATCGAAAGTTATGCCTAATAGGGATATTGAAAATAAAATTGTTACTACAGCAAATGCTATCCAAGTTAGAATTAATGAGAATATAAGATTAATGGCTGAACTGCGTGCTAGGTGGGATAGAGAAGAAAATGAAAAACTAGCTAAAGAGAAAATGTAGCTAAAGTTTGGACTATTACCACCACTAGCAATGCTAATGATTCACATGTTGCTGCACCTCCTACTATCAATGGTAAAATAATTGGTGTTGGCAATGTTTCTACTCCTAGTGCAAAGCGTGCAAAACTGCCTGAAACTGCTAAAACTGCTGAAACTGCTTGTGATAAAACTGCTGAAATTTTTTCCAACCTTGGGGATGATAATCCCATTGCTTTAGATTGTAATGATTTAGATTTTGATGATTGCCACATCTCTGAAGTTATAAAGTTCTTACAAAAACTTGCTAAGAGTCCCAATGCTAGCGCTGTAAACTTGGCTTTCACAAAACATATTACAAATGCTCTCATAAAAGCTAGAGAAGAAAAACTAAAACTTGAAACTTCTATTCCTAGAAAGCTAGAGGATGGTTGGGAGCCCATCATTAAAATGAGGGTCAAAGATTTTGATTGTAATGCTTTATGTGATCTTGGTGCAAGTATTTCTGTTATGCCTAAGAAAGTCTATGATATGCTTGACTTGCCACCATTGAAAAACTGTTATCTGGATGTTAATCTCGCTGATAATGCTAAAAAGAAACCTTTGGGGAGAATTGATAATGTTCATATTATGGTTAACAATAACCTTGTCCCCGTTGATTTTGTTGTCTTTGATATTGAATGCAATGCATCTTGCCCCATTATATTGGGAAGACCTTTTCTTCGAACCGTTGGTGCTACTATTGATATGAAGGAAGGTAATATTAAATATCAATTTACTCTCAAGAAAGGTATGGAACACTTCTCTAGAAAGAGAATGAAGTTACCTTATGATTCTATTATTATAACAAATTATGATGTTGATGCTTCATCTCTTGATGTTACTTGATTTACACTTTCTGCGCCTAGCTGAAAGGCGTTAAAGAAAAGCGCTTATGGGAGACAACCCATGTTTTTACTACAGTATTTTTGTTTTATATTTGAGTCTTGGAAGATGTTTACTACTGTAGCAACCTCTCCTTATCTTACTTTTGAGTTTTGTTGTGCCAAGTAAAGTCTTTGATAGTAAAGTAAATACTAGATTTGGATTACTGCGCAGAAACAGATTTCTTTGCTGTCACGAATCTGGGTCTAATTCTCTGTAGGAAACTCAGAAAATTAAGCCAATTTACGTGAGTGATCCTCAGATATGTACGCAACTTTCATTCAATTTGGGCATTTTCATTTGAGCAAGTCTGGTGCCCTAATAAAATCCATCTTTACGGACTGTTCTGTTTTGACAGATTCTGCCTTTTATTTCGCATTGCCTCTTTTGCTATGTTGGATGAATTTCTTTGATCCATTAATATCCAGTAGCTTTGAGCAATGTCCAGAAGTGTTAAGAATTATTGTGTCACCTCTGAACATGTTAATTTTTATTATGCACTAACCCTCTAATGAGTTGTTTCGAGTTTGGTGTGGAGGAAGTTTTCAAGGATCAAGAGAGGAGTATGATACAATATGATCAAGGAGAGTGAAAGCTCTAAGCTTGGGGATGCCCCGGTGGTTCACCCCTGCATATTCTAAGAAGACTCAAGCGTCTAAGCTTGGGGATGCCCAAGGCATCCCCTTCTTCATCGACAACATTATCGTTCCTCCCCTGAAACTATATTTTTATTCCGTCACATCTTATGCACTTTTGGAGCGTCGGTTTGTTTTTGTTTTTGTTTTGTTTGAATAAAATGGATCCTAGCATTCACTTTGTGGGAGAGAGACACGCTCCGCTGTAGCATATGGACAAGTATGTCCTTAGGCTCTACTCATAGTATTCATGGCGAAGTTTCTTCTTCGTTAAATTGTTATATGGTTGGAATTGGAAAATACTACATGTAGTAATTCTAAAATGTCTTGGATAATTTGATACTTGGCAATTGTTGTGCTCATGTTTAAGCTCTTGCATCATATACTTTGCACCCATTAATGAAGAAACACTTAGAGCTTGCTAATTTGGTTTGCATATTTGGTTTCTCTAGAGTCTAGATAACATCTAGTATTGAGTTTTGAACAACAAGGAAGACGGTGTAGAGTCTTATAATGTTTACAATATGTCTTTTATATGAGTTTTGCTGCACCGTTCATCCTTGTGTTTGTTTCAAATAACCTTGCTAGCCTAAACCTTGTATCGAGAGGGAATACTTCTCATGCATCCAAAATCCTTGAGCCAACCACTATGCCATTTGTGTCCACCATACCTACCTACTACATGGTATTTATCCGCCATTCCAAAGTAAATTGCTTGAGTGCTACCTTTAAAATTCCATCATTCACCTTTACAATATATAGCTCATGGGACAAATAGCTTAAAAACTATTGTGGTATTGAATATGTACTTATGCACTTTATCTCTTATTAAGTTGCTTGTTGTGCGATAACCATGCTTCTGGGGACACCATCAACTATTCTTTGTTGAATATCATGTGAGTTGCTATGCATGTCCGTCTTGTCTGAAGTAAGAGAGATCTACCACCTTTATGGTTGGAGCATGCATATTGTTAGAGAAGAACATTGGGCCGCTAACTAAAGCCATGATTCATGGTGGAAGTTTCAGTTTTGGACATATATCCTCAATCTCATATGAGAATAATAAATGTTGCCACATGCTTATGCATTAAAGAGGAGTCCATTATCTGTTGTCCATGTTGTCCGGTATGGATGTCTAAGTTGAGAATAATCAAAAGCGAGAAATCCAAAATGCGAGCTTTCTCCTTAGACCTTTGTACAGGCGGCATGGAGGTACCCCATTGTGACACTTGGTTAAAACATGTGTATTGCAAAGATCCGGTAGTCCAAGCTAATTAGGACAAGGTGCGGGCACTATTAGTATACTATGAATGAGGCTTGCAACTTGTAAGATATAATTTTCATAACTCATATGCTTTATTACTACCGTTGACAAAATTGTTTCATGTTTTCAAAATAAAAGCTCTAGCACAAATATAGCAATCGATGCTTTCCTCTTTGAAGGACCATTCTTTTTACTTTTATGTTGAGTCAGTTCACCTATCTCTCTCCACCTCAAGAAGCAAACACTTGTGTGAACTGTGCATTGATTCCTACATACTTGCATATTGCACTTGTTATATTACTCTATGTTGACAATTATCCATGAGATATACATGTTACAAGTTGAAAGCAACCGCTGAAACTTAATCTTCCTTTGTGTTGCTTCAATACCTTTACTTTGATTTATTGCTTTATGAGTATATCTTATGCAAGACTTATTGATGCTTGTCTTGAAGTACTATTCATGAAAAGTCTTTGCTTTATGATTCACTTGTTTACTCCTGTCATTACCATTGTTTTGATCGCTGCATTCATTACATATGTTTACAAATAGTATGATCAAGGTTATGATGGCATGTCACTTCGAAATTATCTTTGTTATCGTTTTACCTGCTCGGGACGAGCAGAACTAAGCTTGGGGATGCTGATACGTCTCCAACGTATCGATAATTTCTTATGTTCCATGCCATATTATTGATGATACCTACATGTTTTATGCACACTTTATGTCATATTCGTGCATTTTCTGGAACTAACCTATTAACAAGATGCCGAAGAGCCAGTTGTTTTCTGCTGTTTTGGTTTCAAAATCCTAGTAACGAAATATTCTCGAATTGGACGAAATTAAAACCGGGGTCCTATTTTGCCACGAAGCTTCCAAGACCGAAGAGGAGTCGAAGTGGGGCCACGAGGGGCCGCCACCATAGGGCGCGCCCCAGTCTTGGCCGCGCACGTGGGTGGGGCCTCGTGTGGCCCCCACGTTGCCCTTCCGCCTACTTAAAGCCTCCGTCGCGAAACCCCCGATGCGAAGAACCACGATACGGAAAACCTTCCAGACGCCGCCGCCGCCAATCCCATCTCGGGGATTCAGATCTCCTCCGGCACCCTGCCGGAGAGGGGATTCATCTCGAGGACTCTACACCGCCATGGTCGCCTCCGGAGTGATGAGTGAGTAGTTCACCCGACTATGGGTCCATAGCAGAGCTAGATGGTTGTCTTCTCATTGTGCTTCATTGTTGGATCTTGTGAGCTGCCTAACATGATCAAGATCATCTATCGTAATACTATATGTTTGTCGGGATCCGATGGATAGAGAATACCATGTTATGTTAATTATCAAGTTATTACATATGTGTTGTTTATGATCTTGCATGCTCTCCGTTATTAGTAGAGGCCAAGTTGATGCTAGTAACTCCAAGAGGGAGTATTTATGCTCGATAGTGGGTTCATGCCGCATTGACACTGGGGGAGTGACAGAAACCCCTAAGGTTGTGTTGTGTTGTTGCCACTAGGGATAAAACATTGATGCTATGTCCGAGGATGTAGTTATTGATTACATTACGCACCATACTTAATGCAATTGTATGTTGTTAGCAACTTAATACAGGGTTGATGATAACCTGAAGGTGGACTTTTTAGGCATAGATGCGGTTGATGGCGGTCTATACTTTGTCGTAATGCCCAATTAAATCTCACCGTACTTATCATGACATGTATGTGCATTGTTATGCCCTCTCTATTTGTCAATTGCCCGACTGTAATTTGTTCACCCAACATGCTTTTATCTTATGGGAGAGACACCTCTAGTGAACTGTGGACCCCGGTCCATTCTTTTATACTACAAATCTGCTGCAATACTTGTTTTACGTTTTCTCGCAAACAATCATCTTCCACACAATACGGTTAATCCTTTGTTACAACCGGTGAGATTGACAACCTCACTGTTTCGTTGGGGCAAAGTACTTTGGTTGTGTTGTGCAGGTTCCACGTTGGCGCCGAATCCCGGTGTTGCGCCGCACTACATCCCGCCGCCATCAACCTTCAACGTGCTTCTTGGCTCCTCCTGGTTCGATAAACCTTGGTTTCTTTCTGAGGGAAAACTTGCTACTGTGCGCATCATACCTTCCTCTTGGGGTTCCCAACGAACGTGTGAGTTACACGCCATCAGGTGGCATCCCCGGTAGTTCCTTAGGAAATACATCTTGAAACTCATTCACTATAGGAATATCTTCAATTCTCACCTCCTTCAGACTATTGAGTTCCAATCCTATCTCCAACTCACTGTACTTATCTCCTTGGAACACTATTCGACCTCCAATGGAGTTGCGAAGTGATACTGTTTTGTCTCCACAGTTAATCACCGCTCCATTCTCTGTCAACCAATCCATCCCTAGGATGACTGATATGTCCTTCATGGGTATGATGAATAGGTCCGCGAAATACACACAGTCACATATGGTTAGGACTTGTGCTTCTTTCACGTGGGTTACTAAGATCGTTCCCCCCGCGGATAGGACAGTTATAGGAGTTTCTAACTTAGAACATCTAAGCCCGAATTTTTCCACAAACTCCAATGCAAGAAATGATGTGGTTGCTCCCGTATCAAATAATACTTTGCCAGGATGAGTAAGAATGCTTAGCGTACTGATGGCGTGTATTTCACACGTTCGTTGGGCAACCCCAAGAGGAAGGTATGATGAGCACAGCAGCAAGTTTTCCCTCAGAAAGAAACCAAGGTTTATCGAACCAGAGGAGCCAAGAAGCACGTTGAAGGTTGATGGCGGCGAGATGTAGTGCGGCGCAACACCAGAGATTCCGCGCCAACGTGGAACCTGCACAACACAACCAAGCTACTTTGCCCCAACGAAACAGTGAGGTTGTCAATCTCACCGGCTTGCTGTAACAAAGGATTAACCGTATTGTGTGGAAGATGATTGTTTGCAGAGAAAACAAGAAACAAGTATTGCAGAGATTGTATTTCAGTAAAGAGAATTGGACCGGGGTCCACAGTCACTAGAGGTGTCTCTCCCATAAGACGAACAGCATGTTGGGTGAACAAATTACAGTTGGGCAATTGACAAATAAAGAGAGCATGACAATGCACATACATATCATGATGAGTATAGTGAGATTTAATTGGGCATTACGACAAAGTACATAGACCGCCATCCAACTGCATCTATGCCTAAAAAGTCCACCTTCAGGTTATCATCCGAACCCCCTCCAGTATTAAGTTGCAAAGCAACAGACAATTGCATTAAGTATGGTGCGTAATGTAATCAACAACTACATCCTTAGACATAGCATCAATGTTTTATCCCTAGTGGCAACAGCACAACACAACCTTAGAACTTTCTGTCACTGTCCTGGAATGCATGAACCCACTATCGAGCATAAGTACTCCCTCTTGGAGTTAAAAGCATCTACTTGGCCAGAGCATCTACTAATAACGGAGAGCATGCAAGATCATAAACAACACATGTATAACTTTGATAATCAACATAACAAGTATTCTCTATTCATCGGATCCCAACAAACGCAACATATAGAATTACATATAGATGATCTTGATCATGATAGGCAGCTCACAAGATCCGACAATGATAGCACAATGGGGAGAAGACAACCATCTAGCTACTGCTATGGACCCATAGTCCAGGGGTAGACTACTCACTCATCACTCCGGGCGACCATGGCGGTGTAGAGTCCTCCGGAGATGATTCCCCTCTCCGGCAGGGTGCCGGAGGCGATCTCCAGGATCCCCCGAGATGGGATCGGCGGCGGCGTGCCTCGAATGTTTTCCGATCGTGGCTCTCTGTACTGGGGGTTTCACACGGAGGCTATTTGTAGGCGGAAGGGCAAGTCAAGAGGCGGCACGGGGCCCACACCACGGGCCGCGCGGCCAAGGGGGGGGCCGCCGCCTAGGGTTTGGCTCCCCGTGGCCCCTCTTCGTCTCGTCTTCGGTCTTCTGGAAGCTTCGTGAGAAAATAGGCCTCTGGGCTTTTATTTCGTCCCCCCGAGAATATTTCTTTAGGATTTCTGAAACCAAAACAGCAGAAAACAGGAATCGGCACTTCGCATCTTGTTAATAGGTTAGTTCCGAAAATGCACGAATATGACATAAAGTGTGCATAAAACATGTAGATAACATCAATAATATGGCATGGAACACAAGAAATTATCGATACGTTGGAGACGTATCAGCATCCCCTTAGTTCTGCTCGTCCCGAGCAGGTAAAACGATAACAAAGATAATTTCTGGAGTGACATGCCATCATAAACTTGATCATACTATTTGTAAAGCATATGTAGAGAATGCAGCGATCAAAACAATGTGTATGACATGAGTAAACAAGTGAATCATAAAGCAAAGACTTTTCATGAATAGCACTTCAAAACAAGCATCAATAAGTCTTGCATAAGAGTTAACTCATAAAGCAATAATTCGAAGTAAAGGTATTGAAGCAATACAAAAGAAGATTAAGTTTCAGCGGTTGCTTTCAACTTGTAACATGTATATCTCATGGATATTGTCAACATAGAGTAATATAATAAGTGCAATAAGCAAGTATGTAAGAATCAATGCACAGTTCACACAAGTGTTTGCTTCTTGAGGTGGAGAGAAATAGGTGAACTGACTCAACATAAAAGTAAAAAGAATGGTCCTCATAGAGGAAAAGCATCGATTGCTATATTTGTGCTAGAGCTTTGATTTTGAAAACATGAAACAATTTTGTCAACGGTAGTAATAAAGCATATGCATCATGTAAATTATATCTTATAAGTTGCAAGCCTCATGCATAGTGTACTAATAGTGCTCGCACCTTGTCCTAATTAGCTTGGACTACCTGGATTATCACCGCAATACATATGCTTTAACCAAGTTTCACAAAGGGGTACCTCTATGCCGCCTGTACAAAGGTCTAAGGAGAAAGCTCGCATTTGGATTTCTCGCTTTTGATTATTCTCAACTTAGACATCCATACCGGGACAACATAGACAACAGATAATGGACTCCTCTTTTAATGCTTTAAGCATTCAACAACAATTAATTCTTTTCTCATTAGAGATTTGAGGATGTTTGTCCAAAACTGAAACTTCCACCATGGAACATGGCTTTAGTTAGCGGCCCAATGTTCTTCTCTCACAATATGCATGCTCAAACCATTCAACTCAGTGTAGATCGCCCTTAGACAAGACGAACATGCATAGCAACTCACATGAAATTCAACAATGAGTTGATGGCGTTCCCCAGAAACATGGTTATCGCACAACAAGCAACTTAATAAGAGATAAAGTGCATAATTACATATTCAATACCACAATAGTTTTTAAGCTATTTGTCCCATGAGCTATATATTGCAAAGGTGAATGATGGAATTTTAAAGGTAGCACTCAAGCAATTTACTTTGGAATGGCGGAAAAATGTAGTAGGTAGGTATGGTGGACACAAATGGCATAGTGGTTGGCTCAAGTATTTTGGATGCATGAGAAGTATTCCCTCTCGATACAAGGTTTAGGCTAGCAAGGTTATTTGAGGCAAACACAAGGATGAACGGTACAGCAAAACTCACATAAAAGACATATTGAAAGCATTATAATACTCTATACCGTCTTCCTTGTTGTTCAAACTCAATACTAGAAATTATCTAGACCTTAGAGAAACCAAATATGCAAACCAAATTTTAGCATGCTCTATGTATTTCTTCATTAATGGGTGCAAAGCATATGATGCAAGAGCTTAAACATGAGCACAACAATTGCCAAGTATCACATTACCCAAAACATTTATAGCAATTACTACATGTATCATTTTCCAATTCCAACCATATAACAATTTAACGAAGGAGAAACTTCGCCATGAATACTATGAGTAGAAACCAAGGACATATTTGTCCATATGCTACAGCGGAGTGTGTATCTCTCCCATAAAGTGAATGCTAGGATCCATTTTATTCAAACAAAACAAAAACAAAAACAAAACGACGCTCCAAGAAAAAGCACATAAGATGTGGCCGAATAAAAATGTAGTTTCAGGGGAGGAACCTGATAATTTGTTGATGAAGAAGGGGATGCCTTGGGCATCCCCAAGCTTAGACGCTTGAGTCTTCTTGATATATGCAGGGGTGAACCACCGGGTGCATCCCCAAGCTTAGAGCTTTCACTCTCCTTGATCATGTTGCATCATACTCCTCTCTTGATCCTTGAAAACTTCCTCCACACCAAACTCGAAACAACTCATTAGAGGGTTAGTGCACAATATAAATTGACATATTCAGAGGTGACACACTCATTCTTAACACTTCTGGACATTGCATAATGCTACTGGACATTAGTGGATCAAAGAAATTCATCCAACATAGCAAAAGAGGCAATGCGAAATAAAAGGCAGAATCTGTCAAAACAGAACAGTTCGTATTGACGAATTTTAAAATGGCACCAGACTTGCTCAAATGAAAATGCTCAAATTGAATGAAAGTTGCGTACATATCTGAGGATCATGCACGTAAATTGGCATAATTTTCTGAGCTTCCTGCAGGGCAGTGGGCTCAGATTCGTGACAGCAAAGAAATCTGGAACTGCGCAGTAATCCAAATCTAGTACTTACTTTTCTATCAACGGCTTAACTTGGCACAACAAAACTCAAAACTAAGATAAGGAGAGGTTGCTACAGTAGTAAACAACTTCCAAGACACAAAATAAAAACAAAGTACTGTAGGTAAAAACATGGGTTGTCTCCCATAAGCGCTTTTCTTTAACGCCTTTCAGCTAGGCGCAGAAAGTGTGTATCAAGTAACATCAAGAGATGAAGCATCAACATCATAATTTGTTCTAATAATAGAATCATAAGGTAACTTCATTCTCTTTCTAGGGAAGTGTTCCATACCTTTCTTGAGAGGAAATTGATATTTTATATTACCTTCCCTCATATCAATAATAGCACCAACAGTTCGAAGAAAAGGTCTTCCCAATATAATTGGACAAGATGCATTGCATTCAATATCCAAGACAACAAAATCAACGGGAACAAGATTATTGTTAACGGTAATGCGAACATTATCAACTTTACCCAAAGGTTTCTTTGTAGAATGATCAGCAAGATTAACATCCAAATAACAATTTTTCAGCGGTGGCAAGTCAAGCATATTATAAATTTTCTTCGGCATAACAGAAATACTTGCACCAAGATCACATAAGGCATTACAATCAAAATCTTTAACCTTCATCTTAATGATGGGCTCCCAACCATCTTCTAGCTTTTTAGGAATAGAGGCTTCGCGCTCTAGTTTCTCTTCTCTAGCTTTTATGAGAGCATTTGTAATATGATGCGTGAAAGCCAAATTTATAGCACTAGCATTAGGACTTTTAGCAAGTTTTTGCAAGAACTTTATAACTTCAGAGATGTGGCAATCATCAAAATTCAAACCATTATAATCTAAAGCAATGGGATCATCATCCCCAATATTGGAAAAAATTTTTTATCACAGGCAATTTCAGCAGTTTTAGCAGTTTCAGGCAGTTTTTCGCGCTTTGCATTAGAAGTGGAAACATTGCTAACACCAATTCTTTTATTAGTATGAGTAGGAGGTGCAGCAACATGTGTAGCATTAGCATTACTAGTGGTGGTAATAGTCCAAACTTTAGCTATGTTCTTCTCTTTAGCTAGTTTTTCATTTTCTTCTCTATCCCACCTAGCACGCAGTTCAGCCATTAATCTTATATTCTCATTAATTCTAACTTGAATGGCATTTGCTGTAGTAACAATTTTATTTTCAATGTCCCTATTGGGCATAACCTTCGATTTCAAAAGATCAACATCAGAGGCAAGACTATCAACTCTAGAAACAAGAATATCAATTTTATTGAGCTTTTCCTCAACAGATTTGTTAAAGGCAGTTTGTGTACTAATAAATTCTTTAAGCATGGCTTCAAGTCCAGGGGGTGAATTCCTATTATTGTTGTAAGAATTTCCATAAGAATTACCATAGCCGTTGCCATTATTATAAGGATATGGCCTATAGTTATTACTAGAATTGTTCCGATAAGCATTGTTGTTGAAATTATTATTTTTAATGAAGTTTACATCAACATGTTCTTCTTGTGCAACCAATGAAGCTAACGGAACATTATTAGGATCAACATTAGTCCTATCATTCACAAGCATAGACATAATAGCATCAATTTTATCACTCAAGGAAGAGGTTTCTTCAACAGAATTTACCTTCTTACCTTGTGGAGCTCTTTCCGTGTGCCATTCAGAGTAATTTATCATCATATCATCAAGAAGTTTTGTAGCCGCCCCCAATGTGATGGACATAAAGGTACCTCCAGCAGCTGAATCCAATAAATTCCGCGAAGAAAAATTTAGTCCTGCATAGAAGGTTTGGATGATCATCCAAGTAGTCAGTCCATGGGTTGGGCAATTTTTAACCAGAGATTTCATTCTTTCCCAAGCTTGAGCAACATGTTCAGTATCTAATTGTTTAAAATTCATTATGCTACTCCTCAAAGATATAATTTTAGCAGGGGGATAATATCTACCAATAAAAGCATCCTTGCATTTAGTCCATGAATCAATACTATTCTTAGGCAGAGATAGCAACCAATCTTTAGCTCTTCCTCTTAATGAGAAAGGGAACAATTTTAGTTTTATAATGTCACCATCTACATCTTTATATTTTTGCATTTCACATAATTCAACAAAATTATTAAGATGGGCAGCAGCATCATCAGAACTAACACCAGAAAATTGATTGTTCATGACAAGATTCAGTAAAGCAGGTTTAATTTCAAAGAATTCTGCTGTAGTAGCAGGTGGAGCAATAGGTGTGCATAAGAAATCATTATTATTTGTGGTTGTGAAGTCACACAACTTAGTATTTTCAGCGTTGGCCATTTTAGCAATAGTAAATAAAGCAAACTAGATAAAGTAAATGCAAGTAAACTAATTTTTTTGTGTTTTCGATATAGCAAACTAGATAGCAAATAAAGTAAAACTAGCAACTAATTTTTTTGTATTTTGATTTAGTGCAGCAAACAAAGTAGTAAATAAAATAAAGCAAGACAAAAAAACAAAGTAAAGAGATTGAGAAGTGGAGACTCCCCTTGCAGCGTGTCTTGATCTCCCCGGCAACGGCGCCAGAAAATATGCTTGATGGCGTGTATTTCACACGTTCGTTGGGCAACCCCAAGAGGAAGGTATGATGAGCACAGCAGCAAGTTTTCCCTCAGAAAGAAACCAAGGTTTATCGAACCAGGAGGAGCCAAGAAGCACGTTGAAGGTTGATGGCGGCGAGATGTAGTGCGGCGCAACACCAGAGATTCCGGCGCCAACGTGGAACCGCACAACACAACCAAGCTACTTTGCCCCAACGAAACAGTGAGGTTGTCAATCTCACCGGCTTGCTGTAACAAAGGATTAACCGTATTGTGTGGAAGATGATTGTTTGCAGAGAAAACAGTAAAAACAAGTATTGCAGTAGATTGTATTTCAGTAAAGAGAATTGGACCGGGGTCCACAGTTCACTAGAGGTGTCTCTCCCATAAGACGAACAGCATGTTGGGTGAACAAATTACAGTTGGGCAATTGACAAATAAAGAGAGCATGACAATGCACATACATATCATGATGAGTATAGTGAGATTTAATTGGGCATTACGACAAAGTACATAGACCGCCATCCAACCGCATCTATGCCTAAAAAGTCCACCTTCAGGTTATCGTCCGAACCCCCTCCAGTATTAAGTTGCAAAGCAACAGACAATTGCATTAAGTATGGTGCGTAATGTAATCAACAACTACATCCTTAGACATAGCATCAATGTTTTATCCCTAGTGGCAACAGCACAACACAACCTTAGAACTTTCTGTCACTGTCCCAGGTGTCAATGAACCCACTATCGAGCATAAGTACTCCCTCTTGGAGTTAAAAGCATCTACTTGGCCAGAGCATCTACTAATAACGGAGAGCATGCAAGATCATAAACAACACATGTATAACTTTGATAATCAACATAACAAGTATTCTCTATTCATCGGATCCCAACAAACGCAACATATAGAATTACATATAGATGATCTTGATCATGATAGGCAGCTCACAAGATCCGACAATGATAGCACAATGGGGAGAAGACAACCATCTAGCTACTGCTATGGACCCATAGTCCAGGGGTAGACTACTCACTCATCACTCCGGAGGCGACCATGGCGGTGTAGAGTCCTCCGGGAGATGATTCCCCTCCGGCAGGGTGCCGGAGGCGATCTCCGGGATCCCCCGAGATGGGATCGGCGGCGACGGCGTCTCAGTAATGTTTTCCGTATCGTGGCTCTCGGTACTGGGGGTTTCGTCACGGAGGCTATTTGTAGGCGGAAGGGCAAGTCAAGAGGCGGCACGGGGGGCCCACACCACAGGGCCGCGCGGCCAAGGGGGGCCGCGCCGCCCTAGGGTTTGGCTCCCCCGTGGCCCCTCTTCGTCTCGTCTTCGGTCTTCTGGAAGCTTCGTGAGAAAATAGGCCTCTGGGCTTTTATTTCGTCCAATTCCGAGAATATTTCTTTACTAGGATTTCTGAAACCAAAAACAGCAGAAAACAGCAACGGCACTTCGGCATCTTGTTAATAGGTTAGTTCCAGAAAATGCACGAATATGACATAAAGTGTGCATAAAACATGTAGATAACATCAATAATATGGCATGGAACACAAGAAATTATCGATACGTTGGAGACGTATCACGTACCTAAGACTGTCTGATCCGATTCTTCCGCTTGTTCCAAAGATGTGCAATTCAGCTTTCCATATGGCTTTCCCCTCTTGTTGTTGTTGTTGTTGTTGTTGTTGTTGTGGTGGTGGTTGTTGTTGTTGTTGCGGTTGTTGTTGTTTCCTCCTCGTCCTCCTGAGCTCTGTCCGCTCCAAGACGCCTTGTTTGGACACTCCGGCTTGATGTGTCCATCCTTCCCACAACCATAACAAATGATTCTGGGTTTCTGACAATCCTTCTGCAAATGACCCTTTAGGCCACAATTGTTGCAGATGATCTGGTTGATTGGGTTCTGACTCTGACCTCCCCGGTTGTATTGATTACCAGTAGTAGGTCGGTATCGGGGTTTGAAACTCCGATCAGGTATTGGTTTACTAATTGGGTACTTCCTTGGCTCTATACGAGCCCTCTTCCTCCTGTCCTCTTGGACTTGCCGGTAATCATCCTCGAAAGTGATTGCCGAGTCAATCAGTTCCTGGAATTCGGCAGTCCGTGCCAACCTCAGTTGCATCTTCATGTATGGATTCATGCCTTTCATGAATCGCTTCTTCCTCTTCTCCTCCGTATCAACATCCTCAGGTGCATACCTGGATAGCCTGTTGAAATCCCGAAAATACTGCATAATAGGTGCAGTATTCTGTCTTAGTTCTTCAAACTCCCTCTTCTTCAGCTCCACCACGCTGTCCGGAACATGGGCATCCCGGAACTTCTTCTTGAACTCCTCCCAGGTGAACACCTTATCTGGAGGGTGTACTGCTACAAGGTTCTCCCACCATGATGCTGCTGGTCCTGACAACAGATAAGTAGTATATCTAATCTTCTCCTCATCGTTGCAACCAACGGTCTTCAGCTTCCGTTCCGTATCCATAAGCCAATCTTCAGCGTCCATTGGTTCTGGAGCTGATGTAAAAGGTAGTGGTCTTGCATTTTGGAAGTCTGATAAGGTTACTCCCTTGCCTTCATTACCCCTATCATTGATGACTTGGGTAAAGAAGTCTTGCATGTTCTTGCTTTGACTTTCCTGATAACGCCTCCTATCTTCCTCCATTGCTCTCATATACTGTTGGAAGTCTGGGTGCATCATTGGGTGTGGTGGTGGTGGTGCATTCTCTGCTCTAGCTGCTGCATCTGCCTCCTCTTTTTCTCTTCCTCCCGCTCTCTCGAGCCTCTTCGGTTTCAACTAACGCCATTTCCCCCTAGTCCTGTAACAAAGAGCGATTACTCATAATTACACCATGCAAATGTTTTCTGAGCTCAACTCATTGCCCAGAACTAGTCACACAATGAAATCAAGAAGCAAATCCAAAACAAACATTTATTATGCATATACTTTGTATATTACATAACATACACACTTATATTACATGTGGTACATATAAACCACTTATTTGGCTCAAAGCCCAAGCCAACGGGAATTTAAAATACGTTCTATTACAATACCACCTAGATTACTTTATTCTTCCTTGGAGCTCTACTCCTCGTCATCATAACTCGCCTCCGCGTACATCCCTGGGGTCCATCCGGTACAGCGGTTTGTCTTCCGAACACCGTCCGGAATGAAGGTCCTTCCAGTAGGTATGTAGTCTGAATCGGACGAAGTGCCGAGACAGAGATCTGTCATGCCAAAGTAGCTGGATAAAGACTCATATGTATCCCCAGTGGGATACAGCTCACCTTCTTCTGCCATCCATGGAGGATTCCTACTCACTTGACCTCTCATCTTCTTCTTCTTCTTTTTCTTGGTTCCAGAACTCTCACCTACGACGTACTGGGATGTTTTGGGTAATCCCATCTCCAAATCTAAAGAAATGGAGTTGGTGTCTTTCTCTTCCTGCCCAAAGCTTTGGTTAACATTCTGGTTAACCGCGCCTCCTTCATCCTCTGAATCACAAGTGATGGGTTCTCCTTCATCCCCATATGGTTCCCCGAAACGCCAACCAGTCGAATTCTCGATTGGTGACTCCGAGCAGTTTAGGTTTCTGGAATCATCTCCCCCATATCCAGACTCATATGATGCTGACACATGTGGATAGTGTGGGACAAAGTTGGGTGTGAGTGGATCTTTATGGGACAACTGGTCACTCAAATCTACATAGCTGTCTAGGCTAAAGAAAGGTGTAGTATGTTGTGGTTGTGCCCTCAAATCACGCATCCGAGTTTGGACTTTATCAGGGTCCGTGAACTCAGCTAGCATGTGGTCAATCTCACCCCTCATCTTCATGTGTAAAAGGTACATCGTGGTCAATAAAGACTTACAGCTATCCATGTGTTGTGCTGCAGCTTCAGGACTTCTGTGTGCTAACACCAGATGATTCAGAGTGGGATCCTCATCTTCCTCGGCATGAGGTATATGAGAAAACTCTGAACATAGCAGTTCTACTGACTTGTGCTGCCTTATCTCAAGGATTGCCTTGAATAGGCCCATGTGGTAGGCTGTGGTGATAGTTTTGGCTTCTCCGTATGGCATTACACGACTCATCAGCAGTTTTGTCGGTAGTTGGACCGATACTCTGCACTTGGCTAGGATTTCCCCATCATAGTAGGTATACTTGATAACAGGTATCCGTGGGTCACAATGAAGTTCCTTCAGCATCCCACACAGGAGAGCTGTTATTGGTCCATCATAATCACCAAGCCAACCCTCAACCTTCCTCAAAGTCCTCTTAGGAAAAGTGTTCGCCATTATGGCTGTATACAAAAGCAGAATATTAGTAGTGATAATGCATCATAATAGCTATAATAAAGAATTATCGCACTAAAATATATGGTTTTGCTATTCTCATGTGAATAATCACCATATTTCTAGAGAATCCTTTACTATTTCTACTAGACTCCTACAGGTTTCTTCCCTATACTAGGTTTTTCCAACCTAAGGTCGCAACATTTGCTCTGATACCAGCTGCGGTGACCCAGCATACCACTGCATGTTGTAGTATACAAGTCGTTGATATGATCTTTGTGAAGGGACTTCTTCACAAATTGCCATATCCCTCAGAGTGGTACAACAGAAACATTGCAGGTCATAACACTCCATACTTTATTACAAACATTGTCTTAACAAGTTGGTATTCTCACAGGTCCTATGAGAACACCCTAAGATACTACTTAAGTACGATTACAACTTATAACCATATATAAAAGAGAGCTCAACAACTTATTTAGGTAAGTTCTACGTTGCTCGGCTCTATGATGCTAGGGTATGTCACTACTCCTCCACCTCCGTGTCATCTGGTCCGTAGACTATCCCATAGTCTACGCCTTCCACTCCGCCGGTAAGATCAGGTTCTTCGTAGACCAGCTCGTAACTTCCTTCTGGTGCTCCATCGTTGATGGCCTCCACTTCCGGATCACAGTCTAGCAAGGGTGTCGAAAGAAAGTGAGTACAGAGGTACTCAGCAAGTTCTAAAAGAGTAAAAGGTGTTTGATGCACTAGCTACGACCATTGATCAGGAAATCGTAGGTCAATGCATGTTTCAAATCATTTCTTCAAAAGGTTGCTTTTATTATGAAAACTATGCCCGTCAGTCACAGGTTGACTAGAACTTCATGGAGTTCCTTTCCTGCCGCGTTCGCAGTTCCCTTCCCGGAACAAGGAGTGACAGCCACAATTTGATACACTCTGCAGAGGTGCGTTACTTTTCCCACAAGAGATTCCACCCCTTTTGCCATCCGCAGGGACTTGCCCCCGTTCACACTTCCTTTGGTGTGAGGCCAGGTATGAAAATCCAAGCCCACACCGCCTTCTCCGCGACCCTGCAAACCCACCCTTTTGTCCACCCGTACACCCCCAGTAGACTTCTCCCGATAATACGGCTTTACTCACGGTGTACTTTGGACAATCCATCATAGATCGTAGAGCCCAACATCACTAATGGATGGGGATTTAAAAGGCTATCCCAACCTACGGCAGTGCCTCCAACACCCCGCCAGCTCTACCAATCCGTTGGCGTGCAGAAGGGAAAAGATACGGCTGGCTTCCCCAGAGCCATTATAGATCTCATGGTCAACGCGGTTTGTACGGCGCTAGAATCACTGGACGGCATTGGTAATTAATCCTAGGGTGATATAACCCATTGCAATGGAACCTCCACCATATCAACACATACCATGGTTCCATTGCCAGCCACATAGTCATATTCATAGTTGGAAAATAACATTTCATTTGCGATGCAGGAATGATAAGTATATAGCTTTGCATTAAAGTAATAGAAAATACTCAAGTTGGTATGAGCAAGGGTGAACTTGCCTGTGGACTGCGAGATAGTGCAGTTCAATGCAGTTGATGGAACCTGGACCTCGGGTTCTGTAAGAAGCATCATTGTCCGGTAGACAATGTTATAAAATCCAAATAATGCAATCATGGATGTATTATTTTATGTTGAATCCCTTTACCCCGCTGAGTTATAGCAATTTAGGGTTGAGTTAAGATTTATGTCTTTGACAGTAATTTGCAATTGATTTAAAAGTGTAACTCATTTTAATTCACATAAAGTACAATAATTCAAAGTAAAACTATTTACTTGGTGATTCCTTTCATTCCAAAAATAATTTGAAATAATAGAGTTATCTCTATATTTTTGGAATAAAAAGGAATAGAGTATTTTTCTTTGAAAAATACCTTTCTCAATAGAAATGACTTGGAATAGTAGAATTTCCTTTTGAAATGTTTGAAAATAAGTATTTGAACTTATTTGAGATTTTTCCTTGAATTTTAAATACAAGGAAATAATAATTTTAAATTCCAAGTTATTATTTAAATTCTTAAAATTCATAATTTTGAATTTGTTTCATAAATTTCATTTCATATTTTATTCTTGTTAAGATTTATTTTTCATTCATTAATCCAATTTTTAATGGATTTTTAGAATTGTATTTTATTTATTAAAAATTGGCAAAGTTCTGGTCTTTTATTAATTGTTAAAAGACAAAAATGCCCCCTGGCCCCTATTGGGCCCAGCCCATTTACCTAAAGCCCAGGGACAGCCCAATAAGGCTTGTCCCTTATGGGTCGGTGGCGCCGAACGGCCCACCTCACTCACTCACTCGGCCCTCTCTCGCTCTTCGTCTCTAACCCTAGTCTCCTGCGACGCCCGTGGCGATGGCGTCGCCGCCATGGCCGCCGCCTCGCTCCGGCCAGCTCCGAGCTCCCCCGCCGTAGCCACCTACCAAACCAGAACCGCCGCGCGCAGATCTATCGATCTGTCCGCGTGGTTTTCCCCTTCTCTTCCTCTCCTGGCGAATCGCCTCCGTTCTGGATCTCGTGGAGAATCGCCTCGACGAACTCCGGCGAGCTCTCGTCCTCGCCGACGATGGGTGCGCTCCTGGGGTTGACTTGGCGCGGGTGCTGCTCGCAGTACTCGTGCCGTCGCCTCAGGTGCTCGCTACGGTGGTGTTGGGTTCGCCGGCGTAACGTCGGCGCCTACCCTGGACTTGCAGCTGTTAGGGCCGCGCGAGCACTGCCTCGCCATGCCCTAGCTTCTGCTTCCAGGCGCAAGTAAGTACTTCATCTCCTCCTTCTCTTCTGTGCGCCTCCCTTGCTACTGTTCTTCTTCCTCCTCATGCTCTGTTGCTCTCTGGTGATCCTGTGATCACACAGAGCTATGCCATAGTTGCTTAACCTTCCAGTGCTGCTACCTACTGCAAGCTCATGGCCAATTTACCAGTTACTGGTACTGGCCAGTGTTGCTTTGCTTGCGATTCATGCTTTACTTGCTTCTCTGCTGCTCCTAGCATGCTCTGTGCTTGCCAGGCTCTGCTGTGCTTGCTTATGAACTTGCTATGCCATGCTATACTTGATTATGGCTTGCTTGTGCTTACTGGCATATCATGCTTGCTTGTCTAGGTGTACTTGTGATGTATCAGTGACACTTGTGTGTGCCAGTGGTGCCTGTGATATGCTTCTGTGCTTCCTATGCAAGCTAGTGATCCATTGGATCACCCTTTGCTTGTTGGCTAGCTTCCCTGTGTAACTTGACTTGATTCAATTGATCCATTTGATCAATTAATTGTCAGTGATGGCTTACTGATTAATTCTGTGGCTAAGTGATTCAATTTCCTTGTGATGCTGATGCTCAAGCATCACTATGCTGTTGCTTACTCTAGCTACTGGACTAGATCCAGTGGCTATGATGCAGTGATTGGTGATGTGTTGCCTTACAGTGTGCTACTGTCAATAAATAGCATGAATCTATTACATATTCATGCTTGAATAAATTGATTCATGATGAACTGCTTATGCAGTGATGATTTAAATGACTTGCTTGTATATGAATTTGCTGTTCATGATTATTTAACAAGCAAATGAATCTGAATCCACTCTGGATAATGATGTCCTGTATTTGGCTTTACTTTAAATGGTGCTAAGTGTGATGTGACCTCAGTAGCCTTGCTACTGATTGGTTGCTCACCTATTTAATTGGATCTTGTGGCTACTCAACCTTTGCTTGCATATTTGGGAATCATACTAGATATGAATGCCAATATGCTTGCCTGATGAAATCTAGGGTTTACTGATGGTTATTTGCTTAGGATTTACTGTGTAGTCTGTATTAGCTGCTAATCATTGCAACACATCTACTGGTGCTGTCTGTGCATATGATCTTGCTAGTATGTGCATCTGTGCATGATTACTAGCTTCAGTGTACAAGATCTGTATCTAGATGATTTCCATTTTTAGTGGCTTTTAGACTGGCAGTAATCCTTGGTGAAAACCAAGTGATGATCTACCCACTTGAGCATCTGCTCAATCCCATGATTATGTCATGCATATATTATGGATCAGATCCCTTGGATCTGTCCAGGAACCTGGTATACCTTGTTCCAGCTCCAAGTATGAAATATTTTGTTGTTGCAGACTTGTGGTTTGTGCAAAGCCCTTCACCTCCAGATTCTGGTTGATCTTCTAGGTCACCATGATTTCTGATGGCTGAGGTTTTGTGTGTGTTGGTGCTGTTCTTGAGCAAGAACTGGATGAACTATGTGTTGCTCTAACTTCACCCTTACCTGGTGAATCTTATCTGGTCGACTGTCATGGTTCTAGGGTTTG
Organism: Lolium multiflorum; assembly: GCA_030979885.1. Classification (NCBI taxonomy): domain Eukaryota; kingdom Viridiplantae; phylum Streptophyta; class Magnoliopsida; order Poales; family Poaceae; genus Lolium; species Lolium multiflorum. Next base: position 134,697,591 of record CM061747.1, on the reverse strand, counting down.
TGTGCTATTTATATGGTCTCTACTTCTTCCCTGGCCATGACACACAAGCCTGGTTACTTTATGACTCACCCCTTGCATTGCCTTGCTGTTGCTTGGCTAGCAACAGCCTTCATATGGTGAAACTTGAGCCCCTGTGGCTTGCTCAGTGTTGGTCTGCCTATGCCTATCTTGTGCTGTCCAGAAATTTGGACAAGCACAAGTGTGCTGTGACAGTGTGCACTGTCCAAACTGAATCTTGTGTTATTTCTGCTAACTGTCTAAACTGAACTTTGATAACACTTGTATTCTGTCTAGTATCTGTTCTTTGTTGTGCAGGTTTGAATTATGGCCAGAAGATCATCCTCAAGCCACTTAGTTTAGGTTTAGTTTAGAATAACTTGTAATTTTCCTTTTCTTTTAATTCTGATCATTATGTCTCAATTCTTGTATCAAGAATATTGTAAAGACTTTGTAATTGTGTTGTATATCAATAAAGCTCAAGTTTTTGGTTTATGAGCTTTTGTATTATGTAATGTGTATATTCTTGATTAAATATTGTATTTGATATTCACTTTGAAATTCAAAATGATTTGAATTTATATCTTGTGTTTGAATTTTAAATTCATTGTTTATATTGTGTGATGTTTATATTTAAATGTTTAACACTTATCAAATGCAATCATTCCCCAAAGTAACAAGATACAAAAGAGATCATGTCGAAATTTCCTTAACTCACATTGCCTAACCCTAAGTGCAAAAATGAGAGAGAACCTCGATCCCTCTTAGGTTTAGTTGCAATAAGGCGCGAAAATTTCCCCCGTTTTGCGATGAAATGCACATCCCATTTCTAAATCTACCCTTCGTTGTTCCTATGTTCTGGGTTATTACAGTCATGTTGTAAGCTTAGATCCAGTGTTTCCCATGAGCAGAATGGCGCAATGGAGTCGGGGATCTCGTCATCGGCTTCAGATCTGGCCTACGGTGAATCTGGCGGATCTTGCCGGCCAAACCCCGATCTGGTGCCATCAAGGTGATGGCGCTAACGGTGAGGCTTGCTTTGGTCAGTGCTTCAGATCTGGTCAATGGGGAAGTCAAGCTGCTAACGTTCACAAGCTCGGGGCATACGACGGCGTCATCCGTCTTGCCCGTGAACATCTTGGCCTTTCAGCGGCCCTTCTCAGAGCCAATGTGCCGTTGCTGAGGCCCTTCTTCTCCTTCGTCCTGGCGACTACCGGCGACACCGTCCCAAGTGGTGCGTCCCCGGCGACGGAGTTGCTGGAAAGGATGCGGAGCAGAGATCTGATGTGCGGTCCAGAAGGACTCGATTGATTTTCTTCTATATGTTTTGGGGTCCTTTTTGTAAAGTTGCAGGTCCTATTAGTTATTGTCTAGTTCTCTTGGACCTCTATGTAATTTTTTGGACTAGTTTCCATTTGCACCGATAAACTTGAATTTTGACAAGTTCACGGGAAAAAAATTCCTTTGCACATATGGCCTATCATGTATGAACATTCTTGAGTTTTAAACTATATGTAATGGCCAGCACTTGCGCAAGGGGCTCGTCTAGTGCGCACTAGTTTCCATTAGCACCGATAAATTTGAATCTTGACAAGTTCTTGGAAGAAAAAATTGATTCACATATAGCCTATCATGTATGAACATTATTTGGATTCAAACTATACATAGATGGCCAACACGTGTAAGAGGGGGTCCTCTAATGTGCACTAGTTTCCATTAGCACTGATAAATTTGAATCTTTACAAGTTCTCGAAAAAAATTGCTTCACACATATGCCCTATCATGTATGAACATTATTGGGATTCATATTATATATAGATGGCCAACACTTGTGCAAGGGGTCCTCTAATTCTTGGGGATTTCAATCTATCTATCTCTCTCGATCTATCGTTGGTGGCCAGAACAACACACATATGCATGCACTTTATGCGCAAAGGCGCGGGTGCCTCTAATAATTCATGTGTGTGCGTATATTTGAACATATTCTTGGGGATTTCAATCTCTATCTCTCGATCTATATATCGTTGGTGGACAAGAAACACACTTATATATATACGCATGCACTTTATGCGCAAAGGCGGGTGCCTCTAATAATGTGTGTGTGCACTCGATCGATGATCCCTAAACCTTAAACCCTAAAACCCTAATCCCTAATTATACCCTAAACATACACCCTAAACACCCTAAACACTAAACCCTAGACCCTAAACCCTAAACACTACTCCATATACACTAGACCCTAAACCCTAAACCCCAACCCTTGACCCTGAACCCTAAACCCTAAACCATAAACCCTAAATATATTTCAATCTCTCTCTAGATCTATATATCTTTGGTGGCCAAGAAACTTACTTATATATATACGCATGCACTTTATGCGCAAAGGCGTGGGTGCCTCTAATAATTAATGTGTGTGTGCACTCGATCGATGATCCCTAAACCTTAAACCCTAAAACCCTAATCCCTAATTATACCCTAACCGTACACCCTAAACACCCTAAACACTAAACCCTAAACCCTAGACCCTAAACCCTAAACCCTAAACACTAAACCCTAAACCCTAAACCCTAACCCTAGACCCTAAACCCTAAACACGTAATAAACCCTAAACCCTAAACCCTAGACCCTAAACCCTAATTAACCCTAGGGATTTCTATTTCCCCAGATCCTTAGTTTTTCCTCAGTTTTCCCCCCTTGTCTATAACCCGCAGAAAGAGCTCGGACGGAAGGAATCCCGTTTAGTTGACGTTGGTCGGTGCTGGCAAGTGGGGCCGCTGTTGGTGCCCCGCAGTGGACACGTCTCCACTTATCCAGATCATCGTGGGACCCACAACTTGTCCACGTTAGCGCGCCGGACCCACAGCTTACCCAGGTGACCGTTGCAAAATGGGAGCCCGAGCTAGCCCCGTGCCCGTGCCCGTGCCATTGCTTCCCCTTTCTTTCTCCGCGCCCCATTGTTCTTCTTCTCCGCCAGCGGCAGCCCTTCTCCGGCACGCGGGTGATGTCTAGTTTCTCTTCGACCTCCCGTTCTTCATGGCCGCAGTATGGACCCGTGCCTTTGACAAGATGCCCTGACTGCCCACGCCAGGAGCCTCTGAAGCGGTCGATCTGTAAGACGGACGAGAACGGCAACCGTGGACGTGAGTTCGTTGCATGCGAGAGCTTGCCATATAGAGAGGGGGATAAGGTTAGATCTCGCTCCAATTTCTCTGTTTTCTCTCGATTTTCTTGTTATTCCCTCGAATTTGGGATTTAGGGTTCACGTTGTTGTTTTCAGATCTTGAAGAAATGCAGGCATTTCGAGTGGATCGATGTGTACGTTCAGAGGCTTCAGTTGCAGGAATCAATTGGCGCTATTGGGGGCGCAATTTGGGAGGGGGGACTTGCTGTAGAGAATGCGGCGGAGAGAGGAGCCGTTCCGATTAGGGACCTTCCGATTATGCCTAATGCTCCCAATGCAGAACTGGTGGAAGTGAAGGGAGAACTGAAGAAAATGAACAAGCAGTTAAGGCAGCTGATCGAGTTGAAGAAGCAAGCTAATATGATGGCTGGTTGTTTTTTTTGTTGTATAATTACGATCGGATTCTTATCATTGCTCACCAGGCGCTAGAAGTTGTTACAAGGGATACCTTGTTACAAATCCATTATTCAGTTACATGTACTTGTAGTTGTTTTCAAAGTTAGTGTGTGCATTCACCGAAATTACCAACTATATTCCCTAAAAGAAAAGGAAAGCTAAAGATAGTTGATAATTGTTAGAGGGGTGACAAATAATGCAATCCCCGAAATCCGCAAATATGTATGCCTCATGTTTATACCAAAATTATACCACTTTTAGGCCTTTCCAAAATACCAATACCATATCCCAAACTATATTCCCTAAAAGAAAAGGACAGCTAAAGATAGTTGATAATTGTTAGAGGGGTGACAAATGATGCAATCGCCGAAATCCGCAAAAATGTATGCCTCATGTTTATAACAAAATTATACCACTTTTAGGCCGTTTCAAAATACCAATACTATATCCCAAACTATATTCCCTAAAAGAAAAGGAAAGCTAAAGATAGTTGATAATTGTTAGAGGGGTGACAAATAATGCAATCCCCGAAATCCGCAAATATGTATGCCTCATGTTTATACCAAAATTATACCACTTTTAGGCCTTTCCAAAATACCAATACCATATCCCAAACTATATTCCCTAAAAGAAAAGGAAAGCTAAAGATAGTTGATAATTGTTAGAGGGGTGACAAATAATGCAATCCCCGAAATCCGCAAATATGTATGCCTCATGTTTATACCAAAATTATACCACTTTTAGGCCTTTCCAAAATACCAATACCATATCCCAAACTATATTCCCTAAAAGAAAAGGACAGCTAAAGATAGTTGATAATTGTTAGAGGGGTGACAAATAATGCAATCGCCGAAATCAGCAAAAATGTATGCCTCATGTTTATAACAAAATTATACCACTTTTAGGCCGTTTCAAAATACCAATACTATATCCCAAACTATATTCCTCATGTTTATTCTCCACCGACAGAGAGAGAGAGAGAGATGGGTGGCCACGAAGAGAGAGAGAGAGAGAGAGAGAGAGAGAGAGAGAGAGGTTGCCACGAAGAGACGGATAGGGGTATACTGCCCGTTAGATCAGTGGATCAACGGTTCGTGGAGTCGATCCGTGTGACAACGGCTCAACCAATCAGGATAAGTTTGGGCTTCTCAGAGCATTTGTGACAGTACTTGAGGGCAAAACTGAGTAGTACTAAGAATCCAAGGGCACATAAATAGTAAATAGACTAAGGGATTCAAACAAAAGAATTACAAAATGAAAAATGTGTGTTTTGTACAATATAATTCATATTGGGCTACATCAAATTATTTGCAATTCAAATATACATCAGTGTGACAATTATGGCATCATTTAGACAAACTATGTTTTGGGAAAGATGTTTTGCAAAGGGGTTTGGGTGGAAAACCATGCATCTTCATAGCTACACTAGTGATTCTGAGAAGTGGCAATTTGTGGTAAAACTTGATTTATATATGTTTGTTAAGGTTTTCTAGGTGGCAGGTTGCGTAGGAAGACTCCATGAGTAGTTGCCACTATGTTTTTATTTTTTTGGATTTTTTTGCGCATGAAATGACTCGATTAGCTATGTTAATCTCATTTGTTGACTCTCTGTTGACCAGCTACTTGAGGGTAAAACTGAGTATATTGCACTTGCCGGTCTAAGTCCTCGAGGGGAAAACTGAGTACAGATAAAATTTCTGTATAAGGCCCGAGGTTATAACTGAGTACACCAAACGTCCCAGGGTTAGACTCGTGTAGCGGTGCACGCTGCAGCCGTGCATAGCGGACGCGTGTTGCGGTACACGCCACCTTCGTCTTTATAGAGCCCCTCTTTCTCTCCCTCGACGCACGTTCTCACTGGCTCACTGCAACCGCCTCTCCTGTCCCATCATCTTCTCCACAACCGAAGAAAAAACCCCGAAGAAAACCGCCGGCGATGGAGAAGAATGAGATGCCCATTGTCGGCGCATCGGCCGCCGCCCCCGTCCAGGCCCCTGTCGCTGCTTCCAACGTAGCAGCCGGCGCATCGGCCGCCGCCCCCGTCCAGGCCCCTGTCGCTGCTTCCAACGTAGCAGCCGGCGCATCGGCCGCCGCCCCCGTCCAGGCCCCTGTCGCTGCTTCCAACGTAGCAGCCGGCGCATCGGCCGCCGCCCCCGTCCAGGCCCCCTTCGATTGGGACCCGTACGAACCAGTGCAGTACGACGCGCCGGAGAACCCCTACGACACCACCATCGTCGACTACGCGCCGGAGGTAACCTTGTTCTTATCTCATTTCAATCAGTTTGTGTTAGATCTAGCGTTATTACGGTTCGTCTGTTCCTAGTTCAATCCTTTTGTGTTAGATCTTGCGTTATTACTGTTCGTTTCTTCCTAGTTCAATCCTTTTGTGTTAGATCTTGCGTTATTACTGTTCGTCTGTTCCTAGTTCAATCCTTTTGTGTTAGATCTTGCGTTATTACTGTTCGTCTGTTCCTAGTTCGATCCTTTTGTGTTAGATCTTGCGTTATTAGTGTTTGTGCCGATGATGATGAATATTTGGGCATCCCTAAATTGATTCAGGGTTTGGTCAGTAAACAATTGGTGTGTACAAATTTGTTGTGCATGATCTTTGGTTTACTTACTCAAATCCTGGATATAAGTGTGTCCAATGTAACTGAGGCTACCTCTTTTTTCGAGCCCATATTATCATGCATGATTTTTTGTTCACTCTCTGTTCAATCATCGTTGCAATTGACTCCGTGTTTTTTGCACGATCTTTGGTGCTACGTGACAGGTGGAGAGCAGCGACGTCGACAGCGACGACGAGTCCTTCCACACCAAGACTCGTCACGTCCTCAGGAGGCTGCAGTCCGGCCAATACGATGGCCCCTTTGCTCGAGGCATTTACAAGTGCCCCTTCTGCAACAGGAGGCTCCGCGACACCGACTTCAACACCCTGCTGAACCATGCTGAATCCATTGGCAGATATGGCGCTAGAGTTGGAAGGACCGTGAACGTGCATGCGTACATGGCCAAACACAAAGCACTTGGGATTCACCTGCGCAACCTCCAAGCGAGTCACACGCGCCACCTGGAGGCGTTGAACGTGCCTACTGCACTCTCTGTATGTGACTGCTCTATCTGTAGAGCAGCTTAAATTCATGTAAAATGTAGCTTATGTTGGATCTATCTGTCCTGAATATATCTATGCTATGTTGGTTGCTGTATGCAGCTTATCCTATATTTTCTCTCTGGATTTGTGCCCTAGATTTCCTACCTGATTGGGTAAAAACGAAGGCATAAAGAAATGAATGGCGTTAAAAAACAGTAGGAGAAGCTTCTCTAGATTTGCTATCAATTTGGGCTATCAAATATGAATGAGATCGAGCGATAGAGAGGAAAAAGGTACATTGAAAACTGCTAATCTGGGCGAAAGAGACAGAAACCACTCGTGCCCCCGTCCCGGACCCACACGGCTCCACACGCTACGGCCCTACACGCTACGGCCCCACAAACACGGCCTCGTCCTGTCCCACGCGGTCCCTTCCTACCAGCCCCACACGACGCGGTCCCACACGACGCGACCCCACAAAAGACACGACCCCACTCGTCAGCACGGAACGGTCAACTTAACGGATTCCTTCCGTCCGAGCTCCTTCTGCGGTTCAGACAAACGTTTGGGTAAAACTGAGGAAAAACTAAGGACCTGGGGAAAACTGAGTACAACTAACGAAGCAGGGGCACGAAAATAGAAATCCCTAACCCTAACCCTAACCCTAAAACCCTAGCTAGCTAACCCTAAAACCTAAACCCTAATTAAACACTACATATATATAGGCCAACGACACTTAATTGCGCATCAAGCAGGCGACCAAATAATTAGCGCTGATAAATTAATTAACTTGAATCTTGACAAGTTCTCTCGAATGAAAACACATTTGATTAAGTTGCCTCATAATATATATACAATTAGTGTGCATGCGCGCATGGCATACCATGGACATATCATTCGTGCATATATATATCTCAATATATATCTGAACATATTCTTGGGGATATATATATATATATTTCAATCTCTCTCTCGATCTATATATATCGTTGGTGGCCAAGAAACACACTTATTATATATATACGCATGCACTTTATGCGCAAAGGCGCGGGTGCCTCTAATAATGTGTGTGTGCACTAGCTCGATCGATGATCCCTAAACCTTAAACCCTAAAACCCTAATCCATGATCCCTAATTATACCTTAAACGTACACCCTAAACACCCTAAACACTAAACCCTAAACCCTAGACCCTAAACCCTAAACCCCAAACCCCAAACCCTAAACCCTAAACCCTAAACCCTAAACCCTAATTAATTAACCTTAACCCTAACCCTACCCCTAAAACCCTAGCTAGCTAATCCTAAATCCTAAACCCTAATTAAACCCTACATATATATATAGGCCAACGACACTAAATTGCGCATCAAGCAGGCGACCAACTAATTAGCGCTGCTAAATTAATTAACTTGAATCTTGACAAGTTCTCTCGAATGAAAACACATTTGATTAAGTTGCCTCATAATATATATACAATTAGTGTGCATGCGCGCATGGCATACCTTGCACATATCATTTGTGCATATATTTCAATATATATCTGAACATATTCTTGGGGATAAATATATATATTTCAATCTTTCTCTCTCGATCTATATATATATATATCGTTGGTGGCCAAAAAACACACTTATATATACGCATGCACTTTATGCGCAAAGGCGCGGGTGCCTCTAATAATGTGTGTGTGCACTCGATCGATGATCCCTAAACCTTAAACCCTAAAACCCTAATCCCTAATTATACCCTAAACGTACACCCTAAACACCCTAAACACTAAACCCTAAACCCTAGACCCTAAACCCTAAACACTACACCCTAAACCCTAAACCCTAACCCTAGACCCTAAACCCTAATTAAACACTAAACCCCAAACCCCAAACCCTAAACCCTAAACCCTAGACCCTAAACCCTAATTAATTAACCTTAACCCTAACCCTAAAACCCTAGCTAGCTAATCCTAAACCCTAATTAAACCCTACATATATATATAGGCCAACAACACTAAATTGCGCATCAAGCAGGCGACCAACTAATTAGCGCTAATAAATTAATTAACTTTGTTGAATCTTGACAAGTTCTCTCGAATGAAAACACATTTGATTAAGTTGCCTCGTAATATATATACAATTAGTGTGCATGCGCGCATGGCATACCTTGCACATATCATTCGTGCATATATTTCAATATATATCTGAACATATTCTTGGGGATAAATATATATATTTCAATCTTTCTCTCTCGATCTATATATATATCGTTGGTGGCCAAAAAACACACTTATATATACACATGCACTTTATGCGCAAAGGCGGGTGCCTCTAATAATGTGTGTGTGCACTCGATCGATGATCCCTAAACCTTAAACCCTAAAACCCTAATCCCTAATTATACCCTAAACGTACACCCTAAACACCCTAAACACTAAACCCTAAACCCTAGACCCTAAACCCTAAACACTACACCCTAAACCCTAAACCCTAAACCCTAACCCTAGACCCTAAACCCTAATTAAACACTAAACCCCAAACCCCAAACCCTAAACCCTAGACCCTAAACCCTAATTAATTAACCTTAACCCTAACCCTAAAACCCTAGCTAGCTAATCCTAAACCCTAAACCCTAATTAAACCCTACATATATATATAGGCCAACGACACTAAATTGCGCATCAAGCAGGCGACCAACTAATTAGCGCTAATAAATTAATTAACTTTGTTGAATCTTGACAAGTTCTCTCGAATGAAAACACATTTGATTAAGTTGCCTCGTAATATATATACAATTAGTGTGCATGCGCGCATGGCATACCTTGCACATATCATTCGTGCATATATTTCAATATATATCTGAACATATTCTTGGGGATAAATATATATATTTCAATCTTTCTCTCTCGATATATATATATATCGTTGGTGGCCAAAAAACACACTTATATATACGCATGCACTTTATGCGCAAAGCGCGGTGCCTCTAATAATGTGTGTGTGCACTCGATCGATGATCCCTAAACCTTAAACCCTAAAACCCTAATCCCTAATTATACCCTAAACGTACACCCTAAACACCCTAAACACTAAACCCTAAACCCTAGACCCTAAACCCTAAACACTACACCCTAAACCCTAAACCCTAACCCTAGACCCTAAACCCTAATTAAACACTAAACCCCAAACCCCAAACCCTAAACCCTAAACCCTAGACCCTAAACCCTAATTAATTAACCTTAACCCTAACCCTAACCCTAAAACCCTAGCTAGCTAATCCTAAACCCTAAACCCTAATTAAACCCTACATATATATATAGGCCAACGACACTAAATTGCGCATCAAGCAGGCGACCAACTAATTAGCGCTAATAAATTAATTAACTTTGTTGAATCTTGACAAGTTCTCTCGAATGAAAACACATTTGATTAAGTTGCCTCATAATATATATACAATTAGTGTGCATGCGCGCATGGCATACCTTGCACATATCATTCGTGCATATATTTCAATATATATCTGAACATATTCTTGGGGATAAATATATATATTTCAATCTTTCTCTCTCGATCTATATATATATCGTTGGTGGCCAAAAAACACACTTATATATACGCATGCACTTTATGCGCAAAGGCGTGCCTCTAATAATGTGTGTGTGCACTCGATCGATGATCCCTAAACCTTAAACCCTAAAACCCTAATCCATAATCCCTAATTATACCCTAAACGTACACCCTAAACACTAAACCCTAAACCCTAGACCCTAAACCCTAAACACTACACCCTAAACCCTAAACCCTAACCCTAGACCCTAAACCCTAATTAAACACTAAACCCCAAACCCCAAACCCTAAACCCTAAACCCTAAACCCTAGACCCTAAACCCTAATTAATTAACCTTAACCCTAACCCTAACCCTAAAACCCTAGCTAGCTAATCCTAAACCCTAAACCCTAATTAAACCCTATATATATATATATATATATATATATAGGCCAACGACACTAAATTGCGCATCAAGCAGGCGACCAACTAATTAGCGCTAATAAATTAATTAACTTTGTTGAATCTTGACAAGTTCTCTCAAATGAAAACACATTTGATTAAGTTGCCTCATAATATATATACAATTAGTGTGCATGCGCGCATGGCATACCTTGCACATATCATTCGTGCATATATTTCAATATATATCTGAACATATTCTTGGGGATAAATATATATATTTCAATCTTTCTCTCTCGATCTATATATATATCGTTGGTGGCCAAAAAACACACTTATATATACGCATGCACTTTATGCGCAAAGGCGCGGATGCCTCTAATAATGTGTGTGTGTGCACTCAATCGATGATCCCTAAACCTTAAATCCTAAAACCCTAATCCCTAATTATACCCTAAACGTACACCCTAAACACCCTAAACACTAGACCCTAAACCCTAAACACTACACCCTAAACCCTAAACCCTAAACCCTAACCCTAGACCCTAAACCCTAATTAAACACTAAACCCCAAACCCTAAACCCTAAACCCTAAACCCTAAACCCTAGACCCTAGACCCTAAACCCTAATTAATTAACCTTAACCCTAACCCTAACCCTAAAACCCTAGCTAGCTAATCCTAAACCCTAAACCCTAATTAAACCCTACATATATATATAGGCCAACGACACTAAATTGCGCATCAAGCAGGCGACCAACTAATTAGCGCTAATAAATTAATTAACTTGTTGAATCTTGACAAGTTCTCTCGAATGAAAACACATTTGATTAAGTTGCCTCATAATATATATACAATTAGTGTGCATGCGCGCATGGCATACCTTGCACATATGATCATTCGTGCATATATTTCAATATATATCTGAACATATTCTTGGGGATATATATATTTCAATCTTTCTCTCTCGATCTATATATATATCGTAGGTGGCCAAAAAACACACTTATATATACGCATGCACTTTATGCTCAAAGGCGCGGGTGCCTCTAATAATGTGTGTGTGCACTCGATCGATGATCCCTAAACCTTAAACCCTAAAACCCTAATCCCTAATCCCTAATTATACCCTAAACGTACACCCTAAATTAACACCCTAAACACTAAACCCTAAACCCCTAGACCCTAAACCCTAAACACTACACCCTAAACCCTAAACCCTAAACCCTAACCCTAAACCCCAACCCCAAACCCTGCTAAACCCTAAACCCTAGGCCCTAAACCCTAATTAATTAACCTTAACCCTAACCCTAAAACCCTAGCTAGCTAACCCTAAACCCTAAACCCTAATTAAACCCTACATATATATATATATAGGCCAACGACACTTAATTGCGCATCAAGCAGGCGACCAACTAATTAGCTAGCGCGATAAATTAATTAACTTGAATCTTGACAAGTTCTCTCGAATGAAAACACATTTGATTAAGTTGCCTCATAATATATATATACAATTAGTGTGCATGCGCGCATGGCATACATACCTTGCACATATCATTTGTGCATATATTTCAATATATATCTGAACATATTTCTTTGGGATAAATATATATATTTCAATCTTTCTCTCTCGATCTATATATATATCGTTGGTGGCCAAAAAACACACTTATATATATATATACGCATGCACTTTATGCGCAGGCGCGGTGCCTCTAATAATGTGTGTGTGCACTCGATCAATGATCCCTAAACCTTAAACCCTAAAACCCTAATCCCTAATCCCTAATTATACCCTAAACGTACACCCTAAATTAACACCCTAAACACTAAACCCTAAACCCTAAACCCTAAACCCTAAACCCTAAACACTACACCCTAAACCCTAAACCCTAAACCCTAACCCTAGACCCTAAACACTAAACCCCAAACCCCAAACCCTAAACCCTAAACCCTAAACCCTAGACCCTAAACCCTAATTAATTAACCTTAACCCTAACCCTAACCCTAAAACCCTAGCTAGCTAATCCTAAACCCTAAACCCTAATTAAACCCTACATATATATATATATAGGCCAACGACACTTAATTGCGCATCAAGCAAGCGACCAACTAATTAGCGCTGATAAATTAATTAACTTGAATCTTGACAAGTTCTCTCGAATGAAAACACATTTGATTAAGTTGCCTCATAATATATATATAATTAGTGTGCATGAGCGCATGGCATACCTTGCACATATCATTCGTGCATATATTTCAATATATATCTGAACATATTCTTGGGGATAAATATATATAGTTCAATCTCTTTCTCTCTCGATCTATATATATATCGTTGGTGGCCAAAAAACACACTTATATATACGCATGCACTTTATGCGCAAAGGCGCGGGTGCCTCTCTAATAATGTGTGTGTGCACTCGATCGATGATCCCTAAATCTTAAACCCTAAAACCCTAATCCCTAATCCCTAATTATACCCTAAACATACACCCCCTAAACACCCTAAACACTAAACCCTAAAGCCCTAAACACTAAACCCTAAACCCTAACCCTAACCCTAACCCCTAGCTAACCCTAAACCCTAAACCCTACATATATAGGCCAACAACACTTAATTGCGCATCAAGCAGGCGACCAACTAATTAGCGCTGATAAATTAATTAACTTGATTCGTGCATATATTTCAATATATTTTTGAACATATTCTTGGGGATATATATATATATTTAAATCTCTCTGTTATCTCGATCTATATATCGTTGGTGGCCAAGAAACACACTTATATATATACGCATGCACTTTATGCGCAAAGGCGCGGGTGCCTCTAATAATGTGTGTGTGCACTCGATCGTTGATCCCTAAACCTTAAACCCTAAAACCCTAATCCCTAATCCCTAATTATACCCTAAACGTACACCCTAAACACCCTAAACACTAGACCCTAAACCCTAGACCATAAACCCTAAATGTACACCCTAAACACTAAACCCTAAACCCTAGACCCTAAACCCTAGACCGTAAACCCTAACCCTAAAACCCTAGCTAGCTAACCCTAAACCCTAAACCCTAATTAAACCCTACACATACATATATATAGGCCAACGACACTTAATTGCTCATCAAGTAGGCGACCAATTAACTAATTAGCGCTGATAAATTAATTAACTTGATTTTTGACAAGTTCTCGATCTCCAATGAAAACACATTTGATTAAGTTGTCTCATAATATATATAATTAGTGTGCATGTGCGCATGGCATACCTTGCATATCATTCGTGCATATATTTCAATACATGTTTGAAGATATTCTTGGGGATATATATATTTCAATCTCTCTCTCTCGATCTATATATCGTTGGTGGCCAAGAAACACACTTATATATATACACATGTACTTTAATTTATTTGCCTCACAATATATATAATAAATATGCATGCATGGCCTAACCATGTATGCTTATATATGTGTTTAATTTGGAGATTTCAATCGCTCTCTCGCCGCTCTCTCGTTGGTGGCCAACAACACACACATGCACTTTGTGCGCAAAGGCATGTGCCTCTAATAATGTGTGCGCAGTCGATCGGTCTAGTTTTGATTAATCATAGCACACAAATATAGAAGTTGTATTTGAATCCACACAACCCTAATCTAAAACACATAGCCCCTAACATGGCCTAATTAACTGACCCCTTCTCTCTAGCTAATTAGTGGAAATTGCACAAAATCAAAAGGGGTCCCTCACTAATTATACATATATATCTAGATTGTGATAAACTTTTTCCCCATATTTGGTGGATGGGTGCATCTTGGCATGTAAAACAATTAATGTTTGCAAATGGCGTTGTCAAAATTTATGTACAAATGATTTCTTTCCATCCAAAGTGCATAAAATGGGAGTTTTAATGAAGAAGGTACAAATAAAACAGCTCAACATGCCTCCACACCCCGATTTTCACAGGAAGTAGAGCATATTTAAAGGATAATTCCAGAGTTTTACTATTTTTCAAGCAACTTTGCTAATTTCCACCCACTCACATGACTTTATGTCGATTTAACGAAAATAGGGCGAATTTAAACTACATGGGCGGGATAGTTTGAATTGTGCGCGCGGCAAAGGGAACCGCCTATTCCTCAACCTTGTGCACGGCAAATTACACACACAACTCCATTAAACACCACCTACCGGGCGGCCCGGCCGCATGACCCCCCACCCACCGCTACACAACTTATCCCCGTCCGTGCGAAGAGCTTCCCCTCCCCGTCCCGTCCGTGCGAAGAAGAAGCTTCCCCTCCCCGTCGTTCTTCTCGAGATGCACCGGCGGTCAAGTTGATCCACGGTAGGGTTGCTATCTCTAGCTCAATCATGCATCGGGCAAGACGGCCTAACGATTTATATTTTCTTGATGCTGCTAAAAAAATCGTCAGTATGCTCGAACTAATTGGCACTTTATAGTTTTCCGCTCGATTTGTCCTCGATCAATTTGTTCATTTGCGTGGGCATATAGAGTCAGTTCTGCACTCGATCCGTTAATTTGCTGAAATGCCATGGCAGAGATTTGTACACGATCTGTTTGCTAAAATGTCGATGGGAATTTTTTGTTTTGTACTCGACATGATTGCTGAAATGCATAATCATGTACTAGTATAGTTTTGTACTCGATGGATATACATTTCCTACTTCGCCTTAAATTAATCACCAACCATTGTATCTCATAATTAAACAGATGGACAGAACTTGGATACTGCATGGACACTTATGTTCCCCTTCATATATAAATGGTGTTCAACCCTTTATGGGGTTTATTAGAGCTCATGAAGGTCACGACCTGGACGTGTATTGCCCGCGCTGCACATGTATGAATGGTGAGAAGAGGCCTCACCATGTAGTGGAAGATCATTTACACATTTTTGGGATGGACCGCACATATGTTAGGTGGGTTTATCATGGTGAACCACATAATGATCCTTCAGCGGGAGAAGCAGATCTTGCTCACACTGTATGTGTGTTGGCATATGTAGTTAATTATTTATATTGATGCTGCCGCTGTTTCGATCAATAGTTTGCATTGCTGTGCAAGTTCTGTACTCAAATTTAACTTGTTGCAGATGGATGGACGGGAAGGAGAGAAAAAGCGCTTGCTTCAGGAACCGGGTTTCAGCTCTGGGACATGTGTTGTGCCAGATGAGAAGGTAAATATGTAAAACGGCATTTGTTCAGGTTGCATCCCTTAGATGTTTGTCTAATCGGTTGATGTACTAATTGCAGAAGCATAGAGTTGAAGAGGTCTCTCAGTTTGATGGGAGATTTGAAGATGAATCTCAGTTTGATGCACCTGTGGATGGTACTGATGACGGGCCTTTCATAGACGAAGGTCCTGCACCTGAGATTATCCAGCCTACAGAAGGAGGCCGTGGACCGAGTACACAGCTTTGCGTTGAAGTGGATGCACGCCCGGAGATCATCAGGGCGTCCGGGTAGTCTCAAGACCACCCAGCCCTGATGCACCTGTGGATGGTACTGATGACGAGCCTTTCATAGACGAAGGTCCTGCACCTGAGATTATCCAGCCTACAGAAGGAGGCCGTGGACCGAGTACACAGCTTTGCGTTGAAGCGGATGCACGCCCGGAGATCATCAGGGGCGTCCCGGTAGTATCAGGACCACCTAGCCCTGATGCAAAATGTTGAGCTACTTTATGATTCGTACTCTTATGTTCTGGTGCTGTAGTATGTACTATCTTTGTTATGATTTGTACGCCTTTGGCGCTAGAACTATAATTAAGCATTCAGTGGATGATCGCGTTGCAAAATTTGACACCCACACAATCAGTTCATCGTATGAGTAGTAGCACAATTACTTCTACAACGATTCCTGCCAGCGCATTAATTGGTAGCATGAAACACTTTCAGGCACTCCCCTCTGATTCATATTAATTGACTCAATTTTGTCTAGATATGGATGTATCTAGATGCATTTGTTAACTAGACTAACAAACTTGAGTCAGTTAATATGAATCGGTGTAAACCGCCCAAGTCCTCCAGCAGCTAGTTTATTGACTCTGGACTCCAAGCCTCTCGCGGCAAGCCATCGACGAAGCTTTGACCAGATCTTGGCCCGCTTTTTTTTTGCGAATAGCAAAGCTTTGACCAGTTCCTCTCGGGATACAGCACGCCGGTGAGCTTGCACGGTTGCCATGAGCACTTTCCGGCGGAACTTCCTCTGCAGCGCCCTCAAGCCGCCGCTGCGAGACAGCACGCAGTGCCTCGAGGTGGACGGAACGACTCGGATCTCAGGGCGGGGGGTCCGCCTCGTCCGGGAACGATCTCCAGCGGGTTAACGAGGACATGCATGGCGGCCAGGGGATTTGGTTTTTTTTTTTGTTTGTTTGAGCTTGGGATTTGGGGTTTTTTCGGATAGGGGAGGAGGAACCGAGGAAGAGGAAGGAACAACCCGCGTGCTTGGCGCGTGGCGGTGTGCTTGAATTTCAAATTTTTGTGAAATGTTTCATTTCCCCGCTACAATTCGGGGGTTTCTTGACGCGCCAATGCGTCCCGCCGGGCAGCTTCAAGTGAATTTGGGGTGCCACACTATGGGCCCCAGTTTCAGTGAGACATGTAATGACTAGTCACATCAGTAAGTTCACTGTGTAATAAAATATGTTACCCCTCCCCTTTATGTAGCCCCCTTTGTCTCTCCCGATCGAGTGCCGACAGCCGACGGATGCAAGCCGCTAGCTCGATCCCCTCCTTTCGCCTCCACCGTCCAGGCATCCAGCTTGGAGGGGCAAGCTGCATCTAGACCAAGCGGATTAGGTAGTACTAGTAATGCTCTTTCCTTTCTCGAGATCGGTTCTTTTTTCCTCACCTCGATATCTTGCGCATCTACTATTTCCTATTCTGGGCGAAGGGGTGTCTTTCTGGTCACCCTCGCGCTGGGAGTGATTGATGGGGGTGGGGGCGGGGGCTACCTTTGCTTGGATTGGGGTGTTCTTCCTTTATTTGTCGACATTTGCAACCTTTGTAGTTTCTGCAGATCCTCAATGTATCTTTTGTCAGCTTGTACAGGAAAGGAAATACCTCGGTGGTGGTGGGGGGGCAATGGAGCGTAAGGCCACCACGCATGTGGGCAGTTGGCTGAGCCTGAGCTGCGTCCCCAGCCCCGCAAAGCAGGTACTCCGTTTGCTTATCCACTCTGTCTGTCTGCATCCTCAATCTGTTCCTGTTCTGGAAGATGCTTAAAGTAGCACATGTCTTCAGCTGTTTGTGCATAAAGCCTCTGTGACACCATGCTCTATATTCTCTGTATCAGGTTGGTACCTCCAGGTTCCGTGCTGAGGCTATGGGGAACGAGAATAGCGCCCCACCTGCTGCAGGAGCATGGCCCGATCTGCAGCACAAGAAGCGAAATGCCACTGCCGAGCTGGGCAGGGACCGCCGAGGGGTAATTTTTTTAACCAACTTACCATGATGTAGTCTGAATCTGATACTCCCTCAGATCCAAATTAATTGACTCAACTATCTGTAGATACGGATGTATCTAGATGTGTTTTTAGCTCTAGATACTACTACCTCCATCCCAAAGCTTAGGGATTATATTATTTTTAGAAAGTCAAACTATACCATGTTTGACTAAGCTTTTACCAAAAATCATTAACATGCAAAATACAAAATTAATATCATTAAATAGATAATAAAATATATTTTCCTACGGTATCTACACAATATTATATTTGTTGATAGAATGTTCTAAAATTTTGGTCAAACTTTACTTGTTTTGATTTCTCAAAAATAAATAAGCCTTAAGCTTTGGGATGGAGGTATCTAGACAAAGCTGAGTCAACTAGTTTTTTTTGTCTGTCCATAGCTAGTGTTCATGGTGCAAAAGGCTAAGAGCATCCACTATATGCATCAGTCTATCTCATACAGTAATTCAATATCACTGCTGAGGTCTGCCTTTTGTTTTGCTATTCATATGCAGACTGAAACTTTAGGGCCTTTACTCAAAAGGAAGATCAAAACTGCGGCTGATCAGGCTGCCAGTATGTTGATGCCGCCCCCATCTTCTAAATGCCTCTACAAGCACAAGGCCACGCGCCAGCTGGGTGGTGATCTTTTAATGAATATGGTATATTTTCTTAATCCACAAAACATGCCTTGATATTTGTCTGTTTATTGTCGGTTTTTTCTAATGCTTGCCAAAAGTTTACAACAACAACAACAACCAAGCCTTTCAGTCCCAAACAAGTTGGGGTAGGCTATAGTTGAAGCCCATAAGATCTCGAAGCCAAAAGTTTAGAAACACCAAATTCGTTTGCTTACAATCATCATACAGTAATGTTCATCTACTCTCCAGTTCCCCTAACCCAACAAAAAATGATGTTAATTACGATTTTTAGATTAAAAGAGCACCATTAGGCGCTGTTAATTACGATTTTGAGATTAAATGTCATTTGCAATTGCTAATTACAATTTTGAGGCAAATGATTAGTTTAACCTTGATCTGTTCCGCTCTCCATTTTTCCCAACCGAAAAAAATGTAACCATTCCATTCCTCTGAAATGGAACCATTCCATTCCATTCCACGCTGTTTCAGAACCGAACACACCCTTGCATTGTTGTGAACTGTTGTCCATACACAGCCATACCCTTCCACTTACATCCAGCACTATATGCATCAGTCTGTCTCAGAGTCATTCAATATCACTGCTGAGATCTGTTCCCATTCTTATGCAGGCTGAAACTGCTGCGCCTTTACTCAAGTGGATGCAAAATGAGGCTGATGAGGCTGCTGTGAGGACGATGGTGCCGGCACCATCATCCGAAAACCTCTACAAGCACGAGGCCATGGGCCAGCTGGGTGGTGACCTTTTAATGAATCTGGTATATTTTCTTAATCCACATACATGATTTTATTATTATCTGTTTAATTACTGTTGGCTTTGCCTAATGCTTACCAAAAGTTCAGAAACACTGCGTTTGCTTACAATCATCATACACTAATTTTTCACTTTTCAGTCTGTCTCATCCAGTATATAAACTGTTGAGTTCCGTTGGCTTCTTTTGTAATCATTTGCATTGTTGTCAACTGTTGTCTATGCACAACCCTATTCTTCCACTTACATCCCGCACTTTTTGCATCAGTCCATCTCATAGATTTATTAAATATCAATGATGAGTTCTGTTGCTATTCATATGCAGGATGAAACTTCTGTGCCTCTACTCAAATGGATAAAAAATGATCCTGATGAGGCTGCTGTGAAGATGATGGTGCCGCCACCATCTTCTGAAAACCTCCTCAAGCACAAGGCCACGGGCCAGCTGGGTGGTATCCTTTTTAAGCAGGTATATTTTCTTAATCCTCATACATGATTTGATTTGTCTGTTTATTGCCGGCTTTGTCTAATTATGCTTACCAATAGTTCAGAAACACACACAACCCTATTCTTCCACTTACATCCAACACTATATGCATCAGTGTCTCATAGATTCATTTTATATATCACTGCTGATGTCTGTTGCTCATCAATTTTCATATGCAGACTAAAACTGCTAAGCCTTCATTGGTCAAAAGGATTGCAACTGCTGCTGATGAGGCATCTGCAGAGGCTGCCACCAAGTTACTGTCAGCCCCACCTTCTGGATGCTTATATAAGCTCAAGTCCAAGGACCAGCCGGGCCGTAACCATCCAAGGGTTCGGGTATATTTTCTTAAGCCACATATACATGCCATGATTTATTTCTGATATTATCACCGGCTCTGTCTAATGCTTCTTGGAATTCGGAAACGCCAAATTAGCATGCTTATATTCATCATACACTAAATTTTGACTGTTCAGTTTGTAACATAGTGTTATGCACTCGCTTGTCAACATTTGCATTGCTCTGAACTATGCACTTTACACAACCTAATTCTTCCACTTACATTCAGCGCTACGCACCAGTAGTACCTCCCATGTTTCCTTCACCATCCCGATGCCGAGCTTGCGGGAATATGGCGGGCCCATGTACATACCCCGCATATAACACCTCCTATGGCTCTATCTACCTTTCTAATAACTCCTTCACAGAGTTACAGGTATGTATTCTCAGTGGTTTAGCATGAATTGGCATATAGTAAAGTCTTGTTTTTAGTCTTCCTGCTTCTTACATTAGTATCAATTTTCACCTGCAGACTGTACCTTGTGAACTTCATCCAATGATTAACCAGATGTGTCCGCATGAAGGGTCTTTCACTATGCATGGCAATGGCAAATTGATGAACACCTACACGGTCTATGAGGTGTATGTCTACAAGACGCAGGCCATCACATATTTGTATGGACATGATTGGAGAAAGTTTGCTTTTGACTACGGTCTGAAGAAGGGCGACGAGCTGAGGATCAGAAACTCAAACGAGCAGATATACGTAACTGCTTACAGAGTTGGAGACACTTCCAAATATATAATATGTAACTTTTTTGTACTCATATCCTTTGATTACTGCATTCTGAGCAGTTGTTCTAAACCATTCCCTCTGTTCTAGCTTGCTGGGTTTAACATGATCAAAGCTGCAGATCCCCTGATGGAACAGGAGCGGATGTCACAAAGGGCACCCACACCAGCACCGCACCGGCTTCCCACTCTCCTGCATCACACCGGTTCCTGTACCAGCACCGTTTATTGCATCTACCCAGCAGGCCCCTACATCGGCATTGGTTCCTGTAGAGGCCCCATATACTACACCGCCCAGCAGGCTCCCACGCATTGGTTCCTCTAGCTGCACCGTTCGTGCATCGCCCAACAGCTCCTCATCAGCACCGGTTCCTCTAGAGGCACCGTTTACTGCACCGCCCAGCAGCCTCCTGCATCAGCACCAGCTCGTGTACCAGCCCAGGCTCCTGCACCTGCCCCAGCCAGATCACCGAGGTCTCAGCTCATTGCTGTGGCCACCCGTGTGGTGACCAGGACGCATCTGAAGGCTATGTTCGTGAGTATATGACAGCATAACTGCTCTTATCTTGATGTCTTCTCTGCTCAAAGTCTCACATGGTTCAGTCTTCAGTGCATTGGTGCCATTGACTAATTTTTGTTGGTATCTCTTGCTTTGAATCAGAAATTTCCTAAAAGTATCGCCAAGGATCTCAATGCTGGCCGAAGGGGCAAGATTTCCCTCGTCATGGAGAGTGAAGGTCTCACCGTGGAGGGACGGTACTCCGTCAGTCCCACAGATGGCCGCTTGGCTGTTACTTCCAGGTGGAAAAAGTTCATTGACGGTGCCAAACTTCGCATTGGATCAAAGTTGAAGGTCAAGATCTTTCGATGCCGCTGTGACATGCTGGTCATCAAGTTTGCGGTTGTCTAGTTCTATTGTCCCATGAGCCCTTAGCAAATGCATTTGTAGTTATACTTATATAAGGTTATCTTATCTGAACTGCTAATTAATTGTATGGGTGGTAAAACTCTGGCAAGCTTTTGCTCTTAGCAAGTATGTATGTATGATCAGCTATTATGATAACTAATGTTTGTGTTCATCTTAATTTGCATTTCCGTTTTAGAAAAAAACTTAATTTCTATTTTGGCTGACCTGTTAGAGAACTATCAGATTGAATCCACAACATGATTCAAATAGATTCATTACACCAAGCCACATGTCTTGACCTTGCTATACACTAGTTCCATTAATCAGTGCAAGAAGGCTTACCTGAGCTGCCTGAACCACGGCAGATTCGAATCCACCTTAGCTATCTAGCTAGAAATACAACCTTTGCAGAAAGAGGATTTGCAGTATGGGGAGGCTGACATTGGGGACCCATGAGCCAGCAGCGTCGTCAACGTTTTAAAGGCGGCAGGAGATCGAAACAAAAAAAGCCAAAAATCAGTTGGTAAACAAAATCCAAGAAATGAAACTTTTACCTTTCTGAGAGGATGACATGCGGGACCCATGAGGCAGCAGCATCCTCAACTATTCCAAGGCGGCAGGGGATCAAAATAAAAATAGGAAATAGCCAGAAATTAATTAGGGTAAAAATAAATCTATCAAAGGAAACCTTTATTGTTCATAGAGGATGACATGTGGGACCGACCTGCCAGCTGCGTCGTCATGGTTTCAAAGGGGGCAGGGGATCAAAAGAAAAAGGCAAATAACCAGAAATTAGGGGTAAAAAATAAATCCAACAAAGGAAACTTTTATTGTTCATAGAGGATGACATGCGGGACCCATGAGCCAGCAGCTTCCTCAATGTTTCAAAGTCGGCATGAGATTGAAAGAAAAAGGCAAGTGACCAAATATCAGGAGCCAAAAATAATCCAAGAAAAGAAATTTTATGTACATAGAGGATGACATGCGGGTCCCATTTTGCAGCAGCGGTCTCAACATTTCCAAGGCGGCACAGGACCAAAAGAAAAATGAAGTAGCCAGAAATCGGGGGTGAAAAAAATCCAAGAAAAGAAAGATTTCAATTGGGCTGCATCTGGACATCTGGGCCTTCGAACTATCCTGCCGGGCTTTTTGACTCGTACAATTTCAGTCCACTCCAAAACAGAAAGTTCGGATTTTTCTAAAAAACAGGAAAGTCCTATGCTTCGCAAAAACACAAAACAAGGAGATTCAACATATAAGTTTGTTTATGTAAAAATAAAGATTTAATTTATCCGTTTGCAATAGCTCGAGAGCGAAATACAATGTTTATTGTTTGCAAAATAATCAAGATATCACATGTTTCTTGTACGGGGAGGCTGACATCGGGGACCCATGAGCCAGCAGTTCGTTTTAAAGGCGGCAGGGGATGGAAAGAAAAATAAACCAAAAATCCGTTGGTAAAAAATACAAGAAAAGAAACATTTTCGTTCGAGAGGATGACATGGGACCCATGAGGCAGCATCCTCAGCGTTATTGTTCATAGAGGTTGACATGTGGACCCGTGAGCCAGCAGCAGCCTCAACGTTTTAAAGGTGCAGGAGATCGAAAGAAAAATAAGCCAAAAATCGTTTGGTCAACAAAATCCAAGAAAAGAAACATTTACCGTTCTGAGAGGATGACATGCGGGACCCATGAGGCAGAGCATCCTCAACGATTCCAAGGCGGCAGGATCAAAGGAAAAAAGGAAATATCCCGAAATTAATTAGGGGTTGAAAATAAATCCATCAAAGGAAACTTTTATTGTTCACGAGGATGACATGTGGGACCGACATGCCAGCTGCGTCGTCATCGTTTCAAAGGGGGCAGAGATCAAAAGAAAAGGCAAATAGCCAGAAATTAGGGGTCAAAAATAACTCCAAGAAAGGAAACTTTTATTGTTCGTAGAGGATGACATGCGGGACCCATGAGCCAGCAGCTTACTCAGCGTTTCAAAGGCGGCATGAGATCGAAAGAAAAAGGCAAGTGACAAAATATCAGGAGCCAAAGATAATCCAAGAAAAAAAATTATTGTACATAGAGGATGACATGCGGGTCCCAATTAGCAGCAGCGGTCTCAACGTTTCAAATGCGGCTTGAGATCAAAAGAAAAAGAAAGTTGATTGTACATAGAGGATGACATGCGGGTCCCATGAGTCAGCAGCTTACTCAACGTTTCCAAGGCGGCAGGGGATCAAAAGAAAAAGGAAATAGCCAAAAATCAGAGGGTGAAAAAAACCCAAGAAAATAAACTTTTATAGCACATAGAGGATGACATGCGGGTCCCATGAGCCAGCAGGTTCCTCAACGTTTCAAACGTGGCATGAGATCGAAAGAAAAAGGCAAGTGACCAAATATCGAGCCAAAAATAATTCAAGAAAAGAAACTTGAGTGTACATAGAGGATGACATGCGGGTCCCATTTAGCAGACAGCGGTAT
Source organism: Lolium multiflorum (assembly GCA_030979885.1). NCBI lineage: Eukaryota > Viridiplantae > Streptophyta > Magnoliopsida > Poales > Poaceae > Lolium > Lolium multiflorum. The sequence goes on along the minus strand of CM061747.1, from coordinate 134,673,169 downwards.
CACCGTTTGAGAAGCGGCAGGATCGAAAGAAAAAGGCAAGTGACCAAATATGAGGTGCCAAAAAGAATCCAAGAAAAGAAAGTTTTATAGTACATAGAGGATGACATGCGGGTCCCATGAGCCTGCAGGGTCCTCAACGTGGCATGAGATTGAAAGAAAAATGCAAGTGACCAAATATCAGGAGCCAAAATAATTCAAGAAAAGAAACTTGATTGTACATAGAGGATGACATGCGGGTCCCATTTAGCAGCAGCGGTATCACCGTTTGAGAGGCTGCACAGATCGAAAGAAAAGGCAAGTGACCAAATATGAGGTTCCAAAAAAAATCCTAGAAAAGAAAGTTTTATAGTACATAGAGGATGACATGCGGGTCCCATTTAGCAGCAGCGTCTCACCGTTTGAGAGGCGGCAGGGGATCGAAAGAAAAAGGTAAGTGACCGAATATGAGGTGCCAACAAAAATCCAAGAAAAGAAAGTTTTATAGTACATAGAGGATGACATGCGGGTCCCATTTAGCAGCAGCGACCACCGTTTGAGAGGCGGCAGGGATCAAAAGAAAAAGGCAAGTGACCAAATTTGAGGTGCCAAAAAAACTCCAAGAAAAGAAAGTTGATTGCTCATAGAGGATGACATGCGGGTCCCAATTGCAGCAGCGGTGTCAACGTTTCCAAGGCGGCAAGGGATCAAAAGAAAAAGGAAGTAGCCAGAAATCAGGGGGTCAAAAAGAATAGAAAGAATTTTGGTTCATAGAGGATGACATGCGGGACCCATGATCCTGCATCGTAAATGGCTCGATCGGAGAGCGTTGAACGAGATGGCGCGATCGAGAAAAACAATGCCGAGAGGCTGCCATCTGCCCTACATCTCTGGGCGGTGCGGATTTGCGTTGACTCGGCGAACCCGGGAATTGCGTATGCACCACGTCCCGGCCACCATACGCACGTTTTGGCCGTTTTCGTCGGGCTAGGTGGCCTCAAAAACGAGAAAAAAATGTTTTGACATGCACAACGGACAGACCCAAAATCGTCGGCCATGGTACACCAGCAACCACGGCGCGACTTCAACTTCGTCGGCCATGGCAACTTTTCTTGTAGTGTAGATTCTACTCTCTTCTCCCCCTTTGGCATCGGAACACCAAAAAGGCGAAGGAACGAGTAGGGATGCTAGCGCTCCCATCAATAGAACTCTATCCCGGGGTGGGAGAGTCCTCATCACCATCCTCGTCATCATCTTCATTATCTTCATATTCTTCATCATCATTTCCAGTTCCATCAGGAGGAGTAGGAGCACGAGCAGTCCTAGGAGGAAGACCACCATGAGCATACATGGAGAAGTCAAAGTTCTGGAGCATCTCATCATCAATGGGAGGCATCTCCCAAGTTGGTGCAACCACAGGCTCCATCTCAGGTCCAGGAGGAGGGACAAAGGGTTTCTTGCAGCCATGAACTCATTTTGGCGCCTCCTAGTCTCCTGGTTCAAGGCAAGGCTTTGATGAGCAACATCATTGGTATTCCTGCACATCTGCCACAGGCTAGCCAAGAAGCGAGAGGCACCCTGCTTGGGGCGCCTAGAGTAGCTGGAGCTAGCTGCTGGATCATGGTGTTCCTTGGAACGGCGCTCATTGGAGGGCATCATGGAAGGGACTTCCGGGCGACCCTCCTGAGTAGGGAACTTGAATGGTTCCATCTTGATCAGTTGATCTTTCTTGTTGTTGAGAGGGCAAAACCGCGTTGAGCCGCTGAACATACTGAGCATAGTTTGGAGTCATACGGTTGCGAACGTAGCGCCTCACTCACAGTAGAGGAAGTTACGCCATCAATCAGTGTTTTCGTGGACGGCAGTAGTACATGAGATTAAGATGGTAGGATCGGCATTCACTTGTATCTCCGACTTGTCGAGATTCTCACGAAATAGCTTGGCAAGCAATAAGAGTAGTACATCCCAGAGATAGTGGGAGGGCCAGCTGTGAGGTTCCGGAGGATAGCAGAAAGCAATGTCCCCATGAGTGAATTGATCCTAAGAGTGAATCTGAAAACCATGAGCACGGCCACTACCAAATCCCATGGCTTCAAGTCAAGGTACTTGCAAGAATACTTCCTTTTCCAGTCATCCATGTCATAGTGTGAGCGGGATCATCATGAAAGAACACAAGTGCAGGGAATTGACGGACGAGGATTGGGCAATATAACCCAACTCCCTTTGTATTACCAGGCTTCAGGCACACAAGATCAAGCAGCCCCATCTTCTGCAGGGTATCAACCACAAAGCGGTACTTAGTGGTTTGGTGCATGGTAAGTACTTCCTTGTTGATGGCCTTGGGCTGCAAATGACACCATTCTTCGTACACTCTGCGGAGTTGTAGAAATCATCCCATAAGCTCACCTGAGTAGGTTCTTTCCTCGAACCGATAGGGATTCGTCTCTCTGAGTCTTCTCCAATCAGCAAGATGTACTGTGCCCACATTGTATGTTGGCACTTTCTCAACAAGATCATCATCTGGAACTGCGTGTTTGTCTTTCCTTTTCTTTATTGACTTGGATCGACCCCCAGCTAAACCACTGACCATAGCCGAGCTGCCTGCTAGGCATTGCGAGTGCTTGTACGGCACCCAGGAGGCCTTTCATGCGTGCCTCTCTTGGAAACAGCACCACGTGTGTCATCACCAGAATCTCCAGTGAAAGAGCAAATAGAGCGAGAATAGTAGTGGGATAAGTGTACATGTCATCAGAAATAAAGAGACCAAAGAGTATAACATATGTACAAGTGTATTGACGAAGTTGCGCGAAAAAAACTGGGCGTGACAGCGCACTGGCCGGTCAAACCGGGCGTGAGACCGGACTGGCCGGTCTGTCAGCCGGTCGATCGGGGACACTCCGGGCTGTTGCTGTAGGGCCGGTTGACCGGGCCATAGGCCGGGTACTGTCGAAATATTAGGTGTTGCCCATATTTTCAATCACAAAATCATGCAAAAGCTCATATACTTGTACATATATTACAACAATGTAGAATGAAACATGTGCATAGTGGTGAGAGACACTCTAATGGCATGAGGACTTAGACAAATCCTAACCCTAACCCTAACTTCTCAAATCCTCAACAAATGTGCAATGTATGAGGGAATCAAGATGTAGGAAGGAGAGGAGGGGGATTACCGAAGACATTGCTCTTCCTTGCCCAAGGGAGCAAGAAGAACACCAAGAAGAGGCTTGAGGGGAAAAAGCCCAAGAACTCCAAATAGGGCTTGAGGGGGACCAAATCCCTTGGTGAAGATCTTCCAATGTGCCTGGTCTATGGTGGAGTGGAGTTTGAGGAGGTTCTAGTGGTGGGAATGCCCTAGGGAGTGGAAGAGAGGTAGGGCGGCGCCAATGGAGGTTGGGGGAGAAGGGGGGAAGTGTGGAAGAAGGTCCCCAAAGGGTAACCCCCAGCCCCACTTAAAGCAGGCGCCAACCGGCGCACCGCCCGGCTGCCCGGGCTGGGGACCAGGTGGGTCGGCGTGGGAACCGGCGTGGACCGATAGCGCAATTTTGCCTCTTTTGCCCTATTCTTTGTGCAAAATGTGTGATTAGAAGATGACATGTACATATAGATAGATATAATGATAAGATGAGCACAGACATGGGGTAGGAAACACATTTTCTAGGCATACCCATTGGAGTGAAATCCAAACAAGATGTAAATAGCAACAATGGGCATGATTCGAAATATATCAAGAATCATAAATCATTTTTGGAAAAGTTTTGCAATAAGATCATTTAGCCTCATATAGTGAAATCATTTTGCAATTGAGGCTAATGAGGGGCGGAGGATTACTCCCCCTATGTTAAAGCGCAAATGTCATGAGACCTCGAAGAGACATGCTTGGGTCCATATAATGACATTGGGTCTATTTATGTTGCACACATAGGTATGCATCATACCAAGACATGGTAAGATGACTATCCCCATATGTGCTGCCTCTAAGCTAGATAGCAAGTTAAATGCAAGAATATAGTGCAAGAAGTTGTTCAATCTAAGTTTTTAGGATCAAGAATACCAAGTTCTCCTCTCATGTTCACAAACCAGGCTTCATCCAAAGGCTTAGTGAAAATATCCGCCAATTGGTATGTTGTTCCCACATGAGTGAGATCAATGTCCCCATTGGCAACATGGTCACGTAGGAAGTGATGGCGAATGTCAATGTGTTTGGTGCGACAATGTTGAACCGGGTTATTGGCGATCTTTATTGCACTTTTGTTGTCACATAGAAGAGGCACCGTACCAAGAGACACACCATAGTCTTTCAAGGTTTGCTTCATCCATAACAACTGAGTGCAACAAGATGCCGCGGATATGTATTCGGCTTCGGCGGTGGATAGGGCAGTGGAGTTTTGTTTCTTGGATGACCAACTCACCAATGACCGGCCAATAAATTGGCAAGCCCCGGAGGTAGACTTCCGGTCAACCTTATCACCAGCCCAATCGGAATCCGAATAGCCTATGAGTTCAAAGGTTGACCCCTTTGGATACCACAGCCCGAGAGTAGGAGTAAGAACAAGGTATATTAGAATCCGTTTGACCGATATCAAGTGGCTCTCCTTAGGAGCAGATTGAAATTGAGCACACATCCATATACTTAACATGATATCCGGCCTAGAAGCGCAAAGGTAGAGCAAGGATCCTATCATGGAACGATATACCTTTATATCCACATCCTTCTCACCATCACATGAGCCAAGCTGCCCCTTTACGGGCATAGGTGTCTTCATTGGGCTTGCATTGGTCATGTTAAACTTCTTGAGCATGTCCTTCACATACTTTTCTTGAGAGATGAAGGTGCCTTTTGCAAGTTGCCTCACTTGGAAGCCTAAGAAGAACTTCAACTCTCCCATCATGGACATCTCAAATTTCCTAGTCATCAATAGCTCAAAAGCTTTGTTATGATTGGGGTTAGTTCCACCAAAGATAATATCATCAACATATATTTGACATATAAATAGGCCACCCCCTTTAACCCGCTTGGTGAAAAGGGTGGAATCGACCGTACCCATGCTAAACCCATCATGAAGTAAGAAATCCCTAAGGAACTCATACCAAGCACGTGGAGCTTGCTTGAGACCGTAGAGTGCCTTATGGAGTAAATACACATGGTTGGGACGGCATGGGCTTTTCACATCCATTTGATATAATTTGAAATTGTGGAAAGATGCAAATGCAAGCAAAAGACGAATAGCTTCAAGACGGGCTACCGGCGCAAAGGTATCCTCAAAATCCATACCTTCTATTTGGGCAAACCCTTGCGCCACTAACCTTGCTTTGTTTCTTATGACAATGCCATTCTCATCTTGCTTGTTCTTGAATACCCATTTGGTCCCAATGACATTGATGCGATGATCCTTGGGTCTCTCAACTAGAGACCATACTTCATTGCGGGTGAAACACTCCAATTCTTCTTGCATGGCAATTACCCAATCCAGATCAACCAAGGCTTCATGTACCTTGAGTGGCTCAAAACTAGACACAAAAGCATGATGTTGACAATAAGTGATAAGTAATGCATGGTGTCTACGAGTTACCACTCCTCTTGAAATGCTACCAAGGACTTGATATACTTTCATGTCACTTGCCCTTGTAGCAGCCTTGATCTTCTGAATGGTTCCTTCATGATCAATAAATTCATCTCTTGCTAGTACTTGATCATGAGGGACAACTTGAGCTTGACCATGGGTTGAGGATGTTTCTTGATCAGCATCATGGTCTTGCTCAGTGGGTTGAGGGCTTTCTTCTTGTTCTTCGGAATGTGGCTCATCTTGAGTAGAGGATAAATCTTGAGTTGCACTTGATGGTTCAACTTGAGTTGAGCTAGGCTCCACTTGGGCTGAGCTTGTTACTTCTATTCCATCATTTTGATCCATATGAACTTCCATGGGCCGGATGTGTCCAATGCCCATAAGCTTGATGGCATTAGAAGGATCATCATCACAACACATGGAACAGCTTGCTCCACTTGGGAGCCATTATCCTCCAAGAACACCACGTCACAAGATACTTCAATAGCCCCAGTGGACTTGTTGTAGTATCTATAGGCGTGGGAGTTCTCCGCATATCCAACAAATGTACCCTCTATAGTTCTAGTTTCAAATTTACCGAGCTTCCCTTTATTGTTCTTAACAAGACATTTGCATCCAAAGACACGAATGTACATGACATTAGGCTTGTTACCTGTGAGAAGCTCGTATGGAGTTTTATTATGCATAGGACGGAGAAAGATCCGGTTGGAGTAGTGAATAGCTGTAGAGATGGTTCTCCCCAAAAGTTATGGGGTGAATTGAATTCACTCAACATAGTTCTTGCCATCTCAATAGTAGTCAGGTTCTTCCTTTCAACAACACCATTTTGTTGAGGGGTGTATGGATGTTGGGGGGATGACCCCCGGTATGCCAAAGGCATGCCAAACCGGATGGTTTGAGCCATCAAGATACCGGTTTAATGTTCGTACCGGAACCTAAGGATAAGAGTTTAGCTAAGTGGAGCTAAGCCGGTATCCCCAAGAGGGGTATACCGGAACTGGTAAAAGATACCGGACCTCCGGAAGGAAGCGTGTCGGCAGGACTCGGTCAAAGATTCTCTCGGAGCTAGAAGACAAAGATGAGCTAAGCAAAGTAACTTTAGACGAAGGGCTGACGATAAAGAGAAGGATGACGGTCAAAGAAGCCGGAGGACGTCAGCCTCCCCGATTAAAGAGGACTCTGTTTCTTTGTAAAGTGGTTTGTCTAGTCAAAGATGCCATTAGGGTTTCTTCCAGTGTAAGCCACCCTCTCCCCTATATAAGGAGAGGGGGTAATGCCTCCTACAGAGAGATTAGACGATACTTGTATCCAAGAACCTGTAACCATGTTGAGATCAATGAAGCTAGCGATCTAGTAAAGAGTTCTTCCTCTTGTCTCTCTTCTTGTTTACCGACCTTTGGTTGTGTTCTTGAGGAAAGCATCCGGAAGTTCTTCCCATCTAATCGCAAACCCTCCCCCGAATCCTCTAGCGTCCATTCGGCCCCAACTTAAGCCATCCTATGGCATCTGTCCGTTCACCACGACGACAGTTGGCGCCCACCGTGGGGCATGAAGTGGCGCATGCTGGAATACATATTCGGGCGGGCCTCCTCGAGTTCGCCGGCGAGCGGACAGTGTCTGCGCTCGTCCAGAGCTTCTACTCCATCGACTTCATCAACGACAACGCGGGCTGCTTCGCCAACGGCGGCATCTTCCCAAGAACGGCCGATCATCGAGTTCGGCAGCCACCGCGTCACTTCGGCACCGTCCCCGTGCGCCAGCGCCTCTCGCCGGTGCTGGTGGCACCGGACCCGCCAAGGTGGCTCTGTGCAGGCCGCGCCGCCGGCAGCGTCGAGGTGATGATGGCTGGCGTAGCCGGCGCGGGCAAGGAGGCTGCGGACGAAGTTGCTGGTCGTGCGGCTGCGACCCGTGCGGCCAAGCCACCGCTGGAGCGCGACACCGGCGCGCCGGGAGCGTCTTCCGCACCACCGGCAACACCTCTCCAAGCGGCGATGAACGCGCTGGCAACCCCCATCGCGCAGAACATCGACCCGGCAACGGCTCAGGCGGAGCTGCAGCGCCAGAAGATACTCGAGAGCGGCAAAGACGTCGTCAGGGCGCAGCGCGAGCTGAACCTAACCGTACGTGAGTATAACGCTGCCCATGGCTTTGCTTCTGTTAGCGCTCATGCTGCTAGGATACCGGAAAACCGGCTTAAGGCTCGCAATCTAGGGGATCTGCGTAAGGAAGTTCTTGCCGGCAAAAGTACCTCTGCATCTGTTAGCATTGTAGAGAAACCTAAGTACAGTAGCCCGGATAAAACAATAAAAGCTGCTAAGTGAGATCTCGCTTACCGGAGAGGCTCTGGCAAAGCAACAAGAGCGTGTCAGAGAGCTGCTAGATCTGTAGAGCAGCAGAACGCTGAGCAGCTGGCTAAGCTGAACAAGGCTATAGCCTCGAAATCCGCGCGTTCAACAAAGAATGCCGGAAGCAAGTCCCATGGGCAGGCCTCGTCCCCCCATCCGGACAGAAGAAAAGAAAAAGAAGTGAACGCACGGCAGATAACTGTGTATCCGGTCCTTGCCGGTAAACAAAAAGCCGGGCAACACGATGCCGGTAGAAAAAGCCAAGGGGCAGAGCGAGGCTACGCCAAGGAAGGCTATGCCGGAAACAATCATGCCGGTAGACATGAAACCGGGCAAAACTATCCGGCTGCAAGGGCAGCATACGATGAGGAGGAGATGCCTCCACCGAGGTACCGGCAGGCAAGGGCCGCGGCACCAGAACATTACGATGAAGCTGATTCAACAAGACTCACCGCTTACCGGAAACCTTTGGGAGAGCGGTTGGGAGAAAGAAACTTGCCGGAACGGGATGCGAGGCACCGTCTGGACAGAGTGTACCTGTCTGAAATGATTGAGGCAGAGGGTCCTCCGGGTCCAAAATGCTTTGGCCCAAGGATCATGAAAGAGCAACCACCAGTTCGCAACTTTCAGTTGCCCCGTGACACAAAAACATACGATGGCACCACTAAGCCGGAAGACTGGCTCGCGGATTACGTGACCGCGGTATACGTTGCTGGTGGCGGAGGAACCGTAGCTGGAGGAGGAAACCGGCGTTGGGCCGTGAGAATTGTACCATCATTCCTGGTAGGACCGGCAAGAATCTGGCTGAACAACTTGCCGGAAGGAAGCATAAATGGCTGGTTGGATTTTGAGGAAGCTTTTGTGAGCAACTTCAGCAGCACCTACAGAAGGCCAAACAGGCCTCAGCAGCTTGCTTTGTGCGTGCAGCGCCCGCAAGAAACAGACCGGGATTACCTGACCCGGTGGAACTCCACCAGAAACTCTTGTGAAGGAGTGATAGAGGCACAGGCCATCGCTTGGTTTAGCCAAGGATGCCGGCGAGGTTCGCCTTTGTGGCAAAGGCTGCAGAGGAACATGCCAACAACGTTGGCGGAGATGATGCGTGTGGCGGATAACTACGCGTTGGGAGACCCAATGCAACCGGCGATACAAGCTGAGCCGGAACAATCAAACCCGCCTCAACAGCAGTACCGGGACAACCGGAACAACAAGAGGAGGGAAGATTTCCCGGATCGAAGGTATGGCTCGCAGCAAGTTGCTGCTGTGCAGGAAAACTCTGATGCCAGCGGCAGCCAGAGGCAAAGAACCGGATCGCAGCCATGGGCTGGTCCTAAGAAACAGTGGGTCGAAAGAAACCCTGGGCCAGAAAAAGAACTGGCAAGAACCCGCAAAATACACCATGGAAGCGGCCATGGATCAACCGTGCCGGTGGCACACGCCGAATCCGGCTCACCCGTCGAACCACCTGACAAAAGATTGTACCTGGACCAAGTACTTGATGCAAAAGGGGGCGGTAAAAGACACCCAAGGGCAAGGAGGCAATGCAATGATGCCACCACCGGACATGCCGGTCAGCAGCAGCTACCACCACCACCACCGCCATCAGGGCAAACGCCTTACCGGTACACCCTCAAAACAGGCAGCAAAATCGCCAAGTCAATCGGGTGGGAGAAGGCTACGCCAACCACCTCCACCGACACCCTTGGGCCGGAACGTTTATAAGGACCCTGATGTGTGCTGGTCGTGTTCAGAATCGAGCCGACAGACAAGCAAAGCCTGCGCCGTCGTTCCATGGAGGTGAACGCGGTGATGCCGGCAGTGCCAAAATACATGCCGTGGTCAGAGCAGGAACTCTCATGGTCATACCGGGATCACCCTAAAATCATGCCGAACCCGGGTGGCTACGCTCTCGTGGTGGACCCAATCATGAAGGGGCCCACGCTCGCGTCAGTTTAGCAAGGTGCTGATAGACAATGGGAGCAGCATAAACATAATGTACAAGCACACCATGCATACCCTGGGCATAACAGAAAACATGCTTCAGCCAACGCACACGACGTTCCATGGAATCGTTCCGGGTTTGTCCTGCGCACCGGTTGGAAAAGTCCGGGTGGATGTGTCGTTTGGAGGACGTGACAATTGCCGGGTTGAGAACCTTGAGTTTGAGGTGGTGGACTTAGATAGTCCGTACCATGCTCTGCTGGGGAGACCGGCACTGGCGGCTTTCATGGCCTCAACCACACGGTATCTCAAGATGAAGATGCCGGCACCTCGTGGACCCTTGACTGTGGTGGGAAACTACAAGATCTCGCTGGAAACAGCGTCTGCCGGATCGAACCTAGCGGAATCGCTGGTGATCGCAGAGGAAAAGAGAAGGATGCAAACCGCAGCTTGCGCTGGCTCAGTCCTCACAGAGCTTAGCTGCGATGAGTGCAAGTCTGAGCGCTCCGGCGTTCAAACCAACAAAAGAAACAAAGGACATCGTGCTGGACCCAGCTTTCCCTGAGCGTACCGTTCGTATCGGTGCCGGTCTCAGTGAGGCATAGGAAAGCGCGCAACTTTCCGTGAGAATCGGAATATCTTTGCCTGGTCTACTGATGACTTGGTAGGTTCCGAGGGAGCTCTGAGCACTCTCAAACGTTCGAAGGATGCCAAGCCGGTGCGACAACCATTGCGCCGGTTCGCTGAAGATAGGAGGAAGATCATTGGAGAAGAGGTGACGAAGCTGCTGGTTGCCGGTTTCATTGAAGTGCACACTGAGTGGCTAGCCAATCCGGTGATGGTTGAAAAGAAGAAGGACGAGAACCTGGAGGCAAAGGCTCCGAAGGTGTGGCGCATGTGCATCGACTACACCAACCTCAACAAGGCTTGCCCAAGAGACCCTTTTCCTTTACCGCGGATCGATCAAGTGATTGATTCCACTGCTGGGTTGTTGTTGTCTTTCCTGGATGCGTACTCCGGTTTCCACCAAATCCCCTTGAAAAAGGAAGATCAAATAAAAACTGCGTTCATTACCCCGCACGGGGCTTACTGCTATATCACTATGCCTTTTGGTTTGCGCAACGCTGGTGCAACGTACCAGCATGCAAAAATGATTATTTGATCAAATCGGAAAGAATGTGCAGGTGTATGTGGATGACATCGTGATAAAAACTAAGGTAAAAGATACCCTAATCGATGATATCCGGCAAACGTTTGATAACCTAAGAAGGTTCCGGATGAAACTCAATCCGGCAAAATGTACTTTCGGTGTCCCTGCCGGCAAGCTGCTGGTTTCCTCGTCTCAAGCCGAGGCATTGAGGTCAATCCGGTAAAGATCCGGGCAATTGAGAGAATGACGGTACCGCAGGATTGAAGGACATACAAAAGTTTACCGGGAGCTTAGCATCGCTAAGCCGGTTCATAAGCAGGTTAGGAGAAAAGGCCTTGCCGCTATATGCTTTAATGAGAAAATCCGATAAATTCGTCTGGACCCCTCAGGCGGACGCAGCGTTCAAGGAGCTGAAAACGATGTTAGCTACCGCGCCAATATTGGCTTCGCCGTTGGAAAGAGAACCGATGTTGCTATACATAGCGGCAACCAACCGGGTCGTGAGTGTTGTAGTGGTAGTAGAAAGAGAAGAGGAAGGAAAAACCGTCCAGAGGCCGGTATACTACCTGAGAGAGGTGCTCTCCCTCTCAAAGCAAAACTACCCGCACTTCCAGAAAATGACCTATGGTGTGTTTATGGCCGCCACCAAGCTCAAGCACTATTTTGAAGAACATCCTATGAAGGTAGTGAGTGAAGCGCCCATCTCCGATATCATGTGCAACAAGGACGCTAGCGGCAGGATTGCGAAATGGGCAGATATCACCGTATGTACCGGTGTACGAAAGAAGAGATGCCATAAAATCGCAAGCTTTAGCTGATTTCTTGGTCGATTGGGCGGAGATACAATACAAGCCGCCGGAACACAAGATAGAATACTGGAAGATGCACTTTGATGGATCCAAGCTCAAAGAGGGTCTAGGTGCCGGTGTGGTGCTAACCTCACCAAAGGGAGATCATCTCCGGTATGTTTTACAAGTGCATTTCAGGGCATCAAACAATGTCGCTGAATATGAGGCCTTGATCCATGGGCTTAAGGTCGCAAAAGAAATCGGTGCACACCGGATCATTTGCTATGGAGATTCAGACCTTGTGGTGCAGCAGTGTTCTGGGGACTGGGACGCAAAAGATGCCAACATGGCCTCACGGTTTCACGTGCAAAAGATTGCCGCTTCTTCGAAGGCTGTGAATTTCACCATATACCGCGTGCAGAAAATGAAGCTGCGGATGCCTTGTCTAAGCTAGGCTCATCCCGACAAGAAATTCCTCCCGGAATAGCCTTGGCACACCTGAGAGTGCCATCAATCAAGCCAAGTCCAGAGTCGGAATCAATTTTTGTACCGGAGTCACACATTGTGCCAATGGATATCGACGAAGGAAACCCGGGGACTGTTCCGGTAAGCTCGGGGACTGTTCCGGTAAGATCGAACGCTGCCGCGCCGGTACCGGAAGAAACAATGCTGGTAGATAGCATGGACATAGACGTACCGGTATTCCTGGTTCGGGAACTCCGTCCTGGGTTAAACCTATTAAGGAATTCCTGATCAGCGGCACCTTGCCGGCTGACGAAAATGAGTCAAGGAGAATCCAAAGAAGGTCCAAGGCCTATACGTTCATCAATGGTGAAGTGTACAAGAGAAGCGTTACCGGTGTCCTTCAAAGATGTGTGGAACCGGAAGAAGGGAAAGAAATGCTTGAGGAAATTCACCAAGGAGAATGTGGGCACCATGCCTCATCAAGGGCGCTAGTAGCAAAAGTATTCCGGCATGGGTTTTACTGGCCCACTGCTTTGGAGAACGCTGAGGATTTGGTAAGAAAATGCAACGGGTGCCAGAGGTACGCCAAGCAAAATCATACCCCAGCGTCCGGTTTAAAGACAATACCATTAACATGGCCGTTCGCCGTTTGGTGCCTTGACATGGTTGGCCCATTCAAGACTGCAAGAAGCAGCATGACCCACATCTTGGTTATGGTGGATAAATTCACCAAGTGGGTAGAAGTGAAACCTGTCGCAAAATGTGATGGGCACACAGCAGTGAAGTTCTTAAAAGATGTCATTTTGCGGTATGGATACCCGCACAGCATTATTACTGACAATGGAACCAACTTTGCTCAAGGTGAGTTCAAAAGGTTTTGTGAGGATAAGAACATCCGGTTGGATTTGTGCTCGGTGGCACACCCACAAGGCAACGGCCAAGTGGAAAGAATGAATGCTTTGGTACTCTCCGGTATCAAACCTAGACTCATTGACGCAGTGGAAAAATCACCGGGATGTTGGCTTGATGAGATACCATCAGTGCTGTGGAGTATAAGAACGACTCCAAACCGGTCTACTGGATACACTCCGTTCTTCATGGTTTATGGAGCAGAAGCGGTCATACCAACCGACATCATCCATGATTCACCAAGAGTACAGCTCTATACTGAGCAAGAGGTCAAAGAGGCCAGAGAAAATGATGTGGACTTGCTAGAAGAAGCAAGAGAGCTGGCTTTGGCAAGAACAGCCATTTACCAGCAAAACCTCAGACGCTATCATGACCGGAAAGTTAATCCAAGAGTTTTCCGGGAAGGAGATCTTGCTTCGCCTAGTGCAGCGCACGAAGGCCGGCATAAGCTCTTGCCACCATGGGAAGGTCCCTTCATTGTAAGCAAGGTGCTTCACAATGATGCATACTTTGATCGATGCACAGGAGTGGAAGAAAGGAAAGGCGGACAGGTCCGGAGAGGAGAGCAAGCGTCCATGGAACGTAGCTCTGTTGCGTCCTTTCTATTCTTGAAGTTGTGGTGTAAGAAGTTCCTTTTTGTACCTTATATGCTATGAATAAAAGATGCCGGAACATTGAATGAGTCTCGGGGACTACCCCAATAAGATTGCATGTAACTTGTCTATTTTTTCAGTTTACCGGTTGCTTATTGAACGTTTTTTCTTTCCGGTTTAGTAGTGTGCTAAACCCTACCGGAGTCTTCGACTCTGCTGCTGTCCGCAAACCGGCTTCATGGCAAGCAAGATAAACCGGTAGGGGATAAGCACATGAACTGCGAAGAGGGAGAGCGGGAAAGAACAATCCGGAAAATTTAACTAACCCCGGTTATACCGGTTTTTTGCAAAAATTTCGAGTTATTTCTAAGTTCAAGAAGATGCTTGTTTGGTGAAAGAACCTTGTGCTCATACGCCAAAGAACGCCCAGAGAAGGCAGGCAGAGCCAAGGCAAAAGAACCAAGTATGCATCAAATTGGATGCAGAAACGATCTAGAAATCTTTGCAGTACAGGATAAAAGCAAAACCATGAGCAAATGTGCTAAAGCAAAACATAAGATAATTAGCACCGGTATAGCATACCGGCATAAACTGTGTGCCACAACCAAAAGCAAATTTAGAGTTTTACATCATAAACCCCGGCATACCGGGGCAGAATTTAACAGAACATTGTTCTAAGCCACGCAGGGCTAAACAGCACGGCAAGGTAAATTGTAAGACAGGTAATCAGGCAGCAGGGGCTTCCGAGGAGCGCCGCCATACAAGATCGCCAAGAGTCCTCGGCTTCATCCTCTCCCCATCAAGATAATCTTGAACGCCAGGAGGGGGAGGGATGAAGGTGCGCATGTCGGCGTACTCCGCAATGTGGCACGCGCGATCCTGCCGCTTAGCGGTGAGAATCGGGTCCAACGGTTTTCGCGCTTTCAGACTGCAGGGCACCCAGGTCGAGCTCCGGGTACCACGAGCAAGCGACGCGGAGGGCAGTCTCACCACACGGGCAGCAGAGACCGCCACTGCTGATCCTCTTGCCGCGCCCTTGAGACGATCGCTGATGGTGAGAAGGTATCCGCAACTCCTTCGCCAGGCCACAGGGTCCTGAAGAGCTGGGTAGCTACATCAGGAATGTCAGATAGATTGCGATCTATGGCGCGCATATGAGACACCCGCGCGTTGAGCGCGACCAGATGGTCATTGGGCGTCCATGCCACGGCAAGATCCGCTTGGCCTTGGTCCTTGCGGCGCGCGTCAACCTTCTTGACAGCGTACTTCTGTGAGTCCGGAAAAGGCCTAAGGAAAAGAATCCGGAAGGAAAACAATCCGGAAGAAAAAGAGACCGGAAGAAAAGATAGCGAAAAGAAAATGGGAACGGAGGAAAAAAGCTTTGTAGGCAATAGTCAAAGTACGCGAAGGAAAGGGACTCACGGTAGGCAAGCGCGTCAGGCCTGCAGGATCAGCTGGTTGCACTTTTGTGCTCCTCCTCCAGCCGCGCGGCTTTCTCCTCAGCACCCTTCCGGGCCTTGGCCAGCTCCTCCAGCTCAGCAAGCACCACGTTGGAATTACCGGCGTCCTCCGTAGCCTCCTCCATCTTGGTCTTGCCACTTGGCCGCTTCGAGGGCCTTGGCATGGTCGGCCCCAGCTGAATGAGCTGGGACTTGAGCTCCTGGTGGCTGGTCTTGAGGGCGCCAGCTCCTCCTTATGCTGCCGGATGAGCTGGTCCTTCTTCCCTGCAACCCGGAAAAGAAGATGTTAACAAGATTATGCTAGTAAACATGAGAAGGAAACCAAGGTAACAGGAGAAAGGAGAAAAATTGTACGTTGGGCGGTGGCGAGCTGCTCCTTGAGATCGTTGATGGAAGCTTCCGGGATCACTGTTAAGCAGAAATTGCGAATGTCAGGAAGAAAAAAGGTTTTCGGTATGAAATATGCCGGCAGAACAAAGATTTACCTTGGCACTTGTCGTGTGCCTCAGCGAGCTCCCGATGCTCCCATAAGAGCTCCTCAAAGAGGGCCTTCCGAGCGTCAGCCGTGAGCTGTTCAGAAAGAAGAAATGAGTTAAGTTTTGCGCTAAGAACAAACTTAACCCGAAACTCGGGGACTGGCAGTGCCGGTTTTGCGCTAAGTTTTTAAGTTAAGTTTTGCGCTAAGAACAAGGTTCTTAACCCGAAACTCGGGGACCTGCCGGCTTTGCGCTAAGTTTTTAAGTTAAGTTTTGCGCTAAGAACAAGGTTCTTAACCCGAAACTCGGGGACTGGCAGTGCCGGTTTTGCGCGTTTTAAGATAAGTTTTGCGCTAAGAACAAGGTTCTTAACCCGAAACTCAGGGACTGGCAGTGCCGGTTTTGCGCTAAGTTTTTAAGTTAATTTTTGCGCTAAAAGCTGCGCTCTCACCACAAAACTCGGGGACTGGGAAGATAGACAAGAGAGAAGCCGGCATGAAACTAAGGAAAAGATAGAACAAAGCCGGAAATGAAGAAACCGGTAAAGATTGAGAAAAGTTAGAAAAACGTACCATCAAGTTGTTCGTGGCATCATACCACGCGCTGTCGAGCTTTTTCACGGCGCCGGAGCCGCATGAAGTGCTCCTCGGACGACCGGTCCCCAACCGGATCAGGTGCCGGCAGCCTGTCCTTGCCCAAGCCGCGGGTCGCCGGAGTCATGTCCGCGGCGTTCCACTTCTGGGCGTAGGGCAGGAGATGCCCCAGGTCCCGGCCTTGGCGTTGGAACTCAGTGATACGGCCAAGAAGACCGGTGGCCTTCGTGGCGGTATCCCTGGCGGCCTTGGAGACGTGCAGCACCAGGCTGCTGGCCGACGGAAGGGGCGCTGGAGGCCGTCGCCTTCCCCTTGATGCTTGGAGGTCTTGGGCGGCGGCGCGCAGGAGCGGCCCCGAGAGGTTTGGCGCGAGGAGCACCTGGCGGCGGCATGAGGATGGTTCGTGGAGACGGGGAGCACTGGGCGCGTCACCCGGGTTGGAGACCTTCCGGCGCGGATTCCGCGGAAGTTGCTTTTTCAAGGACGGGAGGAGCGAGGCTCCGCCCGCCCGGCAGCTTCTTCTTCTTCGGCGCCGATGTTGCTGGCGCCGGTATCCTGGTTCTCTGGAGGAAGGAAGATCCTCCTCCGTGCGGTGATCTGATGATGAAGGGGCCGCACGCCCCGAACTTGTTGTGCCCCCCGAAAGGGAGGCAGAGGTGTTACCGGCACCAGTGGTGCCGGGCTTGAGCGAGGAGGAGGGGTTGAAGTCCTTGCGGATCTTCAGAGCCCGATGGCCTTGGGCCAAGCTTGAGCGCAGGGCTGAGAAAAAGAAAGAAAGATGGTTGGAAAAAGCAACCGGAAAAAGAACTTGGTGAAAAAGAGGCAAGCCGAAAATGAGTAACTTACCCGGAAGAGGTTGGCATCGCTTGCGCGTAGCGACGCATGCCCACTTCCTTCTCCCCCACGGGCTCCGTCCGGAAGCGCTTGGAGGGAGGGCCTGGCTGGCGCCGGCATCAGATGCCGGCTGCTTGTTCTTTTGGCCCTGGGCCATGAGCTTGTCCACAAACTCGGAGCCGGCCTCGGCGCGCAGGGGCGGCACGCGCTCATGGATCTATGAATTGAGTTTGGCTAAGAAGCAATTCGCAGGAAAGCGATAACGGAAAGGTAAAAGAAACCGGAAAAGAAAATACCTCAAGCATGGTCAGGTCATCTGAGGACCCGGTTGGCTTTGGCGGAGACCGGCCAAGGTGCGCAGCCGGGGTCTTGCCCATCTTCAGATCCTTCCAAAAGATGTAGGGATCTGGGTCGAAGGAGTCGAGGGCGCGCTTCCGGCAAGCTCCTCGCCGCTCTGCTTCAATGAGGGGGAAGCGGTCCTTGGCCTAAAACATGAAAAAAGAAGGTTAACAAGAGCAGAAAGTCGCCGGCAAAAACAACCCTAATCGCATAATCCCTTACTTCTTGGGTCGGAGGGTTAGTAGTGCTGAGAGGAAGGAGGCCCCATTCCCAGTCAAATGGCATAGCAGTTTGGCAAATCTGCTTAGCCTTGCGAACGACGTCCTTCTTGCTAAGCGGACGGCCTGTGATCTTGGTAGGATCGCATGGGCCGTACATCTCGCTCATCCTATGCGCACGGCGCTTCAGAGGAAGCACCCGGCGTGAGATAAAGGTGCGGATGATATCATCCGAGCAGATGTTGGTCTCCTTCTTCAAAGAAGCCAAGAAGCGTACCACCCGGCTGGTTTCAGCATGATCAGTCTTCGGGTTATAGCTCCAGTTGGTCCTGCTGGGAGGCCCCGCTTGGAAAGGAGGAAGATCAATAAGATCGGCACGACCGCTGTTCTTCACGTAGAAGAAGGTCCCTTGCCATAGCCGGCATGACTCGAGACCGGAGAACTTAAAAAAGGGGCTCCCTTGACGGGAGCCGATGATGCAAGACCCGCATTGAACGGGGGGTTTGGGTTTAGGAATATCCTTGCCCTGAACGGAATTGATCCGAAGAGCAAAGAAGCGGGCAAACGTCTCACGAGTGGGACGAATGCCGATATAGGCCTCCATGAAGGTGGCGTAGCAAGAGAGGTAGAAGATGGCGTTGCCAGGAAGATGGTGAGGTTGGAGTTTGTAGAAATCTAAAAACTCACGGAAAAAAGGGGAGGCAGGAAGGCCGAAGCCACGCTCAAAGTGAGCAAGAAAGACAACATATTCGTCGGGCTTCTGGGTCCGGTTCGATTTCGTCACCCGGAATCCGGCAAGAAACTCCTTCCGGAATCCGTCGAGACCGGTATAACCAATCGATCTCGAATTCGGTAACACTGGAACCCATCCAGGCTCCGCGGGTGATTGGGGAAGGCTCCTCGCCGGAAGATTGGCTGGAGCTGCTAGAGGCTTGGCCAGAGCTACTCGCTTCTTGGCTACCGGAAGCTTGGCTAAAGCTACCGGATTCTAGATGGCCACCGGATTCTTGATGGCTACCGGATCCCTGCTGGTTGCCGGAATCGGTCTCCATCGGATCTGGAGCGGTGGATTCACCGGGAGAGGGTTACGGTGCTTGAGAGAAAGGGAAGAAGAAGATGCGGAGGAAGATTCCTCGTCAGACATTGGATGGGAAGGCGAAAAAACAGAAATCCCACACTTGGACCCCGCGTGAAGATCTACGAGTAAGAAGAAAACCAAAGAAAAAGAGGAAATAAGAACACCGTAGACCCAAGATCTGAAAAGCAAGCAAATAGCGAGCAAAGCAAGATTGGTACCAACCTTGAGCGGCGCAGTCGCTGAGGAAGGTGTTCGCCGGTGGTGGAGCGGACCTGCGCCGACGAGCACCGTCGACGGCGAGGCGGAGAAGCTCGTGAAGAAGCAAGAATGCAGCGGGCGCGGTGAAGCTGCTGCTAGAAATTCCCGCACGACGAGGTCCGGCGGAAGCACGGCGTGAGTTCGCCGGGCGCCGGAGCTGGAGCAAGCGACGGCGGACGGAGAGCGGCGGAAGCACAAAGGCGAGGAGCACTGTGCGCGAAGGATGAGGAATGCGAAGAAGAGGAAGAAGAAGGAGCAGTTGTGCTTATAAAGGAGAGAGAGGATGGGCTGAAAACCGCTGGGCCGCGGCGGTTCGCCTCGCGGGCCGCGACGGTTCGCGCCACGGGCCGCCACGTGGCAAAGAGGTACACGCGAAAAAGAGGAGGCCACACGGAGGCGCACACGGGATCCGAAGCGGTTAGTGGGATCCGCAGTGGTGCATTAAATGGGCGCGCGGGAGTCGAAGCGAAGTGACAACTGACACTGCCACGACAGTCACAGTGCGCATGTCACTGACAGGCGCGGGGCCCAAAATATTCTCGACACCGCCGAGGAAGTATTTAATGACCATAGATGCCGGAGGATAAGACACCGGATAACACCTAAGGAGAAGAGATAGCGATGATCTGGGCAAAGATGCCGGATCCAAGCCTAAGGCCGGATAGATTAAACCGGTATCCTAAAAAGAAAGAACCTGGCATGGTCTGTTGGATAGGATCCGCCAGACTATACCAGCTTCGGGGACTAATGTTGGGGGGATGACCCCCGGTATGCCAAAGGCATGCCAAACCGGATGGTTTGAGCCATCAAGATACCGGTTTAATGTTCGAACCGGAACCTAAGGATAAGAGTTTAGCTAAGTGGAGCTAAGCCGGTATCCCCAAGAGGGGTATACCGGAACCAGGTAAGAAGATACCGGACCTCCGGAAGGACGAGCAGGTCGGCAGGACTGGTCAAAGATTCTCTCCAGAGCTAGAAGACAAAGATGAGCTAAGCAAAGTAACTTTAGACGAAGGGCTGACGATAAAGAGAAGGATGACGGTCAAAGAAGCCGGAGGACGTCAGCATCCCTGATTAAAGAGGACTCCGGTGTCTTCTATGATTAAAGTAGCTTTGTAAAGTAGTTTGTCTAGTCAAAGATGCCATTAGGGTTTCTTCCAGTGTAAGCCACCCTCTCCCCTATATAAGGGGGGGGTAATCCTACAGGGGCGAGACCACAGAGAGATCAGTGAATAGAACTTGTAACCATGTTGAGATCAATGAAGCTAGCGATCTAGTAAAGAGTTCTTCCTCTTGTCTCTCTTCTTGTTTACCGACCTTTGGTTGTGTTCTTGAGGAAAGCATCCGGAAGTTCTTCCCATCTAATCGCAAACCCTCCCCCGAATCCTCTACGTCCATTCGGCCCCAACTTAAGCCATCCTATGGCATCTGTCCGTTCACCACGACGACAATGGAGCTGAAAACTCATGCTTGATGCCCTCATCATCAACAAATTCTTGCATAGTGTAGTTCTTGAACGCGGTGCCATTGTCGGTCCTTATCGCCTTGATCTCAGATTCATACATACGTTGAGCCTTCTTGGCGAAGATGATGAACTCTCTATAGGTCTCATCCTTAGACTTAAGGAGAAATACCCAAGAGTATCTTGAGTAATCATCAACAATGACCAGTCCATACTTGCTCCCACCAAGAGTATCATAATGTGATGGCCCAAAGAGATCCAAGTGAAGGAGCTCCAAAGGCCTAGATGTGGTGACGATACTCTTGATAGGATGACTCTTCTTGAGTTGCTTTCCGGCTACACATGCACTGCATACACGATCTTTCTCAAAAGAAATGCCGGTTAGTCCAACAATGTGCTCACCCTTTAGGAGTTGTTTAAGATTTCTCATATTGACATGACCAAGGCGGCGATGCCACAAGCCAACCTTCGTCGTGTTTGGCCGCCATTAGACATGTGGAGGGAGAGGGGATCTCTTTCGAGAGGTCAACCACGTAAAGGTTATTCTCCACATATCCAACAAGGACCAATTTGAGGTTATCACTCCTAAAGACTTTCACACAAAAATTAGTAAAATATGAATTATAGCCGGCATCTGCAAGGTGATATATAGAAAGAAAATTATAGCCAAGGGATTCAACAAGCATGACCGTCTCAAGGCACAAGTCCTTAGAGATTGCCACCTTGCCATACCCAAGTACCTTTCCCTTTGAATTGTCACCAAAGGTGATGCTTGACTTTTTGTTAACATCTTCTATGAATTGGTCAAGCACACCTCTTCCTCCGGTCATATGATTGGTGCATCCACTATCAAACACCCATTTTGGACCACCGGAGGAATACCCCTACAAAATCAAGTAGAGGTTTTAGGAACCCATCGATTAATGGGTTCCTTTGTAATGGCAATAAGATCTTTTGGTACCCAAATTGAGTACCCTCTATAAGCATAGCCATTACGAGGACCAACATATTTAGCATAAACATCACCATAATAATCAACAAATAAATCATAGTGATTGTTAGGCCCCGTGCGGTCACCACTAGTGGCTTTGCCCTTTGAGGCTTTGCTTTAGTGACCTTCTTGTTCTTTCTTGAGCGGGTTTCTTCTTGTAGGGCTTGTTCATACCCAAGTACATACTTTTGATTGTTCGACCTTTGCTTACTCAAAAGGTCATCCAATCCCATCTTATTCTTGGCGGTGGTGAACTTGGCTAGTTCCTTTGTCAACCTAGCATTTTCCTCAAGAATAGTTGCTTGCTCACAAGCCGATTCATTAGGATGATAGTTGAGACCATATTTGGTCACCAAAGATTCAAGATATGTATTGGTCTCAACATGCAAAGATAGTTCCTCTTGCAAACGAACATGTTCCTCAACAAGTTTGGCATGCTCACAAGTAAATGAGGTGGAGGAACTAGCAACATTTTCAGCAATAATGGGATCATTCATTGATCCAAGAGCCTTCTTGTAGGTTTCTTGGAGTAGGTCATGGTTCTCTCCAAGTTTCTTGAGCTCATCCTTAACAAGCTTGTTAGCTTTTTCAAGGTGGTCAAGATCCCTAGTGAGAGAAGCATGAGAAACTTCAAGCTCCTTCTTTGAAGCATCGAGCTCTTGGGCCAATAATTGAGCCCTTTCAATAGTTTCTAGGTCCTTAACTTTATCTAATTCAAAAGTTTCAATTTGTTTCTTAAGGCCTTGAGATATGCACCTTTCGTTTTTCAACTCTTGTCTTAGGTGGTTGAATCTCCGTTTCTCATCTTTCATGAGAGATTCTAATTCCTCAATGGACTCGTCCCTTTCATTGAGGGAGTCCATCAACAAATCGAACTTGACAAGAGCATCACCATGTAGGGTGCATCTAACTTTGAAAAGACCCTTAAGAGCAGCCTCTTCATATTGATCAACAGTTTCATCATCAAGAACACAAGATAGAGAAGGTGGGGATTCCATTACCTTTGTTTCCCTTGCCATTAGACAAGAGCTAAAGGTCGTAGAGGAGGGAGAGTCATCGGAGTCACCATCATGAGTTGTTCTTGCCATGAAGGAAGAACCAATATCATTCGGAGTTGAGGACTCCGTGGAGTAATCCTTGGAGTAATCATATGTGAAGAGTGACCCGGGTTTGGAGAAAGCCAAACCAGCCACTCCAGCTTCCTTCTCCTCATCTCCTCTCTCTTCATCGGAAATGTACTCAGCCCCAACAAAGGCTCTTCCCTTGTTCTTCTTGTATCGTTCATTGATTGGGTTTGGCTTCAATCTTGGCTTGACCCCTTTGACAAACTTTAGTTTGTCTACACTTTTCTCATAAGGGCACTCATTTGCAAAGTGACTATCTTCATCACAATTGTAGCACGTTCTCTTCTTCTTCTTCTCATTGAAGGACATACGAACTTGTTCTACTTCTTGGCAAAGAAAGCAAAATCTGTCCCGATGTCACTAGTTGAAGTCATCTATTCATCTTCGTCGACCTCATATGCTTCTTCTCTTTCTTGGTCAGCTCTAGCCTTCAAAGCAAGGTTGTGTGAGGATCCATCGACACGGTTCATCTCCATGAGCCTTTCTCCTGTCTTGGCCATGTTGTCATTGGCTGCCACATAGGAGACTAGATCATCTGCATTCAGACCAGCTTACTTTGTAAGGATTTGCAAGTTGAGTGCAAGGTTGGTGTCCTTTTGTTTGACAACAATCATGGCAATGACCTTGGACTTTATGAATTCTTTATTTATTTCAAACCCATCATTGTATTTTTCACATCCAAGGCCCTTGACCTTTACTCTAAGAGCACCAAGCCTTCCATAGGCATCGGCCAAGGATTCTCCTTCTCTAATCATGAACATAGTTGCCTCTGTCTTTGCTGACTCATAGAGAGATGCTTGGATCAGATTGGTTCCCTCTTGAAGTACTACAATCCGATCCCAAAGCTCTTTAGCGGAGTCAATGTCATTGACTTGATCAAGGAGCTTGCGGTTGATGCCACTTCTAATCTTGTCACATGCAGAGGCATTGAGTTGGCGGTTGTAGAACTCAGTGGAGGTTAGCCTAATGGGATCTTGTGGCTTCCGGTATCCATCAACGATGATCTCCCACATCTCCACACTGCAGCTGCGAATATGAGACTCCATAGAGGATTTCCAAAAAGGAAAGTGAGTTCCATCAAAATGGGGAACATTCCCACTATGGTTTATATGAGGCATGGGTGAAGTGTTTTTGGGATAGTCATGATTGACTTCATGGAAACCTTCCGGAGGGACCGAAGCCCCACTAGAAGTCCCACTAGTCAGGTTTTTAAGCATGGCACTCATTTGTGCCATTTGCTTTGAATCTGGATTTCATCTCCTTAACCGAAAGGTTAGAATCTTCATCCAGACCCTCGAATAGTTTATCCATCTCACTCTTAAGGCTGTGAAGCCCTTAAAAAGAGTCCAGGCTCTGATACCAATTGAAAGTTCAGAGATGGTAAACCTAGAGGGGGTGAATAGGTTTCTACAAATTTTAATTCTTTCTTTGCAATATTAGGCTTTGCGGAATATAAAGGTGAGCCTAATGCAAACTAGGTGAGGCACCCTATATGTTGATACAAGTAACTCGAGCACGAAGGCTCTCACATGCAAATATAACACAAGTAAAGAGTTCGATTAGGGATAACCGGTAGCACACGGAGACGAGGGTTTATTCCCGTGTTCCCTTCCTTTGCAAGAAGGTACGTCACGTTTGGAGGGGTGGAGGTCCCATGAAGGATTATCCAACACCACGAAGGCTCACCCTATTCTCCGGAGCCTATCCCACGAAGGAATAGCTCACTCACTTGTGGTAGACTTTGAGGCAGCCTCCAAACCTTCACAATCTTGTCAGGAGCAAATCCACAGCCCGGATGCTTCCGGACCTCTTTTGCCCACCTAGGGTTTCCAAGGAACCCTAGAGAGCAAGTATCTCGATGAATACAAGGGGGAACAAGATTTGGCTTGGTGGAACTATAGATCAGGGCCTCCTCTATCTTTTCCCCGGAGGGATTCGAGTTTGGGTGGAGGAGGAGGGAGATCTGAGGCTTTTGGTGTTTCTATCAATGGAGTATGAGAGAGAGAGCTCAAGAACAATTTGTAATGTAGTGCCTAATTTTTCAGAGGTAGGAGAAGGGGTATTTATATGGTCACTTGAAATCTGGCCGTTGCAACTTGTCCACCTCAGCAATTCTTCGAGGAGCCCGGTCAACCGGGCCTAGGGCCGGGCCATCCGGCGCAGGAGCCGGTCCAACCGGGCCACAGGCCGGACCGTCCGGTACAAACCGGGTTTGGCGCCAGGCCATGACCGGGGCGGGTCTTGGTCGCGCAGTACATGCCTCCGGTTGCCGCCGTAGCAGGAGTCGGTCCGCGCTGGGGCATCTGGTCCATAGCCCGGTCCGACCGGGTGTCATACCGGACCAGTCCGGTCCAATCCGGGCGGCTGGCCGGGGGAGCACCGGGCGAAGGGGAAAACTCCCCTGGATGGTGCTCGGTGTGCACCGGTCCAGGGGCCGGTCGGCGCCGGGCCATCCGGTGCCAGGGCTTGTCCAACCAGACCACAAACCTGCCTAAGGTTGGAAAGCCTTTTTTCATTTTTGTCAAAGTGGGGGGGGTCTCCCTTTACCTTCTTGTTCCATTGATACACCATTATGCCTATTTGGCTAATACCTGGGAATAATCTCATAGACATGTATTAGTCCAAATACTCTAGCAACGGTGTCATTGTTACCAAAATAATGGATAAGGGTAAAATACCCTTACATCTAGGAACGGAGGGAGTGTAATTTAGTTTAGTATCCGCTCAGAAGGTCTTGATCATCCATGCTTGCACCCTCTGATCTGCAAGAGAGGCCAACTAGTCACCACATAGCGAGAGACCAGTTGCATGCGGTTTGGTGGCTGCACGATGATGTTGGAAGAATTTCTCCGAACCACTTGACGAAAGCTTTAGGGATCATGAGCCGGCCGAAGGTGGGCTTGAAGATGATGAGGAGGAAGTGGTCCGGCCCTACACGTCGTCGTGGAAGTGGCCGACGTTAGCCGGCCTTCCACGACGCTTCTTCGCCGGTCCCTCGCCGGGAACCTCAGCAGGTGACCCAAGCATGATCTTCTCAGTCTGCCACAAGAACACATGCCATTAGAGGTGTGCCTGCTCACAAGTAGTTTAGATGAAAACGGACATTGATAACATTAGTAAGGCCTCATACATTGCCTCACACGGCAGGCATAGAAAGTGTCCACAAACTAAGTGTAGTGTGCAATGACTGTGGCACACATGACTAAGTTTGAGGCCACCACCTAGCCTTCCATTGTGCCTTTGTTGAATCATTGGCCAACGCAAATGAGGCCTCATACATTTGGTCACATGGCAGGCAGAGGGACTGTCCCCAAACTAAGTCTAGTGTGCAACGAATATGGCACACACGACTAAGTTTGAAGGCAGCACCTTGCCTTCCATTGTGCCTTTGTTGAATCATTGGCCAATGCACTAGACAAACAAAAACGAGGCCTCATATCTAGAATCACACGACAGGCAGAGGGACTGTCCCCAAACTAAGTCTAGTGTGCAACGAATATGTCACACATGACTAAATTTGAGGGCAACACCCTGCCTTCCGTTGTGCCATTATTCAATCATTGGCCAATGCAGAACTGAAGAAGCAGAAACTGAAGGGATTCGTAGCATAGAAAACAAAAAATTTCCTACCGCGAGAACGCAATCCAAGCTAGGATGCAATCTAGAAGACGGGAGCAACGAGGGGATGAACGAGACTAACCCTTGAAGATTTCCAAAGCCTACAAGAGGAGGCTCTCATTGCTGCGGTAGACGATCAATTGCCACTTTCAAAAGCGCGTAGAAGATCTTGACGGTGCCACAATCGGGCAACACCTCCGTACTCGGTCACACGTTCGGTGTTGATGAAGACGACGTCCTTCTCCCCGTTCCAGCGGGCAGCGGAAGTAGTAGATCCTCCTCGGAATCCCGGCAGCACGACGGCGTGGTGGCGGTGGTGGTGGAGAACTCCGGCAGGGCTTCGCCTATGCGTTGCGGGAGTAGTATGTGGAGGAGGGGCGCTAGGGTTTGGGGAGAGAGAGGGGGTAGGGCGCTGGCCATGGGCAGCCCTAGGTGGTGCGGCCAAGAGTGGCTGCCCCTCCCTCTCCTCCTCATTATATAGGTGGAAATCCCCAAGAGTTGTAGTCCAAGTCTTGAATAAGACCCCAACAACAAAACCTCCCAAAAGTGGGAAACCTACTCAAGGAGGGAGTCCTACCCAAGGTGGGACTCCCACCTTTCCTTAGGTGGGGTGGCCGGCCACCTATGGTGGAGTCCACAGGGACTCCACCCCCTTAGGGCTGGCCGGCCATGCTAGGTGGAGTCCCTCCGGGACTCCACTTTCCATGGTGATTTCTTCCGTTTTCTAGAACCTTCTAGAACTGCCATAAATGCGGATCATTTCCAAACTTGGAATATGACTTCCTATATATGAATCTTATTCTCCGGACCATTCCGGACCTCCACGTGATGTCCTGGATCCCATCCGAGAATCCGAACAAAACTTCGAACTCCATTCCATATTCCATATCTACTTAAACGACATCAAACCTTAAGTGTGTCACCCTACGGTTCGCGAACTATGACATGGTTGAGACCTCTCTCCGACCAATAACCAATAGCGGGATCTGGAGATCCATAATGGCTCCCACATATTCAACGATGACTTTAGTGATCGATTGAACCATTACATACGATACCGATTCCCTTTGTCACGCGATATTTTACTTGTCCGAGGTTTGATCATCGGTATCTCTATACCTTGTTCAACCTCGTCTCATGACAAGTACTCTTTACTCGTACCGTGGTATGTGGTCTCTTATGAACCATTCATATGCTTGCAAGCTATTAGACGACATTCCACCGAGAGGGCCCAGAGTATATCTATCCGTCATCGGGATGGACAAATCCCACTGTTGATCCATATGCCTCAACTCATACTTTCCGGATACTTAATCCCACCTTTATAACCACCCATTTACGTAGTGGCGTTTGATGTAATCAAAGTACCTTCCGGTATAAGTGATTTACATGATCTCATGGTCGAAAGGACTAGGTAACTATGTATCGAAAGCTTATAGCAAATAACTTAATGACGTGATCTTATGCTACGCTTAATTGGGTGTGTCCATTACATCATTCATATAATGACATAACCTTGTTATTAATAACATCCAATTTTCATGATCACGAAACCATGATCATCTATTAATCAACAAGCTAGTTATACAAGAGGCTTACTAGGGACTCCTTGTTGTTCACATAACACACATGTATCAATGTTTCGGTTAATACAATTATAGCATGGTATGTAAAAATTATCATAAACTCAAAGATATATTATAATAACCATTTTATTATTGCCTCTTGGGCATATCTCCAACAGTCTCCCACTTGCACTAGAGTCAATAATCTAGTTTACATTTGTAAAGATATAACACCTTGGCCTTCCGGTGCTTTATCATGTTTTGTTCACGGGAGAGGTTTTAGTCAACGGATCTGACATGCTCAGAAACGTATGTATTTTGCAATTCATTTGCGTCTCAACGCATCACTCATTTTCCAAATGAGTCGGCATTAAATATGTTTGGTCTTCTGGTGGAACCTTAATTCCGCGGTCTGAAATATGTCACTAATATTGTCATATACAATATAGCTTCAAAGTTCTGACACTATCGGAACTACACCAAGTTCTCAAAGAACCTCTTGACTTAACATCCTCAGTCATTTTCAAAACAATGACATACTCTGCCTTCGTTTGTAGAATCCGTCACAATATTTAGAACTCTTCTAAATCTAGCATAGACAACTTCTATCTTGTTGTGCTACCTTTTAAACAACACTTAGTCTAATTTGAGATTGAATTTTTTTTTATATGTGACAAAACAAATATCGGTGCAACACCTTACAGCGATTTGTTTGTCATTTCTCCATACAAAACTATATATATATATATCCTTGGTTCTTCTTAAGTGCTCAAGAATATTCTTACTGTTTTTCAATGATCATCACATGAATCATTCTGGTACATGCTCATAACACTTTTAGAGCACAGGACATCTGATTGTGTACATATTATTCGTGATCTATAATCACTCATGTGTTTTTACTCATTGAGTGTCAGATACACTCAAGTCTTGTCAAACCTTCACATGACAAGAACATTTTCTTAATATTTCTATATTGAACTACTTCAATATCCATTCTATGTACTTTGACTTAAACTTATTATGTGTTTCAATCTATCTTCATAGATCTTGACACTAAATTTGTTTCAGTCCATATCCTTTCATTGAAGTTAATTTCTCAATGAAATCTTTTAATCAAGTATATAATTACATCATTTATAACCAACTATATGTCATCTACATAAGTATTATAAATATGTCTCAGCGCTCCCACTTAATTTCTTGCAAATGCAAGCATATTCATCGTTTCTGATGAAATCAAAAAAAAACTCTTTGACTATTTCATCCGGTGAAGATTCCAATTCCGCGATACTTACTTCATCCAATTGAAGTTTGTATACTTATCTAGTATTCCATGGACTAGCAAAACTCTTGGTTGTATCTTGTATACACCTTTAATACACTCTTCTGATAAGAAATGTATTTTGCCATCCTACTAGCATATCTCATAAAAGAAATATGTAGTGATTACTAGAATAATCCACATAGACTATAAGAATTGCTACGGAAGATCTAATCTTATCGTAGTCAACTCTTTGAACTTTGTCGTAAACAACTTTTCGACAAGTCGAGCTTCTTCAAGGATATTTCATCCAAGTCCATCAATTTTATAGATCCATTTACTTTCAAAAAGTATTCATCTATCTTGGATTTCATGGCGTATAGCCATTTTAACGGAGTCAGGGCCCATCATAACTTCTTTGTTTGTAGTTGGTTTATCATTGTTCAAAATCAATCCTTTGTCCACAAATCATTTATTTGATCACAAAGTAAACCATACCTACAAGGTTCAATATGTACTTAGATCTCCATGGCTAAAACACTTTGTAGTCATGGGAGCCATGATCGTCGTGGCCGCTTCCGGAACTAATTTCCGATGCTGCGCTACTCTGATCATTATGCTCAGGTTCACAAACCTTATCAAGTTCTATTGTCCTCCCACTCAAATACTTCGCTAGAAAACAATTTCTTGGAAATAAGCAAGTAATATTAACAAACACTTTTGTCTTTTACTTCATAGTGGAAAGAATTCCCAATCAATTCTTTGGGATAACCAACAAAGACATTCATCCGATTTTGGTTGTAAACTCTTAGACCAAAATTTAAAGAAAGGACTATTAGGGTTTATACCCATGCCATAACTTGTATGGTGTCATTTCAACGGATCATGATGATGCTCTATTTAGTGTAAAAGCGGTAGTCTCTAAAGCATAATCCACAAAAATATAATGGCGTCATTAATATTTTATGTCATCATTAATCCAACAAGGTTTGGATACATCTCTCGGATACTATATCATCATTATGATACTCCAAAAAATGTGAGTTGTAGAACAATTTCATGACTCTCTTAGATGTTCGCTAAAACTCGTAATTCAAATATTTCCACTATGATCCAATCATAGATATTTGACTTTTCTATTATGATGATTTCCACCTCATGCTAAAATTTATTTGAATCAATTCAAAAGTTTCAAACTTCTTCCTTATCGAATATATCCACATATATATACTCAATTCATTTTTGGAAGTTTTTATGAAGTAGAAGAATCTCCTGCACACAACTATGCCTAGTGAACCACATATATCATCATGTATGTTTTCACTAAGTTAGTTGCCCGTTCAACTCTTGGCCTATGAACGGTATTTTAGTCATTCTCTTTTTAAAAAAGATTTGCAAGCATCAAACGATTCAAAAATCAAATGACTCCAAAAATCCATTTGCATGGAGTTCCTTCATGCGTTCCATTCTAGCATGACCTAAATGGCGGTTCCACAAATAAGTGGAATTCAAATCATTTTCCTTATGGCATTTTAGCGTCAGTATTATGTGTGTGTGTTTCACCATTAAGATTTATAATAACTTATCCATCGTACATGGAGTAATGTCATAATTTGAACAACTCATTGTTTTCATTTGACCAGAGCAAAATAACAATTATGAAGTTCTTTATTATAAATTCTAAGGGCTAGGTAGAATGCCAACGACAAACATGATAACACTTTATTATGTTCCAGACGTGCATTATTACCATATTCTTTATTAGTCACTTAGGCCATCATATTCTTGTATTGCGTTGTATTGTATGACATCTCATACCAACCAATCTGGTACAAATACCCAAGAATTTTATTATGTGACCAAACAAGGAATATATCCATAACATGTATATCATTTATATACATCTGAGCTAGACCTTCTAGTCTTTTCTTTCTTTCTGCCAAAATATCTTTTGTAGTTTCTCTTTTAGCTTTCCTCATTCTCAGAAAACACTTCAACATCAATAACTTCTAGGTTTGTTGGTCAAATACCAATAACCTTGAGGTTCTAACTTTGAAGTTGATCATCATATGACAAGTGTTCCGGATTTCACTATTAGTAACCTTTTAATATGATGAACAATTTCACTCATAATTTTATGCATCATATCATGACGACTTTTCGAGACCATGTCTATACATGCTAGGCTCGTAAAGTTTAACCTCAGTATTCGCATGTGCAAATCTGACTTGCACCCGTTGCATGCACTCGTAGAATCTATACCTTAGTATTCGAAACGACGAGTCTTTAGCAACGGTGCATACTAAGGACGATCACTTCATGGATATGCGAATATCGTTAGTGCCCCAATAGTTGGAGGATTGGGACGCCTTGCATCTTCAACCTTCGTACATTCCCATAAAACTTATGAGTTTATGTAGCCTCACCAAATTATATTCTATCATCTTGAAATAAGGTCTTAGATATCACATATATCTCATACCTTGATTATTTCTGAAAACTAAATTTTCAGCTCCTTACTTTTCATACAGATTTGAACTTCAAGTTTCACGGAGACAAGATAACTTTAGGTACTAATTTAAACCATACTTCTTTGAATCAACAATGTGAGGTTTACTAAAAGTTTGCAATAGGACTTAATCATTTCTTGATTCTTTAACAATACGGTACCAGTCCGTAAAGTTTATTTTCAGATTTTAACAGTATTTCTATCTCAATAACAAGACTAGCGCTTGGTAGAAAACGGATGCCAATACTACAAAATTAATTCAAAATACTACTCAGACTATGTTATGATAATTAGTTCATGTTTTAATCTAATTACTAATGAACTCCCACTTAATACAACATCCCTCATAGTTGTTAAGTGGTACACGATCCATATCCACTACACCAAAACCGATCATCACGTGAGATGATGTAGCTTCAATGGTGAACATCAACATGTTGATCATATCATCCATATGACTCGTGTTCACCTTTCGGTTTCCGTAGAAAACAATAATTTTCCTACCGCAAGACGAATAAAACCAATAGATCTAATCTATGGAACACCCAAGATCTAATCTACAAGATCAAAGCAACGAGATGGAGATGAGACTAACCCTCGAAGATTCCAAAGCCTACGAGATTAATCTCGTTGTTGGTGTAGACGATCGTCCCGGTGCTGCAATCCGGCAGCACTTCCGTACTCGGTCGCGCGTACGGTGTCGATGAAGCTCCTTCCTCTCCCGTTCCAGCGGGCAGCGGAGGTGTGGTAGATCTCCTCCAAAGTCCAGCAGCACGACGGCATGGTGGTGGAGGTGGAGGAAGAAAAGCTGCAGGGCTTCGCCTAAGCCGGAGCAGCGTATGGTGGAGGGAGAGGCGGCCAGAGGAGGAGGCAATGGATGGGGGGTGTGGCCGGCCACCCCCTCCCCTCTTTATATAGGGGGCCAGCCGGCCAAGGTGGCCCCCTTCCCATCTAGGGTTGGGGGGGCGGCGGCCAAGAGGGGGGAGAGGGCTTTCCCCTCCCCCAAGTTGATCCCCCCTAGGAAACCCTAGGGGGTTGGCCGGCCTGGGCCTTGGGGGCCATGTGCCCCTGGCCCATTAGGCCAGGGAGCATCCCCTCGGCCCATACTAGGCCTCCTAGGTCGTGGGCCCCATGGTGGACCCCTCTGGAACCTTCTAGAACCTTCCAGTCAACCACCGGAAAAATCCCGAACATTTCCGAAAACCAGAAATCAACTTCCCTTATATGAATCTTATTCTCCGGACTATTCCGGACCTCCTCGTGACATCCTGGATCACATCCGAGACTCCGAACAAACTTCGTCTCCATACCATATTCAAATCTACTTATGCGACATCGAACCTTAAGCGCGTCACCCTACGGTTCGCGAACTATGCAGACATGGTCGAGACTCCTCTCCGAGCAATAACCAATAGCGGGATCTGGAGATCCATAATGGCTCCACATATTCAACGATGACTTAGTGATCGATTGAACCATTTACATACGATGCCAATTCCCTTTGTCACACGATATTCTACTTGTCCGAGGTTTGATCATCGGTATCACCATACCTTGTTCAACCTCGTTACCGACAAGTACTCTTTACTCGTACCGCGGTATGTCATCTCTCATGATCCAATCATGTGCTTGCAAGCTATTCAGACGACATTCCACCGAGAGGGCCCAGAGTATATCTATCCATCATCGGGATGGAAAATCCACTATTGATCCATATGCCTCAACTCACACTTTCCAAATACTTAATCCCATCTTTATAACCACCCATTTACGCAATGGCGTTTGATGTAATCAAAGTACTCTTCCGGTGTAAGTGATTTATATGATCTCATGGTCAAAGGACTAAGACAACTATGTATCGAAAGCTTATAGCAAACTGAACTTAATGACTTGATCTTATGCTACGCTCATTTGGGTGTGTGTCCATTATATCATTCAACTAATGACATAACCTTGTTATTAATAACATCCAATGTTCATGATCACGAAACCATGATCATCCATTAATCAACAAGCTAGTTATACAAGAGGCTTACTAGGGACTCCTTGTTGTTTACATAACACACATGTATCAATGTTTCGGTTAATACAATTATAGCATGGTATGCAAACATAAACACAAAGATATTATAATAACCAGTTTATTATTGCCTCTTGGGCATATCTCCAACAGTCTCCCACTTGCACTAGAGTCAATAATCTAGATTACATTGTAAGGTACCTAACACCCATGGCATTCTGGTGTGGTCATGCTTTGCCCTAGGGAGAGCTTTAGTCAACGGATCTGCAACATTCAGATCTGTGTGTACTTTGCAAATCTCTACTTCACCATCTTCGATGTACTCGCGAATCGAATGAAAACGCAGCTTGATATGCTTCAGCTTCTTGTGTGACCTTGGTTCCTTTGCATTGGCGATGGCACCCGTGTTGTCACAATAAATGACTAACGGGTCC
The DNA here is from genome assembly GCA_030979885.1 of Lolium multiflorum. Taxonomy (NCBI): domain Eukaryota; kingdom Viridiplantae; phylum Streptophyta; class Magnoliopsida; order Poales; family Poaceae; genus Lolium; species Lolium multiflorum. The sequence goes on along the minus strand of CM061747.1, from coordinate 134,639,189 downwards.
AATGCACTAGGAACCACACCAAGCTCAACAATGAACCTCTTCATCCATACCGCTTCCGATGAAGCCTCTGAAGCCGCTATATATTCAGATTCTGTTGAAGATTTCGCCACCGTGCACTGCTTGGAACTGCTCCAGCTACTGCCGCACCATTCAATATAAACACGTACCCAGACTGAGACTTAGAGTCATCAGGATCGGTGTTCCAACTTGCATCGGTGTAACTGGTTACAACGAGCTCTTGGTCACCGCCATAACAAAGAAACATATCCTTAGTCCTTTTTAAGTACTTCAGGATATTCTTGACCGCTGTCCAGTGTTCCATTCCTGGATCACTTTGATATCTGCTGGTCAAACTAACAACATGTGCGATATCCGGTCTAGTACACAGCATGGCATACATGAGAGAGCCTACTGCCGAAGCATAGGGGATCTTGCTCATCCTCTCTCTTTCATCTGCCGTAGCCGGACCTTGAGTCTTACTCAAGACCTTACATGGCAACATCGGCAAGAACCCTTTCTTGCTTTCATCCATTCTAAACTTCTTTAGAATCTTGTCCAGGTATGTACTTTGTGAAAGGCCTATTAGGCGTCTTGATCTATCTCTATAAATCTTGATGCCTAAAATGTACGCTGCTTCACCAAGGTCTTTCATTGAAAAACACTTATTCAAATAACCTTTAACGCTGCTTAATAGTTCTATATCATTCCCAATCAATAATATGTCATCTACATATAATATCAGGAACGCTACAGAGCTCCCACTCACTTTCTTGTAAATACAGGCCTCACCATGAGTCCGTATAAAACCGAAGTCTTTGATCACTCTATCAAAGCGTAGATTCCAACTCCGGGATGCTTGCTTCAGTCCATAAATGGAACGCTGAAGTTTGCATACCTTGTCAGCATTTTGGATCGACAAAACCTTTGGGTTGTACCATATACAACTCTTCCTCAATATCACCATTGAGGAACGCCGTTTTGACATCCATCTGCCAAATCTCATAATCGAAAAATGCAGCTATTGCTAACAAAATCCTCACACTTTAGCTTCGCTACAGGTGAGAAAGTCTCATCGTAGTCAACTCCTTGAATTTGTCGAAACCCTTTGCGACAAGTCGAGCTTTATAGACGTAATATTACCATCAGCATCTGTTTTTCTCTTGAAGATCCATTTATTCTCGACAGCCTTGCGGCTATCAGGTAAGTCTACCAAAGTCCATACTTTGTTATCATACATGGATCCCATTTCGGATTTCATGGCTTCTTGCCATTTGTTGGAATCGGGCTCATCATCGCTTCTTCATACGTCGCAGGGTCCTCATCATTGTTGTCCACAATCATGACATTTAGACAGGGATCATACCAATCAGGAGTGGTACGTTCCCTCGTCGATCTGCGAGGTTCAGTAGCTTCCTCGTTCGAAGCTTCATGATCATCGTCATTTGCTTCCTCTCCTGTCGGTGTAGGCTGCGCAGAAACTTCTTCCGGCACTGCGCTACTCTGATCTATGAGAGAAGGTTCAGTAACCTCGTCGAGTTCTACTTTCCTTCCAGTCACTTCTTTAGTGAGAAACTCCTTCTCAAGAAAGGATCCGTTCTTGGCAACAAAGATTTTGCCTTCGGATCTGTGATAGAAAGTGTACCCAATTGTTTCTTTAGGGTATCCTATGAAGACGCATTTCTCCACTTTGGGTTCTAGCTTGTCAGGTTGTAACTTCTTTACATAAGCTTCGCAACCCCAAACTTTAAGGAACGACAGCTTAGGTTTCTTCCCAAACCATAATTCATACGGTGTCGTTTCAACGGATTTAGATGGTGCCCTATTTAAAGTGAATGCGGCTGTCTCTAATGCATAACCCCAAAACGACAACGGCAAATCGGTAAGAGACATCATAGATCGAACCATATCTAAGAGAGTTCGATTACGACGTTCGGACACACCATTGCGCTGTGGTGTTCCCGGCGGTGTCAACTGTGAAAGTATTCCGCATTTCTTTAAATGCATGCCAAACTCATAACTCAGATATTCGCCTCCGCGATCAGAACGCAGAAACTTAATCTTCTTGTTACGCTGATTTTCTACTTCACTTTGGAATGATTCCTTGAACTTCTCAAAAGTCTCGGACTTATGTTTCATAAAGTAAATATATCCATATCTACTCAGATCATCCGTGAAGGTTAGAACATAACGATAACCACCGCGCGATGCTACACTCATTGGTCCGCACACATCGGTATGTATGATTTCAAATAAGTCTGTAGCTCGCTCCATTGTACCAGAAAATGGAGTCTTAGTCATTTTCCCATTAGACATGCCTCGCATCTGTCAAGTGACTCAAAGTCAAGTGACTCAAGAAGTCCATCGGAATGGAGTTTCTTCATGCGCTTCACTCCAATATGACCAAGACGACAGTGCCACATATAAGTAGAATTATCATTCAATTTAATTCGCTTAGCATCAATGTTATGAACATGTGTATCGCTACTATCGAGATTTAACAAGAATAAACCATTCATCTCAGGTGCATGGCCATAAAAGACATTACTCATATAAATCGAACAACCATTATTCTCAGACTTAAACGAATAACCGTCTTGCATCAAACAAGATCCAGATATAATGTTCATGCTCAACGCAGGTACCAAATAACAATTATTGAGGTTTAAAACTAATCCCGAAGGTAGATGTAGAGGGAGCGTGCCGACGGCGATCACATCGACTTTGGATCCATTTCCAACGCGCATCGTCACCTCGTCTCTTGCCAGGCTTCGTCTATTCCGTTCCTGTTTCGAGTTATGTGAGCAACCGAACCAGTATCAAATACCCAGGCACTACTACGAGAACCAGTAAGATAGACATCAATAACATGTATATCAAATATACCTTTCTTTTGACGTGGCCGCTCTTCAGATCGGCCAAGTATTTGGAGCAATTACGCTTCCAGTGCCCCTTCCCCTGGCAGTAATAGCACACAGTCTCAGGTTTAGGACCAGCCTTAGGCTTCTCAGGGTGTGCTGCAACTTTCTTGCCGCCCTTCTTGAAGTTACCCTTGTTAGGCTTGCCCTGCTTTTTGAAACTGGTGGTCTTGTTGACCATCAACACTTGGTTCTCCTTCTTAATCTCTACTTCAGCAGATTTCAGCATAGAAAAGATTTCAGGTAAATCTTTATTTATGTTCTGCATGTTGTAGTTCATCACGAAGTTCTTGTAACTTGGTGGCAGTGATTGAAGGACACGATGAATACCCAGCTGGTTAGGGATCATCATCCCCAAGTCATTGAGCTTCTTCGCATGCCCGGACATGACGAGCATGTGCTCACTAACGGAGCTGCCCTCTTCCATCATGCAGGTAAAGAACTGCTTCGAGGCCTCATAGCTCTCCACGGCCGCATGAGTTTCAAAGATAAGTTTGAGCTCACGCATCATCTCACATGGGTCGTGGTGCTCAAAACGCTTTTGGAGCTCTGCCTCTAAGCTGCACAAGATGGCACACTGAACTTCGGAGTACCGAGTTGCCCGAGTCTCATAGACATTCCTAATGTCCTCGGACACTGCAGGAGGTGGTGGAGGACCTAGCGGTGCTTCGAGCACATATTGCAGGCTTCCAGGAAAATCCTCACATGACGGAACCAGTCAGTGAAGTTGCTACCATTGCCCTTAAGCTTTTCTTTCTCTAGGAACTGGTTAAAATTGATGGAGGGGGGCGCCATGATCTACAACATATTTGCAAAGAGTTTAGACTAAGTTTATGATAAATTGAGTTCAATTTTAATTCTAAAATTAACTAGGTGAACTCCCACTTAAAACAACATCCCTCGCATTGTCTTAGTGATTACACGAACCAAATCCACTACACCAAGTCCGATCTTCACGAGAAAAGATGTAGCTTCAAGGCGAACACTCAAAGTGTTCATCATATCATTCATATGACTCATGCTCTACCTTTCGGTATCCCGTGTTCCGAGACCATGTCTGTACATGCTAGGCTCGTCAAGGCAACCTTGGTATCCGCGTGTGCAAATCTGGCTTGCACCCGTTGTATGCACATGTAGAGTCTATCACACCCGATCATCACGAGATGCTTCGAAACGACAAGTCTTAGCAACGGTGCATACCAAGGATGAACACTTTATTATCTTGATATTTAGTGAGAGGGATCATCTTATAATGCTACCGTCGCGATCTAAGCAAAATAAGATGCATAAATAGGATTAACATCACATGCAATTCATAATGTGTGATATGATATGGCCTTTCTTCTTGTGCTTTTGATCTCCATCTCCAAAGCATGGACATGATCTCCATCATCACCAGCATGGCGTCAAGGTCAGTGGCGCCGCTTCATGGTTGTCCATCACTTATAGCTACTATAACAACTACTTGAAATAAAGCTATTACATGATGAATAGACACGCAGGTCTTTAACAAAAATTAAAGACAACCATTAGGCTCCTGCCGGTTGCCATAATACAATAATGAACATCTCATACATCAAATATAATCATCATCACATCATGGCCATATCACATCACCAAACCCTGCAAAAACAAGTTAGACGCCTCTAATTTGGTTTGCATATTTTACGTGGTTTAGGGTTTTCGAGTAAGATCCAATCTACCTACGAACATGAACCACAACGGTGATACTAGTGTTGACAATAGAAGTGTAAATTACAATCTTCACTATGATGGGAGAGACAGACACCCGCAAAGCCACTTATGCAATACAAGTTGCATGTCAAGCGTGGAGCAAGTCTCATGAGACGCGGTCATGTAAAGTTAGCCCGGGCCGCTTCATCCCACCATCCCGCAAGAAGCAAAGTACACAAACTAAAGCAACAAAAGCATCACCGCCCACAAAATCATTGTGTTCTACTCGTGCAACAGATCTATGCATAGACATGGCTCTGATACCACTGATGGGGTTCGTAGCATAGAAAACAAAAATTTTCCTACCGCAAGACGAATAAAACCAATAGATCTAATCTATGGAACACCCAAGATCTAATCTACAAGATCGAAGCAACGAGATGGAGATGAGACTAACCCTCGAAGATTCCAAAGCCTACGAGATTAATCTCGTTGTTGGTGTAGACGATCGTCCCCGGTGCTGCAATCCGGCAGCACTTCCGTACTCGGTCGCGCGTACGGTGTCGATGAAGCTCCTTCCTCTCCCGTTCCAGCGGGCAGCGGAGGTGTGGTAGATCTCCTCCAAAGTTCAGCAGCACGACGGCGTGGTGGTGGAGGTGGAGGAAGAAAACTGCAGGGCTTCGCCTAAGCCGGAGCAGCGTATGGTGGAGGGAGAGGCGGCCAGAGGAGGAGGCAATGGATGGGGGTGTGGCCGGCCACCCCCTCCCCTCTTTATATAGGGGGCCAGCCGGCCAAGGTGGCCCCCTTCCCATCTAGGGTTGGGGGGGCGGCGGCCAAGAGGGGGAGAGGGGCTTTCCCCTCCCCAAGTTGATCCCCCCAGAAACCCTAGGGGGTTGGCCGGCCTAGGCCTTGGGTGCCATGTGCCCCTGGCCCATTAGGCCAGGGAGCATCCCCTCGGCCCATACTAGGCCTCCTAGGTCGTGGGCCCCATGGTGGACCCCTGGAACCTTCTAGAACCTTCCAGTCAACCACCGGAAAAATCCCGAACATTTCCGAAACCCAGAAATCAACTTCCCTTATATGAATCTTATTCTCCGGACTATTCCGGACCTCCTCGTGACATCCTGGATCACATCCGAGACTCCGAACAAACTCCGTCTCCATACCATATTCAAATCTACTTATGCGACATCGAACCTTAAGCGCGTCACCCTACGGTTCGCGAACTATGCAGACATGGTCGAGACTCCTCTCCGAGCAATAACCAATAGCGGGATCTGGAGATCCATATTGGCTCCCACATATTCAACGATGACTTAGTGATCGATTGAACCATTTACATACGATGCCAATTCCCTTTGTCACACGATATTCTACTTGTCCGAGGTTTGATCATCGGTATCACCATACCTTGTTCAACCTCGTTACCGACAAGTACTCTTTACTCGTACCGCGGTATGTCATCTCTCATGATCCAATCATGTGCTTGCAAGCTATTCAGACGACATTCCACCGAGAGGAGTATATCTATCCGTCATCGGGATGGACAAATCCCACTATTGATCCATATGCCTCAACTCACACTTTCCAAATACTTAATCCCATCTTTATAACCACCCATTTACGCAATGGCGTTTGATGTAATCAAAGTACTCTTCCGGTGTAAGTGATTTATATGATCTCATGGTCAAAGGACTAAGACAACTATGTATCGAAAGCTTATAGCAAACTGAACTTAATGACTTGATCTTATGCTACGCTCATTTGGGTGTGTGTCCATTATATCATTCAACTAATGACATAACCTTGTTATTAATAACATCCAATGTTCATGATCACGAAACCATGATCATCCATTAATCAACAAGCTAGTTATACAAGAGGCTTACTAGGGACTCCTTGTTGTTTACATAACACACATGTATCAATGTTTCGGTTAATACAATTATAGCATGGTATGCAAACATTTATCATAAACACAAAGATATTATAATAACCAGTTTATTATTGCCTCTTGGGCATATCTCCAACATGTTCAACCTTTCGGTTTCCGTTGTCCCGAGGCCATGTCTGTACATGCTAGGCTCGTCAAGCAAACCCAAGTATTCCGCGTGTGCAACATGGCTTACACCCGTTGTATGTGAACGTTGAGTCTATCACATCCGATCATCACGAGATGCTTGAAGACGAACTGTGCAACGGTGCATACGAGGGGAGAACTCTTTATTATCTTGATATTAATGTGAGGGATCATCTTATAATGCTACCGTCGCGTTCTAAGCAAAATAAGATGCAAAAAGGATTAACATCACATGCAATTCATATGTGATATGATATGGCCCTTTAGTCTTTGCGCCTTCGATCTTCATCTCCAAAGCACGGACATGATCTCCATCATCAACGGGCATGATCTCCATCATCGTCGGCGTAGCGTCAAGGTCCATGGCGCCGTCTTCATGGTTGTTCACCTCATGTAGCAACTATTACAACTACTTTGAAATACTACTCAACATGAAATTTAAAAACAACCATAAGGCTCCTGCCGGTTGCCACAATACAATAATGATCATCTCATACATATTCATCATCACATCATGGCCATATCACATCACCAAACCCTGCAAAAACAAGTTAGACGTCTCTAATTTGGTTTGCATATTTTACGTGGTTTAGGGTTTTCGAGTAAGATCCAATCTACCTACGAACATGAACCACACGAACATGAACCACAACGGTGATACTAGTGTTGTCAATAGAAAGAGTAAATTGAATCTTCACTATGGTGGGAGAGACAGACACCCGCAAAGCCACTTATGCAATACAAGTTGCATGTCGAACGTGGAGCAAGTCTCATGAACGCGGTCATGTAAAGTTGACGCTTCATCCCACCATGCCACAAAGATGCAAAGTACTCGAACTAAAGACAACAAAGCATCAACGCCACAAAACAATTGTGTTCTACTCGTGCAACCATCTATACATAGACACGACTCTGATACCACTGAAGGGATTCGTAGCATAGAAAACAAAAAAATTCCTACCGCGAGAACGCAATCCAAGCCAAGATGCAATCTAGAAGACGGGAGCAACGAGGGGATGAACGAGACTAAACCTTGAATATTTCCAAAGCCTACAAGAGGAGGCTCTCGTTGCTACGGTAGACGATCACTTGCCGCTTTCAAAAGCGTAGAAGATCTTGACGGTGCCACAATCGGGCAGCACCTCCGTACTCGGTCACACGTTCGGTGTTGATGAAGACGACGTCCTTCTCCTCGTTCCAGCGGGCAGCGGAAGTAGTAGATCCTCCTCGGAATCCGGCAGCACGACGGCGTGGTGGCGGCGGTGGTGGAGAACTCCGGCAGGGCTTCGCCTATGCGTTGCGGGAGTAGTATGTGGAGGAGGGGCGCTAGGGTTTGGGGAGAGAGAGGGGGTAGGGCGCCGGCCATGGGCAGCCCTAGGTGGTGCGGCCAAGAGTGGCTGCCCCCTCCCTCTCCTCCTCATTACATAGGTGGAAATCCCCAAGAGTTGTAGTCCAAGTCTTCGAATAAGACCCCAACAACAAAACCTCCCAAAAGTGGGAATCCTACTCAAGGAGGGAGTCCTACCCAAGGTGGGACTCCCACCTTTCCTTTAGGTGGGGTGGCCGGCCACCTATGGTGGAGTCCACCTGGGACTCCACCCCCTTAGGGCTGGCCGGCCATGCTAGGTGGAGTCCCTCCGGGACTCCACTTTCCATGGTGATTTCTTCCGGACTTTTCTAGAACCTTCTAGAACCTGCCATAAATGCACCGGATCATTTCCAAACTTGGAATATGACTTCCTATATATGAATCTTATTCTCCGGACCATTCCGGACCTCCTCGTGATGTCCTGGATCCCATCCGAGACTCCGAAAAAACTTCGAACTCCATTCCATATTCCATATCTACTTAAACGACATCAAACCTTAAGTGTGTCACCCTACGGTTCGCGAACTATGCGGACATGGTTGAGACCTCTCTCGACCAATAACCAATAGCGGGATCTGGAGATCCATAATGGCTCCCACATATTCAACGATGACTTTAGTGATCGATGAACCATTTACATACGATACCGATTCCCTTTGTCACGCGATATTTTACTTGTCCGAGGTTTGATCATCGGTATCTCTATACCTTGTTCAACCTCGTCTCATGACAAGTACTCTTTACTCGTACCGTGGTATGTGTTCTCTTATGAACCATTCATATGCTTGCAAGCTATTAGACGACATTCCACCGAGAGGGCCCAGAGTATATCTATCCGTCATCGGGATGGACAAATCCCACTGTTGATCCATATGCCTCAACTCATAATTTCCGAATACTTAATCCCACCTTTATAACCACCCATTTACGCAGTGGCGTTTGATGTAATCAAAGTACCTTTCCGGTATAAGTGATTTACATGATCTCATGGTCGAAAGGACTAGGTAACTATGTATCGAAAGCTTATAGCAAATAACTTAATGACGTGATCTTATGCTACGCTTAATTGGGTGTGTCCATTACATCATTCATATAATGACATAACCTTGTTATTAATAACATCCAATGTTCATGATCACGAAACCATGATCATCTATTAATCAACAAGCTAGTTATACAAGAGGCTTACTAGGGACTCCTTGTTGTTCACATAACACACATGTATCAATGTTTCGGTTAATACAATTATAGCATGATATGTAAACATTATCATAAACTCAAAGATATATTATAATAACCATTTTATTATTGCCTCTTGGGCATATCTCCAACAGAAACATGCAAAGCAAGGAAATAGAGGCCTCATACTATGAGGACATATGGAGGAGATGTTTGATCAGAACCAATGGCATGGTCATGTTTAGTCATGCCATAGGTTCTGATCAATCATCTCCTCATACTATGATCCCATGTTATAATCATCGGCCTAGTTCAATTAGAAAGAACACAAGTAGCAGTTCAAATTGAGTACATTACGAGTGGTACATAGGGTACATTATAAATTCTACTTAGGGTACATTACAATTCTCCTACAGTACATTTAGAGCACATTCATCAGTCATCACAAATAGCCCTCATCCTCTTGAGCTTATTCTTGATTGCAAAGTTCACTTGAAGCAGATCGTATATGTCATACTGCACGTGTGCAAAGGTGACAGTGTGTGCACCGTGTTAGTACTTGGTTTATGCTATGATCATGGTCTCTTGTAGATTGCGAAGTTAACTATTGCTATGATAATATTGATGTGATCTATTCCTCCTACATATGCATGAAGGTGACAGTGTGCATGCTATGTTAGTACTTGGTTTAGTCTTTTGATCTATCTTACACTAAAGGTTACTAAAATATGAGCATTATTGTGGAGCTTGTTAACTCCGGCATTGAGGGTTCGTGTAATCCTACGCAATGTGTTCATCATCCAACAAGAGTGTAGAGTATGCATTTATCTATTCTGTTATGTGATCAAAGTTGAGAGTGTCCACTAGTGAAAGTCTATTCCCTAGGCCTTGTTCCTAAATACTGCTATTGCTGCTTGTTTCTTGTTTCTTTGCGTTACTACTGCTCGTTACTACTTTTGTGTTACAAGCTTGTTTCGGCACAGGCAAAGCACTTTTAGTGCCTTTGCTACTACTTATTCATACCACTGTATTTCACTATCTCTTCGCCGAACTAGTGCACCTATTAGGTGTGTTGGGGACACAAGAGACTTCTTGCTTTGTGGTTGCGGGGTTGCATGAGAGGGATATCTTTGACCTCTTCCTCCCTGAGATCGATAAACCTTGGGTGATCCACTTAAGGGAAACTTGCTGCTGTTCTACAAACCTCTGCTCTTGGAGGCCCAACAGTGTCTACAAGAATAGAAGCTCCCGTAGACATCAAGTACTTTTGGCGCCGTTGCCAGGGAGGAAAGGTAAAAGGCACTCATACTACGGTTCCAGTAACATACTTTTCCGCCGTTGTGTTTGTGCTCGAAGCTATTTCCTTTAGATCCTGCAATTGCATCTTTTTGTTTCTTGTTTACACTAGTTTGGCATAATGTACAAGAGTGAGCTTCTTATTCTATTTCCTGATTTGAAACATGGATTGTTTGATGCGAAAATTAAAAAACCTATGAAATCTTATTTGCATGCTGGTAGTAATATTAGTATGAACGCTTTGAACACCATTGTTGATAATGATATAGAAAGTTCTAAGCTTGGGGAAGCTGGTTTTCATGATCTTTTTAGTCCCCCAAGCATTGAGGAGAAAATTTTCTTTGATGATACTTTGCCTCCTATTTCTGATGATTATAATGATAGTGGTCTTTTGATGCCACTTACTGCGGAGAGTAAATTTTGTTGTGATTATACTATGCCTCCTACACTTGATGAGAATAATAATGATAGCTACTTCGTTGAATTTGCTCCCACTATTACTAATAAAATTGACTATGCCTATGTGGAGAGTAATAATTTTATGCATGAGACTCATGATAAGAATGCTTTATGTGATAGTTATATTGTTGAGTTTGCTCATGATGCTACTGAAAGTTATTATGAGAGAGGAAAATATGGTGGTAAAAAATTTCATGTTACTAAAATGCCTCTCTATGTGCTGAAATTTTTGAAGCTACACTTGTTTTATCTTCCTATGCTTGTCACTTTGCTCTTCATGAACTTGTTTATTTACAAGATTACCATGCATAGGAAGCATGTTAGACTTAAATTTGTTTTGAATTTGCCTCTTGATGCTCTCTTTTGCTTCAAATACTATTTCTTGCGAGTGCATCATTAAAACTGCTGAGCCCATCTTAACGGCTATAAAGAAAGAACTTCTTGGGAGATAACCCATGTGTTATTTTGCTACAGTACTTTGTTTTATATTTGTGTCTTGGAAGTTGTTTACTACTTTAGCAACCTCTCCTTATCTTAGTTTTATGTTTTGTTGTGCCAAGTAAAGTCTTTGATAGTAAAGTAAGTACTAGATTTGGATTACTGCGCAGAAACAGTTTTCTTTGCTGTCACGAATCTGGGTCTAATTCTCAGTAGGTAACTCAGAAAATTATGCCAATTTACGTGAGTGATCCTCAGATATGTACGCAACTTTCATTCAATTTGGGCATTTTCATTTGAGCAAGTCTGGTGCCCTTTTAAAATTCGTCTTTACGGACTGTTCTGTTTTGACAGATTCTGCCTTTTATTTCGCATTGCTTCTTTCGCTGTGTTGGGTGGATTTCTTTGTTCCATTACCTTCCAGTAGCTTTGAGCAATGTCCAGAAGTGTTAAGAATGATTGTGTCACCTCTGAACATGTGAGTTTTTGATTATGCACTAACCCTCTAATAAGTTTGTTTCGAGTTTGGTGTGGAGGAAGTTTTCAAGGGTCAAGAGGAGGATGATATACTATGATCAAGGAGAGTGAAAGCTCTAAGGGGATGCCCGGTGGTTCATCCCTGCATATTTCAAGAAGACTCAAGCATCTAAGCTTGGGGATGCCCAAGGCATCCCCTTCTTCATCGACAAATTATCAGGTTCCTTCTCTTGAAACTATATTTTTATTCGGTCACATCTTATGTACTTTGCTTGGAGCGTCGGTTTGTTTTTGTTTTTTGTTTTGTTTGAATAAAATGGATCCTAGCATTCACTTTATGGGAGAGAGACACGCTCCGCTGTAGCATATGGACAAATATGTCCTTAGGCTCTACTCATAGTATTCATGGCGAAGTTTCTTCTTCGTTAAATTGTTATATGGTTGGAATTGGAAAATGATACATGTAGTAAATTGCTATAATGTCTTGGATAATGTGATACTTGGCAATTGTTGTGCTCATGATTAAGCTCTTGCATCATATACTTTGCACCCATTAATGAAGAAACACTTAGAGCTTGCTAATTTGGTTTGCATATTTGGTTTCTCTAGAGTCTAGATAATATCTAGTATTGAGTTTTGAACAACAAGGAAGACGGTATGGAGTCTTATAATGTTTACCATATGTCTTTTATGTGAGTTTTGCTGTACCGTTCATCCTTGTGTTTGTTTCAAATAACCTTGCTAGCCTAAACCTTGTATCGAGAGGGAATACTTCTCATGCATCCAAAATACTTGAGCCAACCACTATGCCATTTGTGTCCACCATACCTACCTACTACATGGTATTTCTCCGCCATTCCAAAGTAAATTGCTTGAGTGCTACCTTTAAAATTCCATCATTCACCTTTGCAATATATAGCTCATGGGACAAATAGCTTAAAAACTATTGTGGTATTGAATATGTACTTATGCACTTTATCTCTTATTAAGTTGCTTGTTGAGCGATAACCATGTTTCTGGGGACGCCATCAACTATTCTTTGTTGGATATCATGTGAGTTGCTATGCATGTCCGTCTTGTCTGAAGCAAGAGAGATCTACCACCTTCATGGTTGGAGCATGCATATTGTTAGAGAAGAACTTTGGGCCGCTAACTAAAGCCATGATTCATGGTGGAAGTTTCAGTTTGGACATATATCCTCAATCTCATATGAGAATAATAATTGTTGCCACATGCTTATGCATTAAAGAGGAGTCCATTATCTGTTGTCCATGTTGTCCCGGTATGGATGTCTAAGTTGAGAATAATCAAAAGCGAGAAATCCAAAATGCGAGCTTTCTCCTTAGACCTTTGTACAGGCGGCATGGAGGTACCCCATTGTGACACTTGGTCAAAACATGTGCATTGCAAAGATCCGGTAGTCCAAGTTAATTAGGACAAGGTGCGGGCACTATTAGTATACTATGCATGAGACTTGCAACTTGTAAGATATAATGTACATAACTCATATGCTTTATTACTACCGTTGACAAAATTGTTTCATGTTTTCAAAATAAAAGCTCTAGCACAAATATAGCAATCGATGCTTTCCTCTTTGAAGGACCATTCTTTTACTTTTATGTTGAGTCAGTTCACCTATCTCTCTCCACCTCAAGAAGCAAACACTTGTGTGAACTGCATTGATTCCTACATACTTGCATATTGCACTTGTTATATTACTCTATGTTGACAATTATCCATGAGATATACATGTTACAAGTTGAAAGCAACCGCTGAAACTTAATCTTCCTTTGTGTTGCTTCAATACCTTTACTTTGATTTATTGCTTTATGAGTTAACTCTTATGCAAGACTTATTGATGCTCGTCTTGAAGTACTATTCATGAAAAGTCTTTGTTTTATGATTCACTTGTTTACTCATGTCATTACCATTGTTTTGATCGCTGCATCCACTACATATGTTTACAAATAGTATGATCAAGATTATGATGGCATGTCACTTCAGAAATTATCTTTGTTATCGTTTTACCTGCTCGGGACGAGCAGAACTAAGCTTGGGGATGCTTGATACGTCTCCGACGTATCGATAATTTCTTATGTTCCATGCCATATTATTGATGATACCTACATGTTTTATGCACACTTTATGTCATATTCGTGCATTTTCTGGAACTAACCTATTAACAAGATGCCGTGCTAGTTCTTTGTTTTCTGCTGTTTTGGTTTCGAAATCCTAGTAACGAAATATTCTCGGAATTGACGAAACGAAGACCCAGGTTCCTATTTTCACCGGAAGCATCAGAACACCGGGAAGGACCGGAGGGCACTGGGCCCCCAGACCATAGGCCGGCGCGGCCCAGGCCCTGGCCGCGCCGCCATATGGTGTGGCCACCCCTTCGACCCTCCTGCGCCGCCTCTTCGCCTATATAAAGCCCCCGTCGCGAAACCCCTGGGGCGAAAAAACCACGATACGAAAAACCTTCCAGAGCCGCCGCCATCGCGAAGCCAAGATCTGGGGGACAGGAGTCTCTGTTCCGGCACCCTGCCGGGGAAGTGCCCCGGAAGGCTTCTCCATCGACACCGCTGCCATCTCCACCGCCATCTTCATCACCGCTGCTGCTCCCATGAGGAGGAGTAGTTCTCCATCGAGGCTCGGGGCTGTACCGGTAGCTATGTGGTTAATCTCTCTCCTATGTACTTCAATACAATAATCTCATGAGCTGCCTTACATGATTGAGATTCATATGATGATGCTTGTAATCTAGATGTCACTATGCTAGTCAAGTGAGTTTTACTTATGTGATCTCCGGAGACTCCTTGTCCCACGTGTGTAAAGGTGACAGTGTGTGCACCATGTGGGTCTCTTAGGCTATATTTCACAGAATACTTATTCACTGTTGAATGGCATAGTGAGGTGCTTATTTATATCTCTTTATGATTGCAATGTGTTTGTATCACAATTTATCTATGTGCTACTCTAGCAATGTTATTAAAGTAGTTTTATTCCTCCTGCACGTGTGCAAAGGTGACAGTGTGTGCACCGTGTTAGTACTTGGTTTATGCTATGATCATGGTCTCTTGTAGATTGCGAAGTTAACTATTGCTATGATAATATTGATGTGATCTATTCCTCCTACATATGCATGAAGGTGACAGTGTGCATGCTATGTTAGTACTTGGTTTAGTCTTTTGATCTATCTTACACTAAAGGTTACTAAAATATGAGCATTATTGTGGAGCTTGTTAACTCCGGCATTGAGGGTTCGTGTAATCCTACGCAATGTGTTCATCATCCAACAAGAGTGTAGAGTATGCATTTATCTATTGTTATGTGATCAAAGTTGAGAGTGTCCACTAGTGAAAGTCTATTCCCTAGGCCTTGTTCCTAAATACGCTATTGCTGCTTGTTTACTGTTTCTGCGTTACTACCTGCGTTACTACTGCTGTGTTACTACGCTTGTTTCTTGTCCTGGGCAAAGCACTTTTCTGGTGCCTTTGCTACTACTTATTCATACCACCTGTATTTCACTATCTCTTCGCCGAACTAGTGCACCTATTAGGTGTGTTGGGACACAAGAGAATTCTTGCTTTGTGGTTGCAGGGTTGCATGAGAGGGATATCTTTGACCTCTTCCTCCCGAGATCGATAAACCTTGGGTGATCCACTTAAGGGAAACTTGCTGCTGTTCTACAAACCTCTGCTCTTGGAGGCCCAACACTGTCTACAAGAATAGAAGCTCCCGTAGACATCAACAGTTCAATCTACGAAGGATCTACCGCGATTGGAGATTAGAGTAACAGATCTAAGCAATCCGAGTCCGTGAATAGCAAGAACTGGACAAGAACAACAAGAAATGGCGACGAACACCTTGCAAACATCTATCCGAACCCTATCCTAATGGAAACCCTACCAGATCTAATGTGCATGTCGTTGCAAATTCCCGAGCATGGCCTGTTCTGGCACAACGAGTAAGAAGGTGAGAAGCAGAGGTTGTTACCGCCATTGTTCTGGCTGAGGAGAAGGTCGAGTTTGCGGCAGAACTCGAGATGCCGATGAAGACTATGGAGCAGGTTGCGGCCGATGTCGCAGTGCTGCTCGCCGATGTCTCCTTGCCGGTACCGGAGCTCCTCCTTGCGGCGGTGCGGCGGATTGGTCGGCGGGAGGGGAACCGCCTGGTGATGTGACAGTTTTGGGGTGGTGAGAGTGAGGTCACGAGTGAGAGGAAGGAGAGGGGAGCGGTGAGGCTAATTATGGCGCGTGTTCCCGAAGGGACGCGGTGTTTCCGTCTCCCTTCCCCACGCGTGCAACCTTCTGGCCACAATGGGCCTGGCTCCAGAGAAACTGCGATTCCGGACGTTCCTCCATGGCTTGTCCCAGAGGTTCTTTGAGAACCGGTTCACGCAACAACGCGGCAGCCTGCATGCAACCTAACAGACCGCAAGTTGTGTTGAAATATTGGGTCCACTTTTAGTGGCCCACATTAGATTTCAGATTTCCCTATAAATCTCAAAGCCCACATTGTGGCAGCCCATGTGAGTTTGAGCCCAAGTGGGTGGCAGCTCACTAGGGAGTGGCAAGAGGTGGGAAGTTTAGTCCCACATGGAAAGTTGGGAGGAAGTTAGACCACCTTATAAGGTGGGTTGTTCCACCACTAGTAAGTGAGTGAGAAGAGGAGTGGTTCACGCGCGCTCCTCCTCCTCCTCGCTCGCTCGTCTCGACATGACATGACACATCACGACGCGCGCCGCGCTCGTGGTGAGTGGATTGAGCCTCGAGCCAAGATTTTCCTTACGTTTTGCAGCTCAGGAAAACGAACAGAGTCCTAGACGGACGCGTCGCAGTTAGTCGGTTCGGGTCGCTCCCGGACCGTGGGCTATCTGTAACCGACTCGAAACGTGTGTGCGATGTGGGCGTGGCCCACGTTGCCTAGGGTTTCCTGGGCCTATATAATCTCTTGCCCGGATACCGCAGAAACACATCTAATACACGAGTTAGGGTTTTGCCACCTCTCTCTGCTTGTGCTGCCAACGTAGTCTACTCCATCCCGCGCGCCGGTGAACGGGAGAGCAAGTCTCCAGAACCGCTCGCCCTTGCGATACGGGAGAGGGTGGATTAGGTTTTTGGGAAGCGCTCTGCGCGACTTCTCAAGCTCTTCATCACGGGTCGCCTTCCGTCTAAGTCGGGCGGTGCTGCCTACCGTCGTCTTCAACGCCGTCTACTTCGACCCGTCGTTCCTGTCGTCAACAACATTGTCATCAACAACATTACTGCTGGATTGTATCTTTCTAGGTTATGCTACTATTGAGAAGTACAAGGCACGGCTTGTAGCTAAAGGCTACACACAGAGAGAAGGCAAAGATTACTTCGACACCTATTCACCTGTTGCTAGACTTACCACCATTCGAGTACTATTGTCCATGGCTGCCTCCTATGGTCTTATCGTTCATCAAATGGACGTAAAGACAACTTTTCTTAATGGAGAGTTGGAAGAGGAAATCTATATGGATCAGCCTGATGGGTTTGTAGTAAAAGGTGAAGAAAGAAAGGTGTGCAAGTTGCTGAAATCTTTATATGGCCTGAAACAAGCACCTAAGCAATGGCATGAGAAGTTTGACAGAACTAACTTCTGTAGGCTTTGTTGTTAATGAGGCTGACAAGTGCGTTTACTATCGCCATGGTGGGGGCGAAGGTGTTATACTATGTTTGTATGTGGATGATATTCTGATCTTTGGTACAAACATGAAAGTAATACACGAGGTCAAGTCTTTCTTGTCAAAGTGCTTTGATATGAAAGACCTGGGAGAAGCTGATGTGATTCTGAACATCAAGCTTATTAAGAACGAGAGTGGGATTACTCTAACGCAATCCCATTATGTTGAGAAGATCTTGAGCCGGTTCGGCTATATTGATAGCAAGTCTTCTCCAACACCTTATGATCCCAGTGTGATATTACGCAAGAACCGGAGGATTGCCGTAAATCAATTGAGATATTCTCAGATCATTGGCTCACTCATGTACTTAGCGAGCGCGACTAGACCTGACATCTCTTTTGTTGTTAGCAAGTTGAGTAGGTTCATGTCAAACCCGGGTACTGACCATTGGCATGCACTTGGTAGGGTCATGCGCTACCTATGTGGTACAATGAGTTATGGGATTCACTATTCAGGGCACTCAGCTATGCTTGAAAGATATGGTGATTCAAATTGGATCTTTGATGTAACTGATCTCTACGCCACTAGCGGGTATGTATTTACCTTTGGAGGTGGCGCAGTGTCATGGAGATCTTGCAAGCAAACCATATTGACGAGGTCAACTATGGAAGCAGAACTTACTGCTTTGGACACAACCACTGTTGAATCAGAATGGTTGCGTGAGCTCTTGATGGACTTGCCTGTGGTTGAAAAACCTGCGGCAATCCTTTTGAATTGTGACAATCAAACTGTAATTGTCAAAGTGAAAAATTCTAAGGATAACGCGAAGTCATCAAGACACGTCAAAAGACGTTTGAAGTCTGTCAGGAAATAGCAAAACTTCGGAGTAATAACTCTTATATATATTCAAACAGACAAAAACCCGACAGATCCCTTTACAAAGGGACTATCATGTAATGTGATAGAAAGTGCATCGAGGGAGATGGGTTTGAGACCCGTTGATGTTATGCCATAGTGGTAACCCAACCTTTGTGATCGGAGATCCCGTGAATTAGGACCTGGGAAGAACAAACTAGTGGTTTAATTGAGGAGAGTATTATGTAATCATCTCTATGTGAAGATGCACAACTCTCAATTGCTGTAAGGCAGGTTGGCAACAAGCCTTAATGTGTTTATGTTGGCTATTTTAGCAAAGATGCTATCCTACAGAGCATTCTTGAAATAACACACCTATATGAGTCCGATTGTTAAACGTCGCAATCTAGGAGATATGGGTGATCTATAGTAAACTTATGAAGAGACCACGGAGTATGACACATATGCTTCACCCACGGGGTAGGCTACTGGCAGCCATGTACGGATTTGAGTGAAACCTGTTCACGCAAAACTTGCAATTCAAGGCTTAGTCCATTGTTCAAGTGTGAATGGATGTAGCTTAAGGTTCTAGGCGGAAGTTCAACTTAACAGTCTCCGCTGAAACACTGGTATATAAACAAGCAACGAGTATTGGTAAATCTCTAAATGGGCATTTGAGATCTGGTGGGGGATTGTTGAAATATTGGGTCCACTTTTAGTGGCCCACATTAGATTTCAGATTTCCCTATAAATCTCAAAGCACACATTGTGGCAGCCCATGTGAGTTTGAGCCTAAGTGGGTGGCAGCTCACTAGGGAGTGGCAAGAGGTGGAAAGTTTAGTCTCACATGGAAAGTTTGGAGAAAGTTAGAGCATCTCCAGTCGCGTCCCCCAAACCGCGTCGGATTGAGCGTTTGGGAGACGTGTTTTGTTCGTGCCGCGTTTGGGGGACGTCGCTCCCCAGCCGCGTCCCCCAAACCGCCCCCAAACATTAAAAATACTTCTTTTTTAACACATAACCATTTATCAAATATAGCATATGACTAAAAATGTCCGCGAGGATTGTTTTCAAATTAAAATACAACAAACAATAAAACAAGTAAATAAATATAATAAATAGGGCTAGATGCTAGATCAAGGTGCCACGGTATTTCCTTTGATCCTCCACAAATGCTCAACGAGATCAGCTTGAAGTTGATCATGAACATTGCTGTCACGGATCTCTGCGTGCATGGCGAGGAAATCAGCAAAATCTGCAGGCAACTCATGATCAACCTCCGCAAGAGGGCCCTCACACTCATAGGGACCAACATGTGTCCTGGCATGATTCTTGCAGTAATCCTCGATGATCATGTTGTGCATGATCACACAAGCCTGTATCACCTCCCACATTTGGTCTTGAGACCAGCTTAGAGCAGGGTACCGGACAATGGCAAATTGTGCTTGAAGCACACCAAATGCCAGCTCGACATCCTTCCTGCAAGCCTCCTGTCGCGTAGCTAAGTGGGAATTCTTCAGACCTGATGGATTCAAGATTGTTTTGATAAAAGTGGCCCATTTTGGATATATATCATCGGCTAGATAATATCATTTGGTATATTCGTGGCCATTGATCTCATAGTTGCATGGTGGAGCATGCCCTTCCACTAGTCTGCTGAACACCGGAGACCGCTGCAACACGTTGATGTCATTGTGTGATCCCGCCATGCCAAAGAAAGAATGCCAAATCCACAGGTCATAATCTGCCACAGCTTCAAGCACCACACTGCAATATCCATGACGCCCTTTGTATATACCTTGCCAAGCAAAGGGGCAGTTCTTCCATGCCCAGTGCATGCAATCCATGCTTCCAAGCATTCCAGGAAATCCTCTGGCAGCATTTTGTGCCATGATCCTTGGCTCCTTGCAGTCTCTTCCTCAGTTGGCCCTCTCAAGTAGTATTTGCCAAACTTTCCCACCACAGCTCGGCAAAACTTATACATGCACTCAATAGCAGTAGACTCACTCATGCGAAGGTAGTAGTCCTGTGTATCGGCAGGTGCTCTGTATGCAAGCATCCTCATGGAGGCGGTGCACTTCTGAATCGACGAGAACCCGACAACGCCTACAGCGTCGAGCTTGAGCTTCAAGTAGGGGTCAAACTCTCGAACGCCGTGGAGGATACCCCTTGCTCATCCTGTACCGGCGCCAAAAATTGTCGGCATGTGTTGCATCATCGGCGAAGTAGTCGTTGTGCAGCATGGCATGCACCTCCATCCTCTGTCGGGGCTTGGACTTCCTTCTTCCCGGCCTTGATCCTCCGCGGCGCGGCCTCTTCCTCTTCTCCGCCTCGGCGTCAACCATGTCCTGGAGGGATGCGATGATCAGCAAATGCTCCCGGAGGTCGTCGTCGAAGGCTTGCTCGTCCTCCAGCAGCAGGGCAACCATCTCATCGTCGCTATCCATGTCTAAAGCAAAATCAATGGTTAAAATTACGCCGAGGCAGACGACGCAACGAACAACGGCCAATCGCGCCTACCTGGCAATTCGTCGAGCACCTTGTGTGCGCGGAGGTGGGGACGATTTGACGCCGCGTTCTGGGACGCGATGGCGAAGCGACGGCGGCGGAACGACCGGCGGGAGCGCCAGCCGTGGCGACGGTGCCGACTCTCAGAAGAGATCAGACGCTCAAACGGCCGGCAAATCCAGCGGCGGCGGAAGGGTGGGAGGCACAGGAAGGAAGGAGCGACGAGAAAAAAGGCGCGAATCAACGGTTTATGCAAATAGTCGCCGACATGTGGGAGCCCGCGTCGCTTCGCCTCGCTTTTCATTGTGTCCGGCATGCCCGGTGCGTCCCCTGTGGGACGGGGATGGCCTCGGGGCGCCGGACACCGTATCGGGGCGCGTCGGACAAAAAAACGGGTTTGGGGACGCGGCTGGAAGCGTTTTTTTGTCCGGCGCGCCCCAAATTGCTTTGGGGGACGCGACTGGAGATGCTCTTAGACCACCTTATAAGGTGGGTTGTTCCACCACTAGTAAGTGAGTGAGAAGAGGAGTGGTTCACGCGCGCTCCTCCTCCTCCTCGACTCAACTCGACATGACACGTCACGACACGTCACGATGCGCGCCGCGCTCGTGGTGAGTGGATTGAGCCTCGAGCTAAGACTTTCCTTACTTTAACGTGTGTGCGACGTGGGCGTGGCCGACATTGCCTAGGGTTTCCTGAGCCTATATAATCTCTTGCCCAACTACCGCAGAAACACATCTAATACACGAGTTAGGGTTTTGCCACCTCTCTCTGCTTGCGCCGCCAACATAGTCTACTCCATTCCGCGCGCCGACGTTCATCGGTGAACGGGAGAGCAGGTCTCCGGAACCGCTCGCCCTTGCGATCCTGTATGGAAGAGGGCGGATTAGGTTTTTGGGAAGCGCTCTGCGCGACTGCTCAAGCTCTTCATCACGGGTCGCCTTTCGTCCAAGTCGGGCGGTGCTGCCTACCGTCATCTTCAACGCCGTCTACTTCGACCCGTCGTCAACGACGTTGTCATCAACAACGTTACTGTTGCGACATCATCTGCTACACCTCCATCGCCACCTCCACCGGATCAGTACGTGCGACATATCTCGATCTATTTAGCGATGGATGCTTTACCGTTTGCGCTGCTACCATGTTGATTATTGCATCTAATATGTTTGAGTTTCACATATTAGTACTTACTGACGTCATGTTTAATATTATGGAAACTGTGCCTAATTATCCAACAAGTTGTTAGGCCCGGGATGCAAACCAATGACCGTCCAGCTACTAAACGCGTCCATCATGGCTCCCTCTGAGACCATCGCCGTCAGCGTCTTGGCGACGTAGTACGCGTAGAAGTATAGCCTCGTCTGGTTAAACGCAAGAATGGCTAGGCAACGAAGAAAAGAAAAAGTCAGTCATTCTTTTTAGGAAGGCAGTGAGAGAGTATACAGGAGTGGAAGGAAATTCCACGTGTGGGAGATGTGAAAGAATGAAGAGTTCACCACGTGTGCTTGCTGGGAGTGCGAGCAACGTCTTGCCGCCGTATCTGTCGGACAGGTTCCCGATGACCGGCGTTTTTCTAAAAATGAAACCGTACGTAGGAGAATTAGACATTTTTTGATATAGTAGAAGCGAAAACTTGATATGATAATTTCGAAATTCGTCCCTAACAGAAATTGAACTCCGATCGTTGGGTGCACCACTGCGACCCCAACCATTAAGCTAAACCCACGTCGTCGACCGGCGTTTTTCTGCAGTTGTTTTCAAGTAGTATCGAAATAGTGTCACCGACTCTGCATCACGGCTAATTATGTTCCATAAGATTTTACGCTTTTGTTTGTCTTGTACGTGGTGCGCACAGCTGCCAGATCCGCTCAAGCGTCAGAAGGAATGGTTTCCCCATTTCGAAAAGAAACCGTGGAGATGGCAGGAAAGAAACTCTATGAATTTCTAGACACTTTTGGAAGGTTTAGGAATATAGCTCTTCAGAATAAAATAATCCTTTTCAATAAATGTTTACGAAAACCTGCATTAGTCTATGACTTCCTGATCCATGGTTGTAGATAGTGCATCTAACACCTATTTCTATTATATTGCACTTGCTGAGTACGCTCTTCCTTTGAACCCCATGCTTAGACTGTTAGGACACCAACGGGAAGGCCAATAAAGGAACTGAAGGCATCGATGAAGTTTGCTATGAGGAGCCTGACCTATCCGGAGGAGTCGTAGGCATCAACTACTTGAAGGTCATCGAGGATGCCCACCAAGTAGCATTTGTTCGGGAGGCCATGGTAGCCAGCATCGTCAACATGGACTCCGACAATGAAGCACATGAACTGTCGCCAGCACGGACGCCCAGCGATGAAGCCTCCAATGAAGAGCCTATGGATCCTCCTAGTTATTTACATTTGTATATGAATGAATGTTGCAATCTTTCCTTTGCTTCACGATGAAGTCTACAATCTACTTCTTGTTCAACAGTTCAAGTAAGGATGAACTCTACAATCTTCTTCTTCTTCAAGTATCTTTCAACGTAAAAATATCTATCTTCTACAATCTTCTTCTTGTTCAAGTACTGTTTCAACGTAAAAATATCTATCTTCTTGCTAAGAAATGCATCAAGCTGTTGGGCTACCCAGACAGACAAACGTGGCCGGGCGACTATATTGTATGTACAATCCAAATCAAACGAACCAAAACAAATGTGACAACCATATTTGGTGTCCAAAATTGATCGGTCGCTAGAGATGCCATTAGGTAAGTCACTGCTACCTCAACCACTAGGCCTCTGCCAGAAGTAATGACCTCATGGAATGGGATAGGATGCCTTTCACACTTTCTTTATGTGGCTCGCCTTACTAGAAACTTGTGAGCTGTTATATATTTATTAACTTTAGTTCGGCATGATCATAGCTGGCATGAACGATACTGCACTGTATGAAAATGAGTATTCACAGCCATACCAAACCGTTATCCATAATAGGTGACCAGCCAAGTCTAGTTGATTAACTTCCTGATCTCTCAAAAAGTACACAGTACTCCCTAGCACACGACATTGCTATGAACTCGACAAAATGGGACAGAAAAGGGAAAGGCTCATTTACAAGAATGCAACGCGATCTAATTTACAACGTGGGCCTGCACAGCGGGGAAAATTACGAAAAGGTAGGACGCTCCTGGGTTGCTACATGAGGCGTTTACTCAGATGGAGATGGTTGTGGTGAGGAGTACAACAGGCAGCAGAATCCCGATTCCAGTTCGGGAGATACCTGCTATCAAAGCAATGTGATTTCAGTTCGTTAACAAGGTTGTGGGAAACACTAATAAATGAATAGAACCTAAGTTGTACTGCAAGAAAATTAGAAGTACCTGAGCTTCCTGATAATGGTGAGACCGGTAATGCAGGCAATGACATCTCTGAAACCAAAATAGAAACAAGCTAATGTAAATGCAGGCACTATTGCAGTTGTAGGAAGTTCTTTTAGCTTTTCCAATTTCAGATGTGTTTTAAAACAGATAAGTGGAAATCATACAACCTAAAAAATTTGGTTACATCTTTCTGTTATTATGTAACCTCAAAGGACATTTCCTTCTAACCTGGAGCACAAAGGGACAAGGACTGAAGAGACGACGACGATGGCCATGGTGCTGCAATGTTGTCACTCAAATCACATGTGAAGCTAATGCCTGTAATGTTGTCGAATACAATGTCCGTAGGTAAGCTCCGAAGTAGACAGCCTGCAAAAAGAAATATTAAATTCAGCACAAAACTACATAAGGATTTACGATAAACCAAATAAAGTTGAACAAACAAAACTAACCTTGTTGCCCGAAAGCTGCTCCAAATGGATAAATGGTGCCAGGACAACAGAAAATGTTATTTTGCATTCCAATATGATAAATACTAAACGAAACTTCTGATATCTTCCGTGCATACCTTGCAGGCTAAAATCTTTTAAGTCAATATCACACAGTTCATAAATATCATTCCCTACACCAGCTTTTTGTAGCATTGATCCAAACATTGTTGCACAGTTAATTGCTTGCAAGTTCGTGACAAATATTTGCTTCTGTCTAGTTGCAATGTAAGTGTGCAACGCTGCACAACATGCAGGCCTTGAAGATGATGCCTTGTCACATGCCTTAACGACTGATGAAGGGTCATCGAACTCCAGTGGACAGACTACACAATTCAGAGCAAGATTTAGACAACTCAGTTTATGCCATGCATTATTATGATCACGCAAATGGATCAACCAAAACCAGCAGAAGTCATGTGAGATTACATACCTTTGTTCACCTTACAACCAGACAATACTCTGAAAGCAGTATTCGCCACTTCTGATGAAAGTTTCATAGATAAGTAGGAGTGCACCACCCCTTTACAGTCACTAACAGCATTAATCCCACCCACGCTGCCAGGTATGCTAGAACTTCCAAACATGCTTGCCCCACCTGAGGATATATGAACCGCTGCTTCCACTATTGCAGGTTGGCAAGCTGGCCTACAACACTCTTTCAGTGGGTCAACAGTGCTGCATGAATCCAGGAGCTTGCTTACGTTAACCATTCTCTCAAACGAGCTAATATCCTTCACGGGACAAGAAGCATCAGTAAGATTAGATGGCCCGAGAGTACACAACTCTGGGATGTTGGTGTTTGCCCCTTTACTTGCAAGTATGCTCATAATGTCAGAGAAACACACGTTTGCTGAAGCTTGATTGAGAACGAGCGTACTGTTTCCACCACCATATGCAGCTTGGAAAATATTCATCAAGCTACTAACTTGTGGACAACATATAACATTGGCAACTAGTGGTGCTAAAGGTACAGAACAATCAGAAGCTGTCTTTTCCATAATGTAAGATAGCGCAGAAAAGTTCACATGGCATTTTCCAGTCAAAACCGGATCATAGGATGTGTAGTTTGGATACATTGGTGACAGTGGCTCAACTGGGTTTGTATTGTGCGGAAGAACAGATGGTGAAATCTCTATTGGATCAAAGAGACCAATAGGTGGATCAGACAGAAGAAATTTATCTTTAGGTTCAAGTGTTGTTTGCTGAGACAAAGCATGCTGACAGCCACCAAGCCAGATAAAAGCCAATACAAGCCAATGATACACTGTACCTGCAATGCAATGCTATCTTTAGCATATCGCATTAAACAGTGGTCACAATAACCAAACAGAAGGCAATTGAATTGGACTTCTGAATAAAAATAACAAATTAAACTTACAAATGATGTGCATGTACTTTAACAACCCTACGTGCATTACCTAGCATCTCTAGCATCATGACTGCACTTGTATTCGACAGTAACTAGGAATATCACCTAGTGAATATGATGTCTTTTTGACTTTTGGAATGCAAAACAAAACATTATAGACAAAACTAATTAATTTTATCTTGCAAAGCCAAGTTGCCATGTATGTATCTTGAAAATATGGATGCTTATACTTTCAGATTGGTATTGCCGCTTATAGCAGCATACTGCGACAACCTAGATTAGACATTCGGGTTCAAGAAAGAAACTAGGTTCGACATTCAATATGCATAAGGTGACTATAATCTTGAGAAAGCTTCCTTCTGAAGATTGAAGAACTAGAGGTTGAAACACAGACTTCTACAATCACATATGAGATCTTCCCATAGAGTTTATCCTTATGAGAAAGATTAAAATTACCCAAATCAAATTTACTTCTAACTACATGCATAAGAAACTCATGTGCAAGGGAAACCCACTAACCCGGAAGACAAGAACCGAAGCTGGAACTCTCCATTTTTAGCCTGAAGATGTCAGCGCATGCATTAGACTGTGCACACAAGGTCCTCAGTTCCAGCACAAGTTTAAGATCGGAACTCGCAGGATCATTGCAGGCAGTAGCACCACACCAAACAAACAGGATTAAAAACCTGTAAAGATAGAAATAATGCAAGATTAATATTTTTTTTGTAACCGAGCACTTCTCTTCACAATTAGACCATTTCACTGAAAAAAATACTTCCTAACTGCACAAATGAGGGTGCATAAGGCTATCTATTTCTAACGCGTTCAGATATTGCCATTTACTCTCTGGTCTGATCAAACGAATAACTACAAATGTAAAGGGAGAGAGACGAGGAAGTTGTTATGCAGGTAAACAGTGTCTAGCAATTGGTTCTATAAAGAGAACTTCCTTGTCCACTAGAAAGTCGGAATCTGGCATAATAGTAACAATCGAGGTTAGTTACAGATTTGCCTCCTCGTGACCTCATACAGGAGTAAGAAAGACACATTCAAATAGTGCTCCCTTGCACACACACAAGTTTTTGTTCCTAGTATATGATTCACGGATGCAAGCATCTGTTAGATATATGGAGAAAATCTACTCTACCAGCATAAAGGAATTGTGTAGAAGCTAAAAAACTCACTTGAATTTTTCTGGAAAAGGTATAAATAGCATGCTGTTATCCTGAACAAGCTTAAGAAATAGAGTATATAGATAGCTTGCTCCGCCAAGGTACACATGACAGCAGCTCTCTGCTACGCTAGACAGCTGTTCCGCGAGGAGCTCAGCTGTGGAGCGTGTTTTTTACCAACTACAAGCCTTACAGACCAGCGTGAGCAGTGAGCACTGCTGGGAAGAGCCCTAATTCGAGAGCATTTAATCACTTGACAGCCCTCGAGGAGGCAAAGCTACTTTCTCTACTTCTATTCCATTATTCCAGCAAAAATAAAAAAAGGCCAAGTAAATGGCGCACACACAAGGCAGATTTGCTGTAGTGTGAAACTGACGCTAAACTACAGCAAGGGCAGCTCGTTCTGATAGCTCTAGCAAGCGGCTCACCTCGGCTCCCACCGGCGCCGCTGGATCTGAAGCGTGCCGATCCGGCTTTCCCCTCAGCTCCGACTCCGCCGCCGGAGGCGAGCTGGGTCGACACGGCGTGGGTGTGCGCGGGTACGTCCCGCCGCTGCTCGTACCCCCGCTTGCCGGCCGCGACCGGAGGAAGGGCGGAGCGGAGTGGGGTGAGGCCTGAGGGGGAGGTGGGGGATTAGGGTTGGCAAGCTGCAGGCAGCAGGTGAGGTGAGGTGGCGGAGTGAAGGGATGCGGCTGTCTGTGTGGTGTGGTGTGTCAGTGTCAGTGACTGCGTGAGTGTACGCGGTGGAGGAGAGGACAGAGGAGAAGAGACCAATAATCTACACCTACGGGCTCTCCTTATGGACTATGCTTACGGGCAAGTCGTGGCCTGCTACGGTTGGGCCTGGTTTGGGGTTGGTTAATTTTCTAGCAAATCACAGCACACAACTCCTTAACACGTCATCCCGTAAGCCCATTTTGTAAACAAAGTGCCCGTACATGTAGCACTACTGGACAGGCCGATACTCACTTCCGCTTGGCCTGCCGATAAACTGGGCTGGAGTTGTATCGCTAGCGGCCAGCCTGCTGGCGCTTCTTGCGGCAAAACCTATACATCGCCCATTAGCGTGCGGTTCCGCACGCTAATGGGGTGATATGGGCGCGGCCCATTACCAACGCCTGGCAATGTTTTATGCTCGGGTTTTTCCTGGTTTGTACGGTTTTCTGTCTGTTTTTCCTGTTTTACTTAACATTTTCGAAATCGATTTTTTATTTTTTATTTTTCTGTTTTTTCTGCATTTTATTTTAACATTTTTTAAATACGACTATTTTTTTTGACCAAACTACATTCTGAACAAAAAAAAATTGACCAAATTTCAAATTCAAGCAAATTTTAAGTCGGAACAACTTTCGAATTCAAGCAAAATTTAAACTGGAACAAATTTCAACTTTTTGTTCGGTTTTGAAATTTGCTCGGATCTAAATTGTGCTTGGTTCGAAACTTGCTCAGATTTAAATTTTGCTCGTTTTCAAAATTCGCTCGGTTTTGAAATTTGTTTTTAGTTCGAAAAAAGAGTATGCATCCATGTTGATATGAGGATTTGATCCATGATCTTTGCTAGGAGGGGAGGATCTAACACCACTGCAATATAGCTCATAATTTGTTGTAGAAACGAAAGAAAACTATATAATACCTACTTTGTTGATGGAACGAACTAATGGGCCGGCATGGTCCATTAGTCGCTTCAGGCGATGCATGGTCCAGCGCGCTAATGAGCGATAAGTAGGCACGTCCGCTTCTTGCAGGTTTTTTTTTATTTCCTGAACAACAAAAGGCCGTCAATTATAAAACACTATACATGAAATTTTCAGAAAAAAAACATACACTTCACCACTTAAACTAAACATCTTGCTAGTTCTCGGTCGATAAAAAATCAAGTTAGTGCTCCATCAACTCCGAGGTATTAGATTTATATCGTGATTCGTCTGTCCAATGGGTTGTGAATAGGACCGAGATGTTTCTAGTACTAGTGTGTTGCACCTAAGAAAAATGGTTCATTCAGTAAAGTAATTGTTCACGCAGCACAAAAGAGTTCATGGGGTACAAAACATGTTACAACGCCATGCAAACAAGAATTAAGTTAATTCTCGCTCGGCCAAGAACTAAGTTGGCGGGAAGCTAGCAGGACGGGAAGAGAGCACACAAACCTTCCGGTCGTCGTGGGCTAGCTTAGCCAGTGGTTGTGGACAAACCGGTCGTCTTCCTCCTCGTCTTCCACATCCGCGTAAAACTTTGTATGAAATCGCATGTTTTTTTATCAAATTTTAATTTTCAATTATTTTTATGGGAGGCACGGCTGAGAGTTAACCGGCTCCCATTATCAAGCCGAATGGGGGTACAAGTGGAAATGCTTTAAGGGTGAGGCCTGGACTACTAAAATTCCGACACCACGTGGTGTTGATGTTGGTGTCGATTTGTCGATGACCGGAGAGTCGCCGTACGTTCCATATCAAGCTGTAGCCGCAACGATCACAAAACAAGAACACCATCGTCCGGTTAGGTACGTCGTCCCGACCAGCGTCCGGGAACACCATCATCACTCCGGCCTTCCAGGGCCTCCAGCAGCAGCCAAATCCGGGAACACCATCATCATCACCCCAGCCAGCAGCAAAACCGCGGGTCCGCCGGCCGGCCGGACGTGCGTGACTGCTTGAGGGTGCTCTCGAGCTACCGGAAACGACTACGGCCAACGTTGCGCGGCAAGTAAGCTGTCGCCGGCGCGCGCGGCCGCGTTCGGGTCGTCGAGGTCCAGGGGCGGGCGAGAGACAGATAGATCGCTGTCCTGTCGCCGAGCTCCCGATCGAGCGCTCGGCGTTCGCTACCCATGTGGGCGCGCCCCTGTTCCGGCCAGCCGACCGAACCAACGCGTATCCCCAACGCCCATACACGCAGGCCCCCGCGCGGCGCCGTCGCTCTCCCCGACCTGCTTGCTTGGCCTCTTGCGACGACACGATCGATCCAGCCCGATCTCGCTCGCGCTAGATGCCAATGACGGCGAGAAAATGCCTCTCGGCCCAGAAAATCTACGCAGTCGAAACGCTTCGAAGCGACCGATTCCTAACACCAACAAGAGGCTGCTCACAAGGGAGAATAATCCATTCTATTCTTCAAGCTGGCAATGGTGATGGTGTTGTTCCTAAATGCTCACGTTTACATGCGCGCTGTCTCTCTCGACCTGTAATTGGCAGCGTTCGGAATGTTACGTCTTCTTCTTCTTCCACAACCGTCGCTGGTCGGGAACAGGGGAGATACGACAGCCCGGCTCCCATCCGATGTGTCGCGCCGATAGGAAATCATTGGCCGCTCCCTTTGGTCCCGGCCGGCGCATGTCGGGACGATAGCCCATGTACGGTGAGCGGTCCGTTTTCGGATTTCCTCTCGTGCCCAATTGCATGCCGGGACGATTCCTGCGCATGATCGATCTCCTGCTCGATTGATGCTCCTCCGAGACTCTATCTACTGTCATTCTGGCTGCGTAGATTTGCACGGTATGGACCGGAGCGTTTCTCGCTCTGTACGTATCTCTGTCGGATCTTCCTAGACGTGGCGAGCTAGAAATCTAATGTACTCTGTGTTTGGTGTAGCCTGATCTTGGCCTCGGCTTGACCTGATCTCTGAACCTTAGGTCAGAATGAGTTTAGTAATGTGCATTGCCGGGCGGGAACACACTGGGTGTGGTCGAACGAATCGCAATAAGTCGGTGTCTAGTAACCTAACGCATGGGGTCTGTCTGGCCTGGTGCATGCATTCATATATAATGCACAGAACCATGACAAAAGGGATGGGGAAACACATCATTTGCTTCTCGTCCTTGACCATTTTAAAATCAACTCTTGTGCTTGACCTATTTCATTGATCAACAATAGTTTCCCATAGTTTTAGGGTACAACCCAAGCCAAGCGGCTAAACGGCCAAGAGAACAAGTACAAAAGCCTAATCTCGTGGCAAAAATGGATCCCGAATGTTTCGCGCCTGAGATCCGCCAAAGGGAAGCATTTCGCTTAATACTCGCAAATATCACATTTGGCATAGAGGCAAAGTTTCTATAAACTCTAGCATTTCTCTCATTTCTAGCTCCCAAGCGGCAAGGAGAATCAAAGAGGAGGCCCTTGCGACACTGGACATCCTCCCCGATGACATCACACCACCACGACTCCACCGTGCAAAAATAATTCAATTGGGAGAGGTCAAGGTTTGCCAAACCTAGCCACTCCTTCAAGCCTTGCCGAATGCGGCAGGAGTACCTACAATTGAACATTAGGTGCGCCGCGGTCTCCCGCTCTCTCTTATAGAGTTGGGAAAGACCCAATTTAGCCACCCACGGTGAGCAAGGCGGTCCTCCATCCGCACCCTATTTTGGATATTAAGCCTAGCAAAATAATGCATTTGGGGTGGGGGTGGGTGGGGGCAACTATCGTGAAACACGCTATCTTCATTAATGATGTACGTGCATCCTCAAATTGTGCTAAGTATATCGTGCTCTCGCGGAGTATTTTCCGGAGGAGGAAAGCTTCCAAGATATGGTGTCCTTACACCATCGGTGAGTTGGATCTCTTGAATCTTGATCCAAAGGTTGTAGAAAGCATTGATGTGATTAACCAATATATCACCCGCAAGGTTCAAATTCCCAATCCAAAACTCATTGCCCTATTCACCGAGAAATTATTTTGCTTGGAGATGGCAAAAATGGATGGAGCAATATCTTTGGATTCTTATCCCTCTAACCAAGGCGCATGCCAAAACTTTGTTGTCCTTCCATCCCCAATGGCAAGGTTGATAGAAGAGTATAAGAGATTCGTGTATGTGGCATCTTTTACCCATGCACGCTCCTGATCCGTCCATTCATACCAATGGCATCAAAGACTCAAAGCTCTCGCGAACTTCTCGAGGCCCAAAACAACGAGGCCTCCCATATTCTTTGGCCGACACACAAGATCCCACCTTGTCGGATGCCGCTCAAGTTTAAGAATATCCTTCATAATGCCTTTTGGAGACACCAAGGCGGTGAGAGGGTAATTGGCTTGAGAGGTAGTAATGGATTTGATTAGCGTAACTCTTCCGACGGTGTTGACATATTTGCCTTGCCCAATTAACAACTTGCTCGCCATTTTGTCAACAATTAGAAATCCACACTTCGAAGGCGGTGTACCTAGAGCGGCAGACCCAAATATCGGATATGGAAGCTAGATCTCAAAGCGGGGAAGCCATGGAGGGTGTCATCAATGTCAATTTAGCGGCATCTTATGGGCACCACCTTACTTTTTTGTACATTAGCGACAAGGCCCGTGACTTGGCCGAAACCATGAAGGATGTGAGAGAAGGCTTCAATGTACTCTTTGTTTGGCGCCATGAAAATTGCAGCATCGATCATCAGCATAGACAAAATTACAAATGCATGTGGTGCATCCTCGCAGCCGGTGAAGATCTCCATTAGCCGTGGCCCTCTCAAGGATGTATTGCAGGTGCTCAATTGCAAGGACAAAAAGAAGAGGGAAGAACGGGTCCCCTTGTCACAATCCATGGCCATGCTTGATTGGTGCCGGGGAACTCCATTTAGAAGCACTCTTGATGATGCGGAGCATAGAAGGGCGATATGACAATCTCTAAATCTTGGAGGGAAACCCAATCTTTGAAGCACATCTAGGAGATAGTCCCATGGCACAAACTTAAAGGCTTTTTTGATGTCAAGCTTGGCGAGAAGTGCTGGAGTTTTGGATTTGTGTAGCCTTCTCGCATAATCTCTCACATACATATAGTTGTCATGTATGCTTCTCAGTTTGATCAAGACAATTTGGGCACGGGAGACAAGCGAGTTCATGAAGGACATCGATCATCTTTGCCAAGGCCTGAATGAGGTGTATATGACAGTGACAATATAGCTTCGATCACAATGCTAACTTGTTCGGATTAATGCTTCACAAGGTCAAAGCACCTTGGAGCACAGCTTATACACACACTGGTGGTACCGTATGCGTAAAGAATCTACACGCGAGAAATCAAAATTCAGAAGGAGCAGCAAGCCAGCAACCGATCGAGAGGGGAGCGACGGGCACTGTATCGTTCTTGCTCTCCGGTACTCGCGCGCTCACGCGTCCTGTCCTTGGACCGATTTCTTGCAATAGAGGATGGCGTCCCGCACGGCGGTTTCGGCGTGGCCCTGGCACCAGTACTCCGCGGCGCTGGCGTAGCTGGACGTGGACTGCCGCGCCGGGGACGCCGTCGTCGCCCCGGCGAAGGCGGCAGCCCTGGGCGTCGACGACCGCGGCGCGAGCGCCCGAGCCGGCAGCGCCCTCACCTTCCGGCACAGCGGCGCGAGGAGCCGCATGTACCGGAGCAGTATCCGTAGCGGCGCCTTGGCACCGCCCGCGCGCCGCGAGCTGATGACCGCGGAGGCTGGCGTGCTCTGGGCGGAGTAGAACGCGGCGTCCGCGTACGACGCGATGCTGTTTATCGGCTCGCACGGGAGGAGGGTGGGTAGTCCGGCGCCGACAAGCAGCGGGGAG
Organism: Lolium multiflorum; assembly: GCA_030979885.1. Taxonomy (NCBI): domain Eukaryota; kingdom Viridiplantae; phylum Streptophyta; class Magnoliopsida; order Poales; family Poaceae; genus Lolium; species Lolium multiflorum. Next base: position 134,605,394 of record CM061747.1, on the reverse strand, counting down.
GAGCACTGCGCTGCGCCGGCGCATGCCAGCTGGCCGAAGTCGAACTGTGCCGCCTCCTCCTCCTGCTCTGCCGACGGCATGGGGGAGGACGTCCACCGCATCGAGAAGAGGTCCGCCGGGTCCATGTCGATGAAGGACGTGGAGCTGTTGAACGAACACCCGAGGCCGGCGTCGGCGTCGAGCCGCTCGAAGGACGACGGCGGCGGCGCCTTGCAGGCGAGCCATGAGCGGGAGAAGCTGTCGCTGCGAGACGGCGAGGCCTCCATGATGCAGTAAACTTTGTCCGGGGTTGGGAGATAGGCTTTGATCAGTGTGCGTGTGAACAGAAGAGGAGAGCGCGGGAAGTGAGTGGCGCGAAGAGGAAGATAATATAGAGGTGGGCGAGGCGGGTGTGCAGGAGTATGTGTCTGCGCGCGCGTCAGTGAGAACAGAACAAACGAGTTGACGTCTCTGAAGGCGTCTGGTGCCATGTCTCCTTCCTCTTTTGCTCCATAGCGAAGACATAAAAGGCCTCCCAATTCTAAATCATGTATTCCCTCCATTTTGTCGCTAATTTTGATGATCTAGATATATTTTGTGTATACTTACATCCGAATCTATGAAGGAGTACTTCTTTTTCCACTATCTCAGGTAACCGATTCTGCTCTATTTGTCGTTGCAATTTTTCATGTGAAGTATGCTCGAAAATTATGCACCAAACTATGATGCATAGTCCAAAAGGAAGGCCATTGCATTGTCCACAAAATACATACCCAACTGTGAAGTGTGTCATATACAAGATGTTCTATATATACATGGCCAAACATAATCATATTCACAGACCACTTTATCCTAAATGTTACTAGCTAAATGTGGATGTTATGTACGTAGTACTATTCTGTGCTGATACCTGCAACCACCAATGAAAGCAGTAGCGATATATTTTTCCATGCAACATTCCTATAGCCGCTATTCCAAAAAACAACGGAACAGCGATCCATACGAGCAAAACAAAAGAAAACCCTGACATTAGTTATATTGCACCTTGCAGTGAAAAGAAAAAAAAAACAGAACATAAAACATCGACCATCTCCTCTTTTAGCAAATGGCAAAATATTATACTAGCAAGCAAAGTCCCAAACCTGTCAAACACTTGCTCATCCATGCACTAGCAATAATACGGGATTAGTTCGGTGGGTGAGGTGATCAGGACAAAAGAGTGTTCCCGCAGACAGCATCTCCCCATTATGTCCCATATGCAATCGAGCTTAGTTCCAGAATCCAGATGGAACAATGCTCAATGTTTTCAGATCATAAATCTAGCATGTTATACAATACAAACACTTAGTGCTATCTACTACTACTAACAATCTGGAGGAAATAATCTATGGTTCTGAGCAAGCATGACACAAACCAGCCAACCAGCCAACCAACCAAGTGACAAGAGCCATTGGTCTTCACATGCGAATTCTCCTATGGATCCTCCTTGTGTCGCCTCAGTTGAGTCTCGCAAGCAATATTCAAATCACGGAGCACGACCTGTGTAAGCTGACATGGGGAAACTGAAGGAAAAATTTCAATGGTGTTCCATGAACCTGGTCTTGAGCAGAACAAAGTTCAACCCCTTTAAATGATGCCGGGCAATGGTCTGCGCAATCATCTACTGGTGTACGGTCTACCAATTTTTTTATATAAGTGGTGAGTTCAGTTGGTGAAACAAACATCGAACATCACAAACATCACATGGCAAATCCAGCATAGTGCTCAAGCTTATTCGTGAGGGACTAAAAGGTGTGGAAGGTGCCCTGAATGGAACCAAGCCAGCCTAAACGCAGCTTGGTGAATAACGTACATTGGCGCCTAAATAAATGAAAGAAAATTATGTGCGTCACACTACAAATGGAATAAGCTGGAGATGTTCATGATTAAAGAAAACACTGTTTTCTTTGATGCTTTGTTTCTGCTTCAGGTTGGAACAAGTGTGAATTCTTTGTCCGCTCAGAAATCATTGTCCATTTTGTGGGAATTTGCCAGCGGATGATGTAATAAGACTTAAGAGCTCCCAGCTTTCTTAGAATATAAATTCTTCTATCATGCAGGTTATATACAGATGTATAGCTATGCTCCGTTCATGGTCACCGCTTCAACGCTTCGAGGACCGAGACCTATTTATGGAGGTGTCTACACGATTGGAGAATACGGCCAAGGATTTTATTACCCAACATGGGTGGCAGCATAGCCGTAGGATAGAAGCCAATGGAGCTATCGATTAGTTGGCTTTTTTCCTTTATCATTGATGTATTAGTTTTTACTTGGATGTCGGATTCATAAACGGCTGTGTGCATCTTAGCTATGCAGAGGCTGGGTGTAATGCTTGATATATCGAGTAATAAAAGCGCCCTTTATCGAAAAAAAAAGCTTTCTTAGAATATCGGATTATACTCTTTTAGGTAATGCCTGAAACTCTTACTGTTTCCTAGCCATTCAAGTTGATGACTTTATTAGTTTACTGAAGAGTAACAAACGAACGATGTTGTTGTTTACGACAGGCATCCCAGTTGGCAAAGACAATGCTACAGCAATTTCAAGGACTGGTTGAAACTGTAACTAAAACCTGAGCGGAAAAGCAGAGTCTCGAAATGGAAAAGGTATTGACTACACTTATGTGAACCAAGCCATAGCCTGGTGGCAGTGAGCTGCTGATAGAGCCCGCCCGAGTTTAAGTGTCCGTACTCGCATTCTCGGTGTTGTGCACATAATTACCGCTATCAATACACAGCGCTGCTGGGTTTTTCCCCAGTACGGCCAATCATTTTTTCTACTGATTACAATTATAGCATGTAATACAATATAAGTACTCCATTTCTCATAGTTTAATAGGCGTGCGCGTACCCCTAGATCGGAAATTTGATCAAGTTACATTAGTTATATGTTATAAGAAAAGACATTAGTTATATGTTATAAAAATTATATCATTAAAAAGTTTAGATGGTATGTTTTCTAATGATATAATTTTCACATTATATAATTTAAATTATATAGGTCACATTGGCGACCTAGGAATACGGAAAAAACTAGTAAACTTAGACGGAGGGAGTATCTCCTATGTAATTATTAGATAGGAAAACAGGGTCTCCATCTTTGATTTCTATACCGACGGTCCTAGGCAATGGCATCTCTGCAAACCTTGAGAATTACTTCTCTACGAACAAAAGAAGAAACCGACAAAGCGAATAATTCATTGATGATGCCATTATGTGCTCTAGCATAATAAACATGGCACAAGATGTGAGACTTGCAGCATCCAGCAGCTACCTACATTTTTTCGATAAAGGGGATATTTTAATATCAAAAGATATCAATTACACTCTAATGGCCTCTAATGGCAGTACGGATGCACACAACCAAAAAAAAACTAAGAAACAAAAGTCCCGCTATAGCATCCTAGGCTTAGCAACAACAATACAACCACCACCAAGACAACACCTGGAATACAGAATCTCCACAAAGGACGCCTCCAAGAAGGAAACGGTTCACCAGCGCCGTCGTCGCCCGACCAAAGATCTTAGGTTTTCACCCTGAAGATAGTCCCCGCTCTCAAAACAATGCCTCCAACAAGATCATTGCCATGCACAACCGATTAAGCCAGACCTTGGGTTATCACCATGAAAGGTAGGACTCTGAACTTCACCTGTGTTGCCGCCCCCACTTTTATACAACTGATGCGAAGCCCGGGACACCAAGCAAGTCCCTCAACAACGCGGAGACTTGAACCTCCCTTAGCTAGTCCTCCGCTCCGGCCTCATGTTATTCCCTTCATCTGACTGCATCGCGTACCAAAATGTCTCTTGATGCCAACACAGACCAGAGCTTCCCGCCGCTCCCTCCAGAACCAATCTGCCGGAATAAAAGCATGGGTGCGCACGACCGAATACCACCGATCCAGCAAACTCCAGGCAAAAAAGCATTGTTACACTCGCCGGTGGCGCCTTTCGTAAGTCAACACTCCTGCCAGAATGAGAAGAGCAAACCTCAGGTAAGTCTTCATCTTCGCCCAAGAGATTCAGGTCCCCCCCCCACGCCGGCGACCATCTCAGGCTGGCCACAACTGCAACTACCTACATGAATTATGTGGGGAATTAAAAAAAATATGCCAGCTAAGTTTTGGAGACATGAATGACTAGTTGACTACTGACGCTGTTTTGTCACTGATTTACAGATCTTATTCCAATATTTAATAATTACACAAACTACTCCCTTCATCCATAAAAAGATGTTGATTTATCTAAATTTAGATATATCTATACATTAAACAGTATCTACATATATTTAACTTTACAAAAATCTAAGACATTATTTTATGGCCAGAGGGAGTATATATGAATCATGCCGGTCGGGCAGCCATATATGACAGGTTCTGGACTAGTTGTCGTACTTTTCGAACAATAGAGTACAGTTTGTCCCCACAAATCCTAGCTTTCCAGGAGCATAGATTTGCAGAACCTTTGCTCAAAGTGCCTTGCATCTTCGGAAATATGATCCTGGAGAATTCACGTCCATGATTACTACAAGCACACCAGTTGTCTTGGACAATTTAAGAAATTCCATGGAAACTGTGATGAAACCTGATCAGAATGACAGTAGTCTTACGATTTTTTTTCGCGGGCACGCGGAAAGCGTGCCATATCTTTATAGAAGGGAGCAAAAAAATTATAAGAAACCAAAGGGGGATGCGAAGATCTGCCCTCGGTCAACCCACGCACACACCCAACGAAAACCTAAAGGTCTACTCTCGCAACATGACTCTCCACTCCCCTCCCCTCACGGCCCACCAAAGGCCAAACTCCTCTAGGAATAAGTCTATGATCTGTGATGTGGACAACTATCTCTCTAAGTTTCCAAACACACGGGCATTCCTTTGCTTCCGTAGCGTCCAAGCAATGAGCAGGACGAACGTGTCAAAACCTCTCATGTCCTCCCTCCGCAGCCTCTTCCTCGCCTCCGTCCACCATATCTCTAGGTTCGTATTCTCCTGCGGCTCCTGTAGCTGCAACCCCAGCCTTCTCAAACAGCCAAACTAGACCATCTTGGCATAAGGGCACTGCGAGAGGACATGATCAACATTATCCTCTTCCTGAAGGCAAGTGGCGCAGGGTCTGGGCGATCCTGTAGGCCATGCCTAGCTCTCCTGTCCGAGGTCCATAACCTGCGTCTTATCGCCAACCTGCCGAAGATTTTGCACTTTAGGGGTGCAAATGATCCCCATATCGGCTTGGCCATACTCCATGTGACCCTCCCTTGGCAGAGCATGTTGTAGGTCGCACTAGCAGTATGCAGGCTAGACGCCGACCCTTTCCAAGTGATCCGATCCGGCCTGTTGCCATCGCGAGATACTCTGTCCAAATGCTCCCAAAGCAGGGTGCATTGCATCCACCCATCAGTGGATAACTCTCCAGACACATCCGAGAGCCAAGAATCCTCATGCAAGGCATCGCTCACCTTCCTTGCGTTCCTCCTCCTCGTTGGGACCAAAGCCGCCACCTCTGGGCGATCTCCACGTTTCTCCCATTGATCCATCTACCTCTCCAAAAGAGATTACTCTCGCCATCTCCTACAGTAAACTTCGCCAAGCTCTAGAACACTTCATTGGCTTTCGAGTAATTGATAGCGGGCAGCCCTTGACATGGCCTCGATGGATCCGTGCGCCTCAACCAGCACCACCTCACTCTGAGAGCCAATCCCTGCAAACGCAAGTCCTTCACTCCAAGACCTCCAAACTGAGTCGGTCTGCATATAGTGTCCCACGCCACCAGACATTGGCCTCCATTGACCTCCTTTTTTCCCGCCCAAAAGAAGGCTCTCATCCATTTGACCAACTCCTCAAGCACCCAGGATGGCGCCTCTGCAACCATCAGTTGGTGTATAGGTCGTGCACTTATGACCGATTTGATGAGTATAAGCCTCCCCGATTTCTAGATCATTCCCCTTTGCAAAGCTGGAACACAGTGTATGACTTGGTCAATCAACGGCCGCCACTCCACTTTTGTCAGGGGCCTCAGCGCAAGTTGCATGCCAAGGTATTTGATGGGAAAACCCACAACCTCACATCCCAGCGTCTCTGCAACTCTCTCGGCATCCCCATCATGTTCTCTAATGAGCATGGCGGAGGTCTTCCTATAGTTTAGACACAACCCTGAGGCCTCTCCAAACACCTGTAGAATGGCCTTGACCGCTTCCAACTCTATGCTCAACGGTTTGCAGAAAATTACCATATCGTCAGCGTAAACCGAGATTCTCTGTAGCTCCGTGATCCCTGCTAGGCTGGAGAATAGTTGTCTCTCCACGGCCTTTTTAACTGCCGCAGTCAGCACCTCCATAGACGCCACAAAAAGCATAGGTGATGTGGGATCAACCTTGCCTAAGACCTCTCACATGGACAATTCTCCCTCCCGGCACTCCGTTACCAACACTCTAGTGTTTGCCGTGTTAAGCAACAAGGAGACCCATTTTAGAAACCTCTCTCCAAAACCCATGCGCCGTAGCACCTCAAAGAGAAAGCTCCAAGATATCGAGTCGAAAGCCCTAGTGAGATCTAGTTTGAGTAACACTCCCGACTGCCTCTATTGATTGATCTTCCTTGCCACTTGTCTTACTAGGATGAAGTTGTCATGTAGGGACCATCCTCTCACAAACGGCAACTGGTTAGTGCTCACAACATCTCCCAACCTCTTCCTGAGCCAGTTGGCCATAATCCTGGAGAACAGTTTTGCAAAGCTATGCACCAAGCTAATGGGGCGATAGTCCTTGACCTCGGTGGCATCCGGTTTCTTGGGGATCAATGTGATCAAAGCTCTATTTAGTCGGGCAAAGCCACGACCATCCCCCACGCTGAGTTTAAACAGCCCAGCTAAGATGTCCCTCTGGATAACCGGCCATGCTCTCTGGTAGAAGCCTCCTATAAACCCATCCGGACCAGGCGCCCGGTCCGGGTGCAGGTCCTTGACCACCCCCATATCTCCTCTTCAGTGAACATGTCCTCCAGGTCCTGTAAATCTGCCGTGGGGATCTCAAGCTCCTCCAGATTGATAGAGTGCTCTCTGGGCATTACCCGCCCCAGCAGCTGAGAATATGCCGCTGTGAAAGCTTCCACTTTCCGCTCCTGATCCGTCACCAGCTCCTCTCCGATTTTTACCGTGGCAAAGTGGTTTTTCACTCTTCTTCCATTGGCAACTGCATGGAAAAGCGTCGTGTTGTCATCTCCCTCTCTCAACCAGCGGATCCTCGATCTTTGTCTCGCCATTGTTCGCTCTAGCGAAGCAAGCCCCAACTGCTTGAGCATTCTCCTTAGCCAAATCTCCATGGGGGTCAAAGTGCGCCTCTCCTGGGCCACATCTAGGCGTACGATCATGGTGTTGGCAATCGCAATGTTCAACTTCACATTCCCCACTCTCTTTTGCCCCCAAGATTGCAAGTGCTCGGCAGCATTCCTGAAGAGCGTGTCCAACCTCCAGATCTCCATGGGGGTCAAAGTGCGCCTCTCCTGGGCCACATCTAGGCGTAGGATCAGGGTGTTGACAATCGCAATGTTCAACTTCACATTCCCCACTCTCTTTTGCCCCCAAGATTGCAGGTGCTCGGCAGCATTCCTGAAGAGCGTGTCCAACCTACGGAAGGGGTCTACAATAGCACAAACCCAAGCCTCCTTAACCGCCTCATCAAACTCTTCCAGCTTAAGACAAAAACTCTCAAACTTGAACCTCCTCTTAGGCCTAAACACCGCATTAAGGGCCAAGTGTAACGGTGCAATGTATACGTTTAAACTTCTAGCATATACTGATATAAGGTATCTCCAGTGTGATGATTAAATAGGAAGACGGGGTGATACTGTGATATTCTCAGTCTTTGATTTCTATACTAACGGCCATGTCAATGGCATCTTTGCAAACTTTGAAAAGTAGAACAAGAGAAGAAACCGAAAAAAACGAATAATTGAATGGTGATGCCATTTTGTGCTCTAGCATAATAAATATGCCACAAGATGCGAGATTCGGAGTACACAACATCCAACAGCTATCTACATGACTTCATGGTAGGCAATGCAAAAAATCACAGCTAAGGTTTGGAGACATGAATGGCTAATTATGCTGGTTTGTCATTGATTACAGACCCCTACTCCAAACTTCAGCAGAAAATTACACAGAACTATATATATGAACTATCCTGACTACCGACCAGTCAAACTGTTGGGTATTCATCAGAAGAAGAAAAAAACAAAAGGTTTGTAAGACTACTATTGTGTATTTGTCATAACTGTGTTTCAAGATACAGCTTGCTTCAGATCTTCCCCCATAGTCGGGATTTTATACTAAAACCGAAGACCCACCAGCTGAGTTGATCCGCCTATTATTTCTTCGACAGAAAAGCATGCTATTGGAAAGGTCACCTTTTTTTAAGTAGCCAATAAACCATGTGTTCGTTACTTGAGATGTTTTTTTTTTGTTCTGAGAAATGTAGACCTGAGGCCTGGGTTGATTGGGAACTTGCTGCTTGCTGGTATTGCACATATTAAAATAAAAACAGTATTGCAAAAAAAAACACATTAATGAAATATCATCCTTTCACCATATACCTGGTCAACAAATTAAACTAGTATGTAAATTCAAGAACAGTTTCCATGTCCTGTGATCACATATTTAACCAAATCTAAATCTCATTTAGTCCCATCATGTCACAGGCAGCCGCCAGCTGCCATGAATTATGAAAACCCAGTGTTGTTAGGGCATCTCCAATCGAGCGACCCAAACGGACGCGCTGGGCCGTCCGTTTTAGGCCGTTTGGGTGGCCGAGCGGACGCGTGGACGGAGCCCCGCGTCCGCGCGTCCGTTTGGGTCGCGCGCTGCGCCCAACGCATCAGATTTGGGTCGCGGCGCCGTATGGTAGGTTTTTGCTTGTAAATTCACTATAAAACACAAAATAATTATAGAAAATATATAAAATAGTTCAAATTCTCAAAATTTATTACACATTACATTGTCCACGTAATCAAGGATAAAGTATTATTGAAATAAAATGAAAAAAACGATACAAATGCTCTAGGCTTCCGGATTTCCTTCATCATTGTTGTTTGCAACATTGTTGCCTACATGCTGCCACATGTGCTCGATCAAATCAGCCTGAAGCTGGTTGTGTACAGCTAGATCTCGAATTTCATGGTGCGCATGAAGAATGTCCTGAAATGATGCCGGACCACCTTGAGGAGTAACCAACTCTCCCTGGCCATCCCACTCATTATCAAAGAGTGAATCATCCCGCTCTACCTCAACAATCATGTTATGCATGATTACACAAGCGGTCATCACCTCCCACAGAGTTTGCACATCCCAGGCTCTGGCAGGGTGTCTGACGATAGCCCAACGAGCTTGGAGGATGCCAAACGCCCGCTCGACATCTTTCTGAGCTGCCTCTTGCTCTTTGGCAAACCTTGCCTCCTGCTTTGAGTTGGGTTTTCGGATTGTCTTCACGAGTGTAGCCCAAGGTGGATAGATACCATCAGCAAGGTAGTACCCCTTGGTGTAGTGGTGGCCATTGATCTCAAAATCCATATCAGGGGACTGGCCGTACGCTAGCCTATCAAACACCGGAGAGCGCTGCAGCACATTGATATCATTGTGCGAGCCAGCCATTCCGAAGAATGTGTGCCAAATCCATGTGTCATGTGAAGCAACAACTTCAAGAATGACTGTGCACCCCTCAGAATGGCCGCTGTATGCCCCTGCCAACCAAAGGGGCAGTTCTTCCACTCCCGGTGCATGCAGTCTATGCTGCCAAGCATCCCAGGAAACCCCCTGAAGCGTTGATTGACAACAGACGAGCTGTGTCCTCTGCATTAGGTTGCCGGAGGTATTGTTCTCGAACGACCGATCACGCTGCAGAACCTGTACATCGCTTCCAAGCCGGTTGACTCACTCATGCGCGTGTACTCATCTACGAAATCACCGGCAACACTATATGCGAGCATCCTAATCGCTGCCGTGCATTTCTGGTAAGAAGAGAGGCCTACCTTGCCAATTGCATCCACTTTCGCGCAGAAGTAGTCGTCGTAGCGCTTAACACCATCCATTATCCGGCGGAATAACGGTCTGGACATCCGAAAACGACGACGAAACAAGGCCGGCGTGAACAATGGGTTGGGTTGAAAGTAGTCGTTGAAGAGCTGGTCGTGGCCACGTTCTCTTTTGCGGTCCAAGGCGGCCGCGCGCCCCGGCAAGGACCCCCGGTACACGGGGATCTTCGAGACGATGTGCTCGTGGATGATCAGGGCAGCCTCCGTGAAAAATTCGTCGTTGGACTCCTCGTCTGACGACGTGTCGATGAAGTTCTTGAAGAAGTACTCGTCGTCACACCATGATCTGAAAAGGGACACATTTTAGATCGCCCATTTCATCGAACACCTCGCAGGCGGAGGCCATCCAATGCTTCCATAGGGACCTGCAGGCCATGGCCGTCTCGGCCGACTTGCGGTCTGGAAACACGGTGCAGCAGAGCTCACCTCCGGCGGAAACGGCGCAGCTGCGAACGGCGGGAGGTCTCGCGACGGTGAGAGGACAATAGCGCCGACGACGGCGTCCTCCGACTCTGCTACGACGCGGCGAAAGCAGCGCGGGGCCGCGACCTATGCTTCCGCCCGCTTGCCGGCGTCTCGACGACGGTGGCCGGCGTCAACGCCACTCCCAAATCGCCGGTACGTGGGTGGCGGCGGAGCGGCGGGAGATGTGTGCGAGGGGATTGTGTTTTGGGAGACAGACAGGCGGGCCAGGGGCAGACAAGGGGAGGACGCGAGCGACCAGCCATCAGCGTCCGCGGCCACGCAAACTCGTCCCAGATTTGGGCCGGGTTTGGGTCGTCCCGAACGCCGCGGCCATCGATTTTAGGGATGGGTCCGCGCGCTGGGCCGCGTTTTTATCCGTTTCGACCCATCCGGACGCGCGGACGCGAGATGGGTCGCTCGGTTGGAGATGCCCTTAGCTCTCACTACAAGTAACCAATCTAGCTTGTGAGAATAGCAGATTCATAATCATTCATTCTTCAGCACTAGCTTTCAGGTGATGTAAAATATCCAAGATTCACTAGATAGTTAAGAAGATTGACCGCAAGTCATAATCAGCTTGATAATTTTTTTTTCCGTAACTATATTGTGGTTGCAAGAAACAGTTACAAGATTATTGATCTGTCAAAAAAAAATCATAAAACTAGGCGCAGCAACATTGATCTTGCTTGCAGTAGGAATTAGCAGAAGGCTTGCCGCTGACACTACATACGGTTCCGCAACGGGCTTCACAGGTTTCCAGATGGAAGCATGTTGCAGGATTCACGCCTGCATGCATCAACTGCGAGGTCAACCGGCGATTTATCTACAAACCAACACAAGTTGATCAATTAACTAGCACACATAATATACAAGAAGCCTGATGTATGTAGAAAATTAGTGCTATTTTTTTGCAACGATAAAATTAAAAACAGATGGAAATAACTTGATTGCTAGGAGTACAAAGTTTGAGAAAATATGAACAATATAGCGAGTGTTATTACTTGTATCTGCGTAGACAAAAGGTGATGACATCATGATAGATATGACCATAAGAGCCAGGAGAACAGCGCCCATACTTGTCGCTTTGATCTTGAGCGCCATGATGATGAGGAGATCACTTGTGTTTGGGTTTTTGTTGTGCGTTTAGGGTTGCAATGAGATCAGCCCTTTACGGCTGTTTATATAGAGGAGCAAAATCAAATAAATGGCATTAAATCAATGTACGTAGTAATCAGTAGATAAACTGCTAAATATAAGATCTATAACTGTCCTCATTTCGTGGCTAGAATTAATGTGTTAATGGATGCACGTACTAATTAGAAGATACACTCCTAAACAAGACCCATAACGTTCCTTATTTCTACAGAAGCTCGTTTTGTACATAGTAGGTCTAGGTGTTGGTCTTGTATGTCGTCTTGGAGTAGAGCTCTAGATCTCTCCGGCCAGATCTGGGGCGCCTTGTGGCTGGTTCTGACCGCCGGCGTGCACTGTGATGTGCTATCGTTGGTGGGAAGGATGGCTGCGAGCATCTCCGTCAATAAAGGTTGACCGCCGAGCTATTCCATCATGTTGCATCAGCGCAGCACAGGGTGGTCGATGTGGTGCTTAGGTGGGAGGAGGAAGATGAGCTCCGCAGATCGAGCTCCTTCTTCAAGCGCTTCTGTTCCCCTCTCTATGCTCTGTAATTTTGCTCCCTTCTCTTGGCCGGCCTTGGAGGTGAGGGAAAGGTTGGGAGCAGATTTGTTCAGGAATGCGGTGGGGGATTGATTGGGGAGCTTATGAAATCTGTGCTCCCTGGGGCAATTTCTCAGCGGCGGCTTCTTTCAGCTGCAGCTATCTCCGGTCAGAGGGCTGGCCTCGCCTCTCTCGGCAGCAGCTGCTGCACGAGTCTTCTCTTCCATCTGTGGAAGATTTCTTCGCACACTGGCGTGGCCTCACCCGCTTGTGCTCTTCCAAGTGGCCGAGTCCCCGGTGAGAGCAGGCGTGGCCGTCGCTGGAGTTGCTTCGTCGTCGGCGAGCTTGGATTCGATCGCTTTTCCAGCGATTTTATTAGGGTGTTTTCTGCAAAGTTTATGGACTATGCTGTAATTTTCTTTTTCTGTAAGGTTCCAGGTCCTTCGGAACTTTTATGTACAAAAAAACAAAGAATTCGGTTGGCCGGCGGACTGCCCGTTCGGTCAGCTAGTGGCCGGTCAGGGACTCAGGGTATAATCAGCCGGTCCATACAGGCACTAGTACATGCATGTGGTAAGAGCTACAGCGCCACATTTATGGTTTTGGGATATATTTCGTTCGTGTCAAACCAAACTTCAGATTTTTAAAATTTAATAAAAATAACTAAATTCACTATATATTACATAGATTTGAACGAAATTCGATGAAATTTAGACTAAACTCTAATCTAGTAGTACTTGGGGAGGCCAGAGGGGTCGTAGTACCGGTGGAAGTTAGACATGTCGTCGACGACGACGTCCTGCTTGCCGCGCTCGTCGGGCTCGTCGACGGGCTCGTCCTTCATCGCGCCGCTTGGTCCAACCTCGCTGTCGTCGGTGAGGTCGACGAGTGGCTTCCCGGTGTCGCGGATTGACATTGCGATCACCAAGTCGAGGTCGCCCCTCTAGACGTCCTTGTCGTTCAGCGACGCCGCAAATGCCGCGTGCAACCCTGGACAGTCGTCCATGTCGTCGCTGCTGACGATGAGGCGTTGCTGGCGCTCGTACTCCGCTAGCTGCGCCGCCTTCACGTCTTTCTCATCATCCTGCTCCTCGTTCACCTCCATCTTCGGGATGAGGAGGGCGCCGCCGGCGCGCATGTGCTACTGCCGGCTGCGCCTCGGATTGACGGGCGGCGTCGCGAACTCCGGCTCGTCCTTCACCTCGCTCTTAGGCACGGTGTAGGGCGCGGCGCGGTGCGACAAAGGCGCCGATCACGCCGGCCCTGACGAAGAAGAGTTGGAGGAGGACGAGTAAGTCCTCCTCGTCTGCCAGCGTGCTGCGGGCGTAGGAGATGGTGGCGGCGACAACGGCATCTCCAGCCTGGGTGCGCCGTTATGGATGTCGTCGACGACTTTCTCCCGGGTGCGCCTGGCAACGCCCTAGAAGCGGAGGCGCCCCTCCCTGTTCCAGGTGTTCCGCCGGCCGATAAGGCCGGTGGTGCTGTTCATCTCGGCACCGTGTTGCGCCTTGAAGTAGTCCGCCCACCAGGCATCATTGATGGTGGGCGATGACATAGGCATCCCAAATGGGCCTGCCGAAGATAGTACCCGGGGTTTACTGAAGACCCACTACCCGAAGAATAAGAAGATTCGGAAGCCCAAGATATATTAAGGGAAGTTAGAGTTGTAATAGGAAGTGTTATTTGAAATCTGGCGGGATGAGTTAGAAACCGTCCCGGACTCTGTAACTTGTACAAAACGAAACCCTCGGCTCCACCTCCTATATAAGGGGGAGTCGAGAATCGACTGTCAACATAACCCTAGTTTTCATAATCGCCGAGTACTTTTCGCCTAAACCTTCGAGATCTACTTGCCCTCTACTTCTAGCAAAACCCTAGTCTACAATCTATAGGCATTGACAAGTTAATCCTTTGTCGACAGGTTGCAAGGAGCTGATCTCGATGGCACGTTCAAGATCTTCGACATCGTCGACAGCAAGCAACACGATGGATCGAGGTAACAAGGGAAAAACTGATCTATTCAATTTTATTCCTCACCCGCCCTCCCGTATGGATGCATGTGCCTATCTGGAGGAGCCCATCACCATGACGTTCGGAGAATTCCGATTTGGCGTCAACAAGGACGGATCCTACCGTCTCAAAGTTCCGATCTCGTCGGAATTTTCAGCGGTCGATTCTAACTTTTCGTCGAGTGACGAGGAATTTTCGTCGCCATACTTCATCGACAGCAAGGCAAGCGGAAAGCTCGCCAAGATCTTCAGCAACACATCCTTCGAGTCGTCTGCGGACTCCTTTATAAGCAGCGACTCCGAAAGCGTCGACAGCTTCAACTTCATCGACAAATCTGTCGCCATCGGAAGGTCTTCACCACTCTATATGATGGTGTCACCAATCTTGAGAAAAACCAATACACAAAATACCACCAGATCTGCGCGATAGAAGAAACAGGAACATCAGAACTACAAACGTCAGAGGCTTTTGACGATTTGGGCAATCCATACGTCGATCCCGCTGATCTCAGAAAAGGCCTAGGCACTAAATATGCCGGATCTTCAACTCGTGCAAAAGTCCAACTCCCGCAAGCTGCGTGGGATAGGGCCGCGAGAGCCATGGATGGATCAGAACCAATGAATACTACTGCTACCGTACAAGAGCTACAAGCATATCAATATAGACTTGCTCGAGTAAGCAGAGAGTTGGAAAAGACAGCATCGTTAAATAGAAGAAAAGGCAGCTTCCGCATCAGCGGACGCCGAGCAGATTTAAGTCGACAATCAAGAACCGGGGACAGCCACAGAGAAGCTCGGAGAGCAATGTCTCGGCTGCAAAACATACCCGAAGCAGAGAGGGCAACATAATCCAAAATCTCGACATGTCCTTTATGTCGATCGACGAACGGGGAAATATCATCCCAAAAACGCCAGAGGCAGGTTACATGGCAACACAAGCTTACATCCTCGCATCCAGACCACCTCCTGGAGACCCGAGAGAACCATTGTTCAATATGGCAATGGCTGGAGTAGGAGTTATGGGAACAGCGTTTGCAACAACGCCTCCCGAAGAAAATCCTAGGCAAAATAGTCCACGACCCACCGCGCAGTTCAAGACCCACCAAGAACAAGTGGGGCAAGAGACACAGCAGTCCAAGTAAGGGTGGACAGAGCGCGACAAGAAAGAAGGGAGCGTCAGCACTCGCCAGAGCTTGCCGACGAAGATATGTGTGGACTCCCATGCTTTACGAGAAGAGTTCGAAAAACTCGAGTACCGAAAGGGTTCAAGTTACCCGAGAATTTTAAGAAGTTCGACGGCCTGCAAGATCCCGAGGATTGGCTCGTGGATTATCTAGATATGGTAAAGCTGGTACGAGGAACCAGAGCAACAGCTATGCAAAGTATCCAAGTTCACCTGAGTGGTGCCGCGAGATCTTGGATAAAGAAACTCCCCCTAAATTCCATCGACAGCTGGGATAACTTTGAGAACATCTTCGTGAAAAACTTCCGATCCACCGCAAGAAACCTGCATCGTTGAAAGAGCTGAGGGCATGCCGACAAAAACACGACGAGTCGATGAGGAAGTATATACAGCGATGGAACATTATAAAGAACTCGGCAGAAGATATATCCGACGAGAGGGCAATAGATGCGTTCGTGGCAGGAGTCCGCCGAGCAGATTTCATCGAGGACTTAGGGAGAACTAACCCTAAGACCATATCAGCACTCATGGAGATAGCCAATAAATGGGCAGATGGAGAAGACGCAATATACAACAAGCGACACAGGTCGCCAGAAGAGGATCGTGGTCGAAATTATCAAAATAGAAGGCGATTTTCTCGCCAGTTCTACAACAACGATGCTCCCGGCCACATATCGGCTGGTTTTCGGGGAAATCCTGGAGGAAATAGTCGAGATGATTATCAAAGGAGCAACGAGCAACAAGGCGACAATAGAGGTGATTTTCGCGGCAACAGGCAAAATAGTGGACCAAGGATTCAAAGACCTTACGTATCTCCCGAGGAGATGAACGGCACGTGTCAAATGCACTTTTACCTCGACAACAATGGAAAGAGGCAGTCAGGACATCTCCAGAAAGACTGCCGTAATTTTCAGGCAATGTTGCGAGCCGCAGGAATTGCAAATGCCCAAGCAAATAACAGAAATCCTCGGGAGCCAAGGAGCGAGATACACCTTCCACCTCCTCCCGCAATTACCGACGAAAATCGACATCAGCTTAGAATTGCGGCAGCACCACATCCACCTCCATATGTTGACCCCAACTCTAACGGCGCGGTCTCGATGATCCAGAAAGCTAGGCCATCAAACAGGGCGCAGAAGGTAATCTCGCGACAAGTGTTCATGGCAGAGAAGATGCCTCCACCAACAGTCGAGTACCTAAATTGGTCGGGGCAAGACATCGGCTTCACAATCACAGACCATCCGCAGCAAGTTCCTCGACCAGGACAATCAGCACTCATCTTACCCGCAGTAATTGCTGGTTTCGACGTGTCGAGAGTTTTCATAGATGGCGGCAGCAGCTTAAACCTAATGTATGCAGATACATTGAGGAAGATGAACATATCCCTAGCAAATCTAAAACCAACTGACACACGTTTCCACGGGATTACACCAGAAAAGCCAAGTTACCCATTGGGCAAGATCAACCTCGACGTTCAGTTTGGAACCCGAGAAAACTACAGGATAGAGAATCTGGAGTTCGAAGTGGTGGACTTCCTGTCGCAATATCACGCCTTGTTGGGATGACCAGCGTATGCCAGGTTCATGGCAGTGCCACATTATACATATCTGTTGTGGAGGATGCCTGGGCCCAAGGGACCTATCACAATCAAAGGAAGCTTTGCGTTATCCGATAAATGCGACAAAGATTTCCATCGATTGTCAGAAACTTTCGGGATGCAAGCAGAATATGCGGCGCCAAGGTTCACTGATTATGATGTGCTGCCAGAGGTAGGAAGATCTTCTAAAGAGCCAACTTTCAATATAACCAAGGATTCAAAAGAGGTACAGATCCACCCGACAGATCCAAAGAAAACGACGTCCATTGCCGCAAACATGGATGTCGCATAGGAAAGCGCTCGTCGAGTTCCTCCGTGAGCACTGGAAAATCTTCGCATGGTGTCCAGCTGACATGCCAGGAGTACCCAGGGAACTCGCCGAGCACCACCTCAATTTGGATCCTCTCGCACGACCAGTCAAGCAGCCTTTGCGGCGTTTCTCGGAACCTAGCCGCAAAGCAATGTTATCAGAAATAGATCGACTCAAAGACGCTGGTTTCATCAGAGAAATATCTACAGAAGCCACATGGGTAGCTAACCCAGTGATGGTGCCGAAAAAACACACAATAGTCCTTCGCATGTGCGTCGACTTTACGTGTCTCAATAAACATTGTCCTAAGGATCACTTTCCCCTCCCAAGGATCGATCAAATCATCGACTCCACGGCAGGATGCGAACGTCTTTCCTTCTTGGACGCATACTCTGGTTATAACCAGATCAGGTTAAAAGAAGAAGATGAAGCCAAGACAGCGTTCATTACACCTTACGGCGTGTTTTGCTACAAAACAATGCCCTTTGGTTTGAAAAACGCGGGAGCAACATACCAGCGGATGATGCAGAAGTGCTTAGCAACACAGATTGGGAAAAACGTACAAGTCTACATCGACGATGTCGTAATAACATCAAAGAAATGGTCGACTTTGATCGAAGATTTAAAGGAAACCTTCGACAACCTCGACAAGTTCTGCCTCAAGCTGAACCCGACAAAGTGCTCTTTTGGAGTTCCTGCAGGAGAACTTCTCGGGTTTTAGTATCAGCAAGGGGATTGAAGCTAATCCCGAAAATACAGGCCATCGTTACTATGAGAAAGCCAACAAATCTGAAGGAGATACAACAGTTAACGGGGCGAGTCGCAGCTTTGCAGATTCGTCGCCAGGCTAGGAGAAAATGTTGCCGTTCTATGCATTGATCAAACAAGGGGAAAAATTTCAATGGAACGAGGAAGCAGACAGAGCCTTCGAGAACCTCAACGAGCAATTTCGACACCACCGATATTGGTAGCACCGAAAGAGAAGGAACCTCTCCTCCGTACATCGCAGCCACACCTCAGGTGGTCAGCACGGCCCTAGTAGTCGAGAGAGAAGAAGAAGGCAAGCTTCATGGAGTTCAGAGGCCATATATTTCATCGAAGTCTGTCACCTTCAAAACAGCGGTACCCGCAATATCGAAACGGCATATGGAGTATTCACGACAGCAAGAAAATTGCGACACTACTTCTCGGCACACCCGATAATAGTGATCAACGAGGCTCCCTTATCAAATATACTGAACAACCCAGAAGCTACGGGTCGTGTCTCCCTTTGGGGAATAGAACTTTCTCCTCGGGACATCACGTATGAAAAAAGAAAAGCAATAAAATCACAAGTCTTACCAGATTTCATTGCAGAGTGGATGGAGCTACAAAACACGGGACCCCCAGATCTATCGAGAACTTGGACCATGAACTTCGACGGGTCCAAAAGACTGGAAGGTGCTGGAGCAGGCGTGATATTGATATCACCTGAAGGCGACAAGTTGAAGTACGTTTTGCGGATGACGTTCCCAAACGCGTCTAACAATGAAGCAGAATATGAAGCTCTCATACACGGGATGAAGATGGCGAAAGCTTGCGGTGCAACCCGACTGAAAATTTTCGGCGACTCACAATTGGTGGCACAACAAGTCATGAACCAATGTGACGCAGTCAATGAAAGTATGATAGCATACAAAGAGGTGTACAATGAGCTGGAGAAATTATTCGACGGTTGTGAGGTAAACCACATCAGCAGGATGAGCAACGATGAAGCCGACGTTCTCGCAAACATCGGGTCACAGTGCCTCGCGATACCTCCAGGCGTGTTTTGGGAAGAGATAAGCGAAAGATCAACAAAGCCAGCAAAAACAAAGAAGGAGAAGAAAGAGAAACCCTCGAGTATCACCAAAGACATAGCAGAAGAAGAAGAAGAGCAAGAGCTAGTCATGATGGTGCAAATTCCATGGATGCAGGCTTACATATCATATATTCTAAGGAAAACAATACCCGATGATCCAGTCGAAGCAAGGCGAATAATCAGGAGATCAAAAGCTTTCACGTGATACGTCTCCAACGTATCGATAATTTCTTATGTTCCATGCTACTTTATTGATGATACCTACATGTTTTATGCACATTATATGTCATATTTATGCATTTTCTGGAACTAACCTATTAACAAGATGCCGAAGAGCCAGTTGCTGTTTTCTGCTGTTTTTGGTTTCAGAAATCCTAGTAAAGAAATATTCTCGGAATTGGACGAAACTTTCGCCGGGTCCTATTTTTGCACGAAGCTTCCAGAAGACCGAAGACCTAACGAAGTGGGGCCACGAGGCAGCAGGGGTGGCCGGCGCGCCCAAGCCCTGGCCGCGCCGACCTATCCCTGGGCCCCTCGTGTGGCCCCTCGCGTTGACCCTCCGCGCTTAAAGCTTCCGTCGCGAAACCCCAGACCGAGAGCCACGATACGGAAAACCTTACGGAGACGCCGCCGCCGCGAATCCCATCTCGGGGGATTCGGAGATCGCCTCGGCACCCTGCCGGAGAGGGGATTCATCTCCCGGAGGACTCTACACCGCCATGGTCGCCTCCGGAGTGATGAGTGAGTAGTTCACCCCTGGACCATGGGTCCATAGCAGTAGCTAGATGGTCGTCTTCTCCTTGTTGTGCTTCATTGTTGGATCTTGTGAGCTGCCTAACATGATCAAGATCATCTATATGTAATACTATATGTTGTGTTTGTCGGGATCCGATGGATAGAGAGTACTATGATTATGGTGATTATCAATCTATTGTTCATGTGTTGTTTATGATCTTGCATGCTCTCCGTTATTAGTAGAGGCTCTGGCCAAGTTTTTACTCTTAACTCCAAGAGGGAGTATTTATGCTCGATAGTGGGTTCATGCCTCCATTGAATCTGGGACAGTGACAGAAAGTTCTAAGGTTGTGGATGTGCTGTTGCCACTAGGGATAAAACATTGATGCTATGTCTAAGGATGTAGTTGTTGATTACATTACGCACCATACTTAATGCAATTGTCTGTTGCTTTGCAACTTAATACTGGAGGGGGTTCGGATGATAACCTGAAGGTGGACTTTTTAGGCATAGATGCAGTTGGATGGCGGTCTATGTTCTTTGTCGTAATGCCCAATTAAATCTCACTATATTTACCATGTCATGTATATGCATTGTTATGCCTTTCTCTATTTGTCAATTGCCCGACTGTAATTTGTTCACCCAACATGCTTTATCTTATGGGAGAGACACCTCTAGTGAACTGTGGACCCCGGTCCTATTCTTTACATAGCATACAATCTACTTGTTTTACTGTTTTCTTTGCAAACATCTTCCACTCGATACGTTTAATCCTTTGTTACAGCAAGCCGGTGAGATTGACAACCTCACTGTTTCGTTGGGACAAAGTACTTGGTTGTGTTGTGCAGGTTCCGCGTTGGCGCCGGAATCCCTGGTGTTGCGCCGCATCACATTTCGCGACCATCAACCTTCAACGTGCTTCTTGGCTCCTCCTGGTTCGATTAAACCTTGGTTTCTTTCTGAGGGAAAACTTGCTACTGTGTGCATCATACCTTCCTCTTGGGGTTCCCAACGAACGTGTGAGTTACACGCCATCAAGCTCTTTTTCTGGCGCCGTTGCCGGGGAGATCAAGACACGCTGCAAGGGAGTCTCCACTTCTCAATCTCTTTACTTTGTTTTTGTCTTGCTTTATTTTATTTACTACTTTGTTTGCTGCACTAAATTAAAATACAAAAAAATTAGTTGCTAGTTTTACTTTATTTACTGTCTTGCTCTCTATATCAAAAACACAAAAAAATTAGTTATTTGCATTTACTTTATCTAGTTTGTTTTATTTACTGTTGCTAAAATGGCCAACCATGAAAATACTAAATTGTGTGACTTCACAAATGCAAATAATAATGATTTCCTATGCACACCTATTGCTCCACCTGCTACTACAGCAGAATTTTTGAAATTAAACCTGCTTTACTAAATCTGGTCATGAGAGAACAATTTTCTGGTGCTAGTTCTGATGATGCTGCTGCCCATCTCAATAATTTTGTTGAACTTTGTGAAATGCAAAAGTATAAAGATGTAGATGGTGATATTATTAAATTGAAAGTGTTTCCTTTCTCATTAAGAGGAAGAGCTAAAGATTGGTTGCTATCTTTGCCTAAGAATAGTATTGATTCATGGACTAAATGCAAGGATGCTTTTATTGGTAGATATTATCCTCCCGCTAAAATTATATCTTTGAGAAGTAGCATAATGAATTTTAAACAATTAGATACTGAACATGTTGCTCAAGCATGGGAGAGAATGAAAACTTTGGTAAAGAATTGCCCAACCCATGGACTGACTACTTGGATGATCATCCAAACCTTCTATGCAGGACTAAATTTTTCTTCACGAAATTTATTGGATTCAGCTGCTGGAGGTACCTTTATGTCCATCACATTGGGGGCGGCTACAAAACTTCTTGATGATATGATGATTAATTACTCTGAATGGCACACGGAAAGAGCTCCACAAGGTAAGAAGGTAAATTCTGTTGAAGAAACCTCTTCCTTGAGTGATAAGATTGATGTGATTATGTCTATGCTTGTGAATGGTAGATCTAATGTTGATCCAAATAATGTTCCTTTAGCTTCATTGGTTGCTCAAGAAAAAATGTTGATGTGAATTTCATTAAAAATAATAATTTCAACAACAATGCTTATAGGAACAACTATGGTAATACTTATAGTAGATATGAGGAAAGGATGTTAGAAATTGAAAGATCCACTAAAAACTTTATGCAATCGCAATATGAGCAAAATCAATTGTTTACTAAAACTATGAATGAACAATCTACCTTGTTGAAAAATATAGGAAATCAACTTGAAAACTTGAATAGGGAGATTTCTGGTCTGCAAACTAAAATTTCAAATGCTGAAACCCGAATCTCATACATGTCTGCATCACAATCTTCTTTAATTAATAAAATGGCTGCTAAACCTGATGATATTGATAGTAAGATTACTACTACAGCAAATGCCATCCAAGTTAGAATTAATGAGAATATAAGATTAATGGCTGAACTGCGTGCTAGGTGGGATAGAGAAGAAAATGAAAAACTAGCTAAAGAGAATAATGTAGCTAAAGTTTGGACTATTACCACCACTAGTAATGCTAATTCTTCACATGTTGCTGCACCTCCTACTATCAATGGTAAAATAATTGGTGTTGGCAATGTTTCTACTCCTAGTGCAAAGCGTACAAAACTGCCTGAAATTGCTAAAACTGCTGAAACTGCTTGTGATAAAACTGCTGAAATTTTTTCCAACCTTGGGAATAATGATCCCATTGCTGTAGCTCATAATGATTTAGATTTTGATGATTGCCACATCTCTGAAGTTATAAAGTTCTTACAAAAACTTGCTAAAAGTCCTAATGCTAGTGCTATAAATTTAGCCTTTACAAAACATATTACAAATGCTCTCATAAAAGCTAGAGAAGAGAAACTAAAACTTGAAACTTCTATTCCTAGAAAGTTAGAGGATGGTTGGGAGCCCATCATTAAAATGAAATTCAATGACTTTGAATGTAATGCTTTATGTGATCTTGGTGCAAGTATTTCTGTTATGCCTAAAAAGATTTATGATATGCTTGACTTGCCACCATTGAAGAATTGTTATTTGGATGTTAATCTTGCCGATAATGTTAAAAAGAAACCTTTGGGGAGGATTGATAATGTGCACATTACGGTTAACAATAACCTTGTCCCCGTTGATTTTGTTGTCTTGGATATCGAATGCAATGCATCTTGTCCAATTGTGTTGGGAAGACCTTTTCTTCGAACTGTTGGTGCTGTTATTGATATGAGGGAAGGTAATATTAAATATCAATTTCCTCTCAAGAAAGGTATGGAACACTTCCCTAGAAAGAGAATGAAGTTGCCTTTTGATTCTATTATTAGAACAAGCTATGATGTTGATGCTTCTACTCTCGATGTTACTTGATTTGCACTTTCTGCGCCTAGCTGAAAGGCGTTAAAGAAAAGCGCTTATGGGAGACAACCCATGTTTTTACCTACAGCAATTTTTTGTTTTGTTGAGTCTTGGAAGTTGTTTAATACTGTAGCAACCTCTCCTTATCATGTTTTTGTGCCAAGTAAAGTTTCTATGTCAAAGTTGATGTTATATTTGGGATCGCTGCGCAGAAACAGCATTGCTGTCTGTCACGAATCTGGGCACAATTCTCTGTAGAAAATTCAAAAAAATCTGCCAATTTACGAGCGTGATCCTCAGATATGTATGCAACTTTCATTAGTTTTGAGTTTTTCCATTTGAGCAAGTCTGGTGCCATTTCTAAATTCGTCTTTACGGACTGTTCTGTTTTTGACAGATTCTGCCTTTTATTTCGCATTGC
This sequence comes from Lolium multiflorum, assembly GCA_030979885.1. Classification (NCBI taxonomy): domain Eukaryota; kingdom Viridiplantae; phylum Streptophyta; class Magnoliopsida; order Poales; family Poaceae; genus Lolium; species Lolium multiflorum. Next base: position 134,581,647 of record CM061747.1, on the reverse strand, counting down.
CTCTTTTGCTATGTTGGATTTATTTCTTTGATCCATTAATGTCCAGTAGCATTATGCAATGTCCAGAAGTGAAAATAATGATTGTGTCACCTCTGAATGAGTGAATTATTAATTGTGCACTAACCCTCTAATGAGTTTGCTTGAAGTTTGGTGTGAAGAAAGTTTTCAAGGGTCAAGAGAGGAGAATGATATACTATGATCAAGAGGAGTGAAAGCTCTAAGCTTGGGGATGCCCCGTGGTTCACCCCTGCATATTTTAAGAAGACTCAAGCGTCTAAGCTTGGGGATGCCCAAGGCATCCCCTTCTTCATCGACAACATCATCAGGTTCCTCCCCTGAAACTATATTTTTATTCAATCACATCTTGTATTCTTTGCTTGGAGCGTCGGTTTGTTTTCGTTTTTGTTTTTGTTTGAATAAGATGGATCCTAGCATTCACTTTGTGGGAGAGAGACACGCTCCGCTGTTGCATATGGACACATGTGTCCTTAGGCTTTACTCATAATGTTCAAGGCGAAGTTTCTTCTTCGTTAAATTGTTATATGGTTGGAATTGGAAAATGCTACATGTAGTAATTCTAAAATGTCTTGGATAATGTGATACTTGGCAATTGTTGTGCTCATGTTTAAGCTTTTGCATCATATGCTTTGCACCCATTAATGAAGAAATACATAGAGCTTGCTAAAATTTGATTTGCATATTTGGTTTCTCTAAGGTCTAGATAATATCTAGTATCGAGTTTTGAACAACAAGGAAGACAGTGTAGAGTCTTATAATGTTTACAATATGTCTTTTATGTGAGTTTTGCTGCACTTGTTCATCCTTGAGTTTGCTTCAAATAACCTTGCTAGCCTAAACCTTGTATCGAGAGGGAATACTTCTCATGCATCCAAAATCCTTGAGCCAACTACTATGCCATTTGTGTCCACCATACCTACCTACTACATGGTATTTATCCGCCATTCCAAAGTAAATTGCTTGAGTGCTACCTTTAAAATTCCATCATTCACCTTTGCAATATATAGCTCATGGGACAAAATAGCCTTAAAAACTATCGTAGTATTGAATATGTACTTATGCACTTTATATTTTATTAAGTTGCCTGTTGTGCGATAACCATGCTTCTGGGGAACGCCATCAACTATTGTTGAATATCATGTGAGTTGCTATGCATGTCCGTCTTGTCTGAAGGTCTATCATTTTAGTGGTTGGAGCATGCAAAATTGTTAGAGAAGAACATTGGGCCGCTAACTAAAGCCATGAATCATGGTGGAAGTTTCAGTTTTGGACATATATCCTCAATCTCATATGAGAATAATAATCATTGCTACATGCTTATGCATTTAAGAGGAGTCCATTATCTGTTGTCCATGTTGTCCCGGTATGGATGTCTAAGTTGAGAATAATCAAAAGCGAGAAATCCGAAATGCGAGCATTCTCCTTAGACCTTTGTACAGGCGGCATGGAGGTACCCCTTTGTGACACTTGGTTGAAACATGGCATGCGAAGACCCGGTAGTCCAAGTTAAGTAGGACGAGGTGCGGGCACTATTAGTATACTATGCGTGAGGCTTGCAACTTGTAAGATATAATTTACATAACTCATATGCTTTATTACTACCGTTGACAAAATTGTTTCATGTTTTCAAAATAAAAGCTCTAGCACAAATACAGCAATCGATGCTTTCCTCATTGAAGGACCTTTCTTTTACTTTTATTGTTGAGTCAGTTTACCTATCTCCCTCCACCTTAAGAAGCAAACACTTGTGTGAACTGTGCATTGATTCCTACATACTTGCATATTGCACTTGTTATATTACTTTATGTTGACAATATCCATGAGATATACATGTTATAAGTTGAAAGCAACCGCTGAAACTTAATCTTCCTATGTGTTGCTTCAACACCTTTACTTTGATTTATTGCTTTATGAGTTAACTCTTATGCAAGACTTATTGATGCTTGTCTTGAAGTACTATTCATGAAAAGTCTTCGCGTTATGATTCAGTTGTTTACTCATGTCATTACCTTTGCTTTGATCGCTGCATTCATTACATATGTTTACAAATAGTATGATCAAGATTATGATGGCATGTCACTTCAGAAATTATCTTTGTTATCGTTTTACCTGCTCGGGACGAGCAGAACTAAGCTTGGGGATGCTGATACGTCTCCAACGTATCGATAATTTCTTATGTTCCATGCTACTTTATTGATGATACCTACATGTTTTATGCACATTATATGTCATATTTATGCATTTTCGGAACTAACCTATTAACAAGATGCCGAACGATTGCTGTTTTTTGCTGTTTGGTTTCAAATCCTAGTAAAGAAATATTCTCGGAATTGGACGAAACTTTCGCCCAGGGTCCTATTTTTGCACGAAGCTTCCGAAGACCGAAGACCTAACGAAGTGGGGCCACGAGGCAGCCGGGGGTGGCCGGCGCGGCCCAAGCCCTGGCCGCGCCGACCTATCCCCTGGGCCCCTCGTGTGGCCCCGCGTGACCCTCCGCCTACTTAAAGCTTCCGTCGCGAACCCCCAGAGAGCCACGATACGGAAAACCTTACGGAGACGCCGCCGCCAATCCCATCTCGGGGGATTCGGAGATCGCCTCCGGCACCTGCCGGAGAGGGGATTCATCTCCCGGAGGACTCTACACCGCCATGGTCGCCTCCGGAGTGATGAGTGAGTAGTTCACCCCTGGACCATGGGTCCATAGCAGTAGCTAGATGGTCGTCTTCTCCTTGTTGTGCTTCATTGTTGGATCTTGTGAGCTGCCTAACATGATCAAGATCATCTATATGTAATACTATATGTTGTGTTTGTCGGGATCCGATGGATAGAGAGTACTATGATTATGGTGATTATCAATCTATTGTTCATGTGTTGTTTATGATCTTGCATGCTCTCCATTATTAGTAGAGACTCTGGCCAAGTTTTTACTCTTAACTCCAAGAGGGAGTATTTATGCTCGATAGTGGGTTCATGCCTCCATTGAATCTGGGACAGTGACAGAAAGTTCTAAGGTTGTGGATGTGCTGTTGCCACTAGGGATAAAACATTGATGCTATGTCTAAGGATGTAGTTGTTGATTACATTACGCACCATACTTAATGCAATTGTCTGTTGCTTTGCAACTTAATACTGGAGGGGGTTCGGATGATAACCTGAAGGTGGACTTTTTAGGCATAGATGCAGTTGGATGGCGGTCTATGTTCTTTGTCGTAATGCCCAATTAAATCTCACTATATTTACCATGTCATGTATATGCATTGTTATGCCTTTCTCTATTTGTCAATTGCCCGACTGTAATTTGTTCACCCAACATGCTTTATCTTATGGGAGAGACACCTCTAGTGAACTGTGGACCCCGGTCCTATTCTTTACATAGCATACAATCTACTTGTTTTACTGTTTTCTTTGCAAACATCTTCCACTCGATACGTTTAATCCTTTGTTACAGCAAGCCGGTGAGATTGACAACCTCACTGTTTCGTTGGGACAAAGTACTTGGGTTGTGTTGTGCAGGTTCCGCGTTGGCGCCGAATCCCTGGTGTTGCGCCGCATCACATTTCGCGACCATCAACCTTCAACGTGCTTCTTGGCTCCTCCTGGTTCGATTAAACCTTGGTTTCTTTCTGAGGGAAAACTTGCTACTGTGCGCATCATACCTTCCTCTTGGGGTTCCCAACGAACGTGTGAGTTACACGCCATCACTGTGATAAGAGGGGAGTTGTACAAACGAAGTATTTCGGGCGTGCTACAGAGATGCGTCACACCCGAAGAAGGAAGAATCATCCTAAAAGATGTGCACGAGGGGATATGCGGGCACCACGCGAGCAGAGCTATCGCGGCTAAGGCTTTCAGAGCAGGATTCTATTGGTTAACGGCAATCGAGGACGCGAAGGAAATAGTGAGAACTTGCGACGCGTGCCAAAGATTTGCCGCCAAACCCCACTCTCCTGCCGCAGAACTTATGCCAATCCCACTGTCTTGGCCCTTTGCTCAATGGGGTCTTGACATGGTGGGTAAATTACACAAAGCTTCGCCAGGAGGTTACGGGTATATGCTTGTCGCGGTCGACAAATTTACAAAGTGGATAGAAGCAAAGCCGATAAATTCACCAGACGGTGCATCGGCAATCAAATTCGTAAAAAGCATCGTCTTCAGATTTGGAGTTCCTCACAGTATTGTGACAGACAACGGCAGTAATTTTACGTCCAAAGAGTTCAAAGCATACTGTGCAGAAGTGGGCATTAAGTTGAGTTTTGCGTCTGTCGCGCATCCTCAGACCAATGGACAAGTCGAGAAGGCCAATGGCATTATCTGCAATGGCATCAAGAAACGCCTACTAGGACCACTGGAAAAAGCTCGGCATACTTGGCCGGAGGAGCCAAGTGTATTGTGGAGTATCCGAACAACACCAAATACGGCGACACAGGAAACGCCGTTTTTTCTGGTCCATGGCGCCGAAGCAGTCCTGCCGATAGAAATAGAGCACGATTCTCCAAGAGTCACGGAATATAATGAAGAAACCTCGAGGGAAGCCCTGGAGGACGACGTTGATGCACTCGATGAAGCTCGAGACGAAGTTCTGTCACGAGTCTCAAAATATCAACAGGACTTGAAGAATTACCACAGTCGAAGATTGCGTCCAAGATCTTTTCAAGTCGGTGATCTAGTTTTGCGACTAAACCAAAAAAGTCACGAAAAACTCGAATCACCATGGCTTGGACCCTACATCGTCACAGAAGTAATCGAAGGAGGAGCATACAGAATCAAAGACAAGAAAACAGGGATCGCCGAGCCAAATCCCTGGAATGTGGCACAGCTCAGGCGCTTTTACGCTTAGATGCCGAAATATAGTCTACTTTGTAAAACATACAATGTACTGAAACGCCCGCGAGTTTTCAGACGCACTCTTTTCCTTTTTCGGGGCACCAAGTGGGGCCGGAGAAGGTTTTTAATGAGGCGGGCTCGCGGTGCTGCAATATAATAAAGATAGTGTCAATATAACTTTTCTTTATCGACATGTTCAAAGTCTTGACCCGACGAATGCCAAATATAGTGCTCGTAAAAGAAAAGCCTCGCCTTAGTATTAACATACTTCGCGAATCAAGGAAAACACAAAATAGAACTCAACAAAGCAGCTTGGGGGCTGATATTAGCCAAAACTACATAGTAAATAAATGCCTTGGTTTAAAGCCTCGCATTATACAAATACAGTGAATAGCCACCGAAAATACTCGGGGGCTAGACAAATATAGAAAATATGATGTTTGCTTCACAACATAATCATAATCATGATTTACAAGAAAAAATTATCTACTAAAGGAAGATAATCAGTCTTGATTCAATATATCATCAAGGGTAACTCTGTTTTCTTCAGGAGCAGCGCCAAGAAAATCAGCATAATGACCGTCTGCAAAAAAGTCGGCATCCATCCGAAGAAGGTCTTCAATCATTTCTTCGTCTATAGGTGAAACCTTCGTGTTAATACGATCGACACCAACTTTTCGGCGCCGTACCTTCTCGTGAACTTTCCCAACAACTTGGGTCAGATCAAGCTTCGAGTGGCAGATCTGAAGCATAATAAGGGCAAATCTGGCGCCAGCTACCAGTTGAGCTCTGACAAAGTTATGGATCATGTGGGCATCTTTGAACTTCTCCATTAACTCGGGAAGAGTTTTTGGTTGAATGTTCCGCGGAAACATAGAGTTATAAACCATAGACAGGGTCTTGGTACAGAAGACAAGATAGTCACACACTTGGCAAGCACGATCTTGGAACCTGACAATTTGCTGGGTTCGTTCAGGAGTGGCCCAAAATAAAGAGCCATGGTTAAGGGAAAGATTGACAAGAAGATTTGTCCTCTCATTCACTCTTTGATCCTCGGCGGCAGCATCAAGAACCGAGCCTATTAGACAGCAAAGCAAGAAATTTGGAGGCAGCACAGAAAACTAAAGAAAAAGCACCATAAGGTTGGAGGCACATACCTAACATATCAGTGCTAGCTTCCATCATCAGTTCGAGCATGCTATTTTCTCGAGTAGCAGCTTCCTTTGCCTCCAATACAGCAGCATCTTTGGCAACTATAGCCTCTTTGGCTTGACGAAGAGCAAGTCCTTCTTGTTCAGATGCTTTCCGAGTTTTTTCCATCATCGCCAAAGTTTGCTTCTTCACGGATTGAAGTTGTTCTCGAAGTTCTTTCATTTCTTCTGCCAGCCCCTTATTCGCAGAATCATCAACAAAATTAACAGGGACAGAGAATTTCTTCGGAAGGGACGAAGGAAAAACTTTGGAAGGATCAGGGATGGATGTATAGTTGTCAAAAATCAACTGAAAAAATAGAAAAACATCGACATCAATCATTGAAATAGATAGATTTCCATTGATTTTCATAATATACACAAGTCTGTTACAAAAGAAGGATCCCTAGAAGACCTAATCACCGCCAGGAGGACTAAGGCGCTAGCATCAAAAGATAGAAGTAAAAAAAAGAGACAAGGTGGTCTACTTGACCTCCGGCTTGGATGCACTTGGAGCAGGCGCTGGTTTAACACCAAGGAAGGAGAGGATGGGTCTTGCAGAAGGTTTGGCAGCTCTAATTAGAGATTGCCATTTCTTTGTTTCCATCTCCCCTATGTTGCCAACCTTGGACCAGTCGACGTCTTGTTGGCTATTAGCAGTCAGCGCAATGGTGCCTTCAACGCCAATTTTCAGGCCTTCTTGGCGAAGTTTCAGCCCAAGATCTTCGGGTCCATTGAAGGTTTTTGCGAGCTCTACAAAGGTAGCGGGAGTCTCTTTCTTCGGAAAGAAATAAGGGAAAAGCTTCAGCAAGCCAGCTTCAGCATTTTCAATCCCGTCACGTGCCTCATCCCCATGAATTTCGGAAAGGGTCAGCGCGTCGAGAAGCTCGTCACCCACAGGACCGTCAACTTCATATTCTTGATGCGTCCGCCCTACAAACAATCAGACAGATGTATAAAAATAAAGACTACAGGTGAAACGCAAGATAATCCAAGGAAAATCAAAGACTCGAAGAACTTACTCACAAAACGCCGACACTGCGATTCCAAGCGAGAAAGAATCTCTGCCTCTCGAGCTGATTGCTCAGTTAGGTTATCACTCAACGCAGTTTCAGCTTTGTGAAGCCTCTCTCGAAGATCTTGAACGGTGGCAGCATCCTTTTCAGCTTTTTGGCGGTTTTCTTCGCTTTGCTTCAACTTAGCAGCAAGAGCGTCCGCACGTTTGTTGCTTTCCGCCAGATCTCCTGAAAAAATTGCGACAGATAAATACTATGATAAAATCATGGTATACATGCAGCAACAGAACAAGGCAACAATACCTTCGAGCTTCATGGTGTAGTCACGATACCCGACAAATTGGGTTCCAAGGCGAATAAATTCCTTCATCAAAGGCTGGAAAAACGATCAAGGAGGAAAACGAAGTCAATATAACCAATATATATACGGTGAACATTCAGTATGATCGAAATATTGAAAGATTGAAGGTTTACATCATCCAATGAAGGTGTCGAAGATCCACCAGGGAATTGGATAGAATCTCTCGATGGTTCCGTTCTCGCTCCCTTTAATGGAGAGGCTCGGGGGCTTTCCACTGGCGATGGTTGCACGACGTCTTGTTGGGGGGGAAAAGATTCATCCCCATCATGTTGAGCTTCCGACACAATCAAAGTACGTGACGTACTCGTTCGTACAGTAGCATCAATAGCTTGCTCTTCTTCCTCATCACTACAATAAAATGGCGGCAGCATAAGAAGCAAGAGACAAGAAACATCAAAACAGGAATAGTAAAAAGCAAGGAGTAACTCACGAGCTGACGAGGGCATCAGTATATGGGTTAAAAGCTGCCTTTTTATGAGAAGGCTCAGCTTCTTCGGCTTTGGAAGTGCCGGAGTCTTTTACGTCGTCTCTCTTCCTCTTTGAAGCATGAGGAAGAGAGTGTGTCGAGGCAGTGGCCTCTGATTCAGCAGAAGCCGCGGATTTGTGAGAACCCGCGATTTCAGTGGCAGGGCGAGTGGTGCTTTGGTTGTCATCGTCGACAACGGCACGTTCCTCCACGTCTCCACCTTCAGGAAGAGGAGGAAGAGAAGAAAGAACAGGGTGGCCCTGAGAAAAGAAAAAGTGTCGAGAAAAAGTGTTAACAAAATAGTAATCGACAAAATAAACAAAGCTCGAGGAAACAAATATGGCTACAAAAAAGAAATTACCTCGGGGAGAGGGTTGGTGTTACTAAATGGCGCGACACGGCAAGAAGTAGGAATTAAATCCTTCTTGTTCAGCGAGGAGATTTTGCGGATAAGTTTATCAAAGTCCTTCAAGGGAAGATCCTTCGAGAGCCTGTCAGCATCTTCTTCACCAGTGTATTTCCAGAAGGGGTTTTTGCGAGCTTGGAGAGGCTGCACTCTAGTCCTAAGGAAATAGGCGGTAATCTCAATACCCGACAGTTCTTTCCCGCGGGTGTTTTGTAGCTCGTGAATGCGAGTCATCAGCGCCTCTGTCGCCAATTTCTCTGCTTCAGTAGCTTCAGCATCCCAAGAGCGGCGGTGAAAGATTTTAGCTTCTCCGTCAAAAGGAGCGATGTTCTCTTCCGCCGGGTTGGAGCTTTCCTCATGAATGTACAGCCACTTTTTCCGCCAGCCTTGAACGGAGTCGGGAAATTTGACATCAAAATAGTCGACTTCCGACCGAACGCAGATAACAACGCCGCCAATATTATAGGCGACGTTGTGGTGGCTATTGCGGCGAATGCAAAAGATGCGTTTCCACAGGGCCCAATTGGGTTGGACCCCGAGAAAGCATTCACAGAGTGTGATGAAAATCGAAATGTGGAGAAGAGAGTTGGGCGTCAAATGGTGCAACTGCAGGCCGTAGACAAATAGGAGACCACGCAGAAATTCGTGGATTGGGGGAGAAAGTCCTCGGATGAGGTGGTCAACAAAACTGACCCGATAGTTGATTGGAGGCTTTGGGTAGCTCTCCTCCTTGGGGAACTGGAGCGCGTTCTCCTTCTTGCTGAATCCCATCCTCTTCAGCATGTTGATGTCTTGGTTTGAGATCTTGGATCTCTCCCACTCAGCACTTCCCAGATCTGTGGATGTCATCTTTGATTCTGGTGTGCTATGTCTAGTCAAGCGAGCGCGAGGCGGCATCAACGGAGCTAGCAGCGAAAGGAGAAAGGTGCTTGCGCGCGAGAGCTAATGGGAGCAAGGGGCAGTTACAGCGGAGAAGCAGAGGTGCGGCATGAGCGAAAGTGCTCAAGGAGGAAGACGATGGCTTTATATAGCAGTGTACCAGATCGTCACAACCGTTCAATTGACAAAATAAAGGGTGCAGATGACAACCACGTGTACAAGGGGTAAAATGGTATTTTTACCGAGAAGTGAACAGGCAGGAGTTACAGTAATGGTGCCAGAAAAAGCGGAGGACGTGTGTCCCCCACTTGCACGACGTGTCAACTGGATAGGAAAAAGGGACCCACATGACAGTGACACATAGCGGTTTTCGCGTGTTTCCAACACAGAAATCGTGGCTATCATCAGCAACTACGTCATCAAGGTAAAAGAAAAGTTCGACTATGAAGCTCGGAAAAATTTATCGACAACACAAGATTATGTCGAGAGCTTTTGATCAAATACAAGTTTTTGCCCAAACGCTCGGGGGCTACTTTGGAAAAATAGAAAATTTCGAGTATGACAAGATAGAAATGGCGAGAGCCTATGACCAAATGCAAGCATTTGGTCATAGCCTCGGGGGCTACTCCCATCGGGAGCGCTGGTCGCGCACCCGATAAATTTAAAGTTGTAGAGAAAGATTATAAATATAGCGGCAACGGATACTAATCTGTGGAGCCTACACCCAAGCACAAGTCTTTGGATATAGCCTCGGGGGCTACTCCCATCGGGAACGCTGTTCGCGTGCCCGATGAGTTTTTATCAAAAATAAAGAAACAGAAGTGAGTATATTTCGAGTTACAAAGATAACTCTACATATACTCCCATCGGGAAGACAAAATAAGTCATCAAATATGACTCGATAAAATGTGCTATTCCAAAGGCGAAAAGCACTCGACAATATATTCTCAGAACGCCAAAGTTGCGATCAAATTCTGAATGCCGCAAATTTGCGAAGGTAAGACCCGAGATCCGTTCGGGCGTGGCATCGCTAAAGACGCGCTCGCTACTTTTATCCGTATCAACAGATATAAGAAAAATCCTAACGGACGCGTTAGGTACTTGATAAATTTGACTGGGACTCGACAGAATGGTAAGACCTTAAGCGGCACTGTCGAAGTTACACCAATCCCGAGATCATGTCCAGGGACGTGATCTTGAAGTAGGTTTTTGCGGATTGCCACTAGAGCAGTTAACTAGTACCTGATCCGTCAGATGAACTAGCCCCAATTACTATTATCCCTGTACAATATAGAATTTTATGTGAAGAAGTATAAATAAAAGCTCTCGAGTAAAAATAAATAGTCGAGATTTCCCTTGACTCTACGATTCAAGCAAAATCTCGGGGCCTCGACATAGGCATCCCAAATGGGCCTGCCGAAGATAGTACCCGGGTTTATCAAGACCCTGCCCGAAGAATAAGAAGATTCGGAAGCCCAAGATATATTAAGGGAAGTTAGAGTTGTAATAGGAAGTGTTATTTGAAATCTGGCGGGATGAGTTAGAAACCGTCCCGGACTCTGTAACTTGTACAAAACGAAACCCTCGGCTCCACCTCCTATATAAGGGGGAGTCGAGGGACAAAGAAAGGATCGAATCTACTGTCAACATAACCCTAGTTTTCATAATCGCGAGTACTTTTCGCCTAAACCTTCGAGATCTACTTGCCCTCTACTTCTAGCAAAACCCTAGTCTACAATCTGTAGGCATTGACAAGTTAATCCTTTGTCAGGCGACCAGGTAGGATCGGCGCGCTCCTCGACGGTGAGGCGAGCCCGCCGGGTCCTGATCGCGTCCCTCCAGCGCTCCGTGCCCTGCGGCGGCGGTGGCGGGACGCCAACGCTGTTGACGGCCATCCCCCACCCGCCGCTGCTTGGCAGGCGCATGTCCGACGGGACATGATATCCCGCGCGGTACAACGCCCACGCCTCCGCCACGGTGAGGTTGCCGCAGCCGAAGCCGCTCGCCGTGGCACTCTTGTGGGACGACGACATTGGGAGCGACGAGCTTGGTGTGGCGAGGGAGGAAGAGATTGAGAGCGGCGAGAGATTGGAGCGGCGAGATTGGGATGGGGAAGGAAGGAGGGGCGCTCTTATTGTACAACGGCGGCAGGCGAAGCGGCAGCGGGGCGTTGGCCACAATAAATGCCGGTGTGGATTGCCACGCAGCCATGCACGACGAGACGCGTCGCTGCATCGCCTAGGAAAGCTGGGCGCCATTAGCTTGACCAGAGGGAAGCGACGGGGATTTAGACTTCCGTGACGCTGACGGGTCGGGCCCACGTCTCTTCGCCTCGCATTTCGTTGTGCCTGACGTGCCCGGAGCATCCCCTATGAAGCGGGGATAGGCTCGGACCGCCGGACACAGTATTGGGCCGCGCCGGATGAAAAGGCCCTTTGCGGCGCGCGGCTCTAAACGAAATTTTGTCTGACACGCCCCAAATCTCTTTGGGAGCGCTTTGGGACTGCGGGAGCCGCATTAGATTCGTGGAACTAATCATGCCTTTACGCCAATCGTCGTAGAAGCAGTGACTTTGAAAGATTATGCGGATTGGGTATCCAATCAATTAATCCTCCAAACCAACTAATTCTAGCTAGACGATCGGCAGCCTGCCAGCCGAGCGGGTTTTAAAATTGGAAAAAATTAAAATCGTATATTACTTGTAAAATTTATTAAAGAAATTATATTATATTATTTAAAAGAAAAATCGGGAAGAGAGTGGGGGTGGGGGATGACGCGGTGAGTTTATTTTACAGCCACCATTATTAACTCCATATACTAGTAATAAAACATAGGTGGTAATATTATAATTGAATATTCTTTTAAAAAGAAGTATATGTGGGATATTACAACATTCGTAATCTTCCCCAGTCAGCATGTGGTTTGTGGATGATAAACTTCATAGATCACTCGACATGAAATATTTTGTCTGAAATTGTGAAGTAGTACTAATAAAACTATATCCACAAGGAAGAACTCCACTATGGTGTCACTCCCCAAATCCGACCCTACATCCCTCAACCACAGCCCATTCAGATTATCCTTGACCGAGTGGGAGTTGGCTCGCCTCCGGGAGAACAGCTTTACCACGTTTGGCACAATGTTCGCCACCTTGTCCCCGTTGAGCCAACGATCAGTCCCAAACCTGGCATGCACCCCATTGCCGAGCACATAGCAGGTGGTTGCGTCAAAAATTGCAGTACATAGGCTAGGCAACTGGATGTCGAGCCCCGCCCACGCCTTCGTGGGATCCACTCTCTTGAGCAACGCCCATCTACAACGAAGGGCAAGATTTAGGAGTTTGATATTGGGGAAGCCTAAGCCGCCCAAACACTTGGGGCCTTGGGGGAGGCCACCTTATCCCACGCAACAAGGTAATGCCCGCCATTGATCTCCTGCCGCCCTTTCCACGGGAAGGCTCGACAAATCTTCACGAGCGCTTCCAAGACCTTGGGGGGATACCCAGCGACATCATGGCATGCACTAGAAACGCACTGAGCATGGTCTCAACCAAGATGGTCCTACCGCCGGTTGAGGAGCTTCACACACCACGGGGGCACTATCCACCAAAGGTTGTAGTTGTGCCGCCGTTGGCTTCCTCAAGCTAAGTGGCAAGCCCAAATACTTGAAAGAGAAAGACGCAACTTCGCAGCCAAGGATCTGGTGCGCTAACTCCACTTGTTCGGGCTGGCAACAGATAGGGTGGAGAGAGCACTTGGCCAAGTTAGTGCACAGACCTGACGCCGCCCCAAAGTCTTCCACGATGGCGGCACAGGTGAGTAGGTCCATCCTCGTAGGGCGAACAAAGGTGACCACATCGTCGGTACACATGGATGTGCGATGCCGGATGCCACTAGTTGCCAAGTCTGTGAGCAAGCCACTCTCGGCTTCTCTCTCTCAATCAAGAGGTGGAGGATGTACATAACCGCGTCGAAGAGGAGGGCGAGCGGGGATCCCCCTGGCGGAGCCCGCGGTGGTTGAAGATCAAACTGTCGGGCACCCCATTAACCACAACCCGCGTAGAAGCGGTTCCAAGAAAGCCACAAACCATGGCGATCCACCTCTGCCCGATGACGAGGGATTAACTCGTCAATGCCGAGCTTGGCCAACACCTCTAATAGGAAAGCCCAATCCACTATGTCGAAAGTTTTGGTGATGCCGCGCTTCAGGAGGATGACATCCCACTTCACCGCATAAAGCTTCCGAGCCATGCAATGCACCAACTGGAAGTTGTCATGAAGGAAACGCCCACGGATGAACGCACTCTATCGAGGCCCCACGATCTCCACCATACGCGGCGCCAGTCAGGAAGAGAGGACCTTGTCCATTAGCTTCGCCCCACTGCGAATCAGGCTAATAGGCCAAAAATCCTTTACCTCCATCACGTCGACATGGTTCGGCGGGAGGGAAACCAAGGCCCGATTGGCCGCATGCAGCTCATGCAGTCGCCGCTCCACAAGGCCTGGAAGGCCGCCATGACATATGGCTTAATGATGTCCAACAAGCCACATAGAAGCGAGCAGAAAAGCCATCCGGCCCCGACGCCTTATCTAACTCCTGGGAACGCAAGACAGCCCACACCTCCTCTCCGGAGAAGGGATCTTCAAGCTGGGACAGGTCGTGCAACCGCACACCAAAGTAATCCAAGTCCAGCGAGTAGGGGCGGTCCGGAGCGGACCCCAGTAGGTCACCCTAGAAGGCATCCACTGCGTCAGCTTTATCGTCCTGGCCCGAGACAAGCACGCCATCCACTTTAAGATGGGAAATGAAGTTCTTGCGGCGACGATGGTTCGCGTGAAGGTGGAAGAACTTGGTGCAAGCATCTCCCTCTACAAGCCACGTGATACGCGGCCGCTTCCCAGCAATCGTGTGCTCCAGTGAAGCCAAACCCAAGAGCTTGCGTTTGAGAAGTTTCCTAAAGCCTCTCTCCTCTGTCAAGAGCGGCCTCGATTCCATCTCCACGTCCAACCTCAGGATGAGCTCATTAGCGATCAGGATCTGCTTCTTATTACTGCCAATGAACTGGTAGTTCCAGCAGGTCAAGGCCTTGGCAGTGGCTGTCAGTTTGGCGGCCAACCGCTTGAAAGGGTTGGCGATGGCCAGGCCCGCCGACCAGGCACCCTAAGCTCCACCGTCTCTAGGAAACCATCCACCTTTGGCTAGAAAGCCTCAAAACGGAAACGCCGCATCAATCTCATCTCCATTGTCAGACTGAGGAGTAGGGGGCAATGTTCTGAGGTGGATGAACTCAAGGCCGACAGGAAAGAGGAGGGGAAGGTCACCTCCCAGTCCACGGTGGAGAAGACTCTGTCGAGCCTCTCTAGGGTCACTCGCTCCCGCTCATTAGACCACGTGTAGCGACGCCCATTGAGATATATCTCCTTCAAGTCCAGCTCAGAGAGGAGGCGCCGAAACTTGCCCATCATGCACCTATTGAGGTTGGCGTTGTTCTTGTCCGCGACATCAACAATGAGACTAAAATCACCAGCCACTGCCCACGGGCCAGGGTGAAGGTCCCTGATGTCCTTCAGCTCCTGGAGGAAAAAGCACTTGTCTGCATCCGACTGCGGACCATAAACCTTGATGAGCCACCAACCCGGGGAACCCGGACCACCAACCCGCGCAATGATGGCGTTGTCGGAGTAGTGGGGGTTGGAGAGCGAGACCACGACATACTTCAAGGCGAGGACGATACCTCCACGGGTGCCATCAGCAGGGAGGAAGAAGAAGAAGTCGAACTCCCTGCCAAGGCACCGGTCCACCATGGTGCGAGAGACTACCTTCAGCTTCATCTCCTGGAAGCACACTGATACGTCTCCAACGTATCTATAATTTCTGATGTTCCATGCTTGTTTTATGACAATACTTACATGTTTTGATCACACTTTATGATGTTTTGATGCATTTTCCGGAACTAACCTATTAACGAGATGCCGAAGTGCCTTCCTGTTTTCTGTTGTTTTGTTCCGAAAGGCAGTTCGGGCAATATTCTCGGAATTCGACGAAACGAAGACCAAGCATCGTAATTCACCGAGACGGACCAGGACAGGGGAACCGGAGAGGTGCCGGGGGCCCACACCACCTGGCGGCGCGGCCAAGGGGGGGGCACCCAGGGGTGGTGAGCCCACCTCTGGCACCCCCTCGCGCCGCCTCTTCGCCTATTTAGCCCCTCGTGACCTAAAAACATGATACACATTGACGAAACTCCAGAAAACATCTAGGGGCGCCGCCGCCATCGCGAAACTCCAATTCGGGGGGACGAAGTCTCTTCCGGCACCTGCGGGACGGGGAATTGCCCGGAGCCATCTCCATCGACACCACCGCCATCTTCATCGCCATCGCTGTCTCCTATGATGAGGAGGGAGTAGTTCTCCCTCGAGGCTGAGGGTTGTACCGGTAGCTATGTGGTTAATCTCTCTCTCTCTGTGCTCCAATACAAGGATCTCATGAATTGCTTGCTTGATTGAGATCCATATGATGAGCTTTGTATCGCTCCCAGTCTATGTGCTACTCATGTGATGTTATTAAAGTAGTCTATTCCTCCTGCATGGTGTAAAGGTGCTAGTGTGTGCACCGTGTGGTTCTTGTCGTAGGCTATGATCATGATATCTTGTAGGTTGTGGAGTTAATTATCATTATGATAGTATTGATGTGATCTATTCCTCCTTTCATAGTGTAATGTGGACAGTGTGTATGCTATGTTAGTTCTCGGTTTATTTTGCAAAGATCTATTATGCTCTAAGGTTACTTAAATATGAATGCCGAATGTTGTGGCGCTTGTTAACTCCGGCTTGAGGGAGCTCTTGTAGCCCTACACAACGACTGGTGTTTGTCATCCAACAAAAGAGTGTATGTAGCACAAACGAGAGAAGTTATTATTTATTATGCGATCAATGTTGAGAGTGTCCACTAGTGAAAGTATGATCCCTAGGCCTTGTTTCCGATACTGCAAACACAGCTTATTCTTTTTGTTGCATGTTTACTCGCTGCCATATTTTATTCAGATTACTATTACCACTCATATACATCCATACTACTTGTATTTCACTATCTCTTCGCCGAACTAGTGCACCTATACATCCGACAAGTGTATTAGGTGTGTTGGGGACACAAGAGACTTCTTGTATCGTGATTCCAGGGTTGCTTGAGAGGATATCTTTGACCTCTTCCTCCCCGAGTTCGATAAACCTTGGGTGATCCACTTAAGGGAAAACTTGCTGCTGTTCTACAAACCTCTGCTCTTGGAGCCCAACACTGTCTACAAGAATAGAAGCACCGTAGACATCAAGCTATTTTCTGGCGCCGTTGCCGGGGAGGTAAGGTAAAAGGTATTCACATGCTCCGACTACTAAGTTATTTCTTAGCATTGTTGCCGGTGTGTGAGTGCTCGAATCTATTTCCTTTAGATCCTGCAATTGCATCTTTTTGTTTCTTGTTTTTATTTTCACTAGTTAGGCATAATGGAAAACAACAAAAAATTAGTGAGCTTTTTAATCTTTTTCCTGATTTAGAATTGTTTGATGCGAAAATTAAAAAACCTATGGAACCTTATTTGCATGCTAGTAGCAATGTTATTAGTATGAATGCAATTACTGCTAATGCTATGGAGAAGTCTAAGCTTGGGGAAGCTAGTTTTTGTGATCTTTTTAGCTTCCCATCTTTAGGGGAGAAAATTTGCTCTGATAATACTTTATCTCCCATATGCGATAACTCTAATGATGCTTGTGATATTTGAAATCCACCTATTGAAAGTATTCCGTATAAAATACCCATGAAAATTATTGAACGTGTTGTGGATAACCGCTATGAAGGGGATGGAACTGTCCATCCTGGAGATCATTTACTCTCTTTGCATGAATTATGCGGGTTATTCAAGTGTGCAGGTATCTCTATGGATGAAGTGAAGAAGAAATTATTCTCTATGTCGTTGTCTGGTAAAGCGGCGCATTGGTATAAACTGCTGAAAGATGCGCATTCTCTTGATTGGAAGGATATTGTGCCTCTATTTTATTCTAAATTCTATCCTCCAAGTGAAATTCACAAAGACCGAAACCGAATATATAATTTCTGGCCTCATGATGGAGAGAGTATTGCCCAAGCATGGGAGAGATTGAAGTCTTTTATGCTCAAATGCCCCAATCATGAGCTTCCTGGTAATATTATCATTGATAATTTCTATGCAAGACTTTCTTTTCAGGATAAAACCTTGCTGGATACTGCTTGTTCTGGATCATTCACGCGCAATAAAGAAGAGTTTAAATGGGACCTTCTTAATCGGATTCAGGAGAACGCTGAAGATTGGGAGAATGACAAAGGTAGAGAGTCAGGTATAAATTATGATTATGAATGCATTGAAACTTTTATGGATACTGATAAATTTCGAAATATGAGTGCTACTTATGGTCTTGACTCTCAAGTTTTTGCAAATCTTTATAAAGCTTTTGCTTCTCACATTGAATTGCCTAGGAGGAATTTTGATAAGTATCATGAACCTTGTAAAGACACTTGCATGAATGATGAAACTGTTATTAATGATTGCAATGAACATGTTCAAACTTCTGAAAATGCTATTTCTTATAAGCATGTTAATTTTTGTGGAATACATAGACCTTGTGGAATTAATCAAATCGAAGAAGAATATTGTATCCATCATAGGAATGAAAAAACTAGAAAATGGTCTAGGGCTCTAGATGATCTTGGAGAAAAAGTGTGTGCCCTCTATCCTTTTATTTGTGAACTTTGCCATAGAGTTGGTCATTTTAATTTTCAATGCTCCTCCAATGATAATTCGAACCCCATGAGTGCTGCAAATTTGTATTGTGATGATGAAATTATTCCTAATCAGCATGATGAACTTACCTTATTTTTGAAGTGTGAAGAGTTATCAAGAAAAATTTCTTTGTTAGATATTAAGGATCTTGATATTGATGATGTCATGCATGGGTGTCTTTCTTATTGCATTAATAATTGCCATACAAATACTTACATACAGAATATTTTAGAAGATGACACTTTGCCAAAATATGATAGGACCGTTGTGTGTTTTAAACTTACTAATGAAAAGGAGGAATCCTCCCAAGTTTCTTCTATTGTTTCTAAAAGTAAGGTGGAGAAGCCTCCCTTCAAGCCTCTTCCTCCTAAAGAAGGGAACGAGGAGAAGGGGGAATAAGAAGAAAGAGGCAACGGCATATCCCCGCGTGTATGAGGTAACAATAGTTAACCGTAAGTATGTTGTTCCTAATGATTATTATGATAATGAATCTGAGTACGATGATCTTCCTATACCCTTTACCCATATTAGTGATCATGATTTGGAAGAGCACACTACCTTTGATATTGGAAATCTCTTTGGTACTGATTATGAAAGTAATGATGATAGCATTATTCATGTCCCCTCAAACGATGATATTGAAAGCTCTAAGCTTGGGGATGTTGTGCTTGAAGATCCTATATTTGAGACCTCTACTTTTAATGAAAATGATGATATTACATATTCTGGTTTAGATAATCGCTATAGAGATGGATATGACACATGTTACAATTATCCTTATGAAACTTGTCATAGTTATGATGGGCTTGCCAAAAACCATTCCCTTAGTATGCAACTTGTTTACCATGTTCAAATTCTTAATAATGATCCTGCTCCAATTACTATTAATGAGAAGAGTTTTTCTAATGTCAAAAATAATGATACCTTTATGCATATGAACTATGATAAGAATGTTTTAAATGATGGTTATATTGTTGAATTTGTTCATGATGCTACTGAAAGTTATTATGAGAGAGGGAAACATGGTTATATGCATCTTAATAATATTAAGTTTCCCCTCTCTATGTTGAGAATCTTGAAATTGCGCTTGTGTTGTTTTTCTATGCTTGCCACTTTGTTCTTCATGAATTTATTTGTGTACAAGATTCCTTTCATAGGAAGTGGGTTAGGCTTAAATTTGTTTTCGATTTGCTTCTTGATGCTCTCTTTTGCTTCAGCTCTTATTTCTTGCGAGAGTATCATTAAAATTACTGAGCCCATCTTAATGGCTATAAAGAAAGAACTTCTTGGAAGATAACCCATGTGTTTATTTTACTACTGTTTTGTTGAGTCTTGGAAGTTGTTTACTACTGTAGCAACCTCTCCTTATCATGTTTTTGTGCCAAGTAAAGTATCTATGGTAAAGTTGATGCTAGATTTGGATTACTACGAACGAGAGTTGCTCAATCACGAATTCGCGCAGAACTCTCTGTAGGTAACTCAGAAAAATCTACAAATTTACGTGCGTGATCCTCAGATATGTACCCAACTTAGTTTTGAGTTTTTCCATCTGAGCAAGTTAAGTGCCCCGGCAAAATTCGTCTTTACGGACTGTTCTGTTTTTGACAGATTCTGCCTTTTATTTCGCATTGCCGCTTTTGCTATGTTGAATGAGTTTCTTTGTTCCATTAACTTTCAGAAGCTTTGTGCAATGTCCAGAAGTGTTAAGAATGATTGTGTCACCTCTGAACATGTGAATTTTGATTATGCACTAACCCTCTAATGAGTTTGCTTGAAGTTTGGTGTGGAGGAAGTTTTCAAGGGTCAAGAGAGGAGGATGATATATGATCAAGAAGAGTGAAAAGCCTAAGCTTGGGGATGCCCCGTGGTTCATCCCTGCATATTTCAAGAAGACTCAAGCGTCTAAGCTTGGGGATACCCAAGGCATCCCCTTCTTCATCAACTTATCAGGTTTCTTCTCTATTGAAACTATATTTTTATTCGGTCACATCTTATGTACTTTACTTGGAGCGTCTGTGTGCTTTTATTTTCGTTTTGTTATTTGCATTCTTTGAATAAATTCATGCTTGTGTGGGAGAGAGACACGCTCCGCTGTTGCATATGAACACATGTGTTCTTAGCTTTACTTTTAATGTTCATGGCGAAGGTTGAAAACTGCTTCGTTCATTGTTATATGGTTGGAAACAGGAAATGCTTCATGTGGTAAATGGTATAATGTCTTGAATAATTTGATACTTGGCAATTGTTGTGCTCATATAGATCATGTTTAAGCTCTTGCATCATATACTTTGCACCTATTAATGAAGAACTACATAGAGCTTGTTAAAATTTGGTTTGCATGATTGGTCTCTCTAAGTCTAGATATTTTCTGGTTAAGGTGTTTGAACAACAAGGAGACAATGTAAAGTCTTATAATCCTTACAATATGTTCATATGTGAGTCTTGCTGCACCGTTTTATAGTTGAGTTTGCTTCAAACAACCTTGCTAGCCTAGCCTTGTATTGAGAGGGATTCTTCTCGTGCATCCAAATTCTTGAGCCAAAAACTATGCCAACTGTGTCCACCATACCTACCTACCACATGGTATTTCTCCACCATTCCAAAGTAAATTGCTTGAATGCTATCTTTAAACAATTCAAAAGTTATTACCTCTTATTTGTGTCAATGTTTTATAGCTCATGAGGAAGTATGTGGAGTTTATCTTTCAATCTTGTTGGGCAATTTTCACCAATGGACTAGTGGCTTCATCCGCTTATCCAATAATTTTGCAAAAAGAGCTGGCAATGGGGTTCCCAGCCCCGAATTAATTAACTTTCATAAATTTACAAATAGACACTCCTCCATGGTATGTGATTGTTGGTTGGCACCCGAGGATTCGGTTAGCCATGGCTTGAGAAAGCAAAGGTGGGGAGGAGTGTCATCTAAATAAAACTAAAATAAAAAGGCACTTCTTCATGGTATGAGATTGTTGGCAGGCACCCGAGGATTCGGTTAGCCATGGTTTGTGAAAGCAAGGTTGGAAGGAGTGCCACTCAAAAATAAAATTTCATGGGAGCCGCTCTTTGAAAGTCTGTCTGGCAAGGGGGTTAGAGTGCCCACTACTATTCGTTGACAACAACAAACACCACTCAAAACTTTACTTCTTATGCTCTCTTATGTTTTCAAAATAAAAGCTCTAGCACAAATATAGCAATCAAATGCTTCCCTCTGCGAAGGGCCATTCTTTTACTTTATTGTTGAGTCAGTTTACCTACTTCTTGCTATCTTAGAAGCAAACACTTGTGTAAATGTGTGCATTGATTCTTACATGTTTACCTATTGCACTTGTTATATTACTTTGTGTTGACAATTATCCATGAGATATACATGTTGAAGTTGAAAGCAACCGCTGAAACTTATATCTTCCTTTGTGTTGTTTCAAAGCTTTTTACTAAGAATTTATTGCTTTATGAGTTAACTCTTATGCAAGTCTTATTGATGCTTGTCTTGAAAGTACTATTCGTGAAAAGTCTTTGCTATATGATTCAGTTGCTTACTCATTGTCTTCATCATTGCTTCGAATCGTTGCATTCATCTCATATGCTTTACAATAATGTTGATCAAGATTATGTTGGTAGCATGTCACTTCAGAAATTATTTGTTGTTATCGTTTACCTACTCGAGGGCGAGTAGGAACTAAGCTTGGGGATGCTGATACGTCTCCAATGTATCTATAATTTTTGATGTTCCATGCTTGTTTTATGACAATACTTACATGTTTTGATCACACTTTATGATGTTTTGATGCATTTTCCGGAACTAACCTATTAACGAGATGCCGAAGTGCCAGTTCCTGTTTTCTGTTGTTTTTGGTTCCAAAAAGGCAGTTCGGGCAATATTCTCGGAATTCGACGAAACGAAGACCAAGCATCGTAATTCACCGAGATGGACCAGGACACCGAAGGGGAACCGGAGAGGTGCCAGGGGGGCCCCACACCTAGCGGCGCGGCCAAGGGGGGGCGCCCAGGGGTGGTGAGCCCACCTCTGGCACCCCCTCGCGCCGCCTCTTCGCCTATTTAGCCCCTCGTGACCTAAAAACACGATACACATTGACGAAACTCTAGAAAACATCCAGGGGCGCCGCCATCGCGAAACTCCAATTCGGGGGACAGAAGTCTCTGTTCCGGCACCCTGCCGGGACGGGGAATTGCCCCCGGAGCCATCTCCATCGACACCACCGCCATCTTCATCGCCATCGCTGTCTCCTATGATGAGGAGGGAGTAGTTCTCCCTCGAGGCTGAGGGCTGTACCGGTAGCTATGTGGTTAATCTCTCTCTCTGTACTCCAATACAATGATCTCATGAATTGCTTGCATGATTGAGATCCATATGATGAGCTTTGTATCGCTACTAGTCTATGTGCTACTCATGTGATGTTATTAAAGTAGTCTATTCCTCCTGCATGGTGTAAAGGTGCTAGTGTGTGCACCGTGTGGTTCTTGTCGTAGGCTATGATCATGATATCTTGTAGGTTGTGGAGTTAATTATCATTATGATAGTATTGATGTGATCTATTCCTCCTTTCATAGTGTAATGTGGACAGTGTGTATGCTATGTTAGTTCTCGGTTTATTTTGCAAAGATCTATTATGCTCTAAGGTTACTTAAATATGAATGCCGAATGTTGTGGCGCTTGTTAACTCCGGCTTGAGGGAGCTCTTGTAGCCCTACACAACGAACGGTGTTTGTCATCCAACAAAAGAGTGTATGTAGCACAAACGAGAGAAGTTATTATTTATTATGCGATCAATGTTGAGAGTGTCCACTAGTGAAAGTATGATCCCTAGGCCTTGTTTCCAATACTGCAAACTTACTTACTGTTCTGTTGCATGTTTACTCGCTGCCATATTTTATTCAGATTACTATTACCACTCATATACATCCATACTACTTGCATTTCACTATCTCTTCGCCGAACTAGTGCACCTATACATCTGACAAGTGTATTAGGTGTGTTGGGGACACAAGAGACTTCTTGTATCGTGATTGCAGGGTTGCTTGAGAGGGATATCTTTGACCTCTTCCTCCTGAGTTCGATAAACCTTGGGTGATCCACTTAAGGGAAAACTTGCTGCTGTTCTACAAACGTCTGCTCTTGGAGGCCCAACAGTGTGTACAAGAATAGAAGCACCGTAGACATCACACACCACACTAGCCCTCGGAAGGGAGACCACATGAAAAATGGAATCACAACGAGCCAGGGAGTTAAGACCACGGATATTCCACACTAAGATCGAGAAGTGCATGTCTGACATGATACAAAGGCGCTAAGAGAAGAACCACAAACACACACTAAACAACAACATCCACGTCGCGCCGTCAACCAAGGGGAGAGCGCTCGCTTGCCACCCAAATAGGGCCAAGCAGGCCGTCAGGTGCTCAGACGTCATCGTCTTCTCCTCGAAGTAGCGGAGGTAGGCCTCAAGAGCCTCATCCCCAATCACCTCTCCCTCACGGCCGATCTCCAGCTGGACGATCAACCACTTTTGTTGTTGGTTGGTCGGTGTTCCTTGCGTGAAGAGGACGGCGCAATATGCGCTACAGCAAACCACTGAAGGGGGGAGTCCTCCTCTTCCACGGCTTCCTCGGAGACGGCCTGGGGAGAAGATCCTCATGCCTCGCCCGACAGCTATCACGGAAGTTGTTTTTAAAGTAATTGTAATATAGTTATGTGATCAGCAATTTTTTTACTAAAAATAATTTTTTATTACAACTTATAAGTGGTGGTGAAGGGTTTAGAGTCTTACCTAGGTTCTGATCTTTTCCCCTAGCTAGCATAAAAAGTGTAATGCAGAGTTAGCTGCTGGTTTTGGTTCTTAAACTTTGTCTCACTAAAGTTTTTATTTCTGTGTCAGTGAGTGGTGGTGGAAAAACTAATAATCTAGGTGTAAAACATTGTAAGGATCTAGTTTCAGGGCTATGCCATTTTCTTCTAAAAAGAATAGATTTCTTTTTGAAAAGACAACCAGATAGTAATCAAATGGAGGCTAAGTAACCGTCACCGTATAGCACTCGACCGACCCCCTCGCGTCGCTCCTCACGCGGCGCCAGGGAGAAACCCTAGCCCCCAAACCCGCGCCCCCCTCCGTGTCCATCCGGCGCCACCGCTGCCGCCGGCCTATGCCGCGGCGGCGGGCCCCGCCGCCAAAGGTGGGGGGGGTTCTCTCCTGTGCGGTGCTGGTGGCTAGATCTTCCGGGTGAGGCGGCGGTGGGCTGACCTGCGCGTGGAGGCCAGGGCGGCGGGCCCGGGGGAGCCGACGACGCTTCGGTGGCGGAAGCTCGGGTGGTGGCTGATGCGCGTAGATGTCCACGTCCGTTGGGAACCCCAAAAGGAAGGTATGATGCGCACAGTGGCAAGTTTTCCCTCAGAAAGAAACCAAGGTTTATCGAACCAGGAGGAGCCAAGAAGCACGTTGAAGGTTGATGGTGGCGAAATGTGATGCGGCGCAACACCAGGGATTCCGGCGCCAATGTGGAACCTGCACAACACAACCAAAGTACTTTGCCCCAACGAAACAGTGAGGTTGTCAATCTCACCGGCTTGCTGTAACAAAGGATTAACCGTATTGTGTGGAAGATGATTGTTTGCGAAGAAAATAGTAAAACAAGTATTGCAGTAGATTGTATGCGATGTAAAGAATAGGACCGGGGTCCACAGTTCACTAGAGGTGTCTCTCCCATAAGATAAAAGCATGTTGGGTGAACAAATTACAGTCGGGCAATTGACAAATAGAAAAGGGCATAACAATGCATATACATGATATGATAAATATAGTGAGATTTAATCAGGGCATTACGACAAAGTACATAGACCGCCATCCAACTGCATCTATGCCTAAAAAGTCCACCTTCAGGTTATCATCCGAACCCTTTCAGTATTAAGTTGCAAAGCAACAGACAATTGCATTAAGTATGGTGCGTAATGTAATCGACAACTACATCCTTAGACATAGAATCAATGTTTTATCCCTAGTGGCAACAGCACAACACAACCTTAGAACTTTCTGTCACTGTCCCAGGTATCAATGAAGGCATGAACCCACTATCGAGCATAAATACTCCCTCTTGGAGTTAAGAGTAAAAACTTGGCCAGAGCCTCTACTAATAACGGAGAGCATGCAAGATCATAAACAACACATAAACAATAGATTGATAATCACCATAACATAGTATTCTCTATTCATCGGATCCCGACAAACACAACATATAGTACAGATAGATGATCTTGATCATGTTAGGCAGCTCACAAGATCCAACAATGAAGCACAATTAGGAGAAGACGACCATCTAGCTACTGCTATGGACCCATAGTCCAGGGTGAACTACTCACTCATCACTCCGGAGGCGATCATGGCGATGAAGAGTCCTCCGGAGATGAATCCCTCTCCGGCAGGGTGCCGGAGGCGATCTCCTGAATCCCCCGAGATGGGATTCGCGGCGGCGGCGTCTCGGTAAGGTTTTCCGTATCGTGGCTCTCGCATCGGGGTTTCGCGACGGAGGCTTTAAGTAGGCGGAAGGGCAAGCGGGGGCCACACGAGGGCCCCACATGACAGGCCGCGCGGCCCCCAGGGCCGCGCCGCTCGTTGTGGCGGCGCCGTGGCCCCACCTCCTTTCCCCTCGGTCTTCTGGAAGCTTCATGCAAAAATAGGACTCGGCGTTGATTTCGTCCAATTCCGAGAATATTTCGTAACTAGGATTTCTGAAACCAAAACAGCAGAAAAACCGCTCTTCGGCATCTTGTTAATAGGTTAGTTCCGTAAATAAATACGACATATAATGTGCATAAAACATGTAGATATCATCAATAATGTAGCATGGAACATAAGAAATTATCGATACGTTGGAGACGTATCAGTGGCCGCGGTGACGTGCTGCGGTGCGTCCCCGTGGATGGTGGCCGGCAACTTCGGCCACCGGGTGACGTCGCTGCCGACTGGCCCAGGGAGCCTCCTTCGTGGCGGATCTGGAGCTCCAAGCTACAATCCCTGCGTCTGGCTAGGCCAGCGGTGCGACGGCGTCGGTTGGAGAGGTGGTGGCTTGGATGGTTGTGCTGCTGGCCCAGATCGATCCATCTTGGATCCGTTGGGGCTTGGCAGCGGCAGGGAGGCGGTGTTGTGGCGCTCTTGGTTGCGGATGTGCGGTTGCAGTTCGTCGCCTGGTAGCCCGGTGGTTCGAGGTGATGGATCCTAGGAGAAATCCTTATCCAGGCAATGGTGGGCTTCGTCTTGGGGACTCGAGGATGGATGGTTGCTGAGTTGCCTCGCTTGGGGCGCTACGGGCAATTTGGCAATGATGAGGCGTCAAGCAGAGTTTGGGTCGCGGCTTGGGCTTCGATAGTCGGTTACCGGCGTGTCCGACAGGTCTTCTCGTGCTTCGCTGTGGAGCTGTGGAGTCGGAGCTATGGTGGAGTGTGCCCCTGCGGCAACGATGACCAGCAACCGGGGTGTGGAGGACGATTCGGTCGGCGCAAGCCCATCATAGTTCTCTTGTGATGCTCGACGACCAAGTCGGAGCTGTCTCTCGCTGGCGTGTGATACGCGTAGATGCACACGTCCGTTGGGAACCCCAAGTGGAAGGTATGATGCGTATAGAAGCAAGTTTCCCTCAGTATGAAACCAAGGTTATCGAACCAGTAGGAGCCAAGAAGCACGTGAAGGTTGTTGGTGGAGGAGTGTAGTGCGGCGCAACACCAGTGAAACCGGCGCCAACGTGGAACCTGCACAACACAATCAAAGTACTTTGCCCCAACGTAATGTTGAGGTTGTCAATCTCACCGGTTTGCTGAAACAAAGGATTAAACGTATCGAGTGGAAGATGGTGTTTGTTTGCAAAGAACAAGAACAATAATTGCAGTAGAATGTATTCAGATGTAAAAGAATGGACCAGGGTCCACAGTTCACAGTGGTGTCTCTCCAATAAGATAACTAACATGCTGGGTGAACAAATTACAGGTGGGCAATTGACAAATCAAGATTCAATACATATCAATGATGATTACTATGAGATTTAATCAGGGCATTACGACAAAGTACATAGACCGCTATCCAGCATGCATCTATGCCTAAATAATCCACCTTCGGGTTAGCATCCGCACCCCCGGTATTAAGTTGTAAACAACAGATAATTGCATTAAGTATGGTGCGTAATGTAATCAACACAAATATCCTTAGACAAAGCATCGATGTTTTATCCCTAGTAGCAACAGCACATCCACAACCTTAGAACTTTCTGTCACTGTCCCAGATTTAATGGAGGCATGAACCCACTATCGAGCATAAATACCCCCTCTTGGAGTTACAAGTATCAACTTGGCCAAAGCCTCTACTAGCAACGAAGAGCATGCAAGAACATAAACAACACATATATGATAGATTGATAATCAACTTGACATAGTATTCTAGATTCATCGGATCCCACCAAACACAACATGTAGCATTACAAATAGATGATCTTGATCATGTTAGGCAGCTCACAAGATCTAAACAATGATAGCACAAGCGGAGAAGACAACCATCTAGCTACGGCTATGGACCCATAGTCCAAGGATGAACTACTCACGCATCAATCCGGAGGCGGGCATGATGATGTAGAGCCCCTCCGGTGATGATTCCCCTCTAGGTGCCGGAGGCGATCTCCTGAATTCCCCGAGATGGGATTGGCGGCGGCGTCTCCGGAAGGTTTTCCGTATTGTGGCTCTCGGCACGGGGGTATTCGCGACGAACTTTAAGTAGGCGGAAGGGCAACCGCAGGGGCGCCACGAGGGCCCCACACCATAGGCGGCGCGGCCCACCCCGGCCGCTGCTCGTGGTGTGGGCGCCTCGTCGCCACCCCCGTTATCCCTTCGGTCTTCAAGCTTCGTGGGAAAATAGGACCTCGGGCGTTGATTTCGCCCAATTCCGAGAATATTTCCTTACTAGGATTTCTGAAACCAAAAACAGCAGAAAACAGGAACTGGCACTTCGGCATCTTGTTAATAGGTTAGTGCCGGAAAATGTATAATAATGATGTAAAGTATGTATAAAACATTCAAGTATTGTCATAAAAGTAGCATGGAACATAAGAAATTATAGATACGTTTGAGACGTATCAGCATCCCCAAGCTTAGTTCCTACTCGCCCTCGAGTAGGTAAACGATAACACAAATAATTTCTGAAGTGACATGCTACCAACATAATCTTGATCAACATTATTGTAAAGCATATGAGATGAATGGTGTGATCTGAAACAAAAGATTGCTAACAAAGATAATGACTAAACAAATGAATCATATAGCAAAAACTTTTCATGAATAGTAATTTCAGGACAAGTATCAACAAGACCTGCATAAGAGCTAACTCATAAGCAATAAATTCAAAGTAGAGTGCATTGAAGCAACACAAAAGATGATTAAGTTTCAGCAATTGCTTTCAACTTGTAACATGCATATCTCATGGATATTTGTCAACATAGAGTAATATAACAGGTGCAATAAGTAAACATGTAAGAATCAATGCACAGTTAACACAAGTGTTTGCTTCTAAGATAGAAAGAAGTGGGTAAACTGACTCAACATAAAGTAAAAGAATGGCCCTTCGCAGAGGGAAGCATGGATTACTATTTTTGTGCTAGAGCTTTTGTTTTGAAAACATAGAATTTTTTTTGTCAACGGTAGTAATAATTCATATGTGCTATGCATAATACTTCCTACAAGTTGCAAGTCTCATGCATAGAGTACTAATAGTGCTCGCACCTTGTCCTAATCAGCTCGGATAACACGGATTATCATTGCATGACATATGTTTCAACCAAGTGTCACAAAGGGGTACCTCTATGCCGCCGTACAAAGGTCTAAGGAGAAAGCACGCATTGGATTTCTCGCTTTTGATTATTCCCAACTTAGACATTCATACCGGGACAACATAGACAACAGATAATGGACTCCTCTTTTAATGCTTAAGCATTCAACAACAAATAATATTCTCATAAGAGATTGAGGTTGTATGTCCAAACTGAAACTTCCACCATGATACATGGCTTTAGTTGGCTGCCCAATGTTCTTCTCTAACATATGCATAATCAAACCATTTGATCATGAAATCGCACTTACTTCAGACAAGACGAACATGCATAGCATCTCACATGATATCCAACAAAGGTAAAAAGTTGATGGCGTCCCCAGAAACATGGTTACCGCTCAAAAAGCAACTTATAAGAACTACGACACATAACTACATATTCATCATCACAATATTTTTTAAGCTATTTGTCCCATGAGCTATATATTGCAAAGATAAAGGAATGAAATTTTAAAGGTAGCACTCAAGTAATTTACTTTGGAATGGCAGAAAATACCACATAGTAGGTAGATATGGTGGACATAAATGGCATGGGTTTTGGCTCAAGGTGTTTGGATGCACGAGAAGCATTTCCTCTCAGTACAAGGTTTGGCTAGCAAGGTTGTTTGAAGCAAACACAAGTATGAACAGGTACAACAAAACTTACACAAGAACATATTGCAAGCATTATAAGACTCTACACTGTCTTCCTTGTTGTTCAAACACTTTACCCGAAAATATCTAGACTTAGAGAGACCAATCATGCAAACCAAATTAAACAAGCTCTACGGTAGTTCTTCATTAATAAATTAAACTACATGATGCAAGAGCTTAAACATGATCTATGAGAGCTCAAACAATTGCCAAATTATTCCAAACCATATGCAGCATTTTCTGATTCCAACCAAATAGCAATTTAACGAAGCAATTTCAGCCTTCGCCATGAACATTAAAGCACAATTAAGAACACAAGTGTTCCATATGAAAAAGCGGAGCGTAATATCTCCAATATAAGAATGATGGGATCCAACTTTATTCAAACCAAAACGAAAACAAAAGCAAACCGACGCTCCAAGTAAAGAACATAAGATGTGATGGAATAAAAATATAGTTTCACTAGAAGTGACCTGATAAGTTGTTGAAGAAGGGGATGCCTTGGGCATCCCCAAGCTTAGATGCTTGAGTCTTCTTAAAATATGCAGGATGAACCACCGGGGCATCCCCAAGCTTAGACCTTTCACTCTTCTTGATCATAGTATATCATCCTCTTCTCTTGACCCTTGAAAACTTCCTCCACACCAAACTTCGAGCAAACTCATTAGAGGGTTAGTGCATAATCAAAAATTCACATATTCAGAGGTAACACAATCATTCTTAACACTTCTAGACATCGCACAAAACTTCAAGTTAATGGAACAAAGAAACTCATTCAACATAGCAAAAGCGGCAATGCGAAATAAAAAGGCAGAATCTGTCAAAAACAGAACAGTCCGTAAAGACGAATTTTTCAGGGGCACTTAACTTGCTCAAACGGAAAAACTCAAAACTAATAGAAGTTGCGTACATATCTGAGGATCACGCACGTAAATTTTCAGATTTTTTCGACTCTCCTACAGAGAGATCTGCGCGAATTCGTGACAGACAGCAATGCTGTTTCTGTGCAGCAATCCAAATCTACCATCAACTTTAACATAGAGACTTTACTTGGCACAAAAACATGATAAGGAGAGGTTGCTACAGTAGTAAACAACTTCCAAGACTCAACAATACAGTAAATAAAATGAAACTTGGGTTATCTCTCAAGAAGTGCTTTTCTTTAACGCCTTCAGCTAGGCGCAGAAAGTGCAAATCAAGTAACATCAAGAGAAGAAGCATCAACATCATAACTTGTTCTAATAATAGAATCAAAAGGCAACTTCATTCTCTTTCTAGGGAAGTGTTCCATACCTTTCTTGAGAGGAAATTGATATTTAATATTACCTTCCTTCATATCAATAACAGCACCAACGGTTCGAAGAAAAGGTCTTCCCAACACAATAGGACAAGATGCATTGCATTCAATATCCAAGACAACAAAATCAACGGGGACAAGGTTATTGTTAACCGTAATACGAACATTATCAATCCTCCCCAAAGGTTTCTTTTTAACATTATCAGCAAGATTAACATCCAAATAACAATTCTTCAATTGTGGCAAGTCGAGCATATCATAAATTTTCTTAGGCATAACAGAAATACTTGCACCAAGATCACATAAAGCATTACATTCAAAATCATTGAATTTCATATTAATGATGGGATCCCAACCATCTTCTAATTTCCTAGGAATAGAAGCTTCAAGTTTTAATTTCTCTTCCCTAGCTTTAATGAGAGCATTTGTAATATGTTTTGTAAAAGCTAAATTTATAGCACTAGCATTGGGACTTCTAGCAAGTTTTTGTAAGAACTTTATAACTTCAGTAATATGACAATCATCAAATCTAAACCATTATGTTCTACAGCAATGGAATCATTGTCACCAATATTTTGAAAAATTTCAGCTTTTTATCACAGTGGCTTTAGCAGTAATTTTGCGCGCTTTGTACTAGGAGTAGAAACATTGCCAACACCAATTATTTTACCATTGATAGTAGGAGGTGTAGCAACATGTGTATAATTATCATTACTAGTGGTGGTAATAGTCCATACTTTAGCTGCATTATTTTCTTTAGCATGTTTTTCTTTTTCTTCTCTATCCCACCTAGCATGCAATTCAGCCAACATTGTAATATTATCATTAATTCGAACTTGGATGGCATTTGTTTTAGCAAACCTAGCATCTTTAACTTCCTCAGGCATAACTTTCAGTTTTAAAAGATCAACATCAAGAGCAAGACTATCAACCTTAGAAGCAAGAACATCAATTTTACCAAGCTTTTCTTCAACAGTTTTATTAAAAGCAGTTTGTGTACTAATAAATTCTTTAAGCATGACTTCAAGACCAGAGGGTACACTCTTATTATTGTTGTAAGAATTACCATAAGAATTACCATAACCATTACCATTATTAGAAGGATATGGCCTATAGTTGTTGTTACCATAATTATTCCTATAAGTATTGTTGTTGAAATTATTACTCTTTATGAAATTCACATAAACATTTTCTTCTTGAGCAACCAATGAATCTAAAGGAACATTATTAGGATCAATATGAGGTCTACCATTTGCAAGCATAGACATAATAGCATCAATCTTATCACCCAAAGAAGAGGTTTCTTCAACAGAATTTACCTTCTTACCTTGAGGAGTTCTTTCAGTGTGCCATTCAGGAGTAATTGATCATCATATCATCAAGTAGTTTAGTTGCGGCGCCCAGGGTGATGGACATAAAAGTACCTCCAGCAGCTGAATCCAATAGGTTCCTCGAGGAAAAATTCAATCCTGCATAAAAGGTTTGGATGATCATCCAAGTAGTCAGTCCATGGGTTGGGCAATTCTTTACCAAAGATTTCATTCTCTCCCATGCTTGAGCAACATGTTCATTATCAAATTGTTTAAAATTCATAATGCTACTTCTCAAAGATATAATCTTAGCAGGAAGATAATATTTACCAATAAAAGCATCTTTACATTTAGTCCATGAATCAATACTATTCTTAGGCAAAGAAAGCAACCAATCTTTAGCTCTTCCTCTTAAGGAGAAAGGAAACAATTTCAGTTTTATAATATCACCATCTATATCTTTATACTTTTGCATTTCACAAAGTTCAACAAAATTATTAAGATGGGCAGCATCATCATCAGTACTAACACCAGAAAATTGCTCTCTCATAACAAGATTCAGTAAAGCAGGTTTAATTTCATAGAATTCTGCTGTAGTAGCAGGTGGAGCAATAGGAGTACATATAAAATCATTATTATTTGTGCTAGTGAAATCACACAACTTAGTATTTTCAGGAGTACCCATTATAGCAGTAATAAAGTAAACTAAGCAAGTAGAATAAAGTAAAGACAAGTAACTAATTTTTTTGTGTTTTGATATAGAACAAGTAAACAAGACAGAAAGTAAAGTAACTATTTTTTTGTTTTTAATATGAAGCAAACAAGACAGTAAATAAAATAAAGTAAAGCAAGACAAAAACAAAGTAAAGAGATTGGATGTGGAGACTCCCCTTGTTATGGTCTAAGACCCCGTGTGTGGCCCGATCTTGCGAATGACCCGAGAATCAAAGGGGAAAGAGAGGGAGAGGCGGAAGAACACGAAGAACGCGAAGAACACAACGCACACCAACCCGATACAATCGATACTTACCCTCGTGGCTCGATGGACCACGCCAATAGAATCACCACGGGAGAGACTCGAGGTAGAATCCCGGAGTGAGAGATCGGTGTTGAGGATGGAGGTAGGTGAGGGAGAGAGAGTGGGCTACACTAGAATCTCACTCACATAGATCCAATCATGCAACATGGGGTGCCTTGATACAAAGGGGATGAAACCCTAGGGAGACAAAGCTCAAAGTCATGTTTAAGCCTAAATCTTGTCTAAAGAGGTAAGGGGGCGACCGGGTGCTTATATAGGCATACAAGGCGACACGGGTCGAAAGGTACAAGTGGTTGGGTCAAACCCGACGAATCCGGTCACAGGCCGCCGGGACCGGCCGGACCGCCGCCCAAACCGGATCTGGGCCGGGGACCGGCGGGCTCTGGTGCCCCGGGATTGCGTCCGGATGGCACGAGCGTAGAATCCGGTCGAAACCGGACGGCCGGTCGGAGGCCGGGCGACCGGCCCGGGGCCGGTGATCCGGCAGAGCCCGGTCGACCGGGCTGTGACCGGCCGGGTCTTCCTCCTCCCGCCTCTTCTTCCTCTTCCTTCCTTCTTCTTCTTCTTCCTTCTTCCTTGCACCATGATGAATGGCTCCTCTTCCCTTCCCTTGCTTCCTTGCACCATGGGTGTTCCTCCTCTCCGGTTCCTCGATGATTCTTGTACCTAATGATATGTAGCACACCGATATGAGGTAGCATTCCATTCAAGGTATGGACGAGGTCGAGTATCGAGAGGAAGGAGTTCACCTTGTCGCGTGTAGCGTGGTTTAGGGTTGAAGGTCCACTTGGGGGACTCTTTGGCCATGGTGTAGCGTCGACGATAGGCGGGGTTGCACTTGATGGTCTTGGTGCGGAGGTGTCCGAAAGCCACCCCGCATCATCTCCCCCCTTGGGGAAGAGTCGTCCTCGACTCTTGCTCCTCCTCACCGATGAGGTAGACGGGAAGGACTTGTATAGGTGCCCTTGTATCCTTAGGGAAGCTCGTCGTAGTGCAGGCGTCTTTGTTGTAGTCCATACCGTGTCTCCCATGTAGTGGTGGAGGGGCCAAGTCTCGGTCGAAGAAGAACAAGGGAAAAACAACTTGCAAAAGGAAAGCTTGTGGATGCCAATTTGGTGACCGGCGAACAAGAGGCTCTCAATCAAATACGAAGCATCAAGTCGTTTCTCCAAAAGGCATTGGGCAAAAATGGTGATCAAAAGAGTGTCGATGTATCCAAAATGTGGGAGGACAAAAATTTGTGCATGTAATAGTTGTATGGTGTCAAAAATGTGTGGTGTAGCCTTGTCCCAAGCAAATGGAACAAACAAAAGGCAAGTATCGGCGGCAAAATTTGGGGCAAAATTGTTATGTGCAATGGCAAAACGATGGAGACTTTGAACTTGGGAGAGTATGGTTGGCTTGAGCCGAGTATGAGTGTCCTCAAGTTTGAAAGAATCCATTGCAAATGCCAAAGATGAAATGAGAAATCCAAGGAAGAGCAACTTTATGAGTGACATGTGGCACAAGATGTATAAGGTGTCTCTCACATGTATGACATGGTCCTTGAGATTCTCGGAGTGTATGATGATAACATCAATACATACAACAACCATTGTGCCAACAAGATGTGTCAAGATATGTTGCATAAGAGGCAAAAGAGATGACGAGGAATTGGACCAAACCGGAAACTCGTCAAGACATGTCGGAAACACACGATGGCGAAGGCGTTGGGAAACATACCCTTTGGTGTGAGTCCCGCGGGTTAGGTCCTTGTTGGGGTAGCTCTCAATTGCGCGTTTTGTGAGCTCATGCTCCGTAGCGGTGGAAGTGGTCGTCCGGGTACCTATACACACAAAAAAAAAAAAAAAAGCGTGTGTGCATGGTAGATGAAAACATCATCCATCATGATGTTCCATGTCTTGTGCACATCACCATTAGTGTCAATAAATATAGTATGAAATGCATGGCTATGGTGCATATGGCAAGAAGGTGCATTCATGGCATGTGGTAACTCATGATCATCAAAAATAGAGAAGGCTATGGGGGCCATCTCATGGACAATGAAATAAGCATTCTTGCATACCAAGCATAGGAAAGAGCAATTGTTCACAATCTTGGATGCAAGGATCATGGAGTAGTGCAAACATGTGGGGCAAAGCATTTTCAACATGTTATCATTGTTGTCGACAACCCTATGGAAAGAGCAAGTGTTCATCAAGGGTGTCACAACACAAGCATGATCATTATCATTGCAAGCAAGCGGAGCAAATATGAAACTTTCATAGCATGGCATGTTCATGGTATCACAATCAATCAACTCCACATGATCAACAATGTTAGCAAGCAAAGCATCACATGGGAATATGAAAGAATCAAGTGACGTAGCAAATGTATCATCAAGATCATGCATGCGCTCATAAGTCATCATGTCCACTAGTGGGATCATGGCATCATCAACACCTATGTTGTTACCTTTGAAGGCCGACTCATGTGATGTAGGTGTTGTGGAAGTAGGAGGATCCATGTGGTCGACATGTCCATCTTGGAGCAAGCATGGTGAGATATCATCGTCTTCATGCACCATGTACATCTTCTCCATGAGCGGGAACTCGTCCTCCGTGGAACCTAGTGCAACATAAGAAGACACAAACGAGGGAGAGGTTAATGTGTTAGCAAATGCGATGTCCTCCATGGACCTATCATCTACCTCTCTCAACTCACTTTGTGTATCACTCATGTCCTCCAAATGGAAGCACTCAAACTCACATATGGGGTGGAAGTCACTCAACTCACTATCACTCTCGCTCAAGTGGGCTAAGTGGCTCTCATGCTCACATGGGGTTGGTACCAACTCATCAATCAAGCATGTAGGAGTAGGTTCGACTTGCTCATCTCCATGCGCCTCCTTGGTTGAAGGGAACATCCCATGCTCAACCATCTCAACTCCATGCGCCTCCGTAGGTGAAGGGAGAATCCCATGCTCACCATGCTCAACTCCCTCGCCTCCTAAGTCGTCCTCAAGTGGTGGCACCTTGGAGACTTGTGCGTTGAGCTCGTCGAAGTAGAGCTTCTTGGCGCTTGGCGTTGTGCATTGCCATGCCACGTGACCCTTGGCCTTGCACACCTCACATAGGAGATTGGGACATTCCCGTGGAAGGTGGCCTTGTTGCTTGCACTTGTAGCATCGGAGTCCATAGGTATATGGCGATGTAGGGGCCATTGTGGTGGTGGCACAAGAGATAGAAGTCGCCTTATGAGGAAGGTCTTCATGTCGAGGCTCTCGTCTTCTTGTCTCATCACCATGTCTTGAGTGGTGTCGTCGAAGATCATGTGTGTGTGGATGTCGATGTAGACCATGAGGTGGTGGTGGTCGACGACGATCATGAGATGGTGTGAGTCGATGACGGTCCTTGCCATGCCTAGGTGATGGCTCATGTTGGGGGCGCTCTTGATGCTCCATATGATGTCCGTGATGTCGAAGATCGTGTGCATAGGCACTCTCATGATGGCGCCTTGTGGAGCTTGGAGAAGTGTGTCGATGCCGAATATGTTGGGGACGCTCTTGATGATCCACATGATGATGCCATCGTGGAGGTCCTCGATCTTCATATGTAGCTCCATTGGCCAAGTAGGGGTATGTGGGAGCATCGGCGGTGGACATGGTGGGGTCGATGTCGTCCTCGTGATGGTGCTCCACCATGTCGTCCATGCTTGTTGAGCAAGTGTCGATGTAGAGCTCGTCGATGTCGTCCATGTTGGCGATGTTCGCGGAGCCATAGTCGGTGTAGAGCTCCTCGATGTCGGTCATGTTGGCGATGCTTGCGGAGCCATAGTCGGTGTAGAGCTCCACATGTTCCTCCACCTCCGCGGTGCTTGAAGAGGTGTCCTCCTCGAAGTGCTCCGTGTACTCCTCCGTATCCTCGTCTTCGCTATCCATGTTAGCACGACAAGATCTATATGGTGTATGTTAGTGGAAGAACACTACCTCGCAATCTTACCGTGGTATGACAAGATTGGGGTGATCCAACAAACCGAGAGTTAGAACAATTGTATCGGGCACTCACACAAAGACACACGCAAAAGCTAGCAAATATGGTGTTAGGTGAGTGTGGTGGAAAGCCAAAAGATGAAATCCAAAATCAAGTATGTTGTTAAGGGTGGTTGAAATCCAAAAACTCAAATGTTAAAGCGATGATCACTATAAACACGGAAAAGATGTGGAACTCACACACGAGATAAGCGGGGTTAGTGCGACCAAGGAATGAGCGGAAAAGTGTATGAAGCCCGAAAGCAAGGGTGGCTCGGTGTCACACTAACACAAGGAGAGGCAAAGCTTTGGTTGCAAACGAAGAGACAACAAGATTCACACGCGGCCTCTCTTCTCTTCTCTCTTTGCTTAAAAGCTTTTTCCTCTTTTTTGTATTTGGTGGCACTTACACTCTTTGTGTATATGTATGTATGATGGCACTCGCACACTTTTGCTCTATGGTGCACTTGCACTCTTTTTGTGTTTTGGCTGCTTTTTCTCGCTCTATGTTAGCGTTAGCTCGCTTTTGCTATCTTGCCACACGAGTGTTTGCTTGGGTGCCTTACTCAACGCGACACACACACCTCACAATGCGGGGCCACGTGCAATGTCTCGCAACACTAGACAAGCAATGCTCGATGGGATAGATCGCAAAAGAAGAGGGGTTACAAGGTGAAACCAAGTTATACCTGGTGGTGGTGGTGGTGGTGGTGGTGGAGATCGCCGGATGTCGAAGGAAGGAGGGCGCTGTGTTCGGGCCGAGGCCCTGGACCGGTTGTGGACCGGCCTGGGGGTTGCGTGCGGAAGGAACCGGCCGCCGCGTCGTAGGCTGCTCAACCGGATTTCGCGGGATTGAGCTTTCTCTCTCCTGTTCTTCACGAAAACCAAGCCAAATCGACCAAATCGAAGGAAAACGATGGAATTGGGGGCTAGAAAGTGGGGGAAATAGTAGATCAAGCACTCCAACACCAAATCCATGGACCAAAACCACTCAAAACGCAACCAAATCGCAGATCCATCCAAAGGCAGATTAGGGCTATTTTTGGGGATTTTTGGGGAAAATTTTGGGGAAATTGGGTGGGTGGGGGGTCAAATTCGCGGAAACCAAAGGCTGCTGATACCATATGTTATGGTCTAAGACCCCGTGTGTGGCCCGATCTTGCGAATGACCCGAGAATCAAAGGGGAAAGAGAGGGAGAGGCGGAAGAACACGAAGAACGCGAAGAACACAACGCACACCAACCCGATACAATCGATACTTACCCTCGTGGCTCGATGGACCACGCCAATAGAATCACCACGGGAGAGACTCGAGGTAGAATCCCGGAGTGAGAGATCGGTGTTGAGGATGGAGGTAGGTGAGGGAGAGAGAGTGGGCTACACTAGAATCTCACTCACATAGATCCAATCATGCAACATGGGGTGCCTTGATACAAAGGGGATGAAACCCTAGGGAGACAAAGCTCAAAGTCATGTTTAAGCCTAAATCTTGTCTAAAGAGGTAAGGGGGCGACCAGGGTGCTTATATAGGCATACAAGGCGACACGGGTCGAAAAGGTACAAGTGGTTGGGTCAAACCCGACGAATCCGGTCACAGGGCCGGTTGGACCGGGCCTGGGACCGGCCGATCCGGTCCAAACCGGATCCTGGACCGGCGCACCGGCGGGGCTTCGGTGCCCCGGGATTGCGTCCGGATGGCACGAGCGTAGAATCCGGTCGAAACCGACGGGCGGTCAGGAGGCCGGTCGACGGCCGGGACCGGTGATCCGGCCGGGAGCCCGGCGACCGGGCTCGTTGACCGGCTGGTCTTCCTCTTCCCGCTTCTTCTTCCTCTTCCTTCCTCCTTCTTCTTCTTCCTTCTTCCTTGCACCATGATGAATGGCTCCTCTTCCCTTCCCTTGCTTCCTTGCACCATGGGTGTTCCTCCTCTCCGGTTCCTCGATGATTCTTGTACCTAATGATATGTAGCACACCGATATGAGGTAGCATTCCATTCAAGGTATGGACGAGGTCGAGTATCGAGAGGAAGGAGTTCACCTTGTCGCGTGTAGCGTGGTTTAGGGTTGAAGGTCCACTTGGGGGACTCTTTGGCCATGGTGTAGCGTCGACGATAGGCGGGGTTGCACTTGATGGTCTTGGTGCGGAGGTGTCCGAAAGCCACCCCGCATCACCCCTTGCAGCGTGTCTTGATCTCCCCGGAAACGGCGCCAGAAATTTAGCTTGATACGCGTAGATGCACACGTCCGTTGGGAACCCCAAGTGGAAGGTATGATGCGTATAGAAGCAAGTTTCCCTCAGTATGAAACCAAGGTTATCGAACCAGTAGGAGCCAAGAAGCACGTGAAGGTTGTTGGTGGAGGAGTGTAGCGGCGCAACACTGTGAAACCGCGCTAACGTGGAACCTGACACAGACAATCAAAGTACTTTGCCCCAACGTAACAATGAGGTTGTCAATCTCACCGCTTGCTGAAAACAAAGGATTAAACGTATCGAGTGGAAGATGTTGTTTGTTTGCAAAGAACAGTAAGAACAATAATTGCAGTAGAATGTATTCAGATGTAAAAGAATGGACCGGGGTCCACAGTTCACTAGTGGTGTCTCTTCAATAAGATAACTAACATGCTGGGTGAACAAATTACAGGTGGGCAATTGACAAATCAATATTCAATACATATCAATGATGATTACTATGAGATTTAATCAGGGCATTACGACAGTACATAGACCGCTATCCAGATGCATCTATGCCTAAATAATCCACCTTTGGGTTAGCATCCGCACCCTCCGTATTAAGTTGTAAACAACAGATAATTGCATTAAGTATGGTGCGTAATGTAATCAATACAAATATCCTTAGACAAAGCATCGATGTTTTATCCCTAGTAGCAACAGCACATCCACAACCTTAGAACTTTAATGTGTCATTCAATGGAGGCATGAACCCACTATCGAGCATAAATACCCCCTCTTGGAGTTACAAGTATCAACTTGGCCAGAGCCTCTACTAGCAACGGAGAGCATGCAAGAACATAAACAACACATATATGATAGATTGATAATCAACTTGACATAGTATTCTAGATTCATCGGATCCCACCAAACACAACATGTAGCATTACAAATAGATGATCTTGATCATGTTAGGCAGCTCACAAGATCTAAACAATGATAGCACAAGCGGAGAAGACAACCATCTAGCTACGCTATGGACCCATAGTCCAAGGATGAACTACTCACGCATCAATCCGGAGGCGGGCATGATGATGTAGAGCCCCTCCGGTGATGATTCCCCTCTCCGGCAGGGTGCCGGAGGCGATCTCCTGAATCCCCCGAGATGGGATTGGCGGCGGTGATACGTCTCAAACGTATCTATAATTTCTTATGTTCCATGCTACTTTTCTTACAATACTTGAATGTTTTATACATACTTTACAGCATTATTTTACATTTTCCGGCACTAACCTATTAACAAGATGCCGAAGTGCTTCTGTTTTTTGCTGTTTTTGGTTTCAGAAATCCTAGTAAGGAAATATTCTCGGAATGGACGAAATCAACGCCCAGGGGGCCTATTTTTACACGAAGCTTCCAGAAGACCGAAAGGAGACAAAGTGGGGCACGAGGGGGCCACACACCAGGGCGGCGCGGCCCAAGCCCTGGCCGCGCCGGCCTCGTGTGCCGCCCTGACCTACCCTTCCGCCTACAAATAGCCTTCGTCGCGAAACCCCGTACCGAGAGCCACGATACGGAAAAACTTTCGAGAGGTCGCCGCCAATCCCATCTCGGGGATTCGGAGATCGCCTCCGCGCCCTGGGAGGGGAATCATCACCGGAGGGCTCTACATCATCATGCCCGCCTCCGGATTGATGCGTGAGTAGTTCATCCTTGGACTATGGGTCCATAGCAGTAGCTAGATGGTTGTCTTCTCCGCTTGTGCTATCATTGTTATAGATCTTGTGAGCTGCCTAACATGATCAAGATCATCTATTTGTAATGCTACATGTTGTGTTTGGCGGGATCCGATGAATATAGAATACTATGTTAAGTTGATTATCAATCTATCATATATGTGTTGTTTATGTTCTTGCATGCTCTTCGTTGCTAGTAGAGGCTCTGGCCAAGTTGATACTTGTAACTCCAAGAGGGAGTAATTATACTCGATAGTGGGTTCATGCCTCCATTGAATCTAGGACAGTGACAGAAAGTTCTAAGGTTATGGATGTGCTGTTGCTACTAGGGATAAAACATTGATGCTTTGTCTAAGAATATTTGTGTTGATTACATTACGCACCATACTTAATGCAATTATCTGTTGTTTATAACTTAATACTGTAGGGGTTCGGATGATAACCTGAAGGTGGATTATTTAGGCATAGATGCATGCTGGATAGCGGTCTATGTACTTTGTCGTAATGCCCTGATTAAATCACATAGTAATCATCGTTGATATGTATTGAATCTTTATTTGTCAATTGCCCGCTGTAATTTGTTCACCCAGCATGTTAGTTATCTTATTGAGAGACACCTCTAGTGAACTGTGGACGTCGGTCCATTCTTTTACATCTGAATACATTCTACTTTTACTGTTCTTTGCAAACAAACACCATCTTCCACTCGATACGCTTAATCTTTGTTTTCAGCAAGCCGGTGAGATTGACAACCTCACTGTTACGTTGGGGCAAAGTAATTTGATTGTGTTGTGCAGGTTCCACGTTGGCGCCGGTTTCACGGTGTTGCGCCGCACTACATTCCTCCACCAACAACCTTCACGTGCTTCTTGGCTCCTACTGGTTCGATAACCTTGGTTTCTTTCGAGGAAAAACTTGCTGTGCGTATCACACCTTCCTCTTGGGGTTCCCAACGGACGTGTACATATACGCGCATCAGCGGCGGCGTCTCTGGAAGGTTTTCCGTATCGTGGCTCTCGGTACAGGGGTATTCGCGACGAAGGCTTTAAGTAGGCGGCAACGCAAGGGCGCCACGAGGGCCCCACACCATAGGCGGCGCGGGGCCCACCCGCGCGGCCCTGTGGTGTGGGTGCCTCGTCGCCCCACTTCGTTACCCATTCGGTCTTCTGGAAGCTTCGTGGAAAAATAGGACCCTCGGCGTTGATTTCGTTCAATTCCGAGAATATTTTCTTACTAGGATTTCTGAAACCAAAAACAGCAGAAAACAGCAATGCGCTTCGGCATCTTGTTAATAGGTTAGTGCCGGAAAATGTATAATAATGATGTAAAGTATGTATAAAATAT
Organism: Lolium multiflorum; assembly: GCA_030979885.1. Lineage (NCBI taxonomy): Eukaryota > Viridiplantae > Streptophyta > Magnoliopsida > Poales > Poaceae > Lolium > Lolium multiflorum. The sequence continues at coordinate 134,539,268 of CM061747.1, read as the reverse complement.
TCAAGTATTGTCATAAAAGTAGCATGGAACATAAGAAATTATAGATACGATTGAGACGTATCAGCGTGTGTGGCCGACTGTTGGCATTTGGCTAGGTCCGACGGGGTTTATGCCTAGTATTATCGTGTCCCATGACGATATTGGTGCATTTGATCGGCCGATTTCTTCTTTATCAATGAAAATGGCAAGTCCTGCCTTGTTTCATATCTTAAAAGTTGTCTGCAGCCCATTTGGGCAATTGGGCTGACTGCCAAATTGGTATATGTACCGACCTCGTTGTACCGAAGTAGATTCGAAAACCGAAAGAACAAAAGAAGGAAACTAAAAACGCGTAGGCAAACCTCTACACGATCTGTCTGTACCGAAGTCGGTTCGAAATAAAGGAAATACGCGTACGAGTCCGACCCGAACAAGTATTCCTGTAGATACATATATACCTACGTATCTCCAGCCGCCAGCCATACCAACTCTCGTCTCTCGCGCGAAAAGAGCGGAAACCCTAATTTTCGCTCGAAACCCCCGTGCACACCCCAAGCTCGTCGATCGATCGCCATGGCTTCGGCGGAGGCCGTCCTGCGCCTCGACGCCAACGGCACTCCCAGGACGATCCGCCTCCTCGCCGCGCTCGTGGACTTCGAGTCCCGCCACTTCGCCGACGCCGCCTCCAAGCCGGCCGAGAACGACCTCGTCCGGGCGTTCCGCGGCGGCGCGACCCCGGCCGTCCCGATCTCCGAGTTCCTGGTACGCATCCAGCGGTCCAATTACTTGTTCGACGGCGCGGTGTACGTCCTGGCAGGGGCCTACCTCGCCCGCTTCATGCGCACCCGCGCCGCGCGCGACGCCGGGATCCTTGTCGAGCCGGCCACCGCGCACCGCCTTGTCTCCGTCGCCGTCCTGCTCGGGGCCAAATTCATCAGCCCTAGGCATTTTGAGAGGCGGGTCGAGGCATTCCAGATCTGCTCCGACAAGTCGATCCGGGCTAGCGAGATTTCCCGACTCGAATTGCTCTTCCTCCGGGCTGTTGACTACCGCATCTTCATCGGCGCCGAGGAGTTCCAACGCTTCTTCAAGGTCATGGAGCGCGGCCCCAAGCCACCCAGTGCAAGCTCTGGATCGCAAAAGAGGAAAGCAGAAACGGCCCCAGACCGGGAAGAGAAGAAGCCTCGCTGCGTGCGAGCATGCCAGCTGCCCGCCGTCGCATCTTAATTTGATCGGAGTTTCTTTTCCTCATTGCATCTTGTTGATCGATTCGCTTCTTTCTGCATTGCATCTTTTTGGTCAATTTGTTTCTTATACTATTGTATTTCTTTTTGGCATCGATTTCTTGCTTTCTCTGTTGCAGTTTTTCGATTTATTTGCTCTTTGGTTTCCTAATTAGGATTTGGAGTTACCTTCTTAAAAAAAATGTTTATCGTTGCCTACTTTCTTAACTGGGATTTGGAGTTAAGTTTTTTTTATAGTGTTTCATGGTCGCCTAGTTATTATTCTTGCATTGTCTTCTTTAAAATAAAACATTGCATCTTCAAAAAAAAAGGCATTGCATCATCTTCTTTAAAAAAAACATTGCATCTTCAAAAAAAAAGGCATTGCATCTTCTCAATAAAACATATAAAAAAATTATCCTCGTTTCTTGCATAGTTGTTTTTTTTTCCTCGCCTTTCTTCTCGATCGGTTTTTTTTCGATTTGCATTTTTTTCCCTTCTTCTTGGGTGATAATATGTTCTCTTGCATTGCATAGTTTGTCCTTTATTTGATTTTTCTCTGAAATCTTTTCTTTTTCATTTCTCGCATTGCAAACCATTCTTCTTTCACCAATTTTTTTTTCTTGTTAGTCTTGTGGATTCTTATATTTCTTAGCTTAGGTATAAGGTCTAGTCTGGCCTATTACGCCAAAAAAATACACTTTAGAATTCTTATGTAATGGTTTTTTCATGATTATTAATAAAGAATATTTTAATGTGTTCTAAGATCCTTATTGTTCAACTTAGTCTAATTCTTTAACTCTGACCTGAAACAATAGTTAACATAACAGATCACTAAACTGTATTTACATTTTATCATCAGATAATTATCAATTCTAGTCGGGGCAAGTGATTTTTTACAACAATCTCTTTTAAAGTGGAAACATGATCCCATTAACATAGACGCACAAAGCTGACTCGGAAACAAAGTTCTAGAAACAAGCTCAGGCCGCACAGTCATCTTCAGGTCATCCAAACCAGCACCATAAACTGTGAAAGCACGAACTACCTTCTCATGGACATGCAAGTACAGGAAAAGCATGCTCAGTCTCACGTCTAGAGCCAAACAGCATAAATGCATGCACAGCCCCCAAACGCTAATACTTTCAGTATTTGACTTGGATGTAGGTAATATGACTTGGGTGTGTCTATGTCTCAGTCAACTGAGAATTTTCTTAAGTTTCAGTCACCTCAGAAAAGTGCAACTGCAGTTAAAAAAAATGTGCAACTCGGATCAGTTGCACTTTTCTGGTAGATAAGTGCAATTGCACTTTTTTGACAGAAAAGTGCAACTCAAGTGCATTTTTGTGATTGACTGGGACTTAAGGAATTCTCAGTTGACTGAGACATAGCAAAACCGATATGACTTTCTCCTTCTTTACCAATGAAAACAGCAGTATGCTACTTTTTCTAAAAACAAAGGTATACATCATGCGACTTCCAGCCATTTAGATACAAGTATGTATGTCACTGTAATGTGTATGATGCATGGGGAACAAAGAATCCTGTCGCCACTATGCTGCCACACGAAGCTCAGCCCAACACGGCTTGATCTCGAACATATAAGAGTGTCGAAATAATGACAGAAACCCCGACAGAACTAAAAAGACAGGAAAAAAGCTAAGACAACAAGGCTACAACAACCCAAAAAGAACTGTACAAGCCTTCCTCTTGCACTTCAATTCGTCAGATGTTGAACAGGTCACAGTGATTTATACTTCTCAATAAGATCATGGAGCGCGGCCCGAAGGCGCCGACTACAAGCTCTGGGTCCAGAAAGAGGAAAGCGGAGACAGCCTCGGACCGGGAAGCGGAGGAGGCTCGCCGCGTGCGAGCATGCCAGCCACCCGCCGTCGCATCTTAGTTAGGGTTTCGATCGGAGTTTCTTTTCCTCGTTGCATCTTGTTGATCGCATTCGTTTCTTTCTGCATTGCATCTTTTTGGTCAATTTGTTTCTTTGACTATTGGATTTCTTTCTGGCGTTGATTTGTTGCTCGTTGCATCTTCAAAAAAAGGTATTGCATCTTCTTAAAAAAAAGGCGTTGATTTCGTTTCCTCGTTGCATCTTCAAAAAAAAGGTATTGCATCTTCTTAAAAAAACATATAAAAAATTTACCATCGTTTCTTGCATAGTTGTTCGTTTGTTTTTTCCTCGCCTTTCTTTTCGATCGGTTTGTTTGAGATTTGCATATCTTTTTCCTTCTTCTTGGGTGATAATATGTTCTCTCGCATTGCATAGTTTGTCCTTTATTTGACTTTTCTCTGAAATCCTTTCTTTTTCATTTCTCGCATTGCAAATCATTCTTCTTTCAATGTTTTTTACTTCTTGTTAGTCTTGTGGACTCTTATAATTCTTAGCTTAGGTATTAGGTCTAGTCTGGCCTATTACACCAATTTTATTTGCAATTGTACACTTTAGAGTTCTTATGTAATGGTTTTTTCATGATTATTAATAAAGAGTATTTTAATGTGTTCTAAGATCCTTGTATTGTTCAACTTAGTCTAATTCTTTAACTCTGACCTGAAACAATAGTGAACATATGCAGATCACTAAATTGTATTTACATTTTATCGTCAGATAATTATCAATTCTATGTCAGAATCAGGGTAAGAGATTTTACAATAATCTCTTTTGAAGTGGAAACAGTATCCCATTAACATAAGGCCCTTAACATAACGCTCACAGCTATCTCGGAAATAAAGTTCTAGGAACAAGCTCAGACCGCACAATCATCTTCAGGTCATCCACACCAGCACCATAAATCTTCAGGTCATCCAGGTCTCAGAGACATACACGAAAAGCATGCTTAGTCTCACGTGTAGAGCCAAACAGCATAATGCACAGGCCCCAAACGCTAATACTTCAAGTGATCTGTATTTAACTTTATCCTTTATCAATGAAACAGCAATATGCTACTTTTCGGTAAAAAAATATTCACACGAGGTCCAATCATTTAGATACAGGTATATGTGTAACTGTAATGTATCTGGTGCATAACCGATTTCCAATACTTCACATCATAAACTATACAGTATGTACACATGGGCCACGAAGAATCCTGTCGTAAACTAGGCCCATCACGACTTGATTTCTCGAACATATAACAGTGTCGAAATAATGAGACAAACCTTACAACCCGACAGAACTAAAAAGAAAGACATGAAAAAGCCAAGGCTACAACAACCCGAAAAGAAGAACTTTGCAAGCCTTCCTGTGGCACTTCGTCAGGTGTTAAACAGGTCACAGAGATTTATACTTCTCAATAAGATTCGATGCATGGAGGCGAGACGTGGGTGTTATGGTGCACCCCAGATTCCTTAGGTAAGCTATCTGCAAAAGGGATCCCCCCATTCAGATTGATATGGTTGAAAGCAACAGGAGACTGACGAGTGACAATAATATGTGGCAATGTCATTTTCTCATGAACTAGGAAGTAGCCAAAGGCATATCGGATTGACCTGCTTAGGTGTAGGCTCTGAGGAACCCATTGAATTCTCTATCCTCTGCTTCTGGAAATGTTCCTGAAAGAAAACCATAAAAGTAAGCATCTTCTAAAGGGCAGAGAGCAGCTAGCAACATCTGAAAGTTAAGAGAACCAACAGGTGATTCACGAAGCCCTGTTCGTAAAAATAGGAAAATATAAGTCATTTGTGATGACCCCGGAACTTGCCTGTCTCTCTCTCATCAGATGGCTTCGCTTGTCGATAGGAATTTGTTCCCACTTGATAACCTGAGTAACAACATTTAATTAAAAATTTATCAAAGAAAACAAGAGTTTGATGTGGACAAGGTACAGAGCCAATAAACCAAACATTGACTGCACCCACATATTCTGCATAACCAAGCGCTTCATCTTCGCTTAACAATGACTTCAGCTTGCACAAGACATCCTGGAGAAGAACTTGCAGCTCAATTTATTTGGGCAAAAGCTTAGAGCTCTCAAAGGGAAGTAACAAATGTGTGTCATTGATTAGCTATGTAGCACTAATATAGGTGATCATTGAAAGAACCCAATATGAAAACTAAAATTAATGTTTAAGACACCTTGCGCTTGTATCCTTTACCTCGCAGACGTTCATCAATGACAAATTTGATCTGAAAGGGTGATAGTGACAACAAAAAGGTTCAGAATGAGCATGTCCCAATTCTCAATAGTAAAACTGACATAATGGAAGACAGTATAACAATTCAACCTGTTGATAGCACTTACTTCCCAAAATAGAACTAATTTTACTTCCTTCTGAACAGAATAAACAAGATCTATGCAGATTATGAAATTGCTCCTAGTGAATATAACTTTTGCCAACAATTGACATGCGATGCGCTGATGTGACACCTTTCTTACGCAGAACTCAGTACCTTATCAAGCAGCCTCTTTGGAATTTGAAATGCCTGCTTCTTCGCCCACTGATGGAATATATGAGAGACTACTGCTCTATCATCAATTTCGAACCTGTAAAAAGAATGAATTCAATGAAGTTAAGGACCAAATATAAGCACAATGCAGTACTACGCACAAAGTATGTTAGAAATTGATTGATATGCTCGCTAAATATCACTCCCTCCGTTCCATATTAGTCGTCGCTGATTCAGTACAAAGCAGCAACAAATATGGCAACAACTAATATGGAACGGAGGGAGTAGAAAAAATAGCATACCATTCACCATTAGAAATAACGACAAAAAAACTTAACAAAAAATGTCAAATCAAAATACAATGTTATATACCTCTTCAAGAAATCATTAGCAAGGCATGTCTGCATCAGTTCTGGATAAGGCGAAGTTTCATTCTGTTCTGGAATAGGCCTAGGCTTTTCAATTGATGTTTCCCCTTCAGCATGATCAAATGAAATGTCTCCAGAAGGATGTTCATGCTTTTTTGTTGCAGCCCCCTCACCCTACAAGTTACGGAATTGCAAGAAGAATGCTCACTGATATAACAGGCTATATACAATGTGAATGCTTATGAAATAACTGAGCAAGACAGGCCAAGCTTCCTGAAATGGTATAAACCCATTGAAACTTTAATCTCTGCTGATCTAGAAGATTACATGGTTGAATGTAGAACAATAGGGAATGGAGCTAATATTTAACTTCAGCCAGAGATAAAAATAGGTCTTCAGGAAAATGGTCTGACATTATTGCTCACCTGCATATCAAGAAGGTGAACTGGAATCTCTCTAAGGAAACGTGAAGGCGGAAGCAGCTGAAACAATAGTTCAAGTCAGAAAAATTTAGATGGCTATGAAGATAAGGACTAAAAATAGGCATCAGCTACCTGCCGATAAGAGTCAACTGTGACATGTAAGATGTACAATTTCTTCCGAGCTCGTGTCATTGCAACATAAAATAGCCTCCTCTCCTCCTGTAATTATAGCCAAGTTGGTGGGACATACAAAAGAAGATATCATGAAGAAATAATAATTATTCAACAAACCTCCAACGTGCTTCCAGCTTCTTTCACAGTGCCATTGTACTCATGAAGCAACGGGATCTCTGAATCGTTCGCCTGAACAAATGCAAGGATTTGCATGAAAATGCCCACTTGACAAACTTAATAAGGTTACTGATAAATAATTTTAGCATAAATTAATCAGAAACAAGAAACAAAATATCAATGTACAGTATTTACTTTTCTTGTACGTTGTTTTATCTCCCTTCACTCTTTGGTTGTCACAGGTTTTTGTTGTTGTTGTGTTGCAGTATTTAGACTCATCCGTGGACTTACAGAAAACACAAACATGTGATGAGGGAAGTTTCACAAGAAAAACAATGCTCTTAGTATTATGCTCAAGCCTGATATCTAAGGTCTTTGCCAATATCCTTTCCACAAAATAGGCATCATTATTTCTCACGTTTGGGATAAAACCAGCAAAAAAGTTCAAGTAATGATTGATGACGTTGGTATGTCTCATGACCATACATGAACGAAAATCAGTCAATTATTGAAAAGGATTTGGCATGTGTCCAGCACTCCACAACTTGGTGGAATATTAAGAAATTGTGCAGATATCAGATGTTCGGATTACAGCCTCAACTGGTAAACTTCCAGTAAACTTCGAGTTCTACATTTCTTAAGAATATGCATTTGCATAGAATGCCTTAATTCGTTAAGTTCCTAAAATATTACCATGATTTTAATACTTCCATGGTATTCACCATATACATGTGACTAACATGGCATATAAAGATGTAATTTTGGTTTTATGTAACCACTTTCTGAGGATTGGAAAAAATACCTGAACAATAAATACAACATCCCACTCTAGACCTTTTGACTGCAAAAGAGAAGGGGAGATTGTCACATTAATAGTATCACAGAACTACCAGATGGCACAACAAGATAAAATTACTTGCAATTTAGAGAGAGAGAAACAACCTGATGAATAGTTGTTAATGTGATAGAGTTCTTATTTTCCTCCTTTCGGGATCGAAAATTTTCTGTTTCTCTCAAAGAAATATAATCAATAAAGGCTTTAAGTGTGGAAGCGCAGCCTTTCTCCTCAATCTGGCTTGCATCCCTTGAACTAGAAAAATGTGTTGACAAGAAGTCAGACACATCATCCATTAAAAACTGAAGTACCTGCAAAATTGATACAGTAAATGTCAATATCACTTACTATAGAGCACCTGGGTCGGGTGCAGCAATTTGGCACCGGGTTACTATACCCTCTTAATGCGTTAATGTGTGTTTGCAATTTCGAACTAAGACAATTACTCATACATTTGTAGTGCCATGTGCGCTTGCAAATGTCTGTGCACCACAGGGAAGACAAGGATCAAGGGATAAAATAGCAGCTTTATTTGCGTGAATTTTTTGCTACTACACATTGTTCTCAAAAATTTCTTTATGAATTTTCTTACTACTTTTTTCTCAGCCTGTCTTAATGAGGAACTGTATCTCTTTATTCTTGTTTATTTTTAGAGCTCAATCTCCATAGTTTGTGATCTGTATATGCTAATGCTAGAGCTAGAATGATTCAAACTGATTTTCATCTGTGGTGCACAGCACACAAAATTAAGTCTCTGGATGATCAACACATAAAACATTAAGAGAGTCAAGGAGTATGAACTTACAGATCTGATGTCATTATCTTCATTTAAAAATTTACCACCATCATTATCAATAACTGCACGCTTTTCAAGGAGATATTGCTGCCACAAATGAAAAAAAAACTATCATTAAAGAAATGAAATATGTAAGATATTTCAAGATCAGTAGGGGACTAGGGTCTAGGGAAAACCAAAGCTGCATCAAGGTTTGGTAAAAAAAGAACATATATATTAAAAGATCAATGTGTGCCCAAATCATGGATGAATTTAACATCTTTGTACGGTGGTATTAATTTGCAACAGGTACCTAGTATGATTTGATCAAAGAGCATGTGTCAAACAACACATGACAAATGACGTCAGAGTCTACAATGACAAGCACATGCCACTTTTCCGGCTGGCTGTTTCCTCCTATGAATAACCTTGGATCACGAGGTTGCAATTGTCCTCAGTAAACTCTTGTTATTGTGTACCATGAAACGTGCACTAAACCAGAAAAACTCAAGATGATCAACAGGTGAGAGCATACAGTTCATGATTCCATAAGATGATAGGATCACATGAAGTCATGAACCAACAACAGCATGTACAAATTTCACAACAATGTGGATTAACACTGTTGCTTCGAATGCAACTTTTCTATGCCTACTGCTCTCGGACCATATAATAAGGAAAATGCGTGTATACCCCCGGAGGATCGATCCTCCGGGTCGTGCTAATGAGAAAACAACGCGGTGTAAAGGGGACCGCCTGGAACCTTATCTCCTCTTGACATCTCCCCTCCAGTCATTCTCTCCCCGACCGCTTTCTCTCCCCCAAGTTCTCATGCCATCTCTCTCCGACCACCATGCCTGTGCTGCACAATAATGCGCCACCGCCATTCCTCTCCTTCTAAGCGTTGTCTTGCTCCTCTCTCGCTCGACGTCGCCTCCTGTAGCTTTCATCTCCTCACCTCCGATTTCGCACTCATGCAGGAATCAGCGACGACAACGATCTGAGGGTGCAGAGGGCTAGCTGGAGGTGCTTCAGTTGGCGCCTCGTTTTGCTGCGGGGACAGGCGGCGGCTGCTACGTGGAAACGACGGCGGCACTGCCAGCATGCAGGCGAGGTGCTGCCATGGCACGGTGGCGCTGCTGCCAGCGTGGTGACACGGTGCTGTCATGACACGGCAGACCTGCTGCCAGCATGGTGGTGTGACGCTGCCATGGCTCGGCGGACCTGCTGGCAGTGTGGTGGTGTGGTGCTGCCACGGTGGCACGGTGTTGCTTCTAGTCGCCGCCTGTGGCGCTACCAGCTGAGAGTCAGATGCTACAAATGATGGTCAGCGTGCTACTAGCAGGAGTTCGGATACTGCAAAGAAGTTCCGTTGGCTGTGCCAACGATGGTCAGCGCTGGGTGGTCGGCAGGGGCATGTGGTCGGTCATGGGGACTTCTTCTGTGCAGTTACAGAGGTGCACGACAGCTGGGTAGTCCCGATTTTTAATCACAGACAATAAGCGTCCAATCGAACGATCAGGAAGGTGGAGGATTTTTGCCACCGATCCTCCAGGGGACACTCAGCACCGTCCATATAATAAAGCAGAGTTTTAAATTTTTGGTTTCATGGTTTAGCGGCAATTCCCTAAAAGGCTATTGGAAACTATCGCTAGCCATTGCCAATAGCATTCTACTATCAGAATATTAAATAATGAATATGCATATGAGATAAGTCTTACAAGGCCAATTATAGTCTGAAGAAATATAAATGCATGTGGAGATGAATGACCATGACACCGTTGTCATCATATCACGTACTTTTTTACTACGAAATATAAATGCTGGAGTATTGAAAAAGAGAAAGGTGAAGTCTCTTGATATGCCATCATATTATATCATAGTTATCCATGAAGCAATATGAATAATAGCAGAGCTATTTGGAGCTATAGAGCTAGTCGCTAGAATAGTGGAACATTGGCCTGTCGCTTAGTGTTTGGGGTCCTAAAAGGTATAGCAGTATAGCACAACTATAGCTAGTTATTTAGAACCTTGTAAAAATAGTGACAGGACACAAAAGCAGAGAGAAATCCTATTGGATGCAATTGCACAAGTCAACTGACCTGAGGTAGCATATTTCCCACAGAAGAAATGACAGCTGAAACCGATTGCTCCTGAGCCACAAAAATGAAGACAACTAGTTAGCAGCAAGCCTGGGTTGCAGGATTAACGAGTGATGTTTTCTTCTACTGTTGACATGTATGTATGAAAAGAATCAAAAGATTATCAGAGTATAAAGCACATACAGAGGTAACTTTTATGAAGAGGACCAAAATATTGCCAGAGCATGAAAGCACATACAGAGGTATCTTTCACGAAACAGTACATTCAGTTACATAGACTTCTGTTTTCTTTTTTCCAAGAAGTATCTGTTACCTCTTATCAATTTATGATCTGGGGGTTAATAATCATGATTAAGTTCAAGATGGCTGATGTTTCAGAGGAGATCAGGCTTAGCATAATGCTGCATTAGGCGTCAGTTTTAGAGTAAAGAAGGATGTAGCTCTTGAGGAACTAACTACAAGACAAGTTAAATGTACCATTACTGAATCGCTCCCAATAGTTATTCATTCTAGATGGTAGTTAACAGCTGACTATCAACACAGAAAGCAAACATTGTGCTAATGATGTGATTTTACTATGTTATGGGTGATGTGCAGAAGGTATAATCCTTTTACCTGTAAATACACAGGCGAAAGAGCTAAGTTCTGGAAGTTGATTACGCATGTTAATTTTCCATAGATGTTCATTTTTTTTATGCATCGGCTATTCCCTTCACATAAGATTCTGAAGATGTGGAACATTGTAGATATATTGTACAATGAGAATTGTCCTTCGATACGAAGAAATGTACACTACAAAATGGGGAGTAAAACATTTGTTCCGTACCCTCTCAACGAATTTTGATAGGCTATACAAGGTCGATAAAACCTTACGCCCTTGAGTAATCTGGGCCCTGCAGCCAACAAAACGAGACACTCAGAATAAAGGAACATTTTAGTAGATTCATCAGCATGGAATAACAACAAAGAAATTCACTGACAAATTGAAGTACCAAAACTAAGACTAAAATGGAAATGGAACTGTTATTGCTACAAATGAGTGCCAGTTGTGTAGCTCAAAGCACATGCAACGTTGGTGCTATACGTTTTTTCTCTCTGGGTAATAAAGCTAGCAAATCCTGAAATGGATCACCTTGATACTACATGATTTCTCTCATTAAAAGGTTGTCTTCCAAAGGAAGATATCTTCTTTAAGAGTGAATTGAAGATAATAGTTCTTATAAAATATAAATGTAAAATGGTCAAGTTGGATCCTTGACTCCTTGTAATGCACATGTCTTACGGTTACTGTCAAGCACTTCAGCAAACATAAGTCATTCCACAACTCAATTAGAACAAGCTGCAAACTGCATGTAAATAATAGTCCGCGAACCATAACAGGACCTGCAGTGAATTTATGGCATTTAAGAGCAGCAAATTAAGAGAAATGATATAACAACCTTTTGAAGGTACCCGAGACCTTTGCACTGAAGATATCAGTAGCAGCTGATATAAAGCTACACTTTCTAGCCAGCGAAATCTTTTCGACATGATCTATAATCTGCAATTTAAAATTGCAACAAATTATCAAATACATGAAAAAAAACTTCAAAAAGATATACACGCATAAAAAAGAGTCAGGTAAACGCTTGAACCTTCTTTTTCTCTTCCTTGTCACCAGGCAAAAGGGTCTTGAAGGCCTGACGCCATGGGCCATCATCACAACCAGGTAATGTGGTCCTGAGTATTGCCATAATAGCTTTGATAACCTGTAATAGTTGTGTGGTAAAGCACTTAAGGAGTGAAACAACTGAGAGAATGTAGAGGGTTTTTCACTTGTTATAAATTATGAGCGCCCTAACAAAGTAACAAGTATAGTTATTCGTTTAGTATAAGGTGGACAAAGCTATGAGAAATTTGGTAATGACAAAGAAGTATCTCACAACTGATATCTCGAACAGTCTATACAATAGGTATGTCTGATGTTAACCAAACTCATAAATCTATAATAATATAAGCACATAAAAACGAAATAATGTTGTCAGCATGAAAGCATCAAGATCTAAAAATAGATTATGATTACAACATATATTCTCAGAGGTGTCCTTCCCTGCTGGTCCCTTCCATGGAAAAAGCAACAATAGGTCATGGTACCCACAAGAAATTTCCAAGCTTCAAAATGCTACACAACTAGTGACTATAATATTAACAGTAAAGAAGAAAAGCAGGAGATAATGAGAAATTGTTACTTTGCATTGTGTTTCAAGATTAAACTAAGTCAAACTACCTTTTTCCTGTAGAAAGCAACACCATGAACATTAAAGGGTATTTTCCTGTTGCGGAACGACACTTGGAACGCTTTCCCAGTTATCTGTGTATAAAAGTTAGACTGCAAGAATGACCATATTATGATTTTCAACAATTCATAGGGTTTAAGATTTCTCAACCTGTCGTCGATATAAGACTGCTACTTTGCCAAAGTTGCAGCCTTCAGCTGAACTAGATGTAGTTTCAATTATTTTGTCGATAACAAATGCACATTGTGAATCTTCACTATGGCACTCCTTAACAGTGATCTAAGCAAATATTAATTCAGTAAGTAACTGACAGGATGGAAGATAAAGCAAAGCGGTTGACTTGGGCTATCCGTAAAGATACCTTACTCCCAGAAGGGTTGTCTGTCTCAGCAAGTTTATGATGACCTCGTTTAGTGTTGTTGTGAATAAGAGCTGTAGCTGCTTCGACAATTGCCCGTGTAGAACGGTAGTTCTTGTTCAACCTGACCTGCAGTCATCAACAAGCTACTTAACAGATATCATGAAGAGAATATAGCACCTAAGGCAGTTAGAAAGTGACGACAAAGACACCACAATTACCTCTTTGTGATTTGGAAAGTCTCTCCGGAATGAATCAAAGCCAGAAACATCGGCACCATTGAAACTGAAGATGGACTGTCACAAGAGTGAAAGATGTAAAAAAGAGTAATTGAATAGCAGCTGAAACACTAATGGACATTTAGGAACCAAATATTGTAAAAAAAAAAAAATTGGATGATGGATGCGGATCAAAATTTGCATACCTGGTCTTCATCACCAACAATAGTTATATGATTGTGGGAAGCTAGAAGCTTCAGAAGAAAATATTGCATAGCACTGGTGTCCTGAAACTCATCAACTACTATTGCCTGCCATGTCTCCTGGCACTCTTTGTATACTGCATAGGCAAGGGACACAGATATCTTAAGCAAGAGCTCATCAAAGCAGGTGATACTGTGAGATCAGAACTGAAGCTACCTTCAGGAAACTTCGTGAGAAGAGTTATGGATGAGTTAATAAAATCATGGTAATCAAGAGCATTACAAGACACTAGTATTTCATTATAGTGCCGAAGAATCGAAGCCTGCTCAATATATTACGAAGTATGGGTCAATGTGGTTGTAGAATAAAATGAACCAACAGTAATTTATACTCAGAGGATAGCTTACCCCTGCCAAATCACCCTTCTTTTCATACTCTTCAGGACTTTTTCCTGAAGATTTTGCCTGTAAAGGAAGATGCAATGTCTGGTAAATAGTAATTATAAATCCAATCACACAGAAAGATCTGCTTGGTAACACAATAACCCATGCTATATGTAAGTATTTTCCAGATAGATTTCTTCAGATCACTGCCTTGCTCAGATGCTCACACTTACGATCTAGTACAAATATGAATATATGATAGAGGCTTTAATAGTAAGCTTAACAATTATGTGCATCGATAGCCTTGGGCAAACAAAATCCATAGCCATGAGCCCATAACTACCATTCCAGCACGTGAAGTGAGACATATCCATTCATAGTGAACCTAAATATGATCCAGAATTTAGCATGTGGTCATACCTATGGTTTTTGTGAGGCATATCCAACCAGTATCATAGCTACTGTCCAATACAAAGAGTTTTCACATCATTTCTGGGCTCTAATAATTGTCAAAATAAGACATTTGTTATTGTGTCCTAATTGATTGGTTCTGAAGTGATCATTCAGAATTAGTTATGTATATTAAGTGTATCGTACAGCACCTTTGTAGTTTTGTTTTCTACCATATGCAGACCTTCATATACTTTATCTAGAATTACACCTGTGTCTCAGCAAGATTAGGAGTAGTTCACTACTGTGTGTGGTCCTGTAAGCTGTCAGAACAAATATCTGCACAGCATGCTGAAGCAGTTCCTTCAACATTATGAACTGTGCATTTGTGCAGAAGGTGGCAAGTAGCAAACCGATATATAAAGAGAATCTGGCCACAGTTTGGGTAGACTCAAACTTATCACGCGGCTTTACAATAATTTTTCCAGAGAAAGATGCTGTAGCGGATGACGATCCCTTCACAGAGCTTCAAGTGCGCCAAAATAAAAGGAAACAGAAATTGAAAAATGTTAGCGGTGAATCATCAAGAGAAGTCACCTGTGTAACAAACTTGAGCCACTTCTTAGCTTTGTCTTTAAAAGAATTTTTTATGTCTCCATCATCCTGTTTAACTGCATCTCCTAGACCATCACTCTTGGCATGTTCCAATAGGCGTTCCGCCTCAATAATGGCCCTCCTCTGTTGTCCATGGCCATATATTACGAATTCAGATGTGCGGCCTAGCCTTCAAAGGAATTTTGTATAGAAATATCAAATTTCCAAACGAATGACCAAATAAGCCAAGACCAAGTATCTAAAAGTTCACAGCAATTCTCACACTTAATAAACTGCAAGAAAGAGAAAGTGTATTGTACCAAGAACATGAAACAAAGCAAGAAAGTATCACACTAGCAACTATGATATAGCATTGCACATACTTGTCCATCAAGAACTTTGCGAGACATTAAACTGCATTTAGAGATGATTGTAAGAGGAAATTTAATGCATCTCTGACATCTGGTTGATAGTTGTTACAGTTGAAAAAAGTCATCATAAGTAAAATAGAGTACAATGTATTTTAGCTGTGTTTTCTGTACATGCTGTATCCCATTCAGTTACTTAATACACCCTCCATCCCTAAATACATGGCATATAAGTATAGCCAAAAATTAAAGTTTACTAAGTTTGACCAAATATATTAGAAGGGAATATCAACTACTACAATACTGGATAAATACTCTATGGAAATATATCTTATGGTGGAACTACTAATATTGATCTGGTACTGGATTTCATATATTTGCATATATACTTGGTCAAGCTTAGAAAGCATTGACTTTTGACTAAATTATATGCCACGCATTTCGGGATGGAGGGAGTAGTTCATTATCTGACACAACAGAGTACAGACAATACATACTTTTCAGCATGGGCCCTGCAAAGCTGCAAGCAGAAGGAGTGAAATGTGCTTATTATGATCTCCTTGGCAACTGCCTTCCCGACCACTGCCGCTATCCTGTCCCTCATTTCTGAGGCAGCAGCAGTTGTGAATGTCATAGCAAGAATGTTTGATGGTGGAATTCCCTAGTCATACAATAAATAGGAGAAATGTGACTATGTGACCTTCAAATATCATTACACACTAATTTTGTAGTGGTCATATGAAAGAGTGAACCCTACCTCTTTGAGCAATGTAAGAACCCTACCCACCATTGTGGAAGTCTTCAGTCATGCCAGTTACAAAAAAAAGTTAATATGGAAAAAAGTCTGGAAATGATCATGAGATAAGAGTCAACGGAGCTCAGTTAAACAGTTCCACATTATTACATTTAAATCACAGCATAACTTATGAAATTGCATGCAGATAAAAGAAAAAAAATCGCTTTAAAAATGTCAATCAAAGGGTTGCACTATTATCAGTTTCTTGAACAATACATTAGTACACTAGAAGAAGGTTGTGACGTGATATTACTTAAATATACAAATAAGAGAGAGAGAGAGAGAGAGAGAGAGAGAGAGAAGTAGATTGCTTTTGGTTCTTCTACAGCTGTTCGGCGGGATAAGCTGTTCGGCAGGATATAGACTATTCATTTGGGAATAAATGGAACCTTTGCGCGGATTTTCTTCTAATACAAACAGTGCACATTTAGAATTAGATGTATGTTCGGGAAAAACAATAGCCATGGGATATATTTTACTTTGTAGGTAGGATTTCTGCCGTAATGGTGCAGACTATGTTAGTTCTGATTTCATTTGGAATCAATATAAAACTATATCAAAATACAGGCTATAACGTTATCGAAAAAATCGAACAGACACAGTGAACTTATTATATATTCATCTGATACACCTATTCTCATTAGATAAGTTTAGTTGGTCTTGGTCTCATCGGTCTCCATGGAAACAAGCAACAAGTTATTGGCTTTGGTTGAATTTTTGCATATCAAACTTGGGAAATTAATTAGTGGCAAGATTATCACATTACAAATATACAAAGCATGAAGGGCTAAGGCATTACATCCAAAACACACGAAACATATATGCAATTTGTCAAAATTAAGAAAAAATGTACCTTTCCACTTCCTGGACCTGCCACAATCATTAATGGAACAGCTACATCACTACATGCAGCCTCCCTCTGTCTGTCGTTTAGGGAGTGTAAATACTCATAGTACTTCCTTGGAGCACACCCGTCATCTTCCTCCATTTCAAGTCCCATCTCTCCAGGCTCCTCCTTGTCCTTGGCAGCAGACATGGTAGCCTGCCCCTCGCAGATGGCGTCGACCTCCCCCAAGAATGCATCAACAACCTAAATATCTCCAAGAGAAGAGGAAGCAAATAAATTGGTTTAGTGAACCAAACCTACTCGATTTAATTTCTAATTTTCCTTCGAAGGTTCAGGAAAGAAAAAACTCATGAGTCATGCCACTATAAAACATTCCCTTTTCTAAAGTTAAGAAACAAAGTTATGCTTATACCTCTCCTCCCACCTCCGCAATGGAAATTACTGGAGGGAAATCAACACATAATGCTACTGAGCCATCTTCCAGGTCCACCTCATTTATCGCCTCCTGGTTCTTTGCAGAAGACGTGGCATTATGCTCCTTGCTGATGGCATTGACTTCCCAGAAAGCGTCCTCCAACTGAATTCCTCTCAAAAGAAAATAACATGATAAGATTATTTCCAACTTACCACCTATCAAGCCGATGTCTTAAAGTTGAAACATTAGGAACTTCATCCAAATCATAATAGTATCAAAGAAACAATATGCTACCCATGGTGTACATCCAGATACTCAGCCTAGCTCGCCATCAGGCGTCAGTGCCTCACAGGGCAACATACATGAACATTGTGGTGCTTCACAGATTAATTTCACAAAATCGACTATTTTTCTTAAGATCCTTAGTTTCAGCTAGGGAGAAACATGACTTGAAAGAAGTTACACATACTCCCCAATTTGAAGGAACCTGGTGTTCCCCAACCTAACAGCACTTTGTAGAATTATTCAAAGTTTCCTCCCCATATCAATGAAACCAAACACATCCATGCCCCTTGGATATAATCATACCTTAACGCCGTCATCTGCGATGGAAATAGCTGGCAGGAGCGAATCATCACCACACGAGAGCACCAAGCTTTCGTCTTCCTCCATTTCCTTCAGCTCCTCATCATGGCTCTTGGCAGCAGTCTGTGCATTACACTCCTCAAAAACGGAGTTCGCCTCCTTCCAGAATGCATCATCAAGCTAAATTCCATCCAAGAGAGAAAATAATGAAGTGAACGCCTTACTTAAATTACAGCCAAGGCAGTCCAAAACAGTCAGAATTGCACATCAAGAACAGGGTATCCTCTAAACGGGTCAGCATTTCCTTTACCCAACTTATTATCTCCCTCCCAAAGTAAACACATTTCCCTACTTCAAAACAAGGGCTTCCGCAATGCCTTGGCTCTCCCTATTCCCTCCGAAACAACTTAGATTAGAAGAGACCAAAGATAATACCGTTAAGCACTCTGGTCCGGGGTCGATTGCTTCCGCCACAACGACCGGCTCTCGCTCGACCGTCGAATCCATCTTCCTACCCTTATCCTTCCCTGCCATGGATCTCGAGTGCTCCTCGCAGATGGCGTCCACCTCCAGCAAGAACGCCTCGTCCATGTCGTCGTCCTCTACAAGGAACCCGCAAGACTTGGGCACCTTTGGGAGAGGAGTCATGTACCCATAATCGACCCCCTCCCCGTCGCACATGCCTCCGGCTCCGGAGACGCGCTTCTGCAGGGCGTTGCCGGTGACTTCGGCGAGCGCCCGGCGGGGCGGCGGACATGGAGATTGCAGCGGGCGCTTGCAGGGGAGGAGTGGGGAGGGGTTGGACCATCCGCCGAAGTGGGGCGGCGCAGGCGAAAGGTTCTCCTTCCAGCGCGACATCGTCGCCGTCGCCACCGCCGGCGGCGAGGGTTTAGGGATTTGGGGCGGTGCTATGAGCGGGGAGATGGTATAGGGGTTTGTTTTTCATTTCGACAAGAGAGCGCGTTTTGATTTTACCTTTTTTTTCGACGAATGGAACGGGTAGAAAATAGGAACTACGGAAACGGGCGACAAAAGCAGTTTACCCGATTCTTTTTTTTTTTAGGTAAAACCGGACCTTTATCAAGAAAATAGGGGTTACAACTAACTCATGTTAAAACATCAGGTGAACCGAGCCAAACAAAAGAGGTGCTCTGTTCTGTGACTAGCACTAACTTTCGAACGGTCCACTTTTACAAACTTGCAAAGAATGCCATTGCTAGCTAAAAACTTAATATCTAAAATGATATACAAATAAGGTGATCTATCTTTTTTCTTCTTCTTGGCCGCTAAGATAAACCTGGAATAGTTCGATTCAACAATGACTGGAAGATGGTTGTGTGCCAGAGTTAACTCCAGACCTTCACGACAGGTAAACATCTCTGCTTCGGCTGCTTCAACACAATGTAGTAAGGAACGGCAGGCCAAAAAAATGATGTTTCCTTCGACATCACGGAGAATCATACAGCATCCAGCAAGCCCATCTTCCACTTTAAAAGAACTGTCGATTGACAATTTGATCCATCCAACAGGAGGTTTCGACCAGACCTTGTCAGGTGGTTTTGGCGGTCGCTCACGGCGGTCCTTTTCCAAAAACTCAAGAATAACACCCTTGCCTTTAAATATGGACTCCGTAGTGGCATGAGAATTCTTCAGGAAATTTAAGTAACAACACAGAAACCGCTTTGATGATTCCACAGATAGCAAGGGTTTTCATGGGTTACTTCATTTCGGTTATACCATGCACGCAAACAAGAAGAGTAGCATCAATCATATGAGGCGGAATCGTAGATAGCAATGATCTGAACCACAAAGGGGGGTTGCAATGCATCTCCACATTCAAAGGGAGGTCCCAAAGCTACATCGTACGCCACAGGCTGAACGCATGGGGGCAACGGTACACATCGAGTTGTGTCTTCTTCCATACCACAAAATTGTAAAAGCCTGTTACCCTCATACCTCTTCTCAGTTTATTATTTTCAGTAGCTAGAGCTTGAGATGTAGCCTTCCAAGCAATGATCCTTACTTTCGGATGAACGTTAGCTTTCCAAATATGTCGCCAACAAGGATCATCACCACTAGGTCGAGAGCTCGAGGCGCTGAACACCTGTTGTTCGGGGAGCTCGTTTAGAGCCAACTTATATCAAAAGTTTCAAGAAAAAAATCATTTTGATACTCAAAAGAATGGATCTACCAGCAAGAAACAGAATCTGTCCAAAAAAATTGTTGCAGCAAACTGAATTTTTTAGACCACTTAGACATGTCATGAATTTTAGCCATTTTTTGTGCATATAGAGGATGAAAGTTACAGCTGTGAATTTATCAAGATTTAGAATTTACCAAAAAATCAAAAAATCGTGCACTAAAAAGTGCAGCGCAGGAATCATTAACTTTATATTTTGTTTGCAACTTTTATCATCCAAATGGGTAAAAACTTGGTACTTTATTTAGAAACTGGAGAGTAAACTAAAATAAAGCTAACATGCTACAACAATCATGTAGATAGAAAATAAAAATAAAAACATCTCAGGTTGCCTCCCGTAAAGCGATTTCTTTATAACCATATAGTTAGGCTTACTTACTTGATTGTAGGAGCAATGACCTTGCATGAGCAATGCTTCTTGATTATCCCCTACTCCTTAGAAGTAATATATGACAATAAAATTCCAGAGTCGCATGGTGTGATCATATCAATAAATTCATTTAACACTTTAAAACACATTAGCCCACAACATGAAATATGCAACAAGTAGCAATGAAGTCTAACTTTCTTCCTATGCATTGAGATTTTATATATGAATGAATTACAACAAATAGGAGTATACCAAAGCATATCTATGCTAGGTAAATACAATTTATAATTATCACTAGCATAGAGAGGGTGCTTACATCCTCCTCTTTGATGATAATTGGAATTACTAGAAGACAAGTTAATAGCGTAACTATTTGAATCATAATTCTTAGAGAATTGTGGCATATAAAGAGGATCGTTAAATTTATTAAGAGATTCATAATCATGATTTCCTCTTTCAAAATAATTATTAGTATCACTTTTAATCATGACATCATGGCTGCAAGGATATTTTCCATAGGCATAAGATAGTTGCAAACCATACAAGTATTTTTCAACATAAGCATATTTCTCCTCTATTGTGTAAATAGGAGATTTCAAGAATTAATGATATGGAACTCTTAATGATGAGAGCATTATTACAACCAGCAATTTCATTATTTTTATCCTCACATAACATAGCATTATTACACATGTTGTTTGGGGAACTCGGAACTCGTTTAGGGCCAACTTATATCAAAAGTTTCAAGCAAAAATCATTTTGATACTCAAAAGAATGGATCTAACATTAACAAACAGAATCTGTCCAAAAAAAAAAATTGCTGCAACAAAACTGAATTTTTTAGACCACTTAGACGTGTCAAGAATTTTAGCCAATTTTTGTGCATATAGAGGATGAAAGTTACAGCTGGAATTTATCAAGATTTAGAAGTTACCAAAAAAATCAGAAAAATCTTGCACTAAGAATGAATCACAGCCAATAGGAGTATACCAAAACATATTTATGGTAGGTAAATGCAATTTATAATTATCATTAGCATAGAGAGGGTGCTTATATCCTCCTCTTTGATGATAATTACAATTACTAGAAGACAAGTTAATAGTGTAACTATTTGAATCATAATTCTTAGAGAATTGTGGCATATAAAGGGGACCATTAAATTTATTATGATATTCAAAATCATGCTTTTCCCCTTTCAAAATAATTATTAGTATCACTTTTAATCATGCATCATGGCTGCAAGGATATTTTTCATAGTGTAAGGGTATTTTACCCTTATCCATTATTTTAGTAACTATGACACCGTGCTAGAGTATTTGGTCTAATACATGTCTACAAGATGATTCCTAGGTATTAGCCAAAGAGGTATAATGGTGTATCAATGGAACAAGAAGGCAATGGGAGACCCCTGATACGTCTCCAACGTATCTATAATTTCTTATGTTCCATGCTAGTTTTATGACAATACATACATGTTTTGTTCACACTTTATGATGTTTTGATACATTTTCCGGCACTAACCTATTAAAAAGATGCCGAAGCGCTAGTTCCTGTTTTCTGCTGTTTTTGGTTTCAGAAATCCTACACAGGAAATATTCTCGGAATTGGACGAAACAAAAGCCCACGGTCTTATTTTCCGCGGAAGGTTCCGGAGCACCGAAGGAGAGACAGAGAGGGGCCAAGGGGGCCCCACCCCACAAGGCGGCGCCACCCCACAAGGCGACGCGGCCAAGGGGCAGGGCGCACCCTATGGGGTGGGCCCCTCGAGCGCCCTCCGACTCTGCCCTTTCGCCTATAATCCCTCCGTCGCGAAACCCTAGGACCGAGAGCCACGATATGGAAAAGTTCCAGACGCCGCCACCGCCAATCCCATCTCGGGATTCAGGATCGCCCCGGCACTGGAGAGGGGAATCATCACCGGAGGGCTCTACATCACCATGCCCGCTCCGGACTGATGCGTGAGTAATTCATCCTTGGACTATGGGTCCATAGTAGCTAGATGGTTGTCTTCTCCTCTTGTGCTATCATGTTTAGATCTTGTGAGCTGCCTATCATGATCAGGATCATCTATTTCTAATACTACATGTTGTGTTTGGTGGGATCCGATGAATATGGAATACTATGTCAAGTTGATTATTGATCTATCATATATGTGTTGTTTATGTTCTTGCATGCTCTCCGTTGCTAGTAGAGGCTCTAGCCAAGTTGATACTTGTAACTCCAAGAGGGAGTATTTATGCTCGATAGTGGGTTCATGCCTCCACTGAATCTGGGACAGTGACAAAGTTCTAAGGTTGTGGATGTGCTGTTGCCACTAGGGATAAAACATCGATGCTTTGTCTAAGGATATTTGTGTTGATTACATTACGCACCATACTTAATGCAATTGTTTGTTGTTTGCAACTTAATACCGGAAGGGGTGCGGATGCTAACCTGAAGGTGGACTTTTTAGGCATAGATGCATGCTGGATGGCGGTCTATGTTCTTTGTCGTAATGCCCTGATTAAATCTCATAGTGATCATCATGATATGTATATGAATCTTTATTTGTCAATTGCCCACCTGTAATTTGTTCACTCAGCATGTTATTTATCTTATTGGAGAGACACCACTAGTGAACTATGGACCCCGGTCCTATTCTTTTACATCTGAAATACAATCTACTACAATCATTGTTCTCTGTTATTCTTTGCAAACAAACATCATTCTCCACACCATACGTTTAATCCTTTGTTTTTAGCAAGCCGGTGAGATTGACAACCTCACTATTAAGTTGGGGCAAAGTATTTTGATTGTGTTGTGCAGGTTCCACGTTGGCGCCGGAATCACTGGTGTTGCGCCGCACTACACTCCTCCACCAACAACCTTCACGTGGCCTTCATCTCCTACTGGTTCGATAAACCTTGGTTTCTTACCGAGGAAAACTTACTGCTGTGCTCATCATACCTTCCTCTTGGGGTTCCCAACGGACGTGTGATGTACCGTCACAAGGAAGCTTCTACGCGCTAGCAACCCCCCACTTCGATGAAAAATCAACAAGGGAGTTTCAGCCTCGGCCGGTCAGTCAGACGGCCCCTGATCGCTTTCGTCCGGTCACACGCCCGGCCGGCCGGGTCGGCACCCCGGCGCCAACCGCCCCCACGCTTGTGCCGGCCGGGCGATGTCCAAGAGCTCGGAGAACTTGCCCGGTCTGGATCCGGCCGCAGACCCGGTTTGGACCGGCCGGTCCGATGCCAGGCCCGGTCAAACCGGGTGGAGGACCGGGCACCCCGGCGCTCAACCGGCCAATGCCCTGACGATCAAGACCAAGCCCCAGCTCCGGTTCAGACCGGCCGGTCCGGTCCCAGGCCCGGTCTAACCGGACCTTGCGCCGGACGGCCCGGCCCCAAGTCCGGTTTACCGGGTGCCTCGAGGAAAATGCTGATGTGGCAAGTCAACAACGGCCATATTTCAAGTGACACTATATATACCCCTTCTTCTACCTCTGAAGGGGTAGGCACTACACTACAAGCTGTTCTTGAGCTCTCTCTCTCATACTCCATTGTTAGAAACACCAAAAGCCTCAGATCTCCCTCCTCCTCCACCCAAACTCAAATTCCTCCGAGATAGAGGAGGACCCGATCTACCGTTCTACCAAGCCAAATCTCATTCCCCCTTGTATTCATCAAGAAGCTTGCTCTCTAGGGTTCCTTGGAAACCCTAGGCGGGCAAGAGTGGTCCGGAAGTATCCGGGCTGTGGATTTGCTTCTGACAAGATTGTGAAGGTTTGGAGGCTACCTCAAAGTCTACCACAAGTGAGCGAGCTATTCCTTCGTGGGATAGGCTCTGGAGAATAGGGTGAGCCTTCGTGGCGTGGGAATCCTTCGTGGGACCTCCACCCCTCCAAACATGATGTACCTTCTTGCAAAGGAAGGGAACACGGGAATAAACCCTCGTCTCTGCGTGCTATCGGTTATCTCTAACCAAACTCCTTACTTGTGATATAATTGCCCGTGAGAGCCTTCGTGCTTGAGTTACTTGTATTGTCATATAGGTTGTCTCACCTAGTTTGCATTAGGCTCATCTTTATATTCCGCAAAGCCTAATATTGCAAAGAAAGAATTAAAATTTGTAGAAACCTATTCACCCCCTCTAAGTTTACCATCTCTGATCTTTCAATTGGTATCAGATCCTGAACTCTTTGTAAGGGCTTCACAGCCTTAAGAGTGAGATGGATAAACTATTCGAGGGTTTGGATGAAGACTCTAACCTTTCGGTTAGGGAGATGAAATCCAGACTCTTGGCATATGATGCCGAGAAAAAGAAGGAGGAGGATGAACTACAAAGCCAAATGGCAGAAATGACTGCTATGCTTAAAAGCCTAACTCGTGGGGCTCCTAGTGACAAGGTATTAACTTATCAATGCCTACGTATGGTAGACTAGGGTTTAGTTGGAAGTAGAGGGCAAGTAGATCTCGAAGGTTTCAGCCGAAAAGTACTCGACGATTATGAAACTAGGGTTATGTTGACGATTGATTCGATCCTCTATTTGTCCCTCGACTCCCCCTTATATAGGAGGCGGAGCCGAGGGATTCATAATACACATATTACAGAGTCCGGGAGGGTTTCCAACCCGTCCCGTAAAATTACAAGTCTCTATATTTCCTATTACAACTTTAACTTTCCTTAACATTAACTGGCTTCCGAACTTCATATTCTTTGACTTGTGGGCCTTCAGGAAACCCCGGGTACCATCTTCGGCAGGCCCATTGGGGATGCCTATGTCAGTAGCCCCCGAGATTTTACTTGAATCTGAGAATCAAGGAAAATCTCCAACTTTATAATCATCCAATAATTCTATTGAATTTACCACATATCCTTAGATACGCAATTATATGTTGTACAGGGATAATGGTAATTGGGGCTAGTTCATCTGACGGATCAGGTACTAGTTAACTGCTCTAGTGGCAATCCGCAAAATACTTCAAGATCACGTCCCGGACATGATCTCGGGATACTGGTGTAAACTTCGACAGGTGCCGCTTAAGGTCTTACCATTCACGAGTCCCAGTCATGTTTTATCGGGTACCTAACGTCCGTTAGGATTTTTCTTCGTATATGTTGATACGGGAAAAAGTAGCAAACCGACGTCAGAGACGGTGCCACGCCACTCAGAACGGATCTGGGGTCTTACCTTCGCAAAGTTTTGCGGCATTCAAAGATTATTCGCGACTTTTAGCGCTCTGAGAATATATTGTCAAGTGCTTTTTCGGCTGTTGGAATAGCACATTTTATTGAGTCAACGGATGACTTATCTTGACCTCCCGATGGGAGTATATGTAGAGTTATTTGTATAACTCGAAATATACTCACTTCTTCTTCCTTTTTTTCTTTCTTCTTCTCTCGCTTTTTTTTATAAGTTCATCGAGCACGCGAACAGCGTTCCCGATGGGAGTAGCCCCCGAGGCTATAGCCAAGGACTTGTACTTGGTTGTAGGCTCAACAAATCAGTACCTCATGTTGCTATATTGTTATTCCTTCTCGAGCTTTTATCTATCGGGTGCGCGACCAGCGCTCCCGATGGGAGTAGCCCCCGAGGCTATGAACAAATGCTTGTATTTGATCACAGGCTCTCGCCATTTCTATTTTGTCATACCTGAAATTTCCTTTTTCAAAAGTAGCCCCCGAGCGTTTGATCAAAAACTTGTATTTGGTCAAAGGCTCTCGAGATTATCAGTCGTTCTTTCCTGACGCCTTTTCACATCCCCGTTGCCGATGTTTTTCCACCCCCAAAATGACATCAGTGCTGACATTGGCCACGACGCGAGGAACGCTCTTTCTCTGTTTTGCGGGCCCAAAACCCTCATCAATTTGACACGTCGTGCAAGTGGGGGACACACGTCCTCCGCTTTTTCTGGCGCACGTACAGTAGCGCCTGTTATGTTCTGTCAGAGTAAAAATACATTTTTACCCCTTAGCCACGTGGACAGCATCCATCCCACAATTATTCCATCCAACGGTGCGCCGTTCCGCATATTCTCTATATAAGGTCGTCTTCTACCTCCAGTCAATCTTTCGCTTGCGCCGCACCTCTGCTCTCCTCTGCAAAAATCCCCCACTGCGACCAACACTTTCCGAGGTCATCCACACTCGCGCTTCACGCCTGCACCATTGTTGATGCCACCACGCGCGCGGCTCATCAGGCATAGCACTCCTGAATCCACGATGGCGACCGCGGATCTGGGGAGCACTGAGTGGGAGAGATCTAAAATCTCCACTCAGGATATCAACTTGCTGAAGAAGCTAGGGATCAGCAAGAAGCAGGACTCGCTGCGCTTCCCCAAGGAGGAAAGCTATCCATCCCCTCCTATGGAATATCGGGTCAGTTTTGTTGACCACCTCATCCGCGGCCTTTCTTCCCCATTCACGATTTTCTCGTGGGTAGCTTTTTGTGTACGGATTGCAACTTCACCATCTTACGCCCAACTCCATCCTCCACATCTCGATCTTTATCACTCTTTGCGAATCTTTCCTCGGAGTCCAGCCTAACTGGGCTTTATGGAAGCGCATTTTTCTCCTTCGCCGTAATGGCTCTTCCAACGTTGCCTATAACATAGGCGGCGTTGTTATCTGCGTCCGCCCTGATGTCGAATACTTCGACGTCCAATTCCACCTACCTCAAGGGTGGCGCAAAAAATGGTTGTATATCCACGAAGAAAACCATGAATCGGCGGAACACAACATTCCCCCTTTCAATGGCAACGAAAAAATCTGTCGCCGCCGATCCTGGGACGCAGAGGCTAGCGACGAAGAAAAAATGGCGACAGATGCACTGATGACGCGTATCCATGAGCTTCAAAATACCCGTGGACAAGAATTGTCGGGTATCCAAATCACTGCATACTTTCTTAGGATTAGGGTGCAGCCTTTGCAAGCTCGCAAAAATCCCTTTGGATGTATGCTGGCGACGAAGATGTGGATCGGCTGTCAATAGATTTACCGGTCAAGGACTTGGAAAAACTTGTCCAAAAAATCTCTTCGCTTAGCAAGAAAGACACCGTCCCGTCATCTTGCGGCGTGACACCATATAGCGCCACCAACGCACTCCCACAGGTAATAAATTTTTATCATCTGCTTGTTCATGCACTCTTTTTCTTCTTTTTTGTATTTCCATTCCTTCGACTGCTGTTATTGATACAAACTTCTGTCGATATTTTTTTATCTTGTCCAGAACCACAACACTGCGTCGCCTCTTCCTCCCCTTCCCGAAGGTGGAGAGGTCGAAGAACGGGTTGTTGTCACCGACGACAACCAGGGTACTTCTCGCCCTGAGAGTGAAATCGCGGGTTCGCATAAATCCGCGGCATCCTCCGAAAAAGAAGTTGAGTCCGAGCATACCGCATCGGCACACTCTCCTCCCTCAGCCGATTCTCCAAGGAACAAGAGAAAAAGAGACGAAGTTGTCGATTCCGACACTTCTAAAGCCGGCGCATCTCTGGCCGAAGAAATTGTTCCTGATGCTGAAAAGAAAACTTTCAATCCTTATGACGATGCTCTTGTCAGCTCGTAAGTGCTTGTTGCTTTTTGTTGTTTGCTCCCGATGTTTTTGTCTGCGTTGCTTCTTATATTGTCGTCTTATTTTTTGCAGTGGTGACAAGGATGAAAATCCACCTATAGACGCGACTGCTCGAACGAGTACGTCTCGTACTTTAGTTATCTCTGAAGCTCATCCCGATGGAGATGAAACCTCGCCTCCTCAGCAAGACACGCAGCATCCTACTCCAGTTGTGAGCCCCCGAGCCTCTTCACCGAAGAGAGCTCGGATAGAATCAACCAAGGAACCTGCCGTGTTAATTGGTAGTTCCACGACTCCTCTAATGGAAGAAGTAAGTTGTTTCTTTTTCCTATACTGAGTTCAATACTTTGAACTCCCCTCTGGTTTTTGCTTGATGTTGTCGAGCTTTTGCTTCCTATACTGATATCTCTTTTCTGTGGTCTTCTCTTTAGCCTTTAATGAAAGAGTTCATCTGCCTCGGTACCCAATTTATCGGGTATCGTGACTATGCCGCCAAGCTTGAAGGTACTATTTTGACCTGTCTCTTCCGCTGAATATACTCCTTCACTATTTTGTCATGACATTTTACTGACGTTTATTATGCCAGAGACTCTTGCGGAATCCAACAAACGCGCTGACGCTCTTGCTATCAAGTTAGAGCAAAGCGAAAAAGCTCGCAAGAAAGCTGAAACAGATGCTGCCGCCATTGAAGGTCTTCGAAAAAGACTTTATGACGCAGAAACTTCTTTGAGCGATAACATAGCTCACCAATCTGCTCGTGAGGAAGAGATCCTTACTCGCTTGGAGTCGCAGAGTCGACATTTTGTTAGTAAGTCCTCAGATCCTTGCTGTTTCTTCGGGTCATTATGTTTGTCCTTGCTCGCTTTTTCTTGACAAGCTTCTTTTTACTCATTTAGGGAAAACGCAACAAGATTATGATCTGAAAAATCCTGAAGGTGATCACCTTCTCGACGCGCTGTCCCTTCTTGAGATTCATGGAGATGAAGCTCGGGAATGTCTTGCTGAGGCCAGGACCGGTCTGTCGCGGCTTTTTCCATACTTCTTCAAGAAGAAGGAGGAACCCGCGACTTTTACTGCTCTCGCCAAGTGCTTCAATTCTCAAGAAGATCTTGGGCTCCAACTTCGCCAAGAAGGGTTGAAAGTTGGTGTTGAAGGTACGATCGGCTTGGTTGCTGACAGCCAACAAGATGTTGACTGGGCAAGAGTTGGCGACACGAAGGAGATGGAAACGAAGAGGTGTGTCGAGGGTGGTCCTCGGCAATGCCCTCCGATAGGGGCTTAGGGTTGATGGAATCCTGCAAGCTGACACGAGACATCGGTTCACAGATAAGCGGGGAGAGCGATTTACCCAGGTTCGGGGCCCTCGATGAGGTAAAACCCTTACGTCCTGCCCGTCTGTTCTTGATTATGAAGATATTAGGTTACAATGGGGTG
Source organism: Lolium multiflorum (assembly GCA_030979885.1). Taxonomy (NCBI): domain Eukaryota; kingdom Viridiplantae; phylum Streptophyta; class Magnoliopsida; order Poales; family Poaceae; genus Lolium; species Lolium multiflorum. The sequence goes on along the minus strand of CM061747.1, from coordinate 134,509,884 downwards.
CCGAATAGTTCGGCTGAGATCTCGTCGAGAGGCTAAGTGCTATGGTGACCTAGCTCTAAGCTTTAGGTGGCTACGGTTTGATAAGATTAATCGTCCCCTCGGCAGCCCTCTCCTGGCCTTTATATAGGTGACCAGGTCTCAAGAGGTCTCACCGAGTACCACTAGGTTTACAGTAGTTTTAAATCTAATCTTTCCTTGTTCGGTTGCCTGCTTGTCTTGCCCACCAAGGAATCTTCTGATGCACCGTCCTAGTAGCCCACCTTGCCATCGGGTATCTTCATGGGCCTCCAGCTAGACCGTATAGGGTAGAGCAACACCGGTTACCCGAAGGGTAATGCCCACGTCAAGGTGGCAGTCGTTGATTAAGGCTGCCAAGCCCAACTCAAAGAAAACCCTCGCCTACCTCGGATGCAAGCCAACTCCTGCTCCCAGTTCATCGAAGCCGGAGGTCAAGTAGACCACCTTGTCTTCTTTTTTTTTTACCTCTCTTTTGATGATGTCGCCATAGTAGTTTTGGCGGCAACATAGCTCCAGTAGTTCATTAGGGACCTTCCTTTTGTAATATTCATGTAAACACTTTCAAAATCAATGGAAATCTATTTTTACTTGATGATTGATGTCGAAACTTTTGTTTTCCAGTTGAGTTTTGATAACTACACTTCAACTTCTCGTCCTTCCGATGCTTTACCTGCCTCATCCTTCTCGAAGAGAACGCCACTTAATGATGAATTCATTGAAGATTTCTCGGGTGCGGGTCCATCACAAGAATTGGAAGATCTTCGCCAGCAGCTTCAGTCCATGAAGAAACAGGCACTCTTAGTAATGGAACAGTCCCGGAAAACAACCGAAAAGGAACAAATTGCACGTCAACAGGAAGCTATAGCTGCAAAAGAGGCTGCTGTTGCTGAAGCTACGCAAGCTACGTCTCGAGAAGATTTCATGCTTGAATTATTGAATGATGCGACCTTGGACATGGCGGGTAAGTTTCTTAACCCGCAACTTCTTCCATTGTTCACTTGTTCTCTCTCTAACTGGTGTGCTGTCATCAAATAGGTCCTTTTTTAGACGCTGCTGCCAAAGACCAGCGTGTTGACGCAAGATCAAATTTTCTTGTTAACCTGGCATTGGAACATGGATCCCTCTTTTGGGCTACACCTGAGCGCACCCGACAAATCGTCCGGTTTCAAGATCGCGCGAGTCAGGTCCGCGATTTTCTCGACTTCTGCACAAGGACCTTATCCTTAGTTTATAGCACCATGTTCCCGCGCAACAAGATGTCGGAGACCCTTCCTGCTCTGATGGAGAAATTTCGGGATGCCCCTCGAATCCATGGCTTTGTGCGGGCCCAATTATGTGCTGGCGCTAGATTTGCTATGATGATGATACATATCTGCTATCCGAAGTTAGATATGAGTCAAATTGTCGCCAAGTGCCTGGCCAAGATGTCGAAAAGGAAGAGGGACATCGGAAAAATTGATGATGCTGTGACCCTTGTAGCCGAAGATATGATGGATGAACTTCTTCGGATGGACGCTGAGTTCTTCGTGAAGGGTAGCTACGCTGAACATAGTACTCGTGCTGAACGAGTAAATATAGATGATATACTGGGCATCAATTGAAAATTGTTCGTTTGTCGAATTTATCTTGGTTGTTTTCATCTTGTATATTGTAAACACCATCTATATTGTAAAGCCACTGGATATAGATTTTCCTTTATTTTTTCTCATCAAGCCCCCGAGTGTTTCGGTAGCTAATGTCTATATTGTTTTGTTTATGTTTTGCGAGGTTTTTAAACCAAAGCAGATAAAATTTTATTGAATGTATACTATATTTGCTGCCGGGGTGATGTCTACGGGTGCTTCTATTCTTGTAGACAGTGTTGGGCCTCCAAGAGCAGAGGTTTGTAGAACATCAGCAAGTTTCCCTTAAGTGAATCACCCAAGGTTTATCGAACTCAGGGAGGTAGAGGTCAAAGATAGTCCTCTCAAGCAACCCTGCAATTAAGATACAAGAAGTCTCTTGTGTCCCCAACACACCTAATACATTTGTCAGATGTATATGCGTACTAGTTCGGCGAAGAGATAGTAAAACACAGGTGGTATAGATGGTTGTAAGTAACAATTGCAATCTGAAATAAATATTGCAGCAAGCGAACATGTAGCAGAACTGTAAGTAAGCGGTGTTTGCAGTATTGGAAACAAGGCCTAGGGATCATACTTTCACTAGTGGACACTCTCAACATTGATCACATAATAAATTAATAACTTCTCCTCACTTGTGCTACATACACTCTTTTGTTGGATGACAAACACCATTCATTGTGTAGGGCTACAAGAGCTCCCTCAAGCCGGAGTTAACAAGCGCCACAACATTCGGCATTCATATTTAAGAAACCTTTAGAGCATAATAGATCTTTGCAATTTAGACCGAGTACTAACATAGCATACACACTGTCACCATTACACTATGAAAGGGGGAATAGATCACATCAATACTATCATAGTAATAATTAACTCCATAATCTACAAGAGATTATGATCATAACCTACGCCAAGTACTACATGATGCACACACTGTCACCATTACATCATGGAGGAGGAATAGACTACTTTAATAACATCACAAGAGTAGCACATAGACTAATAGCGATACAAAGCTCATCATATGGATCTCAATCATGCAAAGCAATTCATGAGATCATTGTATTGGGGTACATGAGAGAGAGATTAACCACATAGCTACCGGTACAGCCCTTAGCCTCGAGGGAGAACTACTCCCTCCTCATCATGGGAGACAACAGCGTTGATGGAGATGGCGGTGGTGTCGATGGAGATGCCTTCCAGGGGCAATTCCCGGCGGCGTGCCGGAACAGAGACTTCTGTCCCCGAATCTTGGCTTCGCGATGGCGGCGGCTCTGGAACTTTTCTCGACGTGGCTTATTTCTTTAGGTTTTCGCGACAGGAGACTTTATAGGCGAAAGGGCGGCGTCGGAGGGGCCAGGGGGCCTCACCACCAGGTGGCGCGGCCAGGAGTGGGCCCGCGCCTGTGTGTGGGGGGGGCCCCCTGCCCATCTCTGCCCCTCTTCGGTGCTCGGAAGATTCCCGGAAAATAAGGTTCGGGGCGTTGATTTCGTCCAATTCCGAGAATATTTCCTTTGTAGGATTTCTGGAACCAAAAACAGCAGAAAACAGGAACCGGCACTTCAGCATCTTGTTAATAGGTTAGTTCCGGAAAATGCATCAAAACATCATAATGTGTGAACAAAACATGTAGGTATTGTCATAAAAGTAGCATGGAACATAAGAAATTATAGATACGTTGGAGATGTATCACGGTAAATAACTATATTGCGCAGGAAATTATATACTTTGTTTATGAGGGCCTGTCGACGATGAAAATATAAGTCATCAATATCTTTATTATATTGCAGCACCGCGAGTCCCTCATTAAAACCTTTCCAGCCCCACTCGTGCCCCGAAAAGGAAAAGAGTGCGTCTGGAAGCTCGCGCGTTTCAGTACATTGTATGCTTACAAGGAGGACTATATTTCGACTCTAGGCATAGAAGCGCTGAGTTGCGCCACGTTCCAAGGATTTGGCTCGGCGACTCCGTCTTCTTGTCTTTGATTCTGTATGCTCCTCCTTCGACTCTCGTGACGAAGGGCCGAGCCACGGCGACTCGAGTTTCTTATGGTTTTTTTGTGTGAGCCGAAGAACTAAGTCACCTACCTGGAAGGAGCTTGGTCGCAAACGCCGACTGTGATAATTTTTCAAGTCCTGTTGGTACTTGGTGACTCGGGACAATACTTCATCGCGAGCTTCATCGAGTGCATCGACATCGTCCTCCAGAGCTTGTCTTGAAGCTTCTTCCTCATATTCTGTTACTCTTGGAGATTTATGCTCTATTTCTATCGGCAACACAACCTCGGCTCCATGGACCAGAAAGAACGGAGTTTCCTGTGTTGTTGTATTTGGTGTAGTTCGAATACTCCATAACACACTGGGCAACTCCTCTGGCCAGGTGTGTCGAGATTTTTCCAATGGTGCTAGCAGACGTTTCTTGATTCCATTGCATATGGTACAGTTTGCTTTCTCGACTTGACCGTTGGTCTGCGGGTGCGCAACGGAGGCGAAGTGTAGTTTTATGCCTACCTCTGCACAATATGCCTTGAATTCATTGGATGTGAAATTACTGCCATTGTCTGTGACGATGCTGTTGGGGACACCAAATCGAAAAACGATGCTTTTCACGAACTTGATCGCCGATGCCGCGTCCGTGAATTTATCGGCTTTGCTTCTATCCACTTCGTGAACTTGTCGACAGCTACGAGCATATACTCGTATCCTCCCGGCGAAGCCTTGTGCAATTTTCCCACCATGTCAAGACCCCATTGAGCGAAAGGCCATGACAGCGGTATTGGCATAAGCTCTGCTGCCGGAGAATGAGGTTTTGCGGCAAACCTTTGGCACGCATCACAAGTGCGGACTATGTCCTTTGCGTCCTCGATTGTCGTTAACCAATAAAACCCTGCCCTGAAAACTTTGGCTGCTATAGCTCGACTTCTTGCGTGGTGTCCACACGCTCCTTCGTGTACATCCTTCAGAATTAACCTCCCTTGCTCAGGTATGACGCACCGTTGTAATACTCCCGAGATACTTCGTTTATACAACTCTCCTTTTACCACAGTAAACGCATTGGATCGCCTGATAACTCGCCTTGCTTCAACTGGATCATCGGGTAATTCCTTTCTCAGAATATATGCTATGTACACCTGCATCCATGGAATCTGTATCATCATTACTATTCCAGGTTCATCATCTTCTTCGGATGATATTTCTTTAGCCCCCGAGGGATTCTTTTCCTTCTCCTTCTTCTGCTGTTTCTTCGGTTTGGTGGATCTCTCAGATATTTCTTCCCAGAACACACCAGATGGTATTGCGAGACATTGCGACCCGATGTTTGCAAGAACATCGGCTTCATCATTGCTCAACCTGCTGATGTGATTTACCTCGCATCCATCAAACAGCTTTTCTAGCTCGTTATACACTTCCTTGTATGCTATCATACTTTCATTGACTGCATCACATTGATTCATGACCTGCTGAGCCACCAATTGTGAGTCGCCAAAGATTTTTAGTCGGGTTGCGCCGCAAGATTTCGCCATCTTCATCCCGTGTATGAGAGCTTCGTATTCTGCCTCATTGTTAGACGCGTTTGGGAACGTTATCCGTAAGACATACTTAAATTTGTCGCCTTCAGGTGATACTAGTATCACGCCTGCTCCAGCTCCCTCCAATTTCTTGGACCCGTCGAAGTTCATAGTCCAAGTTCTCGATAAATCCGGGGGTCCCGTGTTCTGCAGCTCCATCCATTCCGCAATAAAATCAGGCAATATTTGCGACTTTATTGCCTTTCTTTTTTCATACGTGATGTCCCGAGGGGAAAGCTCTATTACCCAAAGGGAGACACGACCCTTAGCTTCTGGATTGTTTAATATATTGGACAAAGGTGCCTCATTAACCACTATGATCGGATGCGCCGAAAAATAGTGTCGCAGTTTTCTTGCGGTTGTAAACACCCCATATGCTAGCTTCTGGTACTGCGGGTACCGTTGTTTAGAAGGCGATAAAACTTCGCTGACGAAATATACTGGCCGTTGTACTCCATGGAGTTTTCCTTCTTCTTCTCTTTCAACCACAAGGACTGTGCTAACCACCTGAGGTGTGGCTGCAATGTATAGCAGGAGAGGTTCCTTTTCCTTAGGCGCCACCAAGATTGGTGGTGTCGAGATTGTGCGCTTGAGATCCTCGAAAGCTCTTTCCGCTTCCTCGTTCCATTGAAATTTATCGCCTTGTTTGATCAACGCGTAGAACGGTAATGCCTTTTCTCCTAGCCTGGCGACGAATCTGCTCAAAGCTGCGACTCGCCCAGTCAACTGTTGTATTTATTTCAACTTTGTTGGCTTCCTCATTGTTATGATGGCTTGGATTTTCTCTGGATTGGCCTCGATCCCTCTTGCTGAAACTAAGAACCCGAGAAGTTCTCCCGCAGGAACACCAAAAGAGCACTTTGTTGGGTTCAACTTAAGGCAGAACTTGTCAAGGTTGTCGAAAGTTTCCTTCAAATCATCGATCAAGGTTGAACCCTTCTTTGTTGTTATGATGACATCGTCAATGTATAATTGTACGTTTTTACCAATCTGTGTTGCAAGGCACTTCTGCATCATCCGCTGATATGTTGCTCCCGCGTTTTTCAGGCCAAAAGGCATTGTTCTATAGCAGAACACGCCATAAGGTGTTATGAACATTGTCTTGACTTCATCATCTTCTTTTAATCTGATCTGGTTATAACCAGAATATGCGTCCAGGAAGGAAAGACGTTCGCATCCTGCCGTGGAGTCGATGATTTGATCGATCCTTGGGAGGGGAAAGTGATCCTTTGGACAGTGTTTGTTGAGACACGTAAAGTCAACACACATGCGAAGGACTTTCGTGTTTTTCTTTGGGACCATCACTGGGTTAGCTACCCACGTGGCTTCTGTATATATCTCTTTAATAAAACCAGCTTCTCTGAGTCGATCAATCTCTGACAGCATGGCTTTGCGGTTTGGTTCCGAAAAACGCCGCAAAGGTTGTTTGATTGGTATCGCATTGGATCCAAGTTCAGGTGGTGCTCGGCAAGTTCCCTGGGTACTCCTGGCATGTCAGCTGGACACCATGCGAAGATTTTCCAGTGCTCACGAAGGAACTCGACGAGCGCACTTTCCTATGCGAGGTCCATGTTTGTTGCAATGGACGTCGTTTTCTTTGGATTTGTCGGCTGAATCTGCACCTCCTTGGAATCCTTAGTAGTGTTGAAGGTTGGCTCCCTGAGTGGCCTTCCTGCATCTGGCAACACATCATAATCAGTTGTGAGCCTTGACGCCATATATTCTGCTTGCATCCCGAAAGTTTCTGACAGTCGATGAAAATCCTTGTCGCATTTATCAGCTAACGCAAAACTTCCTTTGACTGTAATTGGTCCTTTAGGTCCAGGTAACCTCCATAACAGGTATGTATAGTGTGGTACCTCCATAAACCTGGCATATGCTGGTCGTCCCAACAAGGCGTGATATTGTGACGGGAAATCCACAACTTCAAACTCCAACCTTTCTATCATGTAGTTTTCTCGGTCCCAAAATGAACGTCGAGATTGATCTTCCCAAACGGATAACTCGGCTTCTCGGCGTAATTCCATGGAAACGTGTGTCGGTTGGTTTTAGATTTGCCAGTGGATATGTTCATCTTCCTTAGTGTATCCGCATACATAAGGTTTAGACTGCTGCCTCCATCTATGAATACTCGAGACACGTCGAATCCTGCGATCACTGCTGGTAAGATAAGTGCTGACTGCCCTGGTCGAGGAACTTGCTCGGGTGATCCGCAATTGTGAAGCCAATGTCCTGTCCCGACCAATTTAAATACTCAATCGTTGGTGGAGGCATCTTCTCTGCCATGAACACTTGTCGCGAGATTACTTTCTGAGCCCTATTAGACGGCCTAGCTTTCTGAATCATCGAGACCGCGCCGTTGGAGTTAGGGTCAACATATGGAGGTAGGTGTGGTGCTGCCGCTATTCTGAGCTGGTGCCGATTTTCGTCCGTAATTGCGGGAGGAGGTGGCAGGTGTATCTCACTCCTGGGCCCTTGGGGGTTTCTATTTATTGCTTGAGCATTGGCTAGCACTGCTACCCTCAACATTGCTTGAAAATTGCGACAATCTCCAGATGTCCTGACTACCTCTTCCCATTATTGTCGAGATAAAAATGCATCTGACATGGCCCGTTCATCATATCCTCGGAAGACACATATGGTCTCTGGAACCTTGGTCCACTATTTTGTCTATTACTACGGAAATCACCTCTGTTGTCGCCTTGCTGCTCGCTACTTCTTTGATAATCATCTCGACTGTTTCCTCCAGTGTTTCCTAAAACCAGCCGATATTTGGCCAGGAGCATCATTACTATAGAACTGTCGAGAGAATCGTCGTCTATTTTGGAAATTTCGACCGCGGTCCTCCTCTGGCGATCTATGTCGCTTGTTGTGTATAGCATCTTCTCCGTCTACCCATCTGTTTGCTATTTCCATCAATGCTGATATTGTCTTTGGGTTGGTTCTCCCAAAGTCTTCGACGAAATCTGCTCGTCGAATTCCTGCCACGAACGCATCTATTGCTCTCTCTCGTCGATATTCTTCCGAGTTTTTGATGATGTTCCACCTCTGTATGTATTTTCTCATTGACTCATCATGTTTCTGTCTACACGACCTCAACTCTTCTAATGACGCGGGTTTTTTGCAGGTGGATCGGAAATTCTTAACGAAGACATCCTCAAAACTGTCCCAACTATCGATGGAACCTGGGGGAAGTTTCTTTATCCAAGATCGTGCGGCTCCGCTCAGGTGTACTTGGATGCTCTGCATGGCCGTTGCCCTGGTTCCACCTATCAACTTCACCGTCTCGAGGTAATCAACTAGCCAATCCTCGGGATCCTGTAGACCATCAAATTTTTTGAAATTTTCAGGTAACTTAAATCCTGACGGACTCGAGTTTTTCGAACTCGTCTCGTGAAACACGGGAGTCCACACATATCTTCATCAGCAACTTCGGTGAATGCCGATGTTCCCTTCTCGTCCGTCACGCTATCCACCCTTGCCTGAGTCGCTGAATCTCTTGCTCCACTTGCTCTTGGTGGATCCTGCACTGCTGCGGTAGGCCGCGGACTATTTTGCCTTGCCGTTCCTTTGGGAGGTGTGGCTGCGAACGCCTGTTCCCATGGCTCCAACTCCTGCCATTGCCATGTTAAACAACGCTTCTCTCGGATCCCCAGGAGGTGGTCTGGACGCGAGGATGAAAGCTTGCGTTGCCATGTACCCAGCTTCCGGTGTTTTAGGGATAATATTTCCCCTTGTGTCGATTGTCATAAAAGACATGTCGAGGTTTTGAACTAAATTCTCCCTCTCTGCTTCAGGTATATTTTGCATAGATCTTGCTCTCCTTCGAGCTTCTCTCGTGACTATCTCCCGAAGTTCATGACTGTCGCTTAGATTAGCTCGACGCCTGCTTGACGCGAAGCTGCCTCCTTTCTTCTATTTAGTTCACTCTCTGTTTTTCTAATTCTCGCTCACACGAGCGAGTCTGTATTGATAAGCTTGCAACTCTCCGCCGTGGCGTTGTGGTCATTGGTTCTGTGCCATCCATGGCTCTTCCGGCTCGCCCCACGCTTCTTGTGGGAGTTGGACCCTTAAACGCGGTGTAGGCCTGATATTTGGTACCTAAACTCGCCGAGAGGGATTGACATATGGGTTTCCCACATCGTCGAAAGCCTCTGATATCTCTGGCTCTGCTCGGTTTGTTTCCTAAATTGCGTAGATCTGATGATAGTTTGAATTTTGATTTTTGTTAGGATTGGTGACACCATCGCATAGACTGGTGAAGACCTTTCCAATAGCAATAGATCTGTCGATGAAATTGAAGTTGTCGACGCTTCGAGTCGCGCTATATCGCAGTCCGCACGACTCGAAAGACATGTCGCTGAAGATCTTGGCGAGCTTATCGCTTGCCATGGTGTTGATGAAGCGTGGCGACGAAATCTCCTCTTCGCCTGATGAGAAGTCGGAATCGATCGCTGATAATCCCGACGAGATCGGAACTTCGAGACGATATGATCCTTCTTTGTCGACGCAGAACCGAATTCTCCGAACGTCATCTCCATGGGCTCCTCCAGATACGCATATGCATCCAAACGGGAGGGCGGGTGAGGAACAAAATCGACTAGATCAGTTTCGACCTGTTTACCTCGATCCATCGCGTTGCTTGCTACCAACGAAGTCGACGATCTTGAACGTGCCATCGAGATCAGCTCCTTGTCGCCTCTAGTCCCCACAGACGGCGCCAATTGACAAGGTATTAACTTATCAATGCCTACGTATGGTATACTAGGGTTTAGTTGGAAGTAGAGGGCAAGTAGATCTCGAAGGTTTCAGCCGAAAAGTACTCGACGATTATGAAACTAGGGTTATGTTGACGATTGATTCGATCCTCTCTTTGTCCCTCACTCCCCTTATAGGAGGCGGAGCCGAGGGATTCATAATACACATATTACGGAGTCCGGGAGGGTTTCCAACCCGTCCCGTAAATTACAAGTCTCTATATTTCCTATTACAACTTTAACTTTCCTTAACATTAACTGGGCTTCCAAACATATATTCTTTGACTTGTGGGCCTTCAAAACCCCGGGTACCATCGGCAGGCCTATTGGGGATGCCTATGTCACCTAGTGGGGCTTCGGCCTCTAAGGAAAGCTTCCATGAAGTCAACCATGACTATCCCAAAAACACTTCACCCATGCCTCATATAAACCATAGTGTGAATGTTCCCCATTTTGATGGAACTCACTTTCCTTTTTGGAAATCTGCTATGGAATCTCATATTCGCAGAAAGTGTGGAGTTGTGGGAGATCATTGTTGATGTATACCGGAAGCCAAAAGATCCCGCTCGGTTGACCTCCACCGAATTATACAACCGTCAACTCAATGCCTCCGCACGTGACAAGATTAGGAGTGGCATCAACCGCAAGCTCCTTGATCAAGTCAATGCCATTGACTCCGCTAAAGAGTTGTGGGATCGGATCGTAGTACTCCAAGAGGGAACCGATCTAATCCAATCAGCTCTTTATGAGTCCGCAAAGCAAGAGGCAACTATGTTCATGATTAGAGAAGGAGAATCCGTGGCCGATGCTTATGGAAGGCTTGGTGCTCTTAGAGTGAAGGTGAAGGGACTTGGATGTGAAAAGTACAACAATGGCTTTGAGATGAATGAACATTTCATAAAGTCCAAGGTCATTATCATGATTGCAGTTAAGCAAGAGGACACCAACCTTGCACTAAACTTGCAACTCATTACCAAGAGTGTTGATCTTAACGCCGATGATCTAGTCTCTTATGTGGCAGCAAATGAGAACATGGCCAAGACAGGAAAAAGGCTCAAGGAGATGAACCGTGTTGATGAAGCCTCACACAACCTTGCCCTAAAGGCTAGAGCTGACCATGAAAGAGAAGAAGTCTATGAAATTGAAGAAGATGAAGAAATTAATGACTTCAACAAGTGACATCTCTACATATTTTGCTTTCTTTGCCAAGAAGTACAAGGCAAAGTTTCCAATGCTCCTCAATGAGAAGAATAAGAGAACCTGTTACAACTGTGATGAAGATGGTCACTTTGCAAATGAGTGCCCTTATGAGAAAAGGGTAGACAAGCCAAAGTTTGACAAGGGGGTCAAGCTAAGATTGAAGCCAAACCCAATCAACGATCGATATAAGAAGAAAAAGGGTAGAGCCTTTGTTGGATCCGAGTACACTTCCGATGATGAAGAGGAAGATGAGGAGAAGGAGGCCGGAGTGGCTGGTTTGGCTTTCTCCAAGCCCGGTCACTCTTCACATATGACTACTCCAAGGATTACTCCACGGAGAATGATGTTGGTTCTTCCTTCATGGCAAGAACAACTCAAGATGATTACTCCAATGACTCTCCCTCCTCTATGATCGTTGGCTCTTGTCTAATGGCAAGAGAAACAAAGGTAATGGAATCTCCACCTTCTCTATCTAGTGTTCTTGATGATGAAACTGAAAATCAAGAAGAATTAGCTATGCTTAAGGGACTTTACAAAGTTAGATGCACCCTTCGTGGTGAAGCTCTTGTCAAGTTTGATTTCTTGATGGACTCCCTCAAAGAAAAGGATGAGTCCATTGAGGAATTAGAATATCATTTGAATGATAAAGAACGGAGATTCAATCTCCTAAGACAAGAGCTAAAAACCGAAAGGTGCATATCTCAAGGCCTTAAGCAACAAATTGAAACTTTTGAACTAGATAAAGTTAAGGATCACTACAAGAAAAGTTGCCATGGCCGACGAAGTTGAAGTCGCGTCGTGGTTGCTGTGCACCATGGCCGACGATTTTGGTCTCTCTATGGTGCATGTCAAAACTTTTTTCTCGTTTTTGAGGCCACCTAGCCCGACGAAAGCGGCCAAAACATCGCGTATGGTGGCCCGGGACGTGGTGCATCACGAATTCTCTGGTTCGCCGGCCGAGTCAACGCAAATCCGCACCGCCAGGGATGTAGGGCCCAGATGGCAACCTCTCTAGCATTGTTTTTTTCTTGATCGCGCCATCTCGTTCAACGCTCTCCGATCGAGCCATTTGATGCAGGATCATGGGTCCCGTATGTCATCCTCTATGAACCAAAATTCTCTTTTCTTGGATTTTTTTACCCCGATTTCTACTTTTTTCTTTGGTCCCGTGCCGCCTTGAAACGTTGAGAGACCGCTGCACTAAATGGGGCCCGCATGTCATCCTCTATGAGCAATCAACTTTCTTTTCTTGGAGTTTTTTTTGGCACCTCATATTTGGTCACTTGCCTTTTCTTTCGATCCCCTGCCGCCTCTCAAACGGTGAGACTGCTGCTGCTAAATGGGATCCGCATGTCATCCTCCATGCACTATAAAACTTTCTTTTCTTGGATTATTTTTGGCACCTCATATTTGGTCACTTGACTTTTTCTTTCGATCCCCTGCCTCTCAAACGGTGATACCGCTGCTAAATGGGACCCGCATGACATCCTCTATGTACTATAAAACTTTCTTTCTTGGATTATTTTTGGCACCTCATATTTGGTCACTTGACTTTTTCTTTCGATCCCCTGCTGCCTCTCAAACGGTGATACCGCTGCGCTAAATGGGACCCGCATGTCATCCTCTATGTACTATAAAACTTTCTTTTCTTGGATTTTTTTGCACCTCATATTTGGTCACTTGCCTTTTCTTTCGATCCCCGCCTCTCAAACGGTGATACCGCCGCTAAATGGGACCCGCATGTCATCCTCTATGTACTATAAAACTTTCTTTTCTTGGATTATTTTTGGCTCTGATATTTGGTCACTTGCCTTTTTTTCTTTCGATCTCATGCCACGTTTGAAACGTTGAGGAACCTGGCTCATGGGACCCGCATGTCATCCTCTATGTGCTATAAAAGTTTATTTTCTAGGGTTTTTTTTCACTCTATTTTTATTTTTTTCTTTTGATGCCCTGCCGCCTTGGAAACGTTGAGTAAGCTGCTTACCATGGGACCCGCATGTCATCCTCTATGTACAATCAAGTTTCTTTTCTTGAATTATTTTTGGCCCCGATATTTCGTCACTTGCCTTTTTCTTTCGATCTCATGCCACGTTTGAAACGTTGAGGAACCTCACACCATGGGACCCGCATGTCATCCTCTATGTGCTATAAAATTTTATTTTCTTGGATTTTTTCACCCTCTGATTTTTGGCTATTTACCTTTTACTTTTGATTCCCTGGCCCCTTTGAAACGTTGAGTAAGCTGGCTCATGGGACCCGCATGTCATCCTCTATGTCCATCAACTTTCTTTCTTGGATTTTTTGACCTCTAATTTCTAGCTACTTTCTTTTTCTTTGATCTCAAGCCGCATTTCAAACATTGAGACCGCTGCTGCAAAATGGGACCCGCATGTCATCCTCTATGTACAATAAATCTTGGATTATTTTTGGCACCTCATATTTGGTCACTTGCCTTTTTCTTTCGATCTCATGCCGCCTTTGAAACGTTGAGTAAGCTGCTGGCTCATGCGTCCCGCATGTCATCGTCTACGAATAATAAAGGTTTCCTTTCTTGGTGTTATTTTTGACCCCTAATTTCTGGCTATTTGCCTTTTTCTTTTGATCCCTTGCCCCCTTTGAAACGATGAGGACGCTGTTGGTAGGCCGGTCCCACATGTCATCCTCTATGAACAATAAAAGTTTCCTTTGGTGGATTTATTTTTGGCCCCTAATTATTTTCTGGCTATTTCCTTTTTTACTTTTGATCCCCTGCCGCTTGGAAACGTTGAGGATGCCTGCCTCATGGGTCCCGCATGTCATCCTCTCGTAACGATAAATGTTTTCTTTTCTTGGATTTTTATACCAACTGATTTTTGGTTTTTTATTTTATTTTCGATCCCTGCCGCCTTTGAAACGTTGACGAAGCTGCCTGGGCCCCGATGTCAGCCTCCCGTACAAGAAACATGTGATATCTTGATTATTTTGCAGACAATAAACGTGTATTTCGCTCCGAGCTATTGCAAACGGATAAATTAAATCTTTATTTTTACATAAACAAACTTATATGTTGAATGTCCTTGTTTTTTGTTTTTGTAAGCATAGGACTTTCCTATTTTTTTTGAGAAAAATCCGAACTTTCCTGTTTTGGAGTGGGCTGAAATTGTACGAGTCAAAAGGCCCAGCAGATAGTTCGAAGCCCGATGTCCGTGATGCAGCCCAATTGAAATATTTCTTTTCTGGATTTTTTTCACCCCCTGATTTCTGGCTACTTCATTTTTCTTTTGGTCCTGTGCTGCCTTGGAAACGTTGAGACCGCTATTGCACAATGGGACCCGGATGTCATCCTCTATGTACAATAAAGTTTCTTTTCTTGGATTATTTTTGGCTCCTGATATTTGGTCACTTTCCTTTTTCTTTCGATCTCATGCCACGTTTGAAACGTTGAGGAACCTGCTGGCTCATGGGACCCGCATGTCATCCTCTATGTACAAAAGTTTCTTTTCTTGGATTTTTTTTCACCCTCTGATTTTTGGCTATTTCCTTTATCTTTTGATCCTCTTCGCCGCCTTTGAAACGTTGAGTGTTGCAGGCTCATAGGTCCCACATGTCAGCCCTGTATGAACGATAAAGCTTTCCTTTCTTGAGTTTTTTTACCCCCTAATTTCTGGCTACTTTCTTTTTCTTTGATCTCAAGCCGCATTTGAAACTTGAGACCGCCTGCTAAATGGGACCGCATGTCATCCTCTATGTACAATAAAGTTTCTTTTTTGGATTATCTTTGGCTCCTGATACTTTGTCACTTGCCTTTTTCTTTCGATCTCATGCCGCCTTTGAAACGTTGAGTAAGCTGCTGGCTCATGGGTCCCGCATGTCATCCTCTACGAACAATAAAAGTTTCCTTTCTTGGAGTTATTTTTGACCCCTAATGTCTGGCTATTTTCCTTTTTTCTTTTGATTCCCCCTTTGAAATGATGAGGATGCTGTTGGCAGGTCGGTCCCACATGTCATCCTCTATGAACAATAAAAGTTTCTTTTGACGGATTTATTTTGAACCCCTAATTAATTTATGGATATTTTCTTTTTTCTTTTGATCCCCTGCTGCCTTGGAATCGTTGAGGATGCTGCTGCCTCATGGGTCCCGCATGTCATCCTCTCGAACGTAAATGTTTCTTTTCTTGGACTTTGTTTACCAAATGATTTTTGGCTTATTTTTTCTTTCGATCTCGTGCCGCCTTTAAAACGTTGAGGACGCTGCTCGCTCGTGGGTCCCACATGTCAGCCTCTATGAACAATAAACCTTTCATTTGTTTGATTTATTATTGACCCATAATTTCTGCTATTTGCCTTTTTCTTTCGATCTCATGCCGCCTAAACGAGACGCTGCTGGCTCATGGGTCCCACATGTCACCTCTATGAACAATCAAAGTTTCCTTTGTTTGATTTTTTGACCCTAATTACTGGCTATTTGCCTTTTTTATCCCCTGCCGCCTTTGAAACTAAGAGGACGCTGCTGGCCCATGGGTCCCACATCTCGTCTCTGAACGATAAACCTTTCCTTTCTTTTTTTTCGATCCCGTGCCACCTTGGAACGGTGAGACGGCTCCTGCAAAACGGGACCCATATGTCATCCTCTATGTACAATAAAAGTTTCTTTCCTTGATTATTTTTGGTACCGATATATGGTCACTTGCCTTTTTTACGACCCCTGCGCCTTTGAAACGTTGAGGACGCTGCTGGCTCGGGGTCCCATATGTCACTCTAGGAATAATAAACATTTCATTTCTTAGATTTATTTTTGACCGCTTATTTCTGGAAACTTTGCTTTTTCTTTCGATCTCCGCGCCTTTGTTAAAGTTGAGGACGCTGTCGCAAAATGCGTCCCACATGTCACTCTGTACGATAATTGTTTCCTTTCTTTGATTTTTTCCACTGCCAATGGGTCCCCGATGTCAGCCTCTATGTACAAGAAATATGTGATTTCTCGATATATTTTAACCCGAGATATGTAGGATACTTGCTTTTTTCGATCCGTTTGTTTTTACCTTCAAATGTTGAGGGACGCTACCGGCAAATGGGTCCTGCTCTAGCATTCTCAACTGAAGGAAAACTGAAATATTGCCTATTCATTTGTTTTTCGTACTCCATGCATCTAATCCATACTAATTGTTGATCCGGGTTTTAGTTCAACTTAATTAGATCAAATTTGATCTACGAGGAAGTATGTAATATATTTTGGGTTCACAACACTGCACTTGTTAACAACAATCTGATGAAGAGGTTTGTCAATTTTTTTAAAACTACAAATACACTCTAAGATCTTGCAAACTGATAGAATAAATCTTGGAAATTTATATAATTAATGACAATTTTGAGATCGATTATATGAATATATCAAAATATAGAGCCCATGTAGATGCGCATATTGGCTATGCGCATTTAAAAAGAATCACAATCATAATTGATACGAAATAAAAATAACTTTATATGTAGAATCTCGGTTTCTAGAGGGCCAATCATAGGATCTCCGTGTTTAAATTAGGAAGGGCCCCAATGGCATGAGTCGGAGGCCCATTAAATTTTTTGGATTGTTATCAGCGAAGTAAGCGGGCTGACAAATCACCATGTACCGGCGGCAGCCCAAAAGTACAAACAATTGGCCCATGCAAGGAAGGTAGTACTTTTTTTATTGGGAAGGTTGTCTGGGCTAACCCAAAAAAAGTGGTGCTACATGGGGTAATACTTGAACCCGGAATGAGATCGAGTGCCTTGATGGCCAGAATTAATATATTAATGGATACTTCCTACTATCCCCGTTTCAACATAAGTGTCACGCAATATCCCCTCCCCCTTCGGATCGCCTCGCGTGGGCGGCTCTAGGGCGACCAAACCGTAGAAAAAAAAGCAAGCTCATTCTCTCTTCCTGACCGCTGCTGCGGCAGGTGCCGGTGGTGGAGGCCGCGCCCGGCCGTCCAAGGCGCGGGCGAGGGCGGCGTGCCCCGATGGGCTCCCTATGCGCAAAGGCGTGACGTCATACATGCTGTGTGGGGGTGGGTGTCTCCGACAGCACATTTCCTCGAGGCGCTCGCTGGCACACGGAGCGGGGTGTGGCGGTGAGGAGAAGGTCAGCGAGGTTGGCAGCAGACTGTGACGAGATGGCGGAGCGAGAGTGAATCCTAGGGGCAGAAGCGTGAGGCCTAGGTCGCCGAGGCGGCGGCGAGGAGGCTCAGCCAGGAAGGAGTTCCTGGCGAGCAGCGGTCGGCCCACCTGGCGTTGCGCGCCCACTGGTGCCCCCCCGGTGCCTGGTTGGTGGTCGGAGCAGGGGCTGGAGGAGAAGGTGCGGGTCCGATCTAGACTTGTGCGGGTCCAATCTGGGTAAAGGTTGGGGCTGCTGCTGCTGTTGGATGTATGCATGGAGTTGGTGGCAACCTCGGCTGGCTGTTCTTCCTTGTGTCGACGGAGGGGAAGGCTGTCGTTTCTTGCTGTGTCGAAGGTGGATGATGGCCAGGCGCTCGTTCATGTGGTGCGCTGGAGGCCACGGATCCGCGACAACGAAGGGGAGGAGCTTCGCTGATGGCGGTGCGATATTTCTTGGACATTGTTGTCTGCCCCTTCGAGGCGGCATCCTCGATGCCGTTCCTCTGTTGGGAGTATCATGTTTGGAGACACGGCTTGGAGGTCTTAGCTTGCGCTCCTTCGGTGCTCACTATTGTCCAAGGTTGTTCTTCAAGGGTGCTATGAACGCCTGATACGTCTCCAACGCATCTATAATTCCTTATGTTCCATGCTAGTTTTATGACAATACCTACATGTTTTGTTCACACTTTATATCATATTTATGCATTTTCCGGAACTAAACTATTAAGAAGATGCCGAAGTGCCAGTTCCTATTCTCTGCTGTTTTTGGTTCCAGAAATCTTACACAGGAAATATTCTCGGAATTGGACGAAACAAAGCCAAACTTCCTATTTTCCTCGGAGGGTTCCAGAACATCGAAGGAGAGTCGGAGGCGGCCAGCAGGGGACCCACACCATAGGGGCGCGCGGGCCCACCCCTGGCCGCTCCGCCATGTGGTGTGGGCACCCCTGGATCCTCCGAGGCTGCCCTTATATTATCCCCGTCGCAAAAACCCTAAAAGATCCAGTCATATATTCCATGAAGAGTTCCGTAGCCTCCGCCATCACGAAGACAAGTTTCGGGGGACAGAAGTCTCTGTTTCGGCACGCCGCCGGGACGGGGAATTGCCCCCGGAATCCATCTCCATCGAAACCACCGCCATCTTCATCGCCGCTGCTGTCTCCCATGATGAGGAGAGGTTCTCTCCCCGGAGGGCTCTACCGGTAGCTATGTGGTTCATCTCTCTCCATGGCGTGATCTTTATGAATATGTAGATGTTACTCTTGTCTATTATGCATTCTAGAGGTTACTTTAAATATGAACTCCGGATTCACTCTCCACGGTGTAATGGTGACAGGTGTGCATCGTGTGTGTTTCCTTTATGAAGTTGTGGAGCTTGTTTACTCCGGCTTGAGGGAGCTCTGTAGCCCTACACAATGAATGGTGTTTGTTATCCAACAAGAGAGTGTTTGGGAGTAGCATTTATTTGTTCATCTATGTGATCATAGGCTTTGCAATCTAGATGTCATATGCTATTCAAGTGTTTTATTATGTGAACTTTGGGGTTACTGTGACCTCGGTGTGTGCCGTGTGTAACTCCCTTATGAATTGTGGTGTGTTTTTAGTACCTCCTATGAATGCTCACTGTGACAGCGTGGGGTGTTCATTAGTACTTGTGAATACGCCTTTGAGGTGTGCTTTTGCACACTTGCCCAATGAATTTGAGTTCTTTATCCAACAGAGAGTAGTATGATGAAGTGCTTATATTTATATTCAATTATGATTGTGTTGAGAGTGTCCACTAGTGAAAGTATGATCCCTAGGCCTTGTTTCTAAGCATTGAAACATCGTTTCCAACAAGTTCTGCTACATGTTCGCTTGCTGCAATATTTATTTCAGATCGCAATTAACGTTTACCACCATCTATACCATCTGCGTTTTAATATCTCTTCACCGAACTAGTGCACCTATACATCTGACAAGTGTATTAGGTGTGTTGGGGACACAAGAGACTTCTTGTATCTTAATTGCAGGGTTGTTTGAGAGGAATATCTTTGACCTCTACCTCCCTGAGTTTGATAAACCTTGGGTGATTCACTTAAGGGAAACTTGCTGCTGTTGTACAAACCTCTGCTCTTGGAGGCCCAACACTGTCTACAGGAATAGAAGCGTGCGTAGACATCATTTTTTGGCCGCCGGGGAGGTAAGGTAAAAGGTATTCACATCCTCCGACTACTTAGCTATTTCCTAGCATTGTTTGTGAGTGAGCTCGAAACTATCTCCTTTAGATTCTGCAATTTTATCTTTTTGTCTCTTGTTTTTATTTTCACTAGTTAGGCTTAATGGAAAACAACAAAAATATTAGAGATCTTTATAATATTTATCTTGAGTTAGGACATGATGTGTTTGAAGAGAAAATTAAAAAACCTATGGAGCTTTATATGCATGCTAATGGCAATGTTATTAGTATGAATGCTTTGAACACCATTGTTGCTAATGCTATGGAAAATTCTAAGCTTGGGGAAGCTGGTTTTGAGGAGCATGATATTTTTAGTCCCCCAAGCATGGAGGAGAAAATTTACTTTGATGATACTTTACCTCCTATATATGATGATTACAATGATGACTATCATATTTTCAGTCCACCTACTATTGAGGAGAAAATTAATTATGATTACAATATGCCTCCTATATATGATAATTATGGTGATGAGAATAATAATGATAGCTATCTTATTGAATTTGCTCCCACTACAATTAATAGTAATGACAATGCTTATGTGGAGATTAATAATTTTATGCATGTAGCTCATGATAAGAATGTTTTATGTGATAGTCATATTGTTGAGTTTGTTCATAATGCTACTGAAAGTTATTATGAGAGAGGGAAACATGGTTATATGCATCTTAATAATATTAAGTTTCCCCTCTTTATGTTGAGAATCTTGAAGTTACTCGTGTTATATCTTCCTATGCTTGTCACTTTGTTTTTCATGAATTTATTGTGTACAAGATTCCTATGCATAGGAAGCGGGTTAGGCTTAAATGTGTTTTGAATTTGCTTCTTGATGCTCTCTTTTGCTTCAAATCTTATTTCTTGCTAGAGCATCATTAAAATTACTGAGCCCATCTTAATGGCTATAAAGAAAGCACTTCTTGGGAGATAACCCATGTTTTTATTTTGCTACTGTTTTGTTGTGTCTTGGAAGTTGTTACTACTGTAGCAACCTCTACTTATCATTTTATTTCTTTTTGTGCCAAGTAAAGTCTCTAATAGAAGGTTGATACTAGATTTGGATTTCTGCGCAGAAACAGATTTCTTAGCTGTCACGAATTCGCGTTTTTCTCTGTAGAAGAATCAAAAAAATCAGCGAAAATTCATGCGTGATCCTCAGATATGTACGCAACTTGCATTAGTTTTGAGTTTTTTCATCTGAGCAAGTTAAGTGCCTCAGAAAAATTCGTCTTTACGGACTGTTCTGTTTTGACAGATTCTGCCTTTTTATTTCGCATTGCCTCTTTTACTGTGTTTGATTGGATTTCTTTGCTCCATTAAATTTCAGTAGCTTTGAGTAATGTCCAGAAGTGTTGGTAATGATTGTGTCCTTGCTGAACATGTGAATTTTTATTATGCACTAACCCTCTAATGAGATTGCTTGAGTTTGGTGTGGAGGAAGTTTTCAAGGATCAAGAGAGGAGGATGATATGGTGTGATCAAGAAGAGTGAAAAGTCTAAGCTTGGGGATGCCCGTGGTTCATCCCTGCATATTTCAAGAAGACTCAAGCGTCTAAGCTTGGGGATACCCAAGGCATCCCCTTCTTCATCAACAAACTTATCAGGTCACCTCTAGTGAAAATATATTTTAATTCCGTCACATCTTATGTTATTTACTTGGAGCGTCCGTGTGCTTTTATTTTCGTTTTGTTATTTTCATTCTCTGAATAAATCGGATCCTACCATGTTTTGGAGAGAGACACGCTCCGCTTTTTCATTTGAACACTTGTGTTCTTCGTTTTACTTTAGTATTCATGGCGAAAGCTAAAGCCTCAGCATTTATTGCTATTTGGTTGGAAACAGAAAATGCTTCATATGGTAATTGGTATATTATCTTGAATAATTTGATACTTGGCAATTTTTTTGAGCTCTCATAGATCATGTTTAAGCTCTTGTATCATGTAGTTTAAATCTATTAGTGGAGAACTACCGTAGAGCTTGTTGGAATTTGGTTTGCATGATTGGTCTCTCTAAGGTCTAGATATTTTCTGGTAAAAGTGTTTGAACAACAAGGAAGACAGTGTAGAATTTTTAAATGCTTGCAATATGTTCTTCTGTAAGTTTTGCTGTACCGGTTCATACTTGTGTTTGATTCAAACAACCTTGCTAGCCAAAGCCTTGTACCGAGAGGAAATGCTTCTGCATCCAAAAACCTTGAGCCAAAACCTATGCCATTTGTGTCCACCATAACTACCTATATGTGGTATTTTTCTGCCATTCCAAAGTAAATTGCTTGCGTGTAACCTTTAAAATTTCATTCCTTGTCTTTACAATACATAGCTCATGGGAAAGTAGCCTAAAAAACTATTGTGGTGATGAATTTGTTGCTATGTATATTAGTTCTTATAAGTTGCTTGTTGAGCGGTAACCATGTTTCTGGGGACGCCATCAACTTTTTTACTTTGTTGAATATCATGTGAGTTGCTATGCATGTTCGTCTTTTCTGAAGTAAGGGAGATTTCGCATGATTAAATGGTTTGAGTATGCATATTGTTAGAGAAGAACATTGGGCCGCCAACCAAAGCCATGTATCATGGTGGAAGTTTCAGCTTGAACATTAATCCTCAGAATCTCTTATGAGAATATTATTTGTTGTTGAATGCTTTAAGCATTAAAAAGAGGAGTCCATTATCTGTTTTCTATGTTGTCCCGGTATGGATGTTCTTAAGTTGAGATCTATCAAAATCGAGAAATCAAATGCAATTTATCTCCTTGGACCTTTGTACAGGTGGCATAGAGGTACCCCTTTGTGACACTTGGTTGAAACATATGGAATGCAATGATAATCCATGGAAATCCGAGCTAATTAGGACAAGGTGCGGGCTCTATTGGTATTCGATGCATGAAGCTTGCAACTTATAAGAGGTTTTATGCATAACACATATGAATTATTACTACCGTTGACAAAATTGTTTCCATGTTTTCAAAATGAAAAGCTCTAGCACATGAGTAATCCCTACTTCCCTCTGTGAAGGGCCTTTCTTTTACTTTATGTTGAGTCAGTTTACCTACTTCTTTCTATCTTAGAAGCAAACACTTGTGTCAACTGTGTTCATTGATTCTTACATGTTTACTTATTGCACTTGTTATATTACTTTGTGTTGACAATTATCCATGAGATATACATGTTACAAGTTGAAAGCAATTGCTGAAACTTAATCTTCCTTTGTGTTGCTTCGAAACCTCTTACTTTGAATCTATTGCTTTATGAGTTAACTCTTATGCAAGACTTTTTGATACTTGTCTTAAAAGTACTATTAATGAAAAGTTTTTACTATATGATTCAGTTTTTTAGTCATTATCTTTTTGTTAGCAAACCATTGCTTTGAGTCACTTCATTCATCTCATATGCTTTACAATAGGATTGATCAAGATTATGTTGGTAGCATGTCACTTCAGAAATTATTGTTTTTTATCGTTTACCTACTCGAGAGCAAGTAGGAACTAAGCTTGGGGATGCTTGATACGTCTCCAACATATCTATAATTTCTTATGTTCCATACTAGTTTTATGACAATACCTACATGTTTTGTTCACACTTTATATCATTTTATGCATTTTTCGGAACTAACCTATTAACAAGATGCCTAAGTGCCAGTTCCTGTTTTCTGCTGTTTTTGGTTCCGTAAATCTTACAGAAATATTCTCGAATTGGACGAAACAAAAGCCAAACTTCCTATTTTCCTCGGAGGGTCCAGAACATCGAAGGAGAGTTGGAGGCGGCCAGCAGGGACCCACACCATAGGGGGCGCGGGCCCACCCCCGCGCCGCCATGTGGTGTGGGCACCCCTGGCTCCTCCGAGGCCGCCCTTCCGCCATATATATCCCCATCGCGAAAACCCTAAAAGATCCAGTCATATTCCACGAAGAGTTCCGTAGCCGCTGCCATCACGAAGACAAGTTTCGGGGGACAGAAGTCTGTTCCGCACGCCGCCGGGACGGGGAATTGCCCCCGAATCCATCTCCATCGACACCACCGCTATCTTCATCGCCGCTGCTGTCTCCCATGATGAGGAGGAGTAGTTCTCCCCCGAGGCTGAGGGCTCTACCGTAGCTATGTGGTTCATCTCTCTCCCATGGCGTGATCTTTATGAATATGTAGATGTTACTCTTGTCTATTATGCACTCTAGAGGTTACTTTAAATATGAACTCCGGATTCACTCTCCACGGTGTAATGGTGACAGTGTGTGCATCGTGTGTGTTTCCTTTATGAAGTTGTGGAGCTTGTTTACTCCGGCTTGAGGGAGCTCTTGTAGCCCTACACAATGAATGGTGTTTGTTATCCAACAAGAGAGTGTTTGAGAGTAGAATTTATTTGTTCATCTATGTGATCATAGGCTTTGCAATCTAGATGTCATATGCTATTCAAGTGTTTTATTATGTGAACTTTGGGGTTACTGTGACCTCGGTGTGTGTCGCCGTGTGTAACTCCCTTATGAATTGTGGTGTGTTAGTACCTCCTATGAATGCTCACGGTGACAGTGTGGGGTGTTCATTAGTACTTGGGAATACGCATTTGAGGTGTGCTTTTGCACACTTGCCCAATGAATTTGAGTTCTTTATCCAACAGGAGAGTAGTATGATGAAGTGCTTATATTTATATTCAATTATGATTGCAATGTTGAGAGTGTCTACTAGTGAAAGTATGATCCCTAGGCCTTGTTTCTAAGCATTGAAACATCGTTTTCAACAAGTTCTGCTACATGTTCTCTTGCTGCAATATTTATTTCAGATCGCAATTACCATGTACCACCACCCATACCATATGCGTTTTAATATCTCTTCGCCGAACTAGTGCACCTATACATCTGACAAGTGTATTAGGTGTGTCGGGGTGTAACATCCCATGTTTGCAAAATAAATAAATGATGTTTTGTTCATAAGCATGGCATGCATTTGCATTTAATTTCATAAATTTTGCACTAAAATGATTTGAAACAATGTTGCAAATGGTGTATCTTGTTCTATTTAAAAATTGTGTGCAAAAAGCCCCTTTAAATTTGGATAAAAATACCCTAAAAATACCAAAATTTGCCTTGTTTTTATTTTTCCAAAGAAAACACTAAAATCCAGGGGGTTTTCTGCAAAACCCCCTTTCTTCTTCGTCTACTGGAAGCAGCTGGGTGGCGCCCGCGCGGCCGTCGATGGCGCCGGCGGCCACGATAGCTGCGCCAAGCTCCGCCGCCCCCGGCGACCTTTAAATCCTCGCCGCCGCCGCAAGAGAACTCCCGCACGCCACCTCCTTCCTCCTCCCTCTTCTCTGCGCCGCGCCGGGCCAAACCCTAGCCCCAGCCAACCACCGTCGCCGCCGTTCCGCTCCACCCCGCGCCCCGCCGAGAAGCTCCCGAGCTCCGCCGCGACGCCCTCGACCTCCTCCGCCCAGCAGCGCAAGCCGACGGGGCCGGAATCGGCCGAATCGGGCCCCGCCCGTGCCGCAGACCACGCCGCTCGTCGGCGTTGCCGGGCCCCCCTCGCCTCTCCGTCAACGCTACAAGCTCCGCGGTGAGCTGGGCTTCCTCGTGGTCCCCTCCGCCCGATTGCTGGCCGTAGCACCCCGGCGACGTGCGCCTGCCCCGACCTCCGCGCGAGCTCGCCGGAGACGCTCCTCCGGCGACCATTGGAGGGCGGCGCCGCCCTCTTCTGGTTCGCGAGGACCCCGCGCGTCCAACGCGCATGCTCGCGCTGCCCCTGGCGCCCTGCAGCGGCGTCCCCGTGGCCGACCTGGCCGCCCTGGCCATGGCTGACTCCATGCTGGCGTCATAATGACGTCAGCAGCATCTTTTCTATTTTCTGTTTTTCCATTTTTTTTCTATTTTAATTAATTATATGACATGTGGGTCCACCCTGTCAGGGTTTTATTCATTTCAGAATTGTTAAAATACTGACAGTGGGTCCAACTTGTCATATTTTTATTATTTTCCAGAAATTTCAGAAAATGGTTAATCTTGTTTAATTCATAACTAATTCATTTTAATTCATAAAAATATGTATAATATATAAAAATGTTCAGCAAAACAATCTCTACAAGTTTAGGTGTAATTCATACATCATTGCAACAATTAACATTGCATAATTAGTGGAACCCTAGAAACACCTCTCATATGTCGGGGTCCGATGTCGGAACCCCTTTAACCTGATGATGCACCTAGGGTTTATTCAATTCCATTAATATGACATATCATTCATATTGTATGTGCATTGCATTATGCCATGTATTGAATGTTATTTCTCTCTTTCTAGTATTTGCTTCTTCGCGATCGATAGAGCAAGTGCCGAGACGATGAAGATCGACAACGACGCAGATCAATAATTGTCCATCGACGGACAACTCAAGCATGGGATCTCGAAGATCCATATTGGTTTGTCAGGGACAAAGGCAAGCCCTAGCCTGGTTCATATATGTTTTTGAAATGCTTTTACTTCTGGTTCCTACATATTGCACACGATTCAACTGTCTTTTATCGATAGGTAGAGTTACCCTGTCTGTTGCATGTCCGACCTTTGTAGCTTCAAATCCCTGATCCACTGCTCCTAGCATAACTAGGTTTGGCATGTGTGCGTCGCGAGAGCCTTTATCTCTTTATGCTTAGCCATGCTTAGTTTGTTACGCTGCTACTCCGGTCCCCGGACTGGAGCCTTACAATGAAATGAATCTAGCATGACAACTTGACGTGGTAAGTATAGAGATGAGTGTTAAACATGATTAAAGGCTCAGACAAAAGGCCACATTGGGATGTGGTGGGTTGTTTCGTTTCTGCCGACCCTAGGATGCGAGTTCTCGCCTCTTGAACCAAGACTGAGCGTACAACCACACGAGGCCCTATTATGGTACCCTCTCGACTCACTAACTTGCCTAGTAGATTCCATGAGTCACATAGTTTGCGCTTTACCTGGACATATGCATTGCATTTTTGCTTGGGGGAAAAGGTACATAACAGGTAGGTAAGCGTGGTCGTGGTGGCTGGGGTTAGAGTCCCTGGGGAAACCCACCTCGGCTCACATCGTTAAGGACCGGCTTCGGGACTTGACCCGTTACGCGGAACAATCCTTAGCGCGTGACTCATGGTCTCGGCGACAGCAAGGTAAAGGTCGTGGTCAACCACTCTCTGCCGCTTTCCAAGGAAGAGAGCTAATGTTCTGGCACTAAGAATCGGTTGGCACGTGTGGATAAAATTGTGCACCCCTGCAGGGTTAAATCTTTTCGAAAAGCCGTGTCCACGGTTACGGACGACTTGGGAATGGATTCTGTGATCATAGACAACTTTAACCTGATCGTAAAACTTGGCAACCAATGTGTGTTTACGGATACCTTCTTCGGGTGTTGAGGGGGTAATCCGAGGATAGTGGTTCGAGATAATGAAGATTGGTGGATACAATATGACGATCAGTAGAGCTAGAGATATCGCTCTCTTATCCCCTTTTAAAGGTTCTGAGTAGTCGAGCTTCTCCTCTCTCTTGTTTAACAAAGGAAAACTGGCTTTACGCAAAAGAAGCTCTACAGAAAGCCCGCATACCCGCTTTGCTAAAAGGTTGTACTAAGTCTTGCTGAGTCCCTGTACTCAGCTTTGCATGCTTTTGTTTCAGAAAGTTGCTCCGATGGTGGTTTCTAGTCGACATCGACGAGTAGTTTGGGGTTCCCAGGTGGCAGCCTGGAATCTATGGGCTGGACGTCGCCGTTATGCTCCTGGCATCTTAGGCCTTTTGCTATCTTGCTATGTCTAATAGCATAACCGCTTTCGTTGATTGATGTATGTCAGGTCAGTGACCTCTGCTTGTAATTCTTTAGTTCTTCGCTCAGTTATGAGCTTGTATTACTTCTTGAGTCATAGAGTCACTGTTGTGTTACCGATTCTCTCACTGTAGTCTCTCGAGCTCTAGGTTAGGCTTATGTCAGACGATGATCTGGTATTTGTCTAACCCTGATCCCGGGGGTTCCACAGGTTTTGGTATCAGAGCAGGACTGCCTGTAGGAAACCCCTTCTATCGGTCGATGTTGAGTCTAGTGTTTGTGAAAACTATTTGAAAGCTAAAAGGTATTTGCGAAAATCTGATTAGGCTTCTTTTTACTCCTTATCTGGTATTGCTCTAATTCTAAGGTGCCTTACCTTGTGTTGATTTAAAAGTTTTTCTATCTCTTCTAGTCTTTCAAACTTAGGTGCCTCAAGGGCAGTTCGTTTGCAAACCAGTTGACCTAGTGCAGAGTTCTCTAGAGTCGTGTGTGTTCTGTGCATCCTCCTTGTTTTGTTTTAATAGAGAGATCTCCTTCCATCATGATCTTTCTAGTTTGTGGGTTCCACAAAATTTTGTTCCAGGCTTCGAGGTTTCTTTTCACCTTGTATGCTTCCTTTTTATTTTCTTGGATAGTTTCGATTCCTTGCATCGCTTCTAGATGCTACATCGTGATTACTAAATCGCAGTGTCCTCCGTGTCACTCATCAAGTAGTTACGTCTTTCTCGGGTTTTAACCCTTGGACTTGAACTTAAGGTCCCCGATTGTGCTTGATTCTGCTGTATGAATCTTAGTACATGAAGCTGGCCTTTAACCCAAGATCCATTCCATTAAACACTGGTGTTAATGTTCAAACATTACATCAGGATGGCTAAATTCAAATCAATCTAGCCTTCAAGCTTGTGGTTATTGTCGTGTTGAACTGCGGCAATAAAGATCTTTCCCTTCCACTAGCTATATTCCAGAAGTTCTTTCGTCGAACCAAACGGATCACGACAAGAGTGCTCTTTGAGAGTCTCTTATCTATGTCTGTGACTCTTCCACACCTCCCTTTTCAGCATAAGTTTGATGAAGTGTTATCTTGTGCATCTACCTCTCAGGAATTATGATCCTGATTGTGTTCTTCTTCTTTAGTAGCTTTCCAACCTTTGTCTGCTAGTTAGCAGCCAAGTTGAAAATGTGCATTGATGTTTTCCAGTGTATGTTACTCTTGTGGTTCGTCAAGACATTCCACTTCGGTATGTTAGGAGAAACAAACTCCAGTACCTCGTCCGTTTCTAAGACTTGGTCAAAGTGTTGTAATCCGCAGATTAAGAGGCCTCGTTAGCTTCTGTTCTGTTCTACCTTAGAGTATCACCCTCTTTTATATTATGAGGTCGTGCTTTGTATCATGGCCTTATAGATGAAGTGATGTTCTTTCATATCTTTACTCACCCTTTCTCTGAGTTGTCTATGCTTGGGAATATTGGGGTTTGCGTATTGATGTGGCCATCTGAGATTCTTAGCAATTGTTATTGCTTGGAGATCCAAGGACATTTATGTCATTCTTAGCATAATTGGTTCGCCAACTAATTAAGCGAAGTTTGATCGTGCTACCAAGTCCATTTGTTCAGGCGCACATATTCGGTCAAAGAGTTAGGTTCATCCCAAAGCTCTCAAGACCATATCGTTTGCTTTGTAAAGCAAGATCCCCTATCGAATTCAGTGATATACCGGTGGTTCGTGATATTCTGGGTGTCCTTCTAGAAGTATCGCCATGTTGTCCCATGACCGTGTTGTCAGGTTCGTGAGTATGTTGGTTCTCTGAATCACTCTTTCTCCAAGACACCGTACTGGATATCCTGGATTAGTTGGTTGAGCTTAAACAACAACTTGGAGAGTTGAAAGACAAGAGCTCTATCCAACTTGATTATTCTTAAAGGGATATCTAGTTTTGTTCGCGCTGAAGTCTGATAGTATCTTCCCCATGGATCTTCTATCTTCCTTAATCTTTGATTTGAGTTTGGGCTATCGTCAAATCAAACTCAGTTCCAAGGACTATTTTGATGATGTTTATACTCGTGGTGTCTCGTCTGAGTATACCTTCATGTCCTTTGGTCTGACCAATATTTCTGCTGAGGTCATACAAAATATGAGTTCCTCATTGGAATATCTTGATAAGTTTGTTATTGGGCCCATCGATGACATTCTTATTTTCTCCATGTTTAAAGAGGTTCATATTGAACAGTTGGTACTAATATTGGAAACTTTTGAGAACATCTTCCTGTTATCATGAAGTATGTGGTCTGGATCTTGGAATTGATCTTCTCTGGTTCACGTGCATATGCTGAAAGATGTCGCTGTGGATCCGATTCAATTTCCTTTGTCATCCTCGGGAATCATCGCAAGTCGGTCAGGCATGTGCAAAGTTTTCTTGAATGGTAGGTTGTTACCTCCATTCCTTGAAACCTTCCTCTATGCACACTAAGCCACTGACTGGTTTGTGCAAGAAAGAGAAGAAGCTTTAGAACTTCAAAATCTTCTTTGATGTCCTCACAAGGACTCACTTGTGTTACATTGCAAATTCATATGCACGCAATTGCCTTTGGCAGTCGCATCCATATGTGTTACGCAATCTAGCTCAATCCTTTGGAGCTTGACATTGTGGTCCATGTCTTGAGAATCTAGCAACTTTACCTTGGTGGTAACTCTTATTTTCAAACCTTCTGAGTCCGAAAGTATCTTTACACGTAACCTAAGCTGAATCTCAAGCGGCAATGATGGTTGGTGTTTCTCAAGGATTTTTGGGATAGGTCTCTTTGTAGATCTGGCAAGATTGATGTCGTGGTTAACACAATTAGTCGGAAGACCTAATGCCAAGATTCTTGAAGTAGCAAGAATAACCACTCTCCATAAAGATCTTGTGCGACTTATTCTAGGAGTTGCCTTTATGATGTCTTTTCAATTCCGAAGTCCGACCTTCACTTGATGACCTATTGAAGGCTAGTCAATAGCCTAATATTGGTGTCTAGAACATCAAGGAGAACCTTATAAGCAGAGTTGATGAATGTCTCTCGGTCAATTCCTCGAAATCATTTCTCTGGTGACAACAACTTCGTTCGGAGAAATTTCACTCCCCGCTGATCCTTGTCACTCCACTAGCTAGTGCTCCTCACCTTCCTTTGGTTTGTACCTGAAGTTCTAATCAATTCACACGTTGTGTGAATTCGTCAGCCATCTAGGGCCATAGCCTTTTGAGTGGACAACAATCATTTCATGTACCTATACCAGACGAGTGACTATGATTCTTAAGTCCAAAGTTGCTATGGTTGGATAATCATTTGTGCTTCCACGAGTCACCCTCTCTAAGAGTGCCTCTTCATGCTAACCAAGATAGTCTAACTCCTCGCTACCTTGTCCTTCGTATTCTTGTAAAGCATGGAGCAATTGTCTACCAAAATTTGAAACTTCTTCCGTATCCTTCGTTACCTTGACGTGTTTCATGTTTGTCAGCTCAAGAGTTGTTTCTAAGCACTCCTTCCATGAGTTGACCATGAGATACTCGATCTTGTAGAGATCCTTCGTCTTAGAGTTATTCCCTCTTTCCTTCAGTATATTTGAGCAACAACCTCGTAGGAAGGAAATGAAGCTTCATGATGTCGTGGATCAACTTCTTCAACAAAGAAGGCCGTCGTGGTATCGACAAGCTCGTTGAAGACCGTCGTAGTCCTTGTTACCTCCTCTTTTCCTACCTTAGGAATCTCGGGGACGAGATTCTTGTAAGGGGGTAGAGTTGTAACATCCCATGTTTGCAAAATAAATAAATGATGTTTTGTTCATAAGCATGGCATGCATTTGCATTTAATTTCATAAATTTTGCACTAAAATGATTTGAAACAATGTTGCAAATGGTGTATCTTGTTCTATTTAAAAATTGTGTGCAAAAAGACCCTTTAAATTTGGATAAAAATACCCTAAAAATACCAAAATTTGCCTTGTTTTTATTTTTCCAAAGAAAACACTAAAATCCAGGGGGTTTTCTGCAAAACCCCCTTTCTTCTTCGTCTACTGGAAGCAGCTGGGTGGCGCCCGCGCGGCCGTCGATGGCGCCGGCGGCCACGATAGCTGCGCCAAGCTCCGCCGCCCCCGGCGGCCTTTAAATCCTCGCCGCCGCCGCAAGAGAACTCCCGCACGCCACCTCCTTCCTCCTCCCTCTTCTCTGCGCCGCGCCGGGCCAAACCCTAGCCCCGGCCAACCACCGTCGCCGCCGTTCCGCTCCACCCCGCGCCCCGCCGAGAAGCTCCCGAGCTCCGCCGCGACGCCCTCGACCTCCTCCGCCCAGCAGCGCAAGCCGACGGGGCCGGAATCGGCCGAATCAGGCCCCGCCCGTGCCGCAGACCACCGCCGCTCGCCGGTGTTGCCGGGCCCCCTCGCCTCGCCGTCGACGCTACAAGCTCCGCGGTGAGCTTCTGAGCATCGTGGTGCTCCCCTCCTCGCCGATTGCTGGCCGTAGCACCCCGGCGACGTGCGCCTGCCCCAGCCTCCGCGCGAGGTCGCCGGAGATGCTCCTCCGGCGACCATTGGAGGGCGGCGCCGCCCTCTTCTGGTTCGCGAGGACCCCGCGCGTCCAACGCGCATGCTCGCGCTGCCCCTGGCGCCCTGCAGCGGCGTCCCCGTGGCCGACCTGGCCGCCCTGGCCATGGCTGACGCCATGCTGGTGTCATAATGACGTCAGCAGCATCTTTTCTATTTTCTGTTTTTCCATTTTTTTCCTATTTTAATTAATTATATGACATGTGGGTCCACCCTGTCAGGGTTTTATTCATTTCAGAATTGTTAAAATACTGACAGTGGGTCCAACTTGTCATATTTTTATTATTTTCCAGAAATTTCAGAAAATGGTTAATCTTGTTTAATTCATAACTAATTCATTTTAATTCAGAAAAATATGTATAATATATAAAAATGTTCAGCAAAACAATCTCTACAAGTTTAGGTGTAATTCATACATCATTGCAACAATTAACATTGCATAATTAGTGGAACCCTAGAAACACCTCTCATATGTCGGGGTCCGATGTCGGAACCCCTTTAACCTGATGATGCACCTAGGGTTTATTCAATTCCATTAATATGACATATCATTCATATTGTATGTGCATTGCATTATGCCATGTATTGAATGTTATTTCTCTCTTTCTAGTATTTGCTTCTTCGCGATCGATAGAGCAAGTGCCGAGACGATGAAGATCGACAACGACGCAGATCAATAATTGTCCATCGACGGACAACTCAAGCATGGGATCTCGAAGATCCATATTGGTTTGTCAGGGACAAAGGCAAGCCCTAGCCTGGTTCATATATGTTTTTGAAATGCTTTTACTTCTGGTTCCTACATATTGCACACGATTCAACTGTCTTTTATCGATAGGTAGAGTTACCCTGTCTGTTGCATGTCCGACCTTTGTAGCTTCAAATCCCTGATCCGCTGCTCCTAGCATAACTAGGTTTGGCATGTGTGCGTCGCGAGAGCCTTTATCTCTTTATGCTTAGCCATGCTTAGTTTGTTACGCTGCTACTCCGGTCCCCGGACTGGAGCCTTACAATGAAATGAATCTAGCATGACAACTTGACGTGGTAAGTATAGAGATGAGTGTTAAACATGATTAAAGGCTCAGACGAAAGGCCACATTGGGATGTGGTGGGTTGTTTCATTTCTGCCGACCCTAGGATGCGAGTTCTCGCCTCTTGAACCAAGACTGAGCGTACAACCACACGAGGCCCTATTATGGTACCCTCTCGACTCACTAACTTGCCTAGTAGATTCCATGAGTCACATAGTTTGCGCTTTACCTGGACATATGCATTGCATTTTTTGCTTGGGGGAAAAGGTACATAACAGGTAGGTAAGCGTGGTCGTGGTGGCTGGGGTTAGAGTCCCTGGGAAACCCACCTCGGCTCACATCGTTAAGGACCGGCTTCGGGACTTGACCCGTTATGGCGGAACAATCCTTAGCGCGTGACTCATGGTCTCGGCGACAAGAAGGTAAAGGTCGTGGTCAACCACTCTGCCGGCTTTCCAAGGAAGAGAGCTAATGTTCTGGCACTAAGAATCGGTTGGCACGTGTGGATAAAATTGTGCACCCGCAGGTTAAATCTTTCAAGCCGTGTCCACGTTAACGACTTGGGAATGGATTCTTGATCATAGACAACTTTAACCTGATTGTAAAACTTGGCAACCAATGTGTGTTTACGGATACCTTCTTCGGGTGTTGAGGGGGTAATCCGAGGATAGTGGTTCGAGATAATGAAGATTGGTGGATACAATATGACGATCAGTAGAGCTAGAGATATCGCTCTCTTATCCCCTTTTAAAGGTCCTGAGTAGTCGAGATTCTTCTCCCTCTTGTTTAACAAAGGAAAACTGGCTTTACGCAAAAGAAGCTCTACAGAAAGCCCGCATACCCGCTTTGCTAAAAGGTTGTACTAAGTCTTGCTGAGTCCCTGTACTCAGCTTTCCATGCTTTTGTTTCAGACGAAGTTTCTCCGACAGATGGTGGTTTCTAGTCGACATCGACGAGTAGTTTGGGGTTCCCAGGTGGCAGCCTGGAATCTATGGGCTGGGACGTCGCCGTTATGCTCCTGGCATCTTAGGCCTTTTGCTATCTTGCTATGTCTAATAGCATAACTTCGCTTTCGTTGATTGATGTATGTCAGGTCAGTGACCTCTGCTTGTAATTCTTTAGTTCTTCGCTCAGTTATGAGCTTGTATTACTTCTTGAGTCATAGAGTCACTGTTGTGTTACCGATTCTCTCACTGTAGTCTCTCGAGCTCTAGGTTAGGCTTATGTCAGACGATGATCTGGTATTTGTCTAACCCTGATCCCGGGGGTTCCACATGGGGACACAAGAGACTTCTTATATCTTAATTGCAGGGTTGTTTGAGAGGAATATCTTTGATCTCTACCTCCCTGAGTTTGATAAACCTTGGGTGATTCACTTAAGGGAAACTTGCTGCTGTTGTACAAACCTCTGCTCTTGGAGGCCCAACACTGTCTACAGGAATAGAAGCGTGCGTAGACATCAACGCCATGGCCGACGAGTCCAAGACCAGGCTTCCTAGGGTTTGTCCGAGTTCCACCATCTATCTTCTTTAGATGTGCGTCGACAAGGAGAGTCCTCTTTGGAGGTTTGGTTCTTTGGAGTCGTCTAGTGTTGATCGAGAGGCGGCTAGGTAGTCTAGCTTAGGTCAGGCTCTTTTAGGTTTTGTTGTTGTTGTGTTAGTGGTGGCTGCCTTCGGACTAGCCGATGTGGAGTAGTGCTACGCTCATTGCTCGCAACAAGTGGTAGTTTTCTTATAGTCAAACCTCTGCCTTCTAGAAAAATATGGTTCGCATTTGGCGTGCTCTTGAAATAAATGTTGCAAATTTGCTTAAATAGGGACACATTTTAGTTGTTGATACATGTGTATCTAGTTGCAGACACTTATTTTGGAAGTAAAGGAATAATACCTAATATTTTCAAATACATATCTTTTAGATATTGTACAACTTAGGGCATCTCCAACGGGGCCTAGAAGCGACCAGCTGTGTCTGTTTGCGTCGGCTCAAATGGTCGGCCATGTGTCCGTTTGTCCCTACGGGGGTTTCCAGCGGCCCGACGCATAAAAAAGCAATTTTTTCATTCATTAAAACTCATAATTTACATAATGATGATAGAAAAAATAAAATTAAAAAGGGCCACCAAAGGCCTGCTAAAACCTAGCCATCAACTACTGCTCGTTGTCGCTGACGAGGTCGATGACCTCCGGCATCCGCCATGGCAGTTGGTAGACTGGCGGTGGAGGATTAAGGGGAGCCGGCGGTGGCGGAGGAAGGGGCTGGCGGTGGAGGAGGAACGGGAGCATGCGGTGACGACGGCCATGGATCCCAGGTTTGACGAAGCTGGACGTCGAGGTCGTCCCACATAGCGAGTTGGTCAAGATAGCTATTGGTCATTGCGATGGCGATGGCATCCTCCTCGCTGATTTCCGGCGGCTGGGTCACCGAATCCCAGGCCGGGCCGCCGTTGTTGTTGGATCCGAGGACCTAAACATCGTCGTCCTCGTCCTCATCCTCATCGTCGTCCTCATACTCGCCCTCATCGTCATACTCGTCCTCGCCATCCTCTTCGTCCTCCTCGCCATCCTCTCCGTCGAGCTCCCGGGTGAAGAATTCTACATCGCCGAGGTATCCCGCTGGGCGGCGTGCGTCGAACTCCTGCACCCTGAATGAAATCCAGTTGTACGAGGTCTGCACAAACACCGGATCATCATGCAGATCCGGTGGCCAGATGGCTCGGCGGCACCGGGCCTCCTGGCGGCGCTCTCATCCCTCACGGGCCCCGGGAGGGACCGGTACGCAGCTGGAGTTCAGGTACCAGCCCCCTCCCGGCAGTAGGCCTGCATCCGGCCATGGCACGACCTGTTCTCCTCCTAGAGCCGATGCGCGAGGACGACGGGGAAGTACCGCTTCTGCTGCGCCTTCTTGACGAAACCCGAGCCACCGGCCTCGTGGTCGTTCTTCCCCTTGCGGTACGGCCAGCCCTTGCCCATGGCGTCGGTTGTATGTGTGTGTGGCAAGGTGGAGAGCTCTGGCAATGGCGCGGGCGAGAAAATGGGCGCCGCCAATGGCCCTTAAAAAGGCTTGGATGCACCCAATGACTTTAATGCCCTGCCATTGTAGCCGATGCGCGCATGGAAGGTGAGGTGCGCCATTAATGTGGCGCAGAAAAGTTATGACGCGCCGTCTGTCAGTTCTGCCTCGCTGAAGGCGAAGCATCAGGGTCGCTGCCAGGTGGGCCCGTGCGAGAAGCGCGCGGCATCCACTAGAGCATATTTGGGTCACATTTGCGTCTGGACGAACATGCTGGTCACAATGCGTTGGGCCGCTGGGTTTGGTTGCATACGTATTTTTCGAACGCGAGCTCCGAAACAAATGCTCCGCGTTCTTTTGGCGTAGGTCCGTTGGAGATGCCCTTACTTATTTCATCCTGGCCTCCAATAATTACATTTGTGCCATCTCCACCCCCTTTGAGAGCCTCGTCCGTACCCGTACTGTTCTCTCAGTGCTCCACCTCTGTCTCTCCCTCGGCGGAGCAGGAGGGGAGAGGGGCCTCATGCCATCGCCCTCTGTGTATACCTCCGACTCGTGGTTGTGTCCTGGTATGAAATTGTTGTCTGATTTTTCTCTCTTAGATAGCTAACGCCGGCGGCTCTAGATCCCCGCCGCCGCCGCTCTATCGTGTACAACTTCGTTGAAGATATGGTTTTCTTCTAGTCACACCCCCCCTAGTAGATTTTATTACCGCAAACCAAAGATCGCCGAGAGCAAGTTGAGCTTCACTATTATTTCTCCATACAAAAGCATGCGGTCGAAAGTATAGCAGAGGTAAAAGTCTGATACTCACAATACTGGCACAAATCACATTTAACATACAACTATCAAAACTTTTCTTGAGTTTACATGAACAAGGATATACTGAAACAAAATGTATATTCAATCCTTGCAGTACATGTGGTTCCACTTTCAGGCAGCAGTGTGTAAATTAAGCATTAAACGTACTTATACTACAAGTCCACTTGCCTAAGAGAAAATATCCTTATCTACAAAGGTTCCAATCTTACAAAGAAGTGATAGCACCTCCTTCCTTACCTCCAGATTGGTTTGCACAAAGCAAAACAAAATTAACATTCTGTTTGGCTGGTGACAAGAAACAGATAGAAGATATTCAAAATGGTTGCATCCTATTCAATTCAACTCCCGAAAAGTAATAACATAAAATGATCCTTTACATGACATGATTTCGGACGTAAGTGATCTTAGCAATTCCTAAAGATATGACAGACCAGCACACTATGAACCAGAGAATTGGATTGGAAAATGGTTTCTCCATTACCACTTAATTGTTACTTGGACATTGGTGATTGCTACAAACTGTTGTACAAATCTGATGAACTGTGTAATTTTATACCCACAGATTGCCTAACTTAGTAAAGCTTAAGTATTACAGCTGCAACACCATCACCAATGAAACCAGCATAATATATAGGGCATTGTTGAAAACACGCTGACTAAATTTTCACTTCAAAGCTTTTTATCAGATTGTTCGCCGGTACTTTTCGAGTCATCTAGCTTAAGTCTTTGGTCTTTTTGTGCTAGATCCCTCATTCTCTAGAGACTTCAACTTGTTTTTTATAGCAGATATCTTTGCAGCACGATCAGTTTGTGCTGATTTGCTTCCTGAACCGCCAGCCATTTTTTTTTTTTTTTTTCTTTCAGCGCTCTCTCTGAATTACCGGAGTCTAGGAAGCACTTATCACTTGCCAAGTGAACCGCCAGAGAGGACGTCCACGAACTAACTTGCCATCCATCTTTTCCTTTGCCAACTGAGCTTCCTGCATGCTCACTTCAGGTGGCAAAGGTGAAAATTACAAGGACCCATCAATACTTGCGAGAGAAGATGTTGTGGACTTAGTAGAGTCCTACCAGGTTACAATTAGTTTATAGAGTCCAGTTCGGTTAGTAGTCTAGATAGATTAATAAAATAGGGATATATGAGAGTCATATTCCTAGTTGGATACTTCTCAAGTCATAGTCGGTTGGTTCTCCTATAAGAGGGCTTGTATCTGGTGTCGTTTGGCAAGCAGTAACAATACGGTATCTTCTATTTGCTCTTCCCGATACCGCTAATTTCTCTCGATCCCTACCCCCTGCTATCAGATCCAATTGCCGACAACGGCACCGAGACGCAGAGGACGAACTCGTCCTCCTGTGACTCACCCCTATCACCTTGTTCATGGCGCAGCAGGTGTCCATCTTCACTTCTAGTTTGATCGACCTGTTGAAGATTGATGTGGAACTGCATAACCCGCAAGACTTGGACACGGCAATGAGCCTTGCCCGTGCTCATGAACTGAGAGCTAAAGTCGCAGCTGCTTCCATCATTGAAGCACCCTCCGGCGAAAAGTCATCCATGCCCGCAGGAAAGCTGCAAGGTATGCCCGCGCCAGGGGGAGGAGAACGGGTGCTACGTCGATTGACAGCCACAGAGATGGCAGAAAGAAGGGAAAAAGGATTATGTTTCAACTGCGATAAAAAATTCTCAAGAGGCCATCGTTATCCACGCCTTTTCTACCTTGAAGTTATTGATAGGTTGAAGACCCGACATGAATTACAGCTCGAGGACGAGCTGTGTCTGAAGTGGAGGAGCAGTGTTGTGGCGTTAGTAGAGTACTACCAGGTTACAATTAGTTTATAGAGTCCAGTTCGGTTAGTAGTCTAGACAGATTATTAAATTAGGGATATATGAGAGTCATATTCCTAGTTGGATACTTCCCAAGTCATAGTCGGTTAGTCCTCCTATAAGAGGGCTTGTATCTGGTGTTGTTTGGCAAGCAGTAACAATACCATATCTTCTATTTGCTCTTCCTGACCCCGCTGATTTCTCTCGATCCCTACCCCTGCTATTAGATCCAATCGCCGGCAACGGCACCGAGACGCAGAGGACGAACTCGTCCTCCTGTGACTCACCCCTATCACCTTCGAAGCTCTAAGCGGCTACAACAGAAGAAGAGAAAACTATTGTTTGGCCCGGTTCAGGCCCTGATGTTGTCATTCAGGAGCTTGAGCTTGAACTACTTGTTATCCCTACTTATTAAAGGTATGTTTTTACCCGCAAAAAAAGAGATGGGGCAGATGAAACCCTAGGTCACCGTATTTCTTCTCTCTAGGAGAGCTTCTTAGCCTCCAAGTCTTGTACCCTATATATACTCGCCCATGAGGCGCAATACAACATCCATCATATTCCGCCAATCTCTCCCTCTCTATCGTTCAACATGGTATCAGAGCGGCACGCTTCTTGACCTAGCCGCCGCAAAGTATCCGCGCCGCCCTCGGGGAGGTCGATCTCCATGATCTACTCCGGGGGCCGCGCAACCCGTATGAGGGTTCGTTTGCCGATCCGTTGATCCGCTGCCCTCGAGTCTTTTTTCCAATCTGTAGATTGGTTTTCTTTTGCTCCGCTCGACCGGCGTTTTTGGTTTTACCGATCATAGATCGGATTGAGTCGCCCATCGCCGTCGTCCACTTGCGCCTCTACTCCGACAACGGCATCGACCTGCACCGGCCATCAACCGCACAACACAGCCGGACGTGCTGCACACGGGGCGCCCCTACGTGCGACACAGCAGGTTGTCTCACTCGCGCGGTCTCCACCGCCGGCTCGTCTCCACCGTCATCGCCCGGGACACCGTCGACAATGTCGCAATCGGCTCCGATCTGCGCGTCGTCCGCGCCATGGCGCGTATCGCGCCGCCGTCGGTCTGATCAACCGACCCCGCGCACGACTACGCCAAGCTCGTCCCCGAGCACGCGCTACCACCGATCGAGCATCGGGGTGCCGCTGCATCGCCCCTTCGGCCGCAGCGCCGCCGCCTTTGGTCCCGCTACCGGCCTCCGACGCGCCTTCCGAGGCGTCGTCGCTGGTGGTCTCCCGCCGCTGCACCGACTCACGCCCTGCAGCTACGGCGGCCTCGGACCGTGGCGTCGCTGCACGCAGTCACCTTCGCCGTCCCCGCGCATCGATGTCCGAGGCCACCACAGCGCCACCCCTTCGG
This sequence comes from Lolium multiflorum, assembly GCA_030979885.1. NCBI lineage: Eukaryota > Viridiplantae > Streptophyta > Magnoliopsida > Poales > Poaceae > Lolium > Lolium multiflorum. The sequence goes on along the minus strand of CM061747.1, from coordinate 134,469,984 downwards.
CGCGCCTCCGTCCGCGCATGGTCTTCATCACGCCGCCGGGTCTTCCTCGCCTACTTCGTGTACCGCCACCGCGCCACCACCCCAGGTCGCCGCTGGGCTCGCCAACCACTTCAGGTCGCGCTGGGCTCGCCGACCACCGCAACGCCCATCTAGGCGTCCAGCATGACCACCCCAAGTCACCTCTGGGTTAGCCGCCTTCTACGTCTTCGTACACTACAGCTTTGCCGTCGTCGAGACTCGCCTCTTCCCCGACTACACCACCAGCTCCTCTACTCCGACACCCGTCGTCGAGATCTCCTCTACTAGTCTACTCCGACATGGCGCGCACTTTGTAGTGTTCCCTACCCCCGCACGCCCGGTACTGGCAACACCGGTACGTGTCTTCGTCCCCGACGCGTCCCCGGGCCTGGCAAGTTCGGACCGACGCCTCGTCTTCATCGGCTTCGACAACGTCTTCATCGGCCCCGACTCTTCTACGACTGCCTCGACCGCGTCGCCGACTTCATCTTTGCGTACTTTGTTCTGGCAAAATTGGAGTATGCCTTTGTCGTTGCCTAATCGACGATACCTCGGAGGAGGGATCCTCACGAGGGGGAGAAGAGATAGGGGCCATAGGGCGGAGTGCACACGGGACGGTGGTACGCGAGTTACCCAGCTTCGGAACACCCGCACGATGACAGGGCCTACTGCTGCTTGTCTGAATATCTGGGCGCTTTGCGTTGTTACAATGGTTGTGGTGTGCCTCTAGGGCTCCCGGATCCGGCTTATAAAGGCGCACGGATCTAGGGTTTACAGGGAGAGTCCTAGCCGGAATACAAGTTGCCTAACTACGGTACAATATCTTGCCGTGTACGTCAAGGATCCGCCTTCCTTATGGTCGTAACGGATCCGGATACTTTATGGGCCTCCACGGATCCGGCCTCCTTCGTAGGTCGGTTAGGATCCGGCTCCGGTTCCTGGGCTGGACTTCATCCTTCTTGATCAACACAATGGGCGCCCGATGGGCCTCATGCCACCATCACCGTCGTGGGCCACCCGGGCTTGCCGGATCTAGGCCATGTCGTTGATATACCCATAAAGTATACCCACAACGTAGCCCCGAAGTTCTCCGAGATTCATCATTCTTCCGTCTTCAAACAACTAGGAACCGAAGAGAATCTTGAAGAGCTTCCAAACTTTCTTGTTTCCGATATCATTTACTCGGAAATCCTCATGCCCTTCAGTATCGATAATGTAACGGAGTTTGCACCTTCCCCGCGCACAACTTCCTATTTTCCCGCGCTAAATTTTCGGAGATGCGAATCTTTAGCCAGAAATTTCGGGAGCGCACGGTTAAGTTACCTCCACGTCATTTTACCGTTTTTAACCTAAGACACGTGTCATGCATCCAACGGTGAGACTGTTCAGTTTCCGCCGTAGGATCCGAAATGCGAATCTCCGCGCGAGGTCTATAAATACCCCTCCGCGCGGTAACTCCTCATTCGTTTCACCCCATCACCACTTCATCTTCCTCCTCCCGCCGCGCCGCCCGTCAGATCTCAACTCCGACGAGCTCCGCCGCAGAGAACTTCACGCCAGGTCGCTCCAAGCCTCCCCTCGTTCCAAGATCGCCGCGGTTGATCGGGAAATCTCCCCCGCCGCCGATTCGTGGTCACGCGGGCCGTTTCACAGCAAGTTCGGCGACCTTCATCCTCGCCGGAGCATCGCCGGTCCGCCGCGCCATTGACGGTACGTGCACCGGACTTGTAGAAGAAGAAGTAGAGTAGTTTCCGGTTACTCAAACACTTTGCATGGGTGCAGCCGGAAGCATGCCGATCGACTCACACTGTACTAGTAGTTCTCCGAATAGCCCGGATCCCAGTTCATTAGAGCCAATCTGTCCGGATCCCATAGCATATCTACCACCATATGTTTCCGACATCCGGCTAGCTCAACCTTTTCCGCATCTTCCAGCACCAAGTTAGGCCGGATCCCAACCGCTCAAGAACTCGAAGAAGAACTTCAAGGGCAGGCTAGAATGGCAGCCAAGGTTCAGGAGACGGAAAACAAGAAAGCTTCCAAGGCCCGGAACCGCGAAGGAGAGCGGGGCCGTGGTGGCCCTGCGAAACCACCGATACGGAGCTCGAGAGCTTCGAACGAGGGTATGGTCTCCGCTCACTGGAGTTTCATACGCGACAGCGTCGTCCCCAAGCCAGGAGCCGGAGAAGTGGTCATGACCAAGGCTTCGGTGGAACGCGGATTATCGCTCCCCTGCTCGGAATTTTTTCTCTCCGTCCTCAACACGTACGGGCTTCAGCCCCACAACATCTGCCCCAACTCCTACCTTCTGCTCTCCCAACTTCGCGACACTTTGCGAAGGGCATCTTGGGATCCGACCAGATGTCAAGCTATGGCAGTTTTTCTTCCGAGTGAAGAAGGAGACGAAGGACAAAGCCATGCTGAACTGCGGGAGCATGACGTTCATGCTCCGACCTGGCCGCATGTACCCTCCTCATGACTCGCACGAATCCGTCCGGTACTGGAACGCCGGATGGTTTTACGAGAAGAATGTGTCAGTTCCGGAGATCCACGACGGTCTCCCCAAATTCAACAACGAGCCTCCGGAAGAGCTTGCAAGCTGGAGCTTCATCCCATCGCTTTCCCTAACTCCCATCCTGGAGAAGGCAGCGCGGAGAATTTCCTGGCTAGTCCATGACGGGCTAACCGGAACCCAGCTCACACTTAGCTGGTTTACTCGGCGGATCCAGCCGCTGCGGTATAACGCGCGGTTAATCTGCGCCTACACCGGGGCGGACGACCAGCTCCGAGCTACCCGCCACGACCTTCCGGCTGATTCTCTCAAAAGGAGATTCAAGACGTTGGTGAAGATAGGCCGGGGTCAACCGATCCCGGAATTGATCAAGGATATTTACACGAACAACCAGTGTCCTCCGGTAAGCTTTGATCCCTTCGTTACTTCAAACCTCACAAGTTTCCGAATATTGACTAACATATGATATCTTTCCCTCCAGCTCGCTACATTGGCGGAGGAAAACTTGCGCACCATACTTCGCGTCCCCGTCAGCGGCGACACGGCGGAGGAGGTTCCGGAGGACGAAGAGGAGGAAGAGGAGCAAGCACCCCGCAAGGCAGCTCCTCGACCTTCGAAGCGTCCCCGCGCCAAAGCTTCCGGCTCAAGCCGGAGCCAGCGGCGAGGCCTCCGCCAAGAAGCCCAAGATCGTCAAGCCCCCTCCGCTAGACTCAAGGAAAGCGGAGCGGGAACGTTTGAAAATGCTTTCCACAGCAGGCAAACGCTCACGCCCCATCATCCCCGGCGCCCCGTAAGTTTCCGTGTATGGTACATATTTACTTTGATGCATTTGTTACTTATGCGATCTTCTTTTATTTGTTCGCAGGACTCCGACTACCGCTGCCACCCGGACCACCAACCAAGAACCCATCACAAAGTATGTGAAGAAATCTCCGGCTGTTGGTCCTACAACTCCAGCTCCGCCAAGCGCTTCCCACACTGCTCCACCGCCATCTCCTCCTCAGGCGGAACAATCTCCCCCTCCTGCCGCAAACACTCCACCGGAAATAATTCAGCAGCGAGAAGGTGGGCGGAGAGGATCCTAAGGCCAAAGGCCCTGCCCAAGAAGAAACAGAAATTGACCAAGGAGAGGCTGAAGTTACTTCCTCCGAGAAGGTCGGTGCCGGTGCTGGCGATGTCGTTGTGTTTCCGAAAAACTTCGGAGATCCGGCTGACCTCACTTCCACCCCCAAGGCATATGCTACAAAGTTCTTCAACAAGCTGATCGAGGCGGAGAAGTGGGAACTTGAGCAAGACCTGCTCAACGCCATGCTGAACAATGGGGGAAACCGGATGCCGCTACGTCGGAAATCCAGGAGTTTAAGAAGGGTGTCGGCGAATTCTTCGACAAGCTTGTCCGCAAACAAAAGGTACTCCCCAGCCCCAAGCATGTAAGCGAAACTAGGTACTAGTTAGCGCTTAGATGCTTTAGAGTACAGCCACTTTTGGAAAGATTTTTAAATGTCACAGTAGCCCCCAAGCATGATGTCGGAAAGATTCCGGCAATAATGCTTCAAAGGACCCCACTTTTTGTAGGCGGAATTTTTACTCCTGCTCCGATTGTTTTTTACAGGAACAGCAGGCACTGCACTATGAGCTACACAAGAATATTGCCCTGCAGCGCCGCGTTACCTTGGGCCAAGCGGAAAATATCCGGACCCTCAAGGATAAAAATGCAGAACTGAACAAACAACTAGCGGACGCCCAAGGTTGGTTTCCGCCCTTTCTTGTTATTAATTCACATTCCGACTTTGAACTGTATTTAACTTGAATCCTTATAGGCGCATCTTCCTCCCTGGCTACGACCTCCTCCGAACTGGAGAACCTGCGCTCCTCATACCAAGAGTTGGAGACGAAGCTGAAGGAGGCGGAGCAACAGAAGGAGCAGGCCGAAAAGCAACTGGCGGAGAAAAATTCCGAGCTCATCAGGGAGAAGGGCGAGTTCTTGTTAAAGCGCAATGCTGATAGCGAGACCATCAAGAGGCAGCAAAAAGAGCTCAATGGACTCCGGAAGTACATGGAGACCGCGGAGCACCATTGGGACCTGCTGGCCGAAAATATCCTGGGTACTTATACTCGGAATTCCTTATCTTTGATGTATAGTTTCTTGTGCTCAACTTGAATGTTTATTCTTGTATTTTTGTGCAGCCACTTGGATACTCTGAAAGGCGCCGGAATAAATTTCCCCGGGACGATGTTCTTTCTCTCGCTGGAGATGACTGCAAGGATCTTATCTCCGCCTCACGGAAGATATGCCACAACTTGTCATTGAAGAAGAGCCGCACCTGCGGTCTGCGCAAACTGGTCAAGCGGATGGACATTCTTCCGGAGCTTGGTAACAGATCTACAAGCTTCATCAGCCCGAGGCGCAGCTGCCATGACTTTAACTATGTGCTTAGCACATAACCCGGAGATGGATCTGGACCGGGTAACTTCTGGTGTTCCTCCGACAGAGATGTCGAGCGCGCTTGATGCTGAGTGGCTATGACACCCGCATCGCGCGGAGGATCCGTCACGACGAATTCTACGACAAGGCGGTTCTCCCTGCGGATGAGCCCCTTGAAGACGAACTTCAAAAGGAGCGTGACGCGGAAGCCCGACCTGCGGAATCCGGAACCCAGTTTACCTGGACCAGCTCCAAGGATGCTCCCCAAGAGGAACCCAAGTCCAGCGCTGCAACCTCCGAAGAGTATGAAGAGAGCGATGAAGATGTGTCGTCTCCGGCTGAGGGCGCCAAAGGAAAAGATCCAGAGGGCAATGCTTCTCCGTCCAAGGCGGAGTGAAAACTTTTATGTCCTGCGGGATAAAACAATGCATTTTGGCCCCAGCGAGGGTTTGTAATATAACTTAAATTCTTAAGTAGTTAGGGACGAAACAAGCATGCATGCGTGGACGGAAAATACTTATCCTGCTATCCGTTTTAATATTATTTGCATGTGTTGTTTCTTAAAAGCAAGTGCTGGTTTGATAATTTCCGGCTTGCCCACTTGACCTTCCACGAGCCGGAAACCCGTGCCGGAAACGTCGCAGCGGCGACGAAGCCCAATGGAAATCCGTCAATAACCGCGAAACAAGCCCCCAGCCCAAGTGCCGGAAGTCGCTACAAGGAATCCATGGGTTTGCAACAGAAAAAATTTCCGCCAGAAAACTTAAGCTTACGTCCTAAGGGACGATTTTGAAAATCACAACTTTCATACACGCCTGGGCGGAAAGATCCAGCTCTGCGGTTTTAGTCGGAAAACATACACGATCCAGAAATGAAAAATTAAAGGAGGTAAAAGACTCTAAGAGTGAACCAAAAGCTTTATTTCATTGATCATGTATCATAGATATTACAAGGTATGTAATGCGTAAAGCGCTAAGTGTGGAAATGACGTACTGTGCTATGTTCCAGGGACGATCTGTTTCATCATATATGTCACCCGGATCTTCTCGTTTTCGTTTCCGATGCAGTTGGCAGGTCTATCCTTTAGTCCCCGAAATCAACGAGATAGTAGGATCCGTTGTGTAGTACTTTGCTGATGACAAAAGGTCCTTCCCATGGAGATTGCAACTTGTGATCTTTCACCTGGCGAAGGCGGAGGACTAAGTCTCCGACCATGAACGAGCGGTTCCGAACTCGACGGCTATGATAGCGTCGAAGCTTCTGCTGGTAAATGGTGGAGCGTTGGTCAGCTAAATTCCGAGCTTCTTCGATCAGGTCCACAGATAGCTGTCTCGTCAGCAGCTTCTTCATTGTAGGCGGAAACTCGCGGTGAATCATGGATGATGTCGTGGGGAGCACAGCTTCGGATCCATATACCAGGAAGAAAGGAGTAAATCCTGTTGATCTCGTTAGGGGTAGTTCGTAAACTCCACAGAACGAGTCTAGCTCATCAGCCCAAGCTCCGCCGCGGCGCAGCGGTTCTTCAAGGCGAGGTTTGATTCCGGCTAGTATAAGGCCATTGGCTCGTTCGACCTGACCATTAGATTGTGGATGGGCCACAGATGCAAGGTCAAGCCGGATCCCAACTTCATCGCAGTAATCCTTGAGTTCTCCCCGCGCAAAGTTTGTGTTATCGTGATTATGCTGTGTGGGATGCCGAATCTCGTCACGAGGCTGCAAACAAATTTTAGTGCCGTAGCACCGTCGGCTTTTCTCACTGGCTTTGCCTCGATCCACTTACTGAACTTGTCAATAGCGACCAGGAGGTATTCATGACCACCAGGAGATGATTTCTTTAACTTACCAACCATATCGAGCCCCCACCGCGAACGGCCAGGTGATAGGGATGGTCCTCAGCTCTTGGGCTGGAGCGTTTGGTTGAGTGGCGTAGTACTGACAACCTCGGCAAGTTTTCACCAGCTTGTCAGCGTCTTCTTTAGCTGTTAGCCAGTAAAATCCTAACCGAAAAGCTTTTGCAACGAGAGTGGGGGCGGCATGATGCCCGCAATCCCCTGCATGGATCTCTCTGAGGATTTCAATGCCATCTTGACTAGACGCATTTGAGAAATACCCCGTTGCACTTCGTTTGTAGAGCTGTCCGTCAACGATTGTGTAGGATCTTGCTCGTCGATGATCTGTCGTGCGTGGACCTCGTCCTCCGGCAACTTTTGATCAATGAGATAGTCCAGAAACGGCTGAGTCCAGGCCGGAATGATTGCCATCACTTCCTTAGCCGGAGAAACTGCCAGATCGGGATTTTCCGGTTTGCACCCTTCACCGAGGGTACTCCGTAGATGCTCAAGGAAAATTCCAGGGAATTGGTTTCCTGCCAGATCCGAGCTTGGACAGCATGTCTGCTGCTGTGTTATCGTCTCTCCTGACGTACTTGACTTCGTATCCGAGGAGGCACTTGGCGATCGTCCACTTCGTCTCTGTAAGCCGCCATGACGGAGTTTCTCGCGTCCAGGTTCCGGCTACTTGTTGTGCCACCAGGTCGGAATCTCCGCAGCATATGATGTGCTTGATCCCAATTTCCTTAGCGATGCGCGACCGTGTAGTAGAGCCTCGTATTCCGCCATATTGTTGGTTGCTTCGAAGTGAATCTGCAGAACGTACTGCAGTTCTTCTCCGGGTGACTTCAGGGTAACTCCAGCCCCGAGCCTTGATGTTGCTTGGATCCGTCAAAGTGCATGACCCAAGCTTCAGGTTCCGGCACAGGTGTGCCCTCCGGTGCTTCAGTCCAATCAGCGATGAAATCCGCTAGAACTTGAGACTTGATTGCAGTTCGGGCTTCGTAGTTGATGTCAAAGGCAGATAATTCAATGCCCCATTTTGCTACGCATCCTGTTGCGTCGGAGTTGTTGATGATTGTTGCCAGGGGAGCCTTGCTCACCACTGTCATTGGGTGCTCCTGGAAGTAGTGTCTCAGCTTCCGGCTGCCTAGGAAAACTCCGTATGCTAGCTTCTGAAAGTGAGGGTATCTCTGCTTGGATTCCGTCAGGACTTCGCTAATGTAATATACAGGCCTTTGGACTCCGTGCTCAAATCCTTCTTCCTTTCGTACCACCACAATTACGAGGCTGATAACTTTGTTGGTAGCCGCCATGTAGAGGAGCATAGGTTCTGACTCAGCTGGAGCTGCCAGTATTGGTGGGGAGGAGAGTATGTTCTTCAACCCCTGAAGTGCTTCGTCGGCTGCCTCATCCCAGACAAATTTGTCTGTTTTCTTTAGCAGCTTGTATAGAGGTAGGGCTTTCTCGCCAAGACGGCTAACAAATCTACTGATTGCCGCAACGCAACCAGTTAATCGTTGCACATCTTTGAGACAAGTTGGCCTTTTGATGTTCAGGAGCCTTGATTTTTTCCGGGTTAACTTCAATGCCCCCGTGAGAAACAATGAAGCCAAGGAGTTTTCCTGCTGGTACGCCAAAGACGCACTTCAGCGGATTCAACATCATCTTGTACCGTCGGAGATTATCAAAGGTTTCCTTAAGGTCGCTCAGCAGGTCGAATCCCTTTCGGGTCATGACCGCGATGTCGTCGACGTAGGCGTGCACGTTCGGCCAATTTGGTCCTTCAGCACCGCTGCATCGTACGTTGGTATGTGGCACCTGCGTTTTTCAAGCCAAAAGGCATGGTAACATAGCAGTATGTGCCAAAGGGTGTGATGAAAGAGGTCGCCTTTTGGTCGACTCCTTCATCAAGATCTGATGATACCCGGAATATGCGTCAAGAAAACACAGAGTTCCGCCCCTGCCGTCGAATCAATGACTTGGTCAATGCGCGGCAAAGGGAACGGATCTTTCGGACAATGCTTATTCACGCCGGAGTAATCGATGCACATTCTTAGTATTTCAGAATTCTTTTTGGGTACAAGGACGGGGTTTGACCCAATCAGTATGGATAACTTCTACTACAAAACCTGCCTCTAGTAACTTTTCTAATTCCATTCCTATGCGCGGCGCTTCTTGTCTCCAAAGCGTCGCATAGCTTGCTTCACCGGTTTGGCACCCGGATTTATGTTGAGGTAGTGCTCGGCGAGTTCCCTTGGTACTCCGGACATGTCAAGGTTGCCATGCGAAGATATCCATGTTAGCTCTGAGGAACTCGACGAGCGCGCTTTCCTATTTGGGGTCCATGTTGGCTCCGACGAAACCTGCTTGGAGTTGTCACCTTCAACGAGGTCATGCTTCTTGGTTTCTATCGCGGCCTTGAACGAGGTCTTCTGTTCGGAGATCTGCTTCTTGGTGGTCTGCATCTCAGTCGGATCCACCGCGGCTCTGTAGCCTTGCAGCTCCTCTCCAGATATGACAGATTCTGCAAAGGCGGCCTCGCCTTCCTCGCAGTCCCTAGCTTTCTTGTAGTCTCCGGACACGGTGATCCAACCGTTAGGACCCGGAATCTTGAGCTTGTTGTAGATGTAGCATGCCCTGGCGTGGAACTTGTGGTAGGTGGGCCTGCCGAAGATCACGTGGTAGGAGCTTTTGAAGGGCACCACTTCGAACGTGATCATCTCTTCGCGGTAGTTGTTCACATTGCCGAAGGCCACGGGAAGTTTGATGCTGCCCAGAGAGTTTGCCTTCTTACCCGGAACCACACCATGAAACTCAGTGGTGCTGTGTTTGAGCTGTTCCTTGGTGAGGTTCATCTTCTCCAGGGTCTCCAGGTACATGATGTTCAGGCTAGCTCCTCCGTCCATAAGACACTTGGAAAAGTCATACCCGTCTATGCGGGGACTCACAACCAGAGCGTAGCACTCTTTGGGGATGACGGCCGGGTGATCCGACCTGTCAAAGGTACAGGCTTTCTCCGACCACTTGACATACTGCGGCACAGCCGGAACTGTGGCGTTCAAGATCCGGAGCGCCGATTTTTTCGCGCGGACAGTTGGGGTTCCGAGGAAGGTGTGGTAAGTTCCGACACTCTTCTTGCCAAAGGGGTTGGACTTGTTAGCTGCGGTACCCTCCTTGGGTTCCGGCGAAGCGTCATCCTCGTCCATGGCTTCGGAACTGTCCTCCTCTTTGTCCTTGTTCTTGCCCTTGCCTCCTTTGCCGCGCGGGCGGTGCTTCCGGGCTCGCTTGTATCCTGCCTCCGGGTCGTTCTTCAAATCGTTGACCCACTTGCAGTTGCGATTGGTATGGGTGGATTTGCCCGTAGCCGGATCCAGATGAGCCAGGCACGGCATATCCCTGTATTCTTCGTACGTTTGGGGGGCGCGGATCCGGCTGCGGTGACCTGCCGCGCGCTGGCCCCGCCGCTCCGCCTCCACGTCCGCGGCCTCTTCCGCCTCCTGAACCTCCGCGTTGGAACGTCATGGCTACCATGTCGGATCCTCCGCCCTTCTGGTCTTCAGGGGGTTCTTCCGCTTGTTGCTGTTGCTGACGCCGTTATCACGGTTTTTCTTCTATTGGTGCAAGGGTATGGCTGTAGCTGCGAGATCTCCGCCTGCGTCGTCATCGGCGGCAGTATGATCGCTGGCGATGTTTATCATCTCATCAAGAGTGAGTTTGTTCGCGTTCACCAGGCAGGTAAGCTTGTGGCGCAGCAGCCCCCCACGCTGCAAACCACCAATGAAGGCGTGCATTGCTGTGCGGTTATCTACGTTCTCGCACTCGTTTCTGGTTGCCAACCATCGGGTGAGGAAGCTTCTAGATGTCTCGCCCTTCTTCTGGATGCAAGCTTGAAGATCGCTGGTGGTGGCCGGTCTCTTGTAGGTACCCCTGAAGTGGTTCTCGAAAGCCTTCTTCAGGTCCAACCAGCAAAAGATAGTGTTTTCCTCAAGGTCACTGAGCCAAACACGAGCTGGACCAATAAGGTACAACTGGAGCATGCGGCAGGCTATATTCGGGGTTCCTCCGGCGAAGGTTACTGCATTGTAGTAATCCTCAATCCAGGTATCCGGCCTCTCGCTGCCATCATAATGCTTCAGGTTTCCTGGTAGCTTAAGGTTCAAGCTTCTTGGCTTTGGTTCCTCTCGGATCATCTGGCCAAAGCACCTTGGACCGATGTAGTCGGATCTGTACTCGTTGAGGCGATCCCGGGCATCACGGGGGCACCACCGGGTGATTTTGAGCGGGAACGGGATCTCCGGCCTCTGCTCCGCCTCCACCTCCGCCTCCACTGGGTGGTGGCGAGGGAGATCTGCGAGGGGCTGTAAGATGTTCTTCCGCCTTCAGATTCTTGGCGTGGCTCCCGCGGCTGGCTCCGGCTTCGGTGGCTCCTTTCCTCTTGGTGGTGGTCGCCTCCGTCGTTCCGGCTCCTGCGTGGCTCAGGTGCGTACTCCTCGTTCCGGCTCCTCCTTGGTTCCGGATCGCGTCCTTGGCTTCTGCGAGGCTCAGGGTCGCGTTCTTGATTCCGACGAGGCTCGGGGTCGCGGTCTTGGTTCCGGCTTCTGCGTGGTTCCGGCGTACGTTCCCTGCTCCTGTCTCTAGGAGGCGGCATGTTGTCGCGGATGTTAATTCCACCTGGCCCATGGGGCCTGGTGTTTCCGGCGGGACTGCGACGTCGAGGAGGTAGCGGAGGACGCGAAGCTCGGGGTGGCGGTGATGGAACACGGTACTTATCTCTGCCAGTATACATCGCATCCTTTCCCTTTGCCGGATTTTTCGGAGTTGAATCCGATGGTACCGGGATTGGATTTGGATGATCTCTGACTTTCCTCCTGCGCTCCGTAGATCCGGTGCGCGACTCGCCATCACGGTGTTGACTTGCTATGGCGTCCTTCTGCGCGGTGGATATGCAGTGTTCCGGATTGGATGCTAACCTGCGCGAAGTGTCCGCCTTGCTCTGTTGCTGCATTGCTGAGGCAACGAGCTTCCGGACGTAGTTGATGTCAATCTCCTCGTCCTTCTTTTTCAGGATCTCCGCAGCCTTCTTCATGTTATCCTTTGGGGTTGCGAGCGGCTGTTGTTCTGTGGGTGTTGCAAAGGTAATCCTGCGGGGAGGGATGGCTTCTCGAGCGATCCTATCAGCCTCCGCCTGCTGAGCGGCTAACCTTTTCTCCCACTCCTTTCGGAGTCCTTTGGCTGTCGCCATCATCTCGTCGACTTCGCGATCCTTTTTTAGGGAGTAGTCCACAAAATTTGCTAGAGTTCTTTCTTCCAGCATGGCGGCAGCGGTCTTGGCAAACTTCTGAGCTGTCGCTAGCATTTCCTGTCTTTGGCTTCTAAGGCCTCCGGATCTGCAGCTTCCTCGGGAGTTATTGGCTTGTTGAGGATATCAGACTTTGCGACTAAATCCATTCGCGCCTGCTCGACCATCTCTTCTGGTGACAGGACATCCTTTCGTGGTTGTGGTTGATACGTCTCCGACGTATCGATAATTTCTTATGTTCCATGCTACTTTATTGATGATACCTACATGTTTTATGCACATTATATGTCGTATTTATGCATTTTCTGGAACTAACCTATTAACAAGATGCCGAAGTGCCAGTTCCTGTTTTCGCTGTTTTTGGTTTCAGAAATCCTAGTAACGAAATATTCTCGGAATTGGACGAAATCAACGCCCAGGTTCCTATTTTTCCACGAAGCTTCCAACACCCGGAAGGACCAGAGGGGGCCACGCCCACCAGGGAGGTCGGCGCGGCCTAGGGTTGGCCGCGCCGCCTACCCCCGGCCGCCTCGACCTTCCGCCGCCGCCGCCTATATAAAGCCCCCGCATCGAAAACCCTTACGGAAAAGCCACGATACGAGAAAAGTTCCAGAGCCGCCGCCATCGCGAAGCCAAGATCTGGGGACAGAGTCTCTGTTCCGGCACCCGCCGGAGCGGGAAGTGCCCCGGAAGGCTTCTCCATCGACACCGCTGCCCATCTCCACCGCCATCTTCATCACCGCTGCTGCTCCCATGAGGAGGGAGTAGTTCTCCATCGAGGCTCGGGGCTGTACCGGTAGCTATGTGGTTAATCTCTACTATGTACTTCAATACAATGATCTCATGAGCTGCTTTACATGATTGAGATTCATATGAGTTTTGTATCACTACTATCTATGTGCTACTCTAGTGATGTGTTATTAAAGTAGTTTTATTCCTCCTGCACGTGTGTAAAGGTGACAGTGTGTGCACCGTGTTAGTACTTGGTTTATGCTATGATCATGATCTCTTGTAGATTGCGAAGTTAACTATTGCTATGATAATATTGATGTGATCTATTCCTCCTACATATGCATGAAGGTGACAGTGTGCATGCTATGCTAGTACTTGGTTTAGTCGTTTTGATCTATCTTACACTTAAGGTTACTTAAACATGAGCATTATTGTGGAGCTTGTTAACTCCGGCATTGAGGGTTCGTGTAATCCTACGCAATGTGTTCATCATCCAACAAAAGTGTAGAGTATGCATTTATCTATTCTGTTATGTGATCAATGTTGAGAGTGTCCACTAGTGAAAGTGTAATCCCTAGGCCTTGTTCTTAAATACTGCTGAGTTACTACCGCTTGTTTATTGTCCTTTGTTTACTGCTGCAATACTACCACCATCAACTACACGCCAGCAAGCTATTTTCTGGCACCGTTACTGCTCATATATATTCATACCACCCGTATTTCACTATCTCTTCGTCGAACTAGTGCACCTATTAGGTGTGTTGGGGACACAAGAGACTTCTTGCTTTGTGGTTGCAGGGTTGCATGAGAGGGATATCTTTGACCTCTTCCTCCCCGAGTTCGATAAACCTTGGGTGATCCACTTAAGGGAAAACTTGCGCTGTTCTACAAACCTCTGCACTTGGAGGCCCAACACTGTCTACAGGAAAGGAGGGGAACGTAGACATCAAGCACTTTTCTGGCGCCGTTGCCGGGAGGAAAGGTAAAAGGTACTCACACTCCGGATCTCGGCTACTAAGCTATTTTCCGGCGCCATTGTAAGTACTCGAAGCTATTTCCTTTAGACTCTGCAATTGCGACATTTGGTTTCTTGTTTACACTAGTTAGGCATAATGGAAAACAACAAAAATATGAGAGATCTTTATGAACTTTATCTTGAATTAGGACATGATGTGTTTGAAGAGAGAATTAAAAAACCCATGGAACTTTATATGCATGATAATGGGAATGTTATTAGTATGAATGCTTTGAACACCATTGTTGCTAATGCTATGGAAAATTCTAAGCTTGGGGAAGCTGGCTTTGATGAGCATGATATTTTTAGTCCCCCAAGCATTGAGGAGAAAATTTACTTTGATGATACTTTGCCTCCCATTTATGATGATTATAATGATAGTAGTCTTTTGTTACCACCTGTTATGGAGGATAAATTTGATTATGATTACAATATACCTCCTATATTTGATAGCTACTTTGTTGAATTTGCTCCCACTACAACTAATAAAATTGATTATGCTTATGTTGGGAGTAGTAATAATTTTATGCATGAGACTCATGATAAGGGTGTTTCATTTGATAGTTATATTGTTGAGTTTGCTCATGATGCTACTGAAAGTTATTATGAGAGAGGAAAATATGGTTGTAGAAATTTTCATGTTACTAAAACACCTCTCTATGTGCTGAAATTTTTGAAGCTACACTTGTTTTATCTTCCTATGCTTGTTACTTTGCTCTTCATGAACTTGTTTATTTACAAGATTCCTATGCATAGGAAGCATGTTAGACTTAAATGTGTTTTGAATTTGCCTCTTGATGCTCTCTTTTGCCTCAAATACTATTTCTTGCGAGTGCATCATTAAAACCTGAGCCCATCTTAATGGCTATAAAGAAAGAACTTCTTGGGAGATAACCCATGTGTTTTTTTTTACTACAGTACTTTGTTTTATATTTGAGTCTTGGAAGTTGTTTACTACTGTAGCAACCTCTCCTTATCATGTTTTTGTGCCAAGTAAAGTTTCTATGTCAAAGTTGATGTTATATTTAGGATCGCTGCGCAGAAACAGCATTGCTGTCTGTCACGAATCTGGGCATAATTCTCTGTAGAAAATTCGAAAAATCTGCCAATTTACGAGCGTGATCCTCAGATATGTACGCAACTTTCATTAGTTTTGAGTTTTTCCATTTGAGCAAGTCTGGTGCCATTTATAAATTCGTCTTTACGGACTGTTCTGTTTTTGACAGATTCTGCCTTTTATTTCGCATTGCCGCTTTTGTTAAGTTGAATGAGTTTCTTTGTTCCATTAACTTTCAGAAGTTTTGTGCAATGTCCAGAAGTGTTAAGAATGATTGTGTCACCTCTGAACATGTGAATTTTGATTATGCACTAACCCTCTAATGAGTTTGCTTGAAGTTTGGTGTGAAGGAAGTTTTCAAGGGTCAATAGAAGAGGGTGATATAATGTGATCGAGAAGAGTGAAAGGTCTAAGCTTGGGGATGCCCCGTGGTTCATCCCTGCATATTTCAAGAAGACTCAAGCATCTAAGCTTGGGGATGCCCAAGGCATCCCCTTCTTCATCGACAACTTATCAGGTTTCTTCTAGTGAAACTATATTTTTATTCAGTCACATCCTATGTATTTTACTTGGAGCGTCTGTGTGCTTTTATTTTTGTTTTTGTTTTTGTTTTGTTATCTTAGTTCTCTGAATAAGTTCATCCTTGTGTGGGAGAGAGACACGCTCCGCTGGTTCGTATGAACACATGTGTTCTTAGCTCATAATATTCATGGCGAAGTTTCCTCTTCGTTAAATTGTTTTATGGTTGGAATTGGAAAATGCTACATGTAGTAATTGGTAAAATATCTTGGATAATGTGATACTTGGCAATTGTTGTGCTCATGTTTAAGCTCTTGCATCATATACTTTGCACCCATTAATGAAGAAATACATAGAGCTTGCTAAAATTTGGTTTGCATATTTGGTCTCTCTAAGGTCTAGATAATTTCTAGTATTGAGTTTTGAACAACAAGGAGGACGGTGTAGAGTTTTATAATGTTTACAATATGTCTTTTATGTGAGTTTTGCTGCACCGGTTCATCCTTGAGTTTGCTTCAAATAACCTTGCTAGCCTAAACCTTGTATAGAGAGGGAATACTTCTCATGCATCCAAATCCTTGAGCCAACTACTATGCCATTTGTGTCCACCATACCTACCTACTACATGGTATTTCTCCGCCATTCCAAAGTAAATTGCTTGAGTGCTACCTTTAAACAAATTCAAAAGTTATTACCTCTTATTTGTGTCAATGTTTTATAGCTCATGAGGAAGTATGTGGTGTTTTATCTTTCGATCTTGTCATTTACTTTTGACAGACTTTCACTAATGGACTAGTGGCTTCATCCGCTTATCCAATAATTTTGCAAAAAGAGCTGGCAATGAGGTTCCCAGCCTCAATTAATTAACTTGCATTAATAATTCTCTTCACATGTTTTGCTCTGATTCATCAGTAAGCAACTTAATTTTGCAAATAGACACTCCTCCATGGTATGTGAATGTTGGAAGGCACCCGAGGATTCGGTTAGCCATGGCTTGTGTAAGCAAAAGGTTGGGAGGAGTGTCATCCATAAATAAAGAAAAACTAAACTAAAGTACATGTGTAAACAAAAGAGAAGAGGGATGATCTACCTTGCTGGTAGAGATAACGTCCTTCATGGGAGCCGCTCTTGAAAGTCTGGTTGATGAGGTAGTTAGAGTGCCCACTACCATTCGTTGACAACAACAAACACCTCTCAAAACTTTACTTTTATGCTCTCTTTATGTTTTCAAAATAAAAGCTCTAGCACAAATATAGCAATCGATGCTTTCCTCTTTGAAGGACCTTTCTTTTACTTTTATTGTTGAGTCAGTTTACCTATCTCTCTCCACCTCAAGAAGCAAACACTTGTGTGAACTGTGCATTGATTCCTACATACTTGCATATTGCACTTGTTATATTACTTTATGTTGACAATTATCCATGAGATATACATGTTACAAGTTGAAAGCAACCGCTGAAACTTAATCTTCCATTGTGTTGCTTCAATACCTCTACTTTGAATTATTGCTTTATGAGTTAACTCCTATGCAAGACTTATTGATGCTTGTCTTGAAGTACTATTCATGAAAAGTCTTTGCTTTATGATTCAGTTGTTTACTCATGTCATTACCATTGTTTTGATCGCTGCATTCATCTCATATGCTTACAATAGTATGATCAAGGTTATGATGGCATGTCACTTAAGAAATTATCTTTGTTATCGTTTTACCTGCTCGGGACGAGCAGAACTAAGCTTGGGGATGCTGATACGTCTCCGACGTATCGATAATTTCTTATGTTCCATGCTACTTTATTGATGATACCTACATGTTTTATGCACATTATATGTCGTATTTATGCATTTTCTGGAACTAACCTATTAACAAGATGCCGAAGTGCCAGTTCCTGTTTTCTGCTGTTTTTGGTTTCAGAAATCCTAGTAACGAAATATTCTCGGAATTGGACGAAATCAACGCCCAGGTTCCTATTTTTCCACGAAGCTTCCAGAACACCCGGGAAGGACCAGAGGGGGGCCACAGGCCCACCAGGAGGGTGGCCGGCGCGGCCTAGGGTTGGCCCGCGCCGCCTTCCCCCCGGCCGCCTCTTCGACCTTCTGGCGCCGCCTCTTCGCCTATATAAAGCCCCTGCATCGAAAACCCTAAAAGCCACGATACGAGAAAAGTTCCGAGCCGCCGCCATCGCGAAGCCAAGATCCGGGGGACAGGAGTCTCTGTCCGCACCCGCCGAGCGGGGAAGTGCCCCCGGAAGGCTTCTCCATCGACACCGCTGCCATCTCCACCGCCATCTTCATCACCGCTGCTGCTCCCATGAGGAGGGAGTTCTCCATCGAGGCTCGGGGCTGTACCGGTAGCTATGTGGTTAATCTCTCTACTATGTACTTCAATACAATGATCTCATGAGCTGCTTTACATGATTGAGATTCATATGAGTTTTGTATCACTACTATCTATGTGCTACTCTAGTGATGTGTTATTAAAGTAGTTTTATTCCTCCTGCACGTGTGTAAAGGTGACAGTGCGTGCACCGTGTTAGTACTTGGTTTATGCTATGATCATGATCTCTTGTAGATTGCGAAGTTAACTATTGCTATGATAATATTGATGTGATCTATTCCTCCTACATATGCATGAAGGTGACAGGGTGCATGCTATGCTAGTACTTGGTTTAGTCGTTTTGATCTATCTTACACTTAAGGTTACTTAAACATGAGCATTATTGTGGAGCTTGTTAACTCCGGCATTGAGGGTTCGTGTAATCCTACGCAATGTGTTCATCATCCAACAAAAGTGTAGAGTATGCATTTATCTATTCTGTTATGTGATCAATGTTGAGAGTGTCCACTAGTGAAAGTGTAATCCCTAGGCCTTGTTCTTAAATACCGCTGAGTTACTACTGCTTGTTTGTTTTACTGTGTTACTACTTAATACTACCACCATCAACTACACGCCAGCAAGCTTTTTCTGGCACCGTTGCTACTGCTCATATATATTCATACCACCTGTATTTCACTATCTCTTCGCCGAACTAGTGCACCTATTAGGTGTGTTGGGGACACAAGAGACTTCTTGCTTTGTGGTTGTGGTTGCATGAGAGGGATATCTTTGACCTCTTCCTCCCTGAGTTCGATAAACCTTGGGTGATCCACTTAAGGGAAAACTTGCTGCTGTTCTACAAACCTCTGCACTTGGAGGCCCAACACTGTCTACAGGAAAGGAGGGGGAACGTAGACATCAGTGGTCCCAAGGGAGGCCTCACGTTGGATTGTCCTGGGCTGGAGTTGGAGGCTTCGTCTTCCGTTTCCGGCTGATCCAGCGGTGCCACGGTTGCTAGAACCTGCATCGGCTGGGCGGATTCCACTTCAGCTTGCTCACCGCCTCCGAGTTCCTCGAGCTTGCGGTTGAATTCCTCTGTATTCATGGATGAAGCGTCGTCATCTTCTTCCCCAATCGCGAGCTCCTTCGTCAAGCGATTGTATTCTTCTGTGCCTATTGAGGATGCATCGTCGGAATTTGCGCTCAGGTTTCCGAGGATTGATTCCTCAGGGTTTCCGGCTTCCTCTTGTCCCGGAGCGTCGCTGTCTCCGACTGCTTCTGCAGATCCGGAGCTACGTTGTTTCCGGGTGCCTCAACCTGCAAAGGATCGGCCTCGTCCTGGTGGAGGGCGTCTCCCGCGGTATGGGCCAAGAAGTGCACGAAGTGACACCTTTGCTCTAACACCTGGGAGACCCAGGCGGATCTGCATTGGTCTTCCACTGTTTTCTCCTGCTCAGGGGGGGATTGGGTGGGTTTTGATTTTTCCTGATCTAAGGCGGAACCTTCCTTAAGAAGCTCCTGCGACTCAGATCGGATCTTCGCGACGGCGTCCAGCTCAGCGGCGGACGCGTCAGCGTTACTTACCAGTGCGTTTCCGTCGGAATCGACGGTCTCGCCGATGAAGATGTGGATGCCGCCGATTGGGACGATGGAGAGCTTGACGGGGTTTGACATAGCCGGAATCCAGAATTCGTCCGGACGGACGATCGGAAAATTCCCGGCGTAGAGTACGCGCCCCACAGCGATCGAATCGTCGTAGCTTCCCATGGCGGAGCCCTCCCGGTTCCGGCCTCCGACGCCTCAGCCCCACGGTGGGCGCCAACCGTCGTTTGTCGACGATACCTCGGAGGAGGGATCCTCACGAGGGGGAGAAGAGATAGGGGCCGTAGGGCGGAGTGCACACGGGACGGTGGTACGCGAGTTACCCAGCTTCGGAACACCTGCACGATGACAGGGCCTACTGCTGCTTGTCTGGAATTATCTGGGCGCTTGCGCGTTGTTACAATGGTTGTGGTTGTGCCTCTAGGGCTCCCTGGATCCGGCTTATAAAGGCGCACGGATCTAGGGTTTACATGGAGAGTCCTAGCCGGAATACAAGTTGTCTAACTACGCATATCTTGCCGTGTACGTCAAGGATCCGCCTTCCTTATGGTCGTACCGGATCCGGATACTTTATGGGCCTCCACGGATCCGGCCTCCTTCGTAGGTCGGTTAGGATCCGGCTCCAGGTTCCCGGGCTGGACTTCATCCTTCTTGATCAACAGCAACGGCCGCCCGATGGGCCTCATGCCACCATCACCGTCTGTGGGCCACCCGGGCTTGCCGGATCTAGGCCATGTCGCTGATATACCCATAAAGTATACCCACAACACTCATCTTCTTGTTTTTCGCAATCTTGTTACCCTCCTCATCCAATTTGTGGTATTCCGGAGGTAGGACGACATGTTGCAGAAGCTTTTGCAAGCAATCTTTTTTTGTTCTCTTGTCGACAAAAGTGAAACCAAGACGTGCCTTCTTTGGCTCATTCCACTCCTGGACGGTGATCGAGACGTTGTCTCTAACAACGGCTCCGCATTGGTTGATAAACTTGGTGGCGTTCTTCTCGGGCTCCAGCGGCTTGCCGGTTGCACTGTCGACAACCTCGATGGTATATATTTCCGGCACAGCGGCGCGAGGAGCCGCATGTACCGAACCAGAATCCTCCGCGTCGCCAGCAGCGGCGCCTTGGCGCCTCCCGCGCGCCGCGAGCTGATGACCGCGGAGGCCGGCGTGCTTTGCGCGGAGTAGAACGCGGCGTCGGCGTACGACGCGATGCTATTTCTCGGCTCGAACGAGGTGAGGGGTAGTCCGGCGCCGACAAGCAGCGGGGAGGAGCACTGCGCTGCGCCGGCGCATGCCAGCTGGCCGAAGTCGAATTCCGCCGCCTCCTCCTCCTGCTCTGCCGCCGGCATGGGGGCGGACGTCCACCGCATCGAGAAGAGGTCCGCCGGGTCCATGTCGATGAAGGACGTGGAGCTGTTGAACGAACACCCGAGGCCGGCATCGGCGTCGGCGTCGACATGCTCGAAGGACGACTGCGGCGGCGCCTTGCAGGCGAGCCAGGAGCGGGAGAAGCTGTCGCTGCAAGACGGCGAGGCCTCCATGATGCAGTAGACGGTGTCCGAGGTAGCGAGCGATAGGCTTCGATCAGTGTGCGTGTGAATGGAGGAGGAGAGCGCGGGAAGTGAGTGGCGCGACGACGAAGATAATATAGAGGCGGGTGTGCAGGAGTATGCGCGCGCGCCAGTGTGGGAACAAACGAGTTTACGAGGCGTTTGGTGCCATGTCCCCTTCCCTTTTTGCTTCATTGCAAAGCTCAAAAAATCCTTCCAAGCCATGTACTCCCTTTTCCACTGTCCCAGACAGCAGATTCTGCTCTATTTGTCGCTGCAAATTTACGCATGTAATATGCTCGAAAATTATACACCGCACTATGACTATCTGTGTGTCAGTACATAGTCCAAAAGGATAGGCGCCATTTGCATTGTCCAAAAAAAAAAAATACATACCCAACTGTGAGGTGCGTCATATGCAAGATGTTCTAAATATGGTCGAACATAATTAACCATATTCACAAACCAGTTTACCTTAAATGTTAATAGATGTGGATTTTATATGCCACTCTGTGCTGATACTTGCAAGGACCAATGGCAGCAATATATATTTTTTTCTCCATATGGCATACCTATAGGGAAAGTACATTCATGCTCATGGGTGCCAACTGCCAAGCACCCCATACATAAAAAAAAATAGTAATTCAAAAAGGATTTAAAAATCCGAATCATTTTGGGAACCAAAGATGATCAAGTATTGTACTTGTATAAAAAAATCGCGGGGAAATTACTATCATTGTATCCTAGGTAAAAATGACAAAATCAAAAAGCACCATGTATGCACTATTCATACTATATTCGTCATGAATTTGTCTTTTTTTTCTCAGGATATCATGGAAGTCATTTCAAGCCCAAATATTTTTATATGAGTACCATACTTGATCATCTTTTGTTTCTAAGAGGATTCGTTCTTTATTATTATTGAAAATTACTATGAATTTTGAGGTTTATCGGGTGCATAGCATCCGTGTGCCAAAAATTCGCGTCCATTCCAATAGCCGGGTTCCACTGTTTAACAACGGAACCGGGATCCAGGATACGAACAAAGCAAAAGAGAAACCAGAGTTTAGTTGTGTTGCACCTTGCAGTAAAAAAGAAGAGCAAATCAACAAAGATATCGTCTCCTCTTTTAGCCAAATGGGAAAATATTATGCTAGAAGGCAAAGTCCCAAACCTGTCAAACACAGGCGCATCCATGCACCAGCAATAATACGGGATCCATGCACCAGCAATAATACGGGATTAGTTCGGTGGGTGAGGTAATCAGGACAAAAGAGTGTTCCCGCAGACAGCATCTCCCCATTATGTCCCATGCATATGCAATCGAGCTTAGTTCCAGAATACAGATGGAACAATGCTCAATGTTTTCAGATCATAAATCTAGCATGTTATACTATACAAACACTTAGTGCTATCTACTACTACTAACAATCTGGAGGAAATAATCTATGGTTCTGAGCAAGCATGACACAAACCAGCCAACCAACCAAGTGACAAGAGCCATTGGTCTTCACATGCGAATTCTCCTATGGATTCTCCTTGTGTCGCCTCAGTTGAGTCTGGCAAGCAATATTCAAATCACGGAGCACGACCTGTGTAAGCTGACCGGGGGAAACAAGCACAGATTCTGAAGGAAACATTTCAATGGTGTTCCATGAACCTGGTCTTGAGCAGAACAAAGTTCAACCCCCTTAAATGATGCCGGGCAATGGTCTTGGCAATCATCTACTGGTGTACGATATATCATTTTTTTTATATATAAGTGGTGAGTTCAGTTGGTGAAACAAACATCGAACATCACAAACATCACATGGCAAATCCAGCATAGTGCTCAAGCTTATTCGTGAGGGACTAAAAGGTGTGGAAGGTTAAGCTGCTCGCCTCCTCCAAGCAGGCCCTGATTGGAAACAAGCCAGCCTAAACGCAGCTTGGTGAACAATGTACATTGGCGCCTAAATAAATGAAAGAAAATTATGTGCGTCACACTACAAATGGAATATGCTGGAGATGTTCGTGATTAAAGAAGACACTGTTTTCTTTGACGCTTTGTTTCTGCTTCAGGTTGGAACAAGTGTGAATTCTTTGTCCGCTCAGAAATCATTGTCCATTTTGTGGGAATTTGCCAGCGGATGATGTAATAAGACTTAAGAGCTCCCTGCTTTCTTAAAATACCGGATTATAGGTAATGCCTGAAACTCTTACTGTTTCCTAGCCATTCCAGTTGATGACTTTATTAGTTTACTGAAGAGTAACAAACGAACGATGTTGTTGTTTACGACAGGCATCCCAGTTGGCAAAGACAATGCTAAAGCAATTTCAAGGACTGGTTGAAACTGTAACTAAAACCTGAGCGGAAAAGCAGACACTCGAAATGGAGAACGTATTGACTACACTTATAGCAGTAATACAATATAAGTAGTATCTCCGATGTAATTTTTAGATAGGAAAACAGGGTCTCAATCTTTGATTTTTATACCGACGGTCCTAGGCAATGGCATCTCTGCAAACTTTGAGAATTACTTCTTTACGAACAAAAGAAGAAACCGACAAAGCGAATAATTCAATGATGATGCCATTATGTGTTCTAGCATAATAAACATGGCACAAGATGTGAGACTTGCAGCATCCAGCAGCTATCTACATAAATTATGTGGGCAATGCAAAAAAGAAAATGCCAGCTATGTTTTGGAGACATGAATGACTACAGATGCTGATTTGTCACTGATTTACAGATCTTATTCCAATATTTAATAATTACACAGAAACTACTCCCTCCATCCATAAAAAGATGTCGATTTATCTAAATTTGGATATATCTATACATTAAACAGTATCTACATACATTTAACTTTACACAAATCTAAGACATTCTTTTATGGCCAGAGGGAGTATATATGAATCATGCCGGTCAGGCAGCCATATATGACAGGTTCTGGACTAGTTGCCGTACTTTTTGAACAATAGAGTACAGTTTGTCCCCACAAATCCTAGCTTTCCAGGAGCATAGATTTGCAGAACCTTTACTCAAAGTGCCTTGCATCTTCAGAAATATGATCCTGGAGAATTCACATCCATGATTACTACAAGCATACCCGTTGTCTTGGACAATTTAAGAAATACCATGGAAACTCCCTGATCAGAATGACAGTAGTGTCGAAATGGAGAAAATGTGTACGATTAAACTTCTAGCATATACTGACAGGGGCGGAGCCAGGATTTGACTATAGGGGGGGCGAAGAAGACGATGACGGCTTATCGCCAGAGTTCTTTTTTTTTTCAGGATGAACAACATAGACATAAAAATCTTTACCGGCGTGAACGACATAGAAGATACTATAACACGATAAATGATATTTTAAATATACCATCAATCACAATATGACAAATTTGGCAAATTATTTTTATCATTCTCTTCATTTTCTGAACCACTAGTTCTTAAAAAAAAATTGTACTTTGAGTTCTTCTGTTGCTTTTGTCTTTCAGCTCTATCGGACAGTGGACACATCGACATTGAACTTATTGATCTAACAGAAGATTAACTATTGTCAAATATGAATTGAACTGTAATCTAATTCACAGCATACCTTAGGTATAGACAGCATGTGTGACTATATAGTCTCGAGCAGTAGTCGCATACTACACACCGATCGTCGTGGACATAGACTCTACACAAAGCGCCGAAGTGGCCAGCCCGTATCCAGTATCCTGGTCCGATCATGTGCTGATGAGGCTGATGTAGGCGGTGAGGATGAGTTGCTGGCGGCGGCGGCAGCCAGCGCCCTAGGAGGCAGCAGCCCCCAATTCCTATAATTTAGGGCACTTAGTACAGGATAGATCTATCCTTTGATTCCTATCGATTGTATACGTGTGATCAGGTGCAGTGCAGAGCTATTTTCGATCTGGGAATACAGGCCGCGATCGGGAGATGGCTACTGGGCTTTAGTTTCGTTAGTCCACATCTGAATCAATTGATCATGGGCTAATTAATTACGTACTAATTTTCGGCCATTAGCGCACATACACTAGTATACCTGTACCAGTAGCTGCTGCTAAAGCTTGAGGGGGGCGATCGATTGGGGGGGTCTAGCCCCTGCTCGCCCCCCCCTGGCTCCGGATATAAGGTATCTCCAGTGTGATGATTAAATAGGAAGACGCGGTGATACTGTGATATTCTCAGTCTTTGATTTCTATACTAACGGCCATGTCAATGGCATCTTTGCAAACTTTGAAAAGTAGAACAAGAGAAGAAACCGAAAAAAACCAAATAATCGAATGGTGATGCCATTTTGTGCTCTAGCATAATAAATATGCCACAAGATGCGAGATTCGGAGTACACAACATCCAACAGCTATCTACATGACTTCATGGCAGGCAATGCAAAAAATCACAGCTAAGGTTTGGAGACATGAATGACTAATTATACTGGTTTGTCATTGATTACAGACCCCTACTCCAAAGTTCAGCAGAAAATTACACAGAACTATATATATGAACTATCATGACTAGCGACCAGTCAAACTGTTGGGTATTCATCAGATAAAGAAAAAAACAAAAGGTTTGTAAGACTACTATTGTGTATTTATCATAACTGTGTTTCAAGATACAGCTTGCTTCAGATCTTCCCCCATCGTCGGGATTTTATTACTATAAACCGAAGACCTACCAGCTGAGTTGATCCGCCTATTATTTCTTCGACAGAAAAGCATGCTATTGGAAAGGTCACCTTTTTTTTTTGAAGTAGCCAATAAACCATTTGTTTCTTACTTGAGATGTTTTTTTTTTGTTCTGAGAAATGTAGACCTGGGGCCTGGGTTGATTGGGAACTTGCTGCTTGCTCAGAAAGTTGTATTGCACATATTAAAATAAAAACAGTATAGCCAAAAAAAATAAACAAACACATTAATGAAATATCATCCTTTCACCATACCTGGTCAACAAATTAAACTATGTAAATTCAAAAACAGTTTCCATGTCCTATGATCACAGATTTTACCAAATCTAAATCTCATTTAGTCCCATCATGTCACAGGCAGCCGCCAGCTGGCTGCCATGAATTATGAACGATTATAGGTACTAAGATTTCTATCATTTGCCATTTTGTGTCTCACTGACATATGGTGGTCATGTGGCAAATAATAGACACTTCGAAGAAAAGTGTGGCAAATCATAAAATATTCCGATTTCCTTTAACCAAGTGTTGTTGGCTCTCACTACAACGTAACCATATGCATCATTCTTCAACACTAGCTTAGTAAGAAGGGTCAGGATCGATCATGTACGGTCTGCTAGTTTCAGAAATAAAATCTCTTCTTCAAGGGTTCAACGAGTCCTCGGTGCACGCGGTGAGGAGATCAGCGAATGAAGCTGCTCATAGTATGGCGAAAGAAGGCTGCGAGAATAAATTGTGCAAGGAGTGGTCTAGGATTATTCTTGATTGCATTGTAAACCGTATTGTATCAGACATGGCTTTGGTTTAATATAACGCAGCTCTTTAATCCAAAAAAAAAAAACCTTTCAGGTGATGTAAAATTTCCAAGATTCACTAAAGATTTAAGAAGGTTGACCGCAAGTCATAATCAGCTTGATAATTTTTTCCATAACTAATATTGTGTTTGCAAGAAACAGTTACAACATTACTGCTCAAACAAGAACACAACCATAAAACTAGGCGCAGCAACATTGATCTTGCTTGCAGTAGGAATTAGCAGAAGGCTTGCCGCTGACACTACAAACGGTTCCGCAACGGGCTTCACAGCTTTCCAGATGGAAGCATGTTGCAGGATTCACTCCTTCATCAACTGCGAGGTCAACCGGCGATTTATCTACAAGCCAACACGAGTTGATCAATTAACTAGCACACATAATATACAAGAAGCCTGATGTATGTCGAAAATTAGTGCTATTTTTTTGCAACGATAAAATTAAAAACAGATGGAAATAACTAGATCGCTAGGATTACAAAGTTTGAGAAAATATGGACAATATAGCGAGTGTTATTACTTGTATGTGCGTAGACAAAAGGTGATGAAATCATGATAGACATGACCATAAGAGCCAGGAGAACAGCGCCCATACTTGTCGCGTTGATCTTGAGCGCCATGACGATGTGAGGAGATCACCTGCGTTTGTGTTTTTGTTGTGCGTTTAGGGTTGCAATGAGATCAGCCCTTTACGGCAGTTTATATAGAGGAGCAAAATCAAATAAATAGCATTAAATCAATGTACGTAGATACACTGCTAAATATAAGATGGTAAAGACTAGCTATCGGGGTCCGATCGGAATCGTGTCGTCGGACCTCTCGGACGCCGTTGATCTGGTCTTCAATCGAACGAGCATCCTTCATCCTCTCTCTCGTTAATTTTGTAGGTTAATTACTCTCCTCTAATCACGCTCCCGTCCGCACTCCTGAAGCCAGATTTGAATCAATCTGAGGTGCTTCCTCCGCCGCCCCTCCTCGCGACGGACGCCTCTCCCGTTCTCCGCCTCCCCTCGCCGTGCTTCATCCACGGCCCCTGAGGTACTGCTTCCCGCCTCTGCTCTACACCTCCACATCCATCCTCTCCTCAATGCACAGATCCCTCCCACATCCCACGTCTAGCCCTACACACATCCATGTCGTCATCGGTTGTGCCGGCAGGCATGACGACGTCGCCGGGCAAAACTGACCAGTGTTCAGCGGAAGTATGATTCGGTGACGAAAATAGGTCACCGGGGCAAAACCTCCCGTCAAGCGAGCCATCAAGGCTTCCAACCTTCCGGGCCGAAGCAGTGTGGTCGTTGGCTGCTTCTGCCGATCTCGATCCCTCCATGATTCTAGAAGAAGGTAGCAGCAAGTCAACAACTGAACTAGGTCGAAATTGGCTTGCTGCAAACTTCGTCGGCCTGCCGGGTGGAGCCGTGGAGGTTTCTTCAGTACATAGTCAACAACTTACTGTGCTTCTTGTGTCCATAATTAAGCTACGTCAAGGTTTCAGTTTGCTTCATTATAGAGGTAATACTGTTTCTTCGTACATACACATTGCTCCATATTCTTATTCCTTCTGCTTCCAAATCATGTACGTTTTACTTTCCATGATATGTTTTTCTATAATCTGTAGGCACCATGAAGGTGGCTGATTCCGATCGTCTTTTGAAGAGTCAAGCTTTTGTAGCAGGACAGTTGGATGATGTATGCTACAAGTAGTCAATGCATTGCGACCATGACTGTTCTCATGTTCCCAAATTGACTCTTCGAAAGACACTCGGAATCACGGTAATAGTAGACGCTTGGTCGAGCGGTGTGTCGGCGACCGAGCAAATTGTTGAGTGGTGTGTCGACGCAAGGCTCACGGTCATAAAGTAGTGCAACCACATGAGAACAGTTAACACGTGGTTGAGCGGTGTGTCGGCGACCGAGCAAATTGTCCCCATCCAACAACGGCGGATGCTCTCATTGTTCACTTGCGTCAACAATCCTTGTAAAAACAATGTAATGCGTTCGTTCTGACCATCTTTTTATTCGTGAATCTGACATGGTTGTGTAAGAAGCAAGTAGAAGAAATCATGGAAACATAGAAAATTTTGAGTTGAAATTTAAATATTGTTAATACGAAGCATTGTTCTAATTGACGGAAACGTGTATTAATCATGGTGGAAGCATAGTTGATTGGTGTTTGCACGTATACAATGGATCGGAAGCTCTAATTTCCAGTGTATGAAGCAACTAGCCCAAACGATGGAAACACATGTGGTTATGAGTTGAATATTGTGTTCATGGAAGCAATCTCTCGATTATATAGGAGGAGATTCAGTTTGTGTAGAAACGGTCTCCTATTCGCTCGAAGCATTTGCAAAAATAAAAAATCCGAATTTGCTCACTCTCAAAATAAATCTCTATTCCATGGAAGCAATTCTTGAAATAGTATTGTGATGTTTTTTTTGAAATAAAATATGAAATTTCATTGACAAATATTTATATTTAATAAAAACAAAGTTTAATCAGCATGGAAACGAATTATCCACGAGTTGGAAACATAAGTTTGCAGTATTTCTTCAAACATTGCATGATATTTAGAAGCAAATGTATACAGCGGAAGTAAGATTAGGAAAAATAGTAGTTTCCTAAAAGTCTGCTTCCTTAACGTTCGGAATTTCTTTAATAAAAATCGTCAATTAATATTGGAAATTTGTTTCCTACAAATAGTCAATTATAAGCCGATAAAAATTAGAAAAAAAGGATAGCCACATGCACGGAAGGAATCAAAAATTTAAGGGCTCCTTTGATTCAAAGGATTTGCATAGGAAGTGTGAAGGATTTGGTTCCTATGGGAAAATTTCCTATACATGTTGTTTGATTCATAGGAACATATCCTATAGGAAAAATTCCTATAGGAATCTTGTAGTGTAATTCCTATAGGAAATAAGCATTAGCTCATAGCTCATGAAAAAATTCCTTTGCTACAATCAAACACACTTCATCTTCCTATAGGATTCAAGTAGACATGCCATTCCAATCCTATACATTTCCTATTCCTATGCTTTTCCTATCCTTTAAATCAAAGGAGCCCTAATACGGAAGCATTCAATCATCCACAAATTCTGGGAAGCATGCAATCGGAATTTAATACGGAAACATTCAATGTTTACAAATTTCAGCAACGAGAAGCGCCTCTGTTTGACGATCGTACGGTGCGGTAGCTTCGGATCGTACGGGTAAACAGTGGTCCGATGGAAAGGATATATCGGCATCCGATTCCTAGCGGTGCCCATATAAGATCCATAACCTTCCTCATTTCGTGGCCAGAATTAATGTGTTAATGGATGTACGTACTAATTAGAAGATACACTCCTAAACAAGACCCATAACGTTCCTTATTTTTGGCCAGAATTAATATATTAACGGATACTTCCTACTATCCCCGTTTCAAAAGTGCCGCGCAAAATCTTATTTTTTCCCCCTCGGATCGCCTCGCGTGGGTTGCTCTAGGGGCGACCAAACCGTAGAAAAAAAAACAAGCTCTTTCTCTCTTCCTGGCCGTTGCTGCCGCATGCGCCGGTGGTGGAGAGGGCGGCACGCCCCGATGGGCTCCCTACGCGCGGAGGCGGGACGTCATCCAGGCGGCGTGGGGGTGGGTATGTCCGGTGGCACATTTCCTCGAGCCACTTGCTGGCACACGGAGGGGGGGTGTGGCGGTGAGGACAAGCTCGGCGAGGTCGGCAGCAAACTACGACGACATGGCAGAGCAACAACGCATCCTGGGGCAGAAGCGCGAGGCCTTGGTCGCCGAGGCGGCGGCGAGGAGGCTCGACCAGGAAGGAGTTCCTGGCGAGCAGCGGTCGGCCCACCTGGCGTTGCGCGCACACTGGTGTCCCCCATGTGCCTGGTTGGTGGTCGGAGCGGGGGCTGGAGGAGAAGGTGCGGGCCCGATCTAGGCTTGTGCGGGTCCAATCTGGGTAAAGGTTGGGGCTGCTGTTGTTGGATGTCTGGCTGGAGTTGGTGGCAACCTTGGTGGGCTGTTTAGCCAAGTGCCGACGGAGGGGGAGGCTGCCGTGTCTTGCTGTGTCGAAGGTGGATGATGGCGAGGCTCTCGTCCATGTGGTGTGCTGGAGACCACGGATCCGTGACAACGAAGGGGAGGAGCTACGGTGATGGTGGTGCGAGATTTCTTGACATTGATGTCCGCCCCTCGGAGGCGGCGTTCTCGACGTCGTTCCTCTGTTGGGAGTATCAAGTTTGGAGACAAGGCTTCGAGGTCTTAGGGTTGCGCTCCTTCGGCGGCCACCACTGTACAAGGTTGTTCTTCAGGGGTGCTATGAACGCCATGGTCGGCGAGTCCAAGACCAGGCTTCCTAGGTTTTGTCCGAGTTCCACCATCTATCTTCTTTAGATGGTGCGTCGACAAGGAGAGTCCTCTTTGGAGGTTTGGTTCTTCAGAGTTGTCTCGCAGCTATGTAGTCTAGCTTAGGTCAGGCTCTTTTAGGTTGTTGTTGTTCGGACTAGCCAGTGTGGAGTGGTGCTACACTCATTGCTCGCAACGAGTGGTAGTTTTCTTGTAGTCAAACCTCTACCTTCAATAAAAATATGGTACGCATTTGGCGTGCTCTTGAAAAAAATGCTACAAATTTATGACGCATTTTAATTGTTGATACATGTGTATTTAGATAAAATTGTGACATTTATTTTGGAACTAAAGGAATAGTACTTAAGATTTTCAAATACATATCTTTTAGATATTGTACAACTTAATTAGGGCACCAGAAGCGACCGGCTGCGTCCGTTTGCGTGGCCTAAATGATCGAAATCGACCGTGCGTCCGTTTGTGCCTGGAGGTTTTTCCTGCGGTCCGACGCATAAAAAAGCAGAAAACATTTTTTCATTCACTAAAACTCATAATTTACATAATGATAGAAAAAATAAATTTAAAAGGGCCACCAAGGCCTGATAAAACCTAGCCATCAACTACTGCTCATCCTCGCTGACGAGGTCGATGATCTCCGGCGTCTGACATGGCAGTTGGTAGACTGACGGTGGAGGATTAAGGGGAGCCGGCGGTTGGCGGTGGAGGAGGAACGGGAGAATGCGGTGATGGCAGCCACGGATCCCAGGCCAAGGATGGAGCAGGAGACGGCACGCGCACGTGGGTGCATGTCGGCATTGTTGGAGGAGTCGCCGGCGTCCCCTGCACCAGCCAGGCTTAACGAAGCTGGACGCTGAGGTCATCCCACATAGCGAGTTGGTCGAGCTCGCTGTTGGCCATTGCTATGGCGATGACCCCCTCCTCGCTGATGTCCGGGGGCTGGGTCTTCGGATCCCAGGCCGGGCCGCCGTTGTAGTTGGGTCCGAGGGCCTGAACGTCATCGTCGTTGTCGACCTCATCTCCGTCCTCATACTCGCCCTCATCGTGGTACTCGTCATCCTCGTCCTCCTTTCCCTCGTCGTCGAGCTCCCAGGTGAAGAAGTCAACATCACCGAGGTATCCCGCTGGGCGGCGCGCATCGATCCGGCGGCCAGATAGCTCGGCGGCGCTGGAACTCCTAGCGGCGCTTGATACGTCTCAAACTTATCTATAATTTTTGATGCTCCATGCTTGTTTTACACCAATTCATATATGTTTTGCTTACACTTCGTTGCACTTTTACATGATTTCTGGCACTAACCTATTAACAAGATGTCATAGTGCCAGTTCCCTATTTTCCGTTGTTTTTGTATTTCAGAAAAGTTGTAAAGAAAATATTCTCGAAATTGGACGAAACAAAAGCCGAAGTCAATATTTTACCGAAACGAAGACAGAGTCCAGAGGGGGGGAAGAGGCTCCACAGGGCGGACCACCCCATGGCGCGCCTGGGTGTGGCTCGCGCCTAGGGGTGGTGTGGGCCTCCCAGGCACCCCACCGACCTAAATCTTCCGCTTATTTATACATCTTCTCAGGAAAACCCTGGATACCCGAGCCTCCATCCACGAAAAGTTTCGCCGGGGCCGCCATTGCAGAACCCATCTCGGGGGGTTCTGAAGCTCTTCCCAGCACCCTGTCGGAGGGGGAAATCATCACCGGAGGCATCTACATCGCCATGTCCGCCTCTGAAGTGATGCATGAGTAGTTTATCCCTGGAGTATGGATCCATAGCAGTAGCTAGATGGATGTCTTCTCCAATTTGTGCTTCATGTATAGATCTTGTGAGCTGCCCTACATGATCAAGATCATCCTTATATAATCATACATGTTGTGTTTGTTGGGATCCGATGAATATTGTATACTACGTTGAGGTCGATTATATATTCATGTCATATATTAAGTGTGATCTTGAATGCTCTCCGTTGCTAGTGGATACTCTGGCCAAGTATATGCTTGTGACTCCAAGAGGGGGTATTTATGCTCGATAGTAGGTTCATGCCTCTAGTTTTTGGGAGAGTGACAATAAGTTCTAAGATTGTAGATATGTTGTTGCTACTAGGGAGAAAACGACAATGTTTTATCCGATGGTAATTCTATTGTTTACTTTACACACATTGCTTAATGCGATAATCTGTTGCTTGCAACTTAATACTGAAAGGGGTTCGGATGATAACTGGAAGGTGGATTATTAGTCATAGACGCAATTGGATTACGGTCTATGTATTATGCTGTAATGCCCAATCAAATCTCATAGTAATCATCGTGTCATGTATGGTCGATATTCTGTCAATTGCCCAACTGTAATTTGTTCACCCAACATGCTATTTAACTTTATGAAGAGACACCTCTAGTGAACTGTGGACCCTGATCCGTTTCCTTTACATTAATAAATTCATCTACTGCAATCATGTTCTATTTACTTTCTGCAAACATCTCTTACCACTCGATATGTTTAATCCTTTGTGTTCAGCAAATCGGTGAGATTGACAACCTCACTGCAAGTTGGGGTAAACTACTTTGGTTGCGTTGTGTGCAGGTTCCACGTTGTTGCTGATGCCGGTAGTCCGCCCTGCCACTAGTCAGCTAGCAACACCTTCAGAAGTCACGTCTTTCTCCTATTGGTCGATTAAACCTTGGTTTCGTACTGAAGGAAAACTTGCTGCTGTGCTCATCACACCTTCCTCTTGGGGTTTTCCAACCGTTTCCACAACAATGCTCAGCAAGATTTTCTGGCGCCATCACCGGAGCACCATCAAGATTTTCTGGCGCCGGGGGAGAAAGATGATTTCTGCAAGGGGAGTCTCTCATCTCCAATCTCTTTAATTTGTTATAGTTTGCTTAGTTTACTTTATTTTGTTTTGTTTGCTTCATTATATAAAAACACAATTTTTTTTGTTTTGTTTATAGTCGTCTTTATATAAAAACACAAAAAAATTTAGTTTCTTACATAGTTGTTATTTTGTTTCTGGTTCATTATGTTGATTCCTAAGTACGATCTGAAAGACCTATCTGTAGGTAGTGGTTCTATAATTGGGAAATATAATTTAAAAATTCTTCAATCATGTTAGTAAGCTTAAAGATATTGAGGATAAATTCCTAGTAGAACTTGCTCCTAATTATGAAACTGCTGCAGCTTGTTTAGTTCAAATGCTGGAGGCAAGATTTGTTAGCATTAATCCATTTATGCAGCAAATGTTTCTTAAACTCCATGAAATTTAGGATGATGAAAAGAAGGACTTTATCCTAGAAATTTTGCTTACAGAATTGAAAGATGTTGTTATAGAAGCTAGGAAAGTTTTTGATCGGTTTGAGAAGTTAGGCCCATGTGTAGATATCTTTGGTACACCTGAAAAAATAGACCAAACCAAAAATAGGAGAGAAGGTAAAATACCAATAACTTTCAAATTAGTAGCAATGCATGAAGCTTGGAAAAAGAATTTTGATTGGATTGTTCCTGAAAATCCATTTGATGAAAATAGTGAACCTAAAAGTGCACAGAAAGGGTCTTCTAAGACTCATATTGATAAAATACAAATATTTGTTGAAAATACTTTTCGCATTGATCTTAATGCTCCTTCACCTGACAATACTTGATGCTCGCTCTTTTTTCTGCGCCTAGCTGAAAGGCATTAAAGAAAATCACTTTTGGAAGATAACCCATGTTTATTTTCTGTAATTTTTCTTTTGTTGAGTCTTGGATGTTATTACCTCTGTAATGATCTCTTCTTATCATTTTAATTTCGTTTTTTGTGCCAAGAATAACCTCTAATAGGAAGAAAGTAAGATTTGAGGAAGTTGCTGTCATGAAAACAGATTATGTGCTGTCACCATAAAAATTCGTCAGCCAGAGCGGAATTTTGAGCTGTCAGTTTTTATGCATATGTCCCAGGTTATTATCTAACTTTCGTTAGTTGACCACCTTTCGAGATGAGTAACAGAGGATTTTCAAAAAAATCGATCTTTACATGTTGTTCTGTTTTGATAGATTTCTGCACTATTTGCATTTGCCTCTTAAATCTCTTTATTTTTGAGTTTTTTTGATCAAAGAGATTTTTGAAAGGTTGCTATAGTAGCTAATTCTTTAAAAGATGTTTGATATATGTTAGAATTGAACCCAAGTTGAATTTTTATTTTGATTAAACTAATAATAAAGAATTGTGTGAAATTTTGTATGAAGGAAGTTTTCAAGTGTAGGGAGAGAAGTATGATGTGATGTGATGTCGTCGTTGCGCGTGGTGAGCGAGGTGACCAACGCGTCACATTATGACCTGAGGCCAACGAGGATGTACGAGAGCACCTCCTCCTCGCGCAGGGGCTGGTCGATGCTTGCGAGCGTATCAGCGAGGTGCTTCATGTTGCGGAACTAGTCGGCCGCCATTGTGCCTGTCTACTTGGTGGGAAGCGAACATGCTCTCCTGGACAAGCCACACGTCGTGCACGGTGGCGGCGCCCATGATCGACGCGAGGACCTCCTCCATGACGGCGGCGAAGAATCCACCGAGGACCGTATGATCGCGAACATACCATGTCACGTACTCCAGGTAGGTGATTTGGCTCCGGATCAAATTGTCACCTGTGCCAGTGACTTGCCCGATGGTGGAGGGTGGACCTTGGGTGACATCGGTGATGTGGCCAAGGAGGTGAGGGTGGCTACGGAGATGGGTGATCATCTGAGCTCGCCACAACATCTAGTTGGTGTAGTTTAGGCGGACGGTGACCGAGGCGGTGACCAGCATGGCAAGGGCGACGAAGGAGGATGAAGAGGCCATTAGCCGTGATGTCTCTGATACCATGTACGAGAGATTGGATCGATGGAAGCGAGAGAGAGAGAGAGAGATATGCGATGAGGCGATGGCTAATAGGTCCATGCTGAGTTCCTTTATATCGAAGTTGTGGCTGGCTTAGGGTTATAACAACCCGGTCATCAAACTACTAGATACTAACTACATCAATAATTATCTAGTCAACCCCCAAAAGGATAATTATCTAGTCTAACAGCTAACCATACAATATACATACGTTAACATGCAACAACTCTAATTGGTTCATGCCTAAACAGCGGGCAATGGCCGTTTCTCCATGCCAGCCGTGAAAGTAGGGCCATGAGGCTAATACACTGTCTATATAAGATTTATGCTATTTGTTGCTTCCTACCTTATAGATGGTACTGAACTGAAAAAGTTATTAGAAATAGTATTGACTCGTATTCCTTGTCTTAATTGTGATAGTTTATTGTAATGTACTATGTGCGGAAAAGACTAATATAGAGGAGCGGGAAAAAGCGTATCGTTGTGCGAGAACAACTCTAATTGGCTCAAGCCTCAAGCCTAAACCGCGGGCAACGACCATTTCTCCACGTCAGCTATGAAACGGGCTAGTGAGGCTAATACTTGTCTATATAAGATTTGTGCTATCTATTACTTTTTTTTAGAAACAGAGTACAAACACAGACGCTCACATACACGCATATACATCACCATTATGAATGTACATACGCGCACCCTACCCCTATGAGCACCTCCAAAAGACTGAGCCGGTGGATTGAATTTTAAAATTGACGAAGTTACCGCAAATGCCTCGTTGTCGACGGAAACGTCAGCACTGAATGAATTCATGTCTCAGAGATGGTAGATAGTATCAGAAATGGCACAGAGTCGTATTCTTTGCCCCAACCATCCTACTATTTTCTTGTAATTTACTCCTCCGTAAACAGGGTGAAACGAATCACGGGCCTCCCACATTAACTCGTAACGGAACGGGCTTTATATGTAAGAAACAGGAAAATGATTCGCAAAAACAAGGAAAGGAAAAAAGGCCCATTGGCCCAAGGAGGAGGAGGGAAGCAACTGGATATGAAGGCGGACTGGACTCCGTGGAACTCGCCTCCGCTCCGGCTTTATATACATCGAGACGCAGCCGCCGGTTCCCCAGATCCCAAAATCCGCGTTCACGGCAACCACCCAGAGATCCAGAAATCCCCAGCCACCCAACCCTACACCCCAATTGCTCGTCGCGTGCTCCACCGGAAGTACGGCGTCGGTGGTTGCTTTCACCGGCAAGGAGTTTTCGCTGAAGCGGTGCACCGGCAAGAACATGGAGGGCATCAATGGCAAGCAGGACTCCGACGCGGTCTTCTCCGATGAGATTGAAGAGCACGCCATCAGTGACGCCAAAGTAGCAGCGGCGGCTCGCAAGGGGGCACAGGTCTCATGCTTCTCTGAGGTGGGCCAGTCTGCTAATGCGAAACTGGAGTCTGGCAAGACCACAGGTGATGAGGATGAGGATGAGGATGAGGTGGGATTCACGTGTCCTTACTATTCTGAGGATGAATTCACGCGTCCTTACTATTCTGAGGATGATGAGGTCAACGAGGAAGATTACGATGGTGAAACTGACATTGAGCTGGTGTGGGCTAAGGCCAATGCAGACTACAACAAGTTCATAAAGAGGCTCCTTGCTAACGTAAAAGATGATATGTTCAAGGATTATACCCCGGAGGATTTCCTTGATTCTGAGGACCTCTAGAAGGCACGTAATACATTGTGATACTACTGATGAAAATGAACACTACAATTTTTTTGTACCAGGAACACAATAGAAAAAATGCAACTGCAGTGCTATGAGATGCACAACAAGATAAATGATGGTTTTCGTCTAATTATTACACACAACTTGCAACTAATGGGAAGGTTAGGTTCAGTTACAAGATATGAGCAAATCGTGATTTCTTTATGCTGCATGTTCCTGATTGTACAATCTTAATGATTATCTTAGCGTGTGATGATTTGACACCCTGAGCATGGTTTTCTTGCTGCGTGCTAGTTCACGGCTCTTTGAACTGTAAAAAGGCTATGTCCTCCTGCTCTCACGGTGAGATGGATGTATATAATTCACGAGTGTGTGTATGTCCTTGGTTGTTTACGAACTCGCGACTAAAGCGCTCACGTGCGCCAGCAGTCTTCGGGTGGAGGACCTTTAGTCGCGGTTCTCACCAACCGCGACTAAAGGCGCAGTTTAGGGTTTTAGGCCCCCTAAACCTGGTTTCTTTTTAATTTGTATTGTTTTAATTTCTTTTGTGTTTTATTTTAATTTTGAAGGAGTTTCACATATTCTACGGTACTACATATACATGCATATGAATGTACAATTTCAAACAAATTTGAAATTAAAACCAAAAAGAATTCAAGAGGAATATACAATATATATTCAATATCGGATGACCATATACAATTTTGAACAAGTTTCCATACATAATTTAGTGCATATAAAGTTCTACGTCCTCTACATAGTGTTCTCCTCTAGGATCGATGACTTCCTCGCGAACCATCCAGCTAGTTCCTCTTGAAGTGGTCGGAAGCGAGCTTCTGGACTAAGCGTCGTCCGGAGGTTAATCCTCTTGATGTTGTTCTCAGACGGCTGCCGCTCAGTGGTGTATCTCCGGATCCTCTCACAAACATAGTATCCACATAGATTGGTCCCCGGTGGCTGAATATCCCCAGTCGCAGTCTTTGCCCTTTTAAATTGTAGCTCTTTTTTGAATTCACCGACCTTTTGATCTACGAACCGTCTCCAAACCCTACGAGGCAAAGAAAATTAAATGAACAAGAGAGTTATTAATTAGTTACTTGATATTAGGAAATGATGAACGAAATAGGCCGATCGATATAGAGCGCAAACGAATGAAAATAATTACTTTTGCATCATTTTTCTCATGTCGGCCCAATGCTTCGGATCCATATTCAGAGAGTCGTGGACGAGAACTGTGGAGTTCTGAATTTGAATTACTAGCAGAATCCAGTGGAACCTGCGGACACGATACATGCACAATCATGCATAACTCATCGATTAGCCACATACCATATATGCATGGAGTAAACAAAAGAGAATGTGCTCAAGACAGAAACACTCACCCAAAATGGTAAGGAAATAGAATATCACTTTTGAGTTCCTGTTTTATAAGAAACCGCCACAGGTCATCCTCCACGTCGGCGGGGTGGTGTTCTAACACATATGAATTAACGATTTGTGGGTCAATGAACCCAACATCATGGATGCGCCTTATTCGCATTTCCCGCTTCTTCATTCTGCATAATAGCGTACACAACAAGATAGTTAGGACAATATATATATTTATAGTGCAGGCAATGAACGAGATGGGGTAGAAATTAATAAATCACTTACAGAACATAGCAACTGATGATAGATTTGTCGAGCTCGCGCAGATTGAACAGCGGAACAATTCACTCCGATGAATTGTTATATAGTAATGTTTGAAGTGATGCTCAGGTCTAACTTCCGCATAAATATAGTCTTTGGCGTTTTTAAGTTTTATGTAAGCCTTGTACCCATTTGTCGAGGTAGATCCTCTTCCTGCGCAGCTCGACGAGAGGCCCATTCCGCACATATGTAAATACTACGTCCTTCATTGGCGCCTCATCAAGGCCTAAGAGTGCACGAAGAGTCGACCTAAGTTGGCCGCTTGTTCTGTGGCACTCGCTACAGTCAATCCGGCCGTGCCGCAGCTGCTATGATATCGGGGGCTTCCGGACCGGCGGCTTTCACTATGAGCGAGGCGATCGATTGTTTACTTTGTTCCCCGAGCTGGGCAACTTGTTTCCCCCATTTTTTTGCTTTGTATTTTTTCTCAGCCTCCTCCTGCTTCTCCGCCAACTCTTGGTTCCTCTTGACGCGAGTGCTTGCCTACGAAGTTCACGTTCATAGTCGTCAGGCAGATTCTTCGCGGCTTGGGACGGTGTGTTCAAAAATGACTTAGCCCAGCTCTTTTCCTTCTCAGAAAATACTTGCTTGGGCTCGGGCTCTCTTTTCTTCTTGCAGTCCGCCTTCCATTTCTCATAATCAGCAGACGCGTGTGCGTCGACTTCCTCGGCACTACGTTCCCAAGGCCTTGTGGGGAGAGGCTTCAGTGATGGCTCTGGTATCTTTGTGGTTGTAGGTACATAAGGCTCCGGGTTAATAACCCAAGACTGCTTCTGCTTCTTCGCCGGAGGTGGATTGGGGGGCGGCGTCTGATCACCCGCCGGACGAGGACGGGGGGCGGCGTCTGCTTACCCGCCGGAGGTGAATTGGGGGGCGGCGTCGGCTGACGTGAAGGAGGTGTAGGTGAACCACCACCGCCGCCGCCGCCACCACCACCACCGGAGGGGGTGGACTTGTTTGCCTTGGCGCCTCGCCTGGAAACTTGATAAACTTCTTTTTCCAGAGAATAAACTGGCGCTTGACACCTCCAAGTCTTCTCTCCCCTTCGGGTGTAGCAATGTCAATCTCCAGGTCCTCAAACCCTGGGACTATTTCCTCCACCGTGACACGAGCATAGCCATCTGGAATGGGGTTGTTGTGGTGGAGTGCTCCAGGCTCACATGGTAAAGCACTGCCGATGGCTACCTTCGTGGACATGTTCCCAGTAGGATAATGCAGATGACATTCTTTCATCTCCTTTACATCGTCCACGGGGTAGCGAGGAGGCTCCGGTGCAGTAATATGGATCTCCGGTGCATCAGTAGCCGGCTGGACCTCCGTGGAAGCCACGCTGCTTCTCCGCTGCTGGCTTCCGAGATCCGCTGGATGATCTTCATGCGTCCCAGCTGCCGATCTCTCCTGTACTAGTATAGTCAGGGTTTTCTTCATCTCATCGACTTCCGATGCCAACCGCGCCACAACTGCATCCCGATCCGACTTTCTCTTACGGCTTTTGTAACCGTACGGGTCATCATCCTGCCCTACTTTCCACGGAATGTTCCCCATGCCTCGTACACGTCCTCCGTGTTCAGGATTCCCGAGGGCTCTTGTCAGGCGTCGTTCTCTCTGTTGAACTTGATCTTCCCCTCTTGAGCATCCCTCATTGCGTCAATAAGGGCTTGGGTGGGTTTAAACATTTTGTTCCCGTAACACACGCCCCTGTCTCCGGGTCTAGCGTTCCCCCATGCCCGTACCACCAGCTTTTGGCCCTTCGGTCCCATCCCTCCGTACCTGGACGGATTCCTCGCCTCCTCAGCTCGTTCTCCATCTTCTCCCACTTAGGCTCCCAAAAGCGATACCCTCCTGGCCCCATAATATGATTGTACTCCTTCTTAGCCGCATTGTCCTTATTTTTTTTCGATATTTCAATGAAATGCTCCGATTTCTTCTGCTTCACAAATTCTAGCCAATCATGTTCAAGTCTCTCATACTGTCCTTTGAAATCCGGAGTCTTGTTCTGGTTGACATAGTCACGGGCTAGATTTTGCTTGAATTTCCGAAATGTTTCGGCCATCTTACCAAGAGCGAAGTGTTTGACTAGCCTCCTCCCCTCCTTGTTTTCCTGAATCTTGTTACCCTCCTCATCGAATTTGTGGTATTCCGGAGGTAGGATGAAATGTTCCATAAGCTTTTTAAAGCAATCCTTTTTAGTTCTCTTGTCGACAAAAGTGAAACCAAGACGTGCCTTCTTTGGCTCATGCCACTCCTGGAGGGTGATCGAGACGTTGTCTCTAACAACGGCTCCGCATTGGTTGATAAACTTGGTGGCGTGCTTCTGGGGCTCCAGCGGCCTGCCGGTTGCACTGTCGACAACCTCGATGGTATATGTTTCTCCTTGTTTGAGCATCTTGGTTGCGCCACGCTTTGACGACGACGTACTCGATTTTTTCGACGATCCGGCCGAGGGCTAAAATAAGAAAGAGAGTCGCGCGTGTTAGTACACACATATTTATTCAAATCAGTAAGTTTGTATCACCAGAGGCAAAATGTATATATATACCTCGGCGCCGGAGTTGGTTGCTACTTGCAATTGAAGATCGTCGTTTATCGACGTTTCTTCCCCATCATCTTGCTGACGGCCTTCATCTTGACCGTCAAGATTCAGATAAGAAGAAATATCCTCTTCATCTTGTTCGGTCGGCACATAAGGAATATCGCCTTTTATGATGCCAAATAAATGTTCTTCAACTTCTTGATTATAGTTGTCCATAATCGGGTCAGCTCTATCGTCCGCCATATGTCAGTCCTGAAAACATGTAGTAAAAACTAATTAATTAAGTGCGGTGTCGAAAGGGCGGTGGCAAAAGGAGAGAGGGCGGTGTGATACGTCTCCAACGTATCGATAATTTCTTATGTTCCATGCCACTTTATTGATGATACCTACATGTTTTATGCACATTATATGTCATATTTATGCATTTTCTGGAACTAACCTATTAACAAGATGCCGAAGAGCCAGTTGCTGTCTGCTTTTGGTTTCAGAAATCCTAGTAAAGAAATATTCTCGGAATTGGACAAACTTTCGCCCGTGGTCCTATTTTTGCACGAAGCTTCCAAGACCGAAGACCTAACGAAGTGGGGCCACGAGGAGGCCAGGGGGTGGCCGGCCCGGCCCCCTGGCCGCGCCGACCTGCCCCTGGGCCCCCGTGTGGCCCCTCGCGTTGACCCTCCGCCTACTTAAAGCTTGTCGCAAACCCCCACATCGAGAGCCACGATACGAAAACCACAGAGACGCGCCGCGAATCCCATCTCGGGGATTCTGGAGATCTCCGCACCCTGCCGAGAGGGGATTCATCTCCCGGAGGACTCTTCATCGCCATGATCGCCCGAGTGATGAGTGAGTAGTTCACCCCTGACCATGGGTCCATAGCAGTAGCTAGATGGTCGTTTTCCTTGTTGTGCTTCATTGTTGGATCTTGTGAGCTGCCTAACATGATCAAGATCATCTATCTCGTAATACTATATGTTGTGTTTGTCGGGATCCGATGGATAGAGAGTACTATGATTATGGTGATTATCAATCTATTGTTCATGTGTTGTTTATGATCTTGCATGCTCTCCGTTATTAGTAGAGGCTCTGGCCAAGTTTTACTCTTAACTCCAAGAGGGAGTATTTATGCTCGATAGTGGGTTCATGCCTCATTGATACCTGGGACAGTGACAGAAAGTTCTAAGGTTGTGATGTGCTGTTGCCACTAGGGATAAAACATTGATGCTATGTCTAAGGATGTAGTTGTTGATTACAATACGCACCATACTTAATGCAATTGTCTGTTGCTTTGCAACTTAATACTGGAGGGGGTTCGGACGATAACCTGAAGGTGGACTTTTTAGGCATAGATGCAGTTGGATGGCGGTCTATGTTCTTTGTCGTAATGCCCAATTAAATCTCACTATATTTACCATGTCATGTATATGCATTGTTATGCCTTTCTCTATTTGTCAATTGCCCGACTGTAATTTGTTCACCCAACATGCTTTTATCTTATGGGAGAGACACCTCTAGTGAACTGTGGACCCCGGTCCTATTCTTTACATAGCATACAATCTACTTGTTTTACTGTTTTCTTTGCAAACATCTTCCACTCGATACGTTTAATCCTTTGTTACAGCAAGCCGGTGAGATTGACAACCTCACTGTTTCGTTGGGACAAAGTACTTGGGTTGTGTTGTGCAGGTTCCTAGTTGGCGCCGGAATCCCGCTTGCGCCGCATCACATTTCGCGACCATCAACCTTCAACGTGCTTCTTGGCTCCTACTGGTTCGATTAAACCTTGGTTTCATACTGAGGGAAACTTGCTTCTATACGCATCATACCTTCCACTTGGGGTTCCCAACGGACGTGTGCATCTACGCGTATCAAGCTAAATTTCTGGCGCCGTTGCCGGGAGATCAAGACACGCTGGGGAGTCTCCACTTCTCAATCTCTTTACTTTGTTTTTGTCTTGCTTTATTTTATTTACTACTTTGTTTGCTGCACCTAAACAAAACACAAAAAAATTAGTTGCTAGTTTTACTTTATTTACTGTCTTGCTCTCTATATCAAAAACACAAAAAAAATTAATTACTTGTCTTTACTTTATTTGCCTAGTTTACTTTATTGCTGTTATCATGAGTAATCCTGAAGTTGAAGTTCGTTCTTTTAAGCAACAGGGTGGAGAAAGTTTTAAAGATGCTTGGTATAGAATTAGTAATGCTCATCAAAGGTGCATTAAGAAACACTCCACCACTATCCTTCTTAGGAACTTTTATGTTGGTTTATCTAGTTGGAATAGATATGTTCTTGATACTCTTTCGGGAGGTAATTTCCTAGGTACTCCCGCTTTAGAAGCTAGTTGCATCATTGAGAGTCTAGTTGGAATACCACCTGTTAATGAAGTTAAAATTGAAATCTCTCTTGAAGATGTTATGAAAAAATTGGAAACCATAGAGAAAAATTTTCCAAGTGTTGAAACTAAATTGGGAATGTTATTTGACAAAACTTATGAACTTGATAAATCCTTAGGAGGAATTGATGAAAGAATTAGTGTCCTAGGAACTTGTGTTGTCCATGATAATCAAACCAATAGGATTGATGAACTTGAAAAAGCTATGGGAACCTTGGGTTCAACCTTTTCTTCTCTCAAGTATAATGAGAAAGCTTATGTGGGTAAAGAGCAAAAATTCATGTATGCC
Source organism: Lolium multiflorum (assembly GCA_030979885.1). Classification (NCBI taxonomy): domain Eukaryota; kingdom Viridiplantae; phylum Streptophyta; class Magnoliopsida; order Poales; family Poaceae; genus Lolium; species Lolium multiflorum. The sequence continues at coordinate 134,425,804 of CM061747.1, read as the reverse complement.
TCTAAAGTACCTAAACAAAAGAATTATTATAGGCCTAAAATTTCTAAAACCCCTAGCACCACCATAGAAAATTTAGATAATGGAGCACCTAAAGTACCCTCTGCAACAAGTTGTGTTTGCATGAAAAATAATAATGTCAATGCTCCATCTCTTGATAATACTTGATTTGTACTTTCTGCGCCTAGCTGAAAGGCGTTAAAGAAAAGCGCTTATGGGAGACAACCCATGTTTTTACCTACAGCAATTTTTGTTTTATTGAGTCTTGGAAGTTGTTTACTACTGTAGCAACCTCTCCTTATCATGTTTTGTGCCAAGTAAAGTTTCTATGTCAAAGTTGATGTTATATTTGGGATCGCTGCGCAGAAACAGCATTGCTGTCTGTCACGAATCTGGGCACAATTCTCTGTAGAAAATTCGAAAAAATCTGCCAATTTACGAGCGTGATCCTCAGATATGTACGCAACTTTCATTAGTTTTGAGTTTTTCCATTTGAGCAAGTCTAGTGCCAGATTTAAATTCGTCTTTACGGACTGTTCTGTTTTTGACAGATTCTGCCTTTTATTTCGCATTGCCTCTTTTGCTATGTTGGATTTATTTCTTTGATCCATTAATGTCCAGTAGCATTATGCAATGTCCAGAAGTGAAAAGAATGATTGTGTCACCTCTGAATGTGTGAATTATTAATGATGCACTAACCCTCTAATGAGTTTGCTTGAAGTTTGGTGTGAAGGAAGTTTTCAAGGGTCAAGAGAGGAGAATGATATACTATGATCAAGAGGAGTGAAAGCTCTAAGCTTGGGGATGCCCCGTGGTTCATCCCTGCATATTTTAAGAAGACTCAAGCGTCTAAGCTTGGGGATGCCCAAGGCATCCCCTTCTTCATCGACAACATCATCAGGTTCCTCCCCTGAAACTATATTTTTATTCAGTCACATCTTGTGTTCTTTACTTGGAGCGTCGGTTTGTTTTCGTTTTTGTTTTTGTTTGAATAAGATGGATCCTAGCATTCACTTTGTGGGAGAGAGACACGCTCCGCTGTTGCATATGGACACATGTGTCCTTAGGCTTTACTCATAATGTTCAAGGCGAAGTTTCTTCTTCGTTAATTTGTTATATGGTTGGAATTGGAAAATGCTACATGTAGTAATTCTAAAATGTCTTGGATAATGTGATACTTGGCAATTGTTGTGCTCATGTTTAAGCTCTTGCATCATATGCTTTGCACCCATTAATGAAGAAATACATAGAGCTTGCTAAAATCTGATTTGCATATTTGGTTTCTCTAAGGTCTAGATAATATCTAGTATTGAGTTTTGAACAACAAGGAAGACAGTGAGAGTCTTATAATGTTTACAATATGTCTTTTATGTGAGTTTTGCTGCACTTGTTCATCCTTGAGTTTGCTTCAAATAACCTTGCTAGCCTAAACCTTGTATCGAGAGGGAATACTTCTCATGCATCCAAAATCCTTGAGCCAACTACTATGCCATTTGTGTCCACCATACCTACCTACTACATGGTATTTCTCCGCCATTCCAAAGTAAATTGCTTGAGTGCTACCTTTAAAATTCCATCATTCACCTTTGCAATATATAGCTCATGGGACAAAATAGCCTTAAAAACTATCGTAGTATTGAATATGTACTTATGCACTTTATATTTTATTAAGTTGCTCGTTGTGCGATAACCATGCTTCTGGGGAACGCCATCAACTATTGTTGAATATCATGTGAGTTGCTATGCATGTCCGTCTTGTCTGAAGGTCTATCATTTTAGTGGTTGGAGCATGCAAAATTGTTAGAGAAGAACATTGGGCCGCTAACTAAAGCCATGAATCATGGTGGAAGTTTCAGTTTTGGACATATATCCTCAATCTCATATGAGAATAATAACTTTGCTACATGCTTATGCATTAAAGAGGAGTCCATTATCTGTTGTCCATGTTGTCCCGGTATGGATGTCTAAGTTGAGAATAATCAAAAGCGAGAAATCCAAATGCGAGCATTCTCCTTGGACCTTTGTACAGGCGGCATGGAGGTACCCCTTTGTGACACTTGGTTGAAACATGGCATGCAAAGATCCGGTAGTCCAAGTTAAGTAGGACGAGGTGCGGGCACTATTAGTACACTATGCGTGAGGCTTGCAACTTGTAAAATATAATTTTCATAACTCATATGCTTTATTACTACCGTTGACAAAATTGTTTCATGTTTTCAAAATAAAAGCTCTAGCACAAATACAGCAATCGATGCTTTCCTCTCGAAGGACCATTCTTTTACTTTTATTGTTGAGTCAGTTTACCTATCTCCTTCCACCTTAAGAAGCAAACACTTGTGTGAACTGTGCATTGATTCCTACATACTTGCATATTGCACTTGTTATACTACTTTATGTTGACCATATCCATGAGATATACATGTTATAAGTTGAAAGCAACCGCTGAAACTTAATCTTCCTATGTGTTGCTTCAACACCTTTACTTTGATTTATTGCTTTATGAGTTAACTCTTATGCAAGACTTATTGATGCTTGTCTTGAAGTACTATTCATGAAAAGTCTTTGTCATATGATTCACTTGTTTACTCATGTCATTACTTTTGTTTTGATCGCTGCATTCATTACATATGTTTACAAATAGTATGATCAAGATTATGATGGCATGTCACTTCAGAAATTATCTTTGTTATCGTTTTACCTGCTCGGGACGAGCAGAACTAAGCTTGGGGATGCTGATACGTCTCCAACGTATCGATAATTTCTTATGTTCCATGCCACTTTATTGATGATACCTACATGTTTTATGCACATTATATGTCATATTTATGCATTTTCTGGAACTAACCTATTAACAAGATGCCGAAGAGCCAGTTGCTGTTTGCTGTTTTTGGTTTCAGAAATCCTAGTAAAGAAATATTCTCGGAATTGGACGAAACTTTCGCCTGGGTCCTATTTTTGCACGAAGCTTAAGACCGAAGACCTAACGAAGTGGGGCCACGAGGAGGCCAGGGGTGTGGCGGCGGCCCAGGCCCCGGCCGCGCCGACCTGCCTCTGGGCCCCTCGTGTGGCCCCTCGCGTTGACCCTCCGCCTACTTAAAGCTTCCGTCGCGAAACCCCAGCACCGAGAGCCACGATACGGAAAACCCACAGAGACGCCGCCGCCGCGAATCCCATCTCGGGGATTCTCGAGATCGCCTCCGCACCCCCGAGAGGGGATTCATCTCCGGAGGACTCTTCATCGCCATGATCGCTCCGGAGTGATGAGTGAGTAGTTCACCCCTGGACCATGGGTCCATAGCAGTAGCTAGATGGTCGTCTTCTCCTTGTTGTGCTTCATTGTTGGATCTTGTGAGCTGCCTAACATGATCAAGATCATCTATCCGTAATACTATATGTTGTGTTTGTCGGGATCCGATGGATAGAGAGTACTATGATTATGGTGATTATCAATCTATTGTTCATGTGTTGTTTATGATCTTGCATGCTCTCCGTTATTAGTAGAGGCTCGCCAAGTTTTTACTCTTAACTCCAAGAGGGAGTATTTATGCTCGATAGTGGGTTCATGCCTTCATTGATACCTGGGACAGTGACAGAAAGTTCTAAGGTTGTGATGTGCGGTTGCCACTAGGGATAAAACATTGATGCTATGTCTAAGGATGTAGTTGTTGATTACATTACGCACCATACTTAATGCAATTGTCTGTTGCTTTGCAACTTAATACTGAGGGGGTTCGGACGATAACCTGAAGGTGGACTTTTTAGGCATAGATGCAGTTGGATGGCGGTCTATGTTCTTTGTCGTAATGCCCAATTAAATCTCACTATATTTACCATGTCATGTATATGCATTGTTATGCCTTTCTCTATTTGTCAATTGCCCGACTGTAATTTGTTCACCCAACATGCTTTTATCTTATGGGAGAGACACCTCTAGTGAACTGTGGACCCCGGTCCTATTCTTTACATAGCATACAATCTACTTGTTTTACCGTTTTCTTTGCAAACATCTTCCACTCGATACGTTTTGTTACAGCAAGCCGGTGAGATTGACAACCTCACTGTTTCGTTGGGACAAAGTACTTGGGTTGTGTTGTGCAGGTTCCTAGTTGGCGCCGGAATCCTCGGTGTTGCGCCGCATCACATTTCGCGACCATCAACCTTCAACGTGCTTCTGGCTCCTACTGGTTCGATTAAACCTTGGTTTCATACTGAGGGAAACTTGCTTCTATACGCATCATACCTTCCACTTGGGGTTCCCAACGGACGTGTGCATCTACGCGTATCAGCGGCGGTAGCAAAAGGAGAGAGGGCGGTGGCGGTGGCGAAAGGGCGGTGGCGAAGGCGGTGACGGTCTCTGCCTCGCGCGTATACACGCGGGGTCGAAGCCGATATTCCAAATTCCAAACTTTGTAATTATTTTTGTACTTAACACGCTAAATTCCAAAACATGCCAATTAAGTTTTTTTTAAGTTATTTTTTTCTTAACATATATTCCAATATTATTATTTTTACTTAAGTAGTTATGTTTTGGATAAGTACTTAGTTAGTTAACATTCCAATATTAGAGGTTTATTAGTTAGTAGTTAGTTTTTAAAGTTATTTTTAAGTTATTTTTAAGTTATTTTTTCCTTAACATTCCAATATTATGTTTTCTTAACATTCCAAATTCCAAATATTATGTTTTGGTTAAGTAGTTAATTAGTTACAAAAAAACACAAAGTTTAATTAGTCACAATTCTAGTTCTTATTCACTAACCAAATAAAAGAAAATAAAATATTTTATATAAAAGTATTTTACCGTTTTTGTAAATTAAGATATTTTTTGTTACATAGTTAAAATTAACAAGAACAAAAAAACACAAAAAAAAGAAAAATCTCTCTTCTCCCTCTCTCTTTCTCTCGCGCGCCGCGGCCGGGCACACGGCGCGGGCGGTGGCTTTGAAACGTTCATGAAGAACAGCGCAGCGGCGAGCACTCGGCGGCGGCGATGGGATGCGGCATGCAGCGGCGGGTGGCTCGGAAGCGACCGCGGCGACGAGAGGAGCGCGGAGCGAGACGCCAGAGGGCGATGGCGGCGGGGACGGCGGCGGCGGCGAGCAGCGAGGGCGTCTTCGGCGGAGCGCGGCAGAGACGTCGATCGGCGCGGGGAGATGAAGTGTGAACCGCCACGCGCCGCGCGAGTTTAAATAGGGTAGGACCTTTGGTCGCGGTTGGGGTCACCAACCGCGACTAAAGGGGTATTTTTTAAATTAGTTTTCATTTCAAAATCTGAAAAATACATATAATATATCAAAAAATTCAGAAAAATAAAACTAATTCATTTAAAAATCTTAAAAATACAAATAATATATCAAAAAATTCAGAAAAATAAAACTAATTCATTTCAAAATCTGAAAAATACATATAATATATCAAAAAATTCAGAAAAATAAAACTAATTCATTTAAAAATCTTAAAAATACAAATAATATATCAAAAAATTCAGTAAAATAAAACTAATTCATTTCAAAATCTGAAAAATACATATAATATATCAAAAAATTCAGAAAAATAAAACTAATTTATTTCAAAATCTTAAAAATACAAATAATATATCAAAAAATTTAGAAAAATAAAATTAATCCATTTAAAAATCTTAAAAATAAAAATAATATATCAAAAAATTCAGAAAAATAAAACTAATTCATTTGAAGTTCTTCCCACCAGTTCTTCCCGGCCGCCTCTGTCTTTCCGGCGCCGGCCTCCTCTTCCCGCCATTTCTTCCCTGTCTTCCCGCCTCTTTCTTCCCGCCTCCCTCTTCCCACCGCTTTTCGCCACGGCGTTTCCGCCGCCCTCTTCCCGCCTTCGTTCTTCCGCCGCCTCTTCCCCCTCTCTCGTCTTCCCGCCCCCTCTTCCAGCCGGATTCCTCTTCTTCCCGCCATTTCTTCCCCGTCTTCCCGCCTCTTTCTTCCCGCCAATTTCTTCCCGCCTCTTTCTTCCCGCCACTTTCTTCCCTCCTCTTTCTTCCCGCTCCCATTTTTCCCGCCATTTCTCACTACATATATGTAGCCCGGCTTGGCCAGCATTATCACATCTCTACAATCTCTCATCACTCTCTCATGGCTTCCACCGCACCCACTCTAACCTACCAGCAGGTGGAGGAGCTTTGCGCCTCGAACTACCCTTGCCCACCGGCTACCGCGTCCCCGCCGGCTGGAGCCTAAGCGCCGACGGCGTGCCGGTCCCTCCCCTCCCTCGTACCGCGCGCCGGCAACCATCACGAACCACTACTACCTCGACCTCACGCCGGAGCAGCGGATGAATCCCGCCGGCATCCCGATAACCAGCATACTTGGGACGCCTTCATCAATCGCGTGATAGGGCGCTCGCTGTGTATGAGGAGGACGGTCTGCTCCTGGGAACTTCCACAAGGCCGGCCGTCGGCTATGGTGGTACGGCCGGACTCAGAGCGTCATGGACTACATCACGGCCGGCGATATCAACCGCCCGCGCTACCTCGCCCGAGCCACGAGCGCCGCCCGACGACAGCGACGATAGCAGCGACGACGACGGCGACAACTTAGAAGGCGACAACTACCAGTACAACGGCGGCGGCTATGAAGACTACGAGTATGCATATTATACGCCTAGGCAGGAGTATGACTAAATCACTCCAAATTTCATGTATCATCAGTGCTATCTCGAATCAATCGAATCATTCGAAAATGGACACGAAAACACATCACGGATAATATAATTCACGTGATCCATTCAACAAAGTTTGGTACAATAAATTATTACACATCATTTCTTCCCTTGTGTCCCTGCTTGCTTACGATTGGGCCGTATCCATGGAGCATCCTCATCATTTAACTTAATGCTTGGGTCGGTGTTCACTTTGAAGGGCGGAATTTCACCAAACATATTATAATCTTCTGACATGTCTGTCTTGTCCTCCACTCCCACGATGTTTCTTTTCCCTGAAAGAACAATGTGGCGCTTTGGATCATCGCATGATGTACTGATCGTTTTCTTATCTTTCCGTTTCCTCGGTTTGCTACTCATGTCCTTGACATAGAAAACCTGAGCGACATCTTTCGCTAGGACGAATGGTTCGTCAAGGTAACCAAGATTGTTGAAATCCACCATTGTCATTCCGTATTGCTGGTCCACCTTTACCCCACCTCCTGTTAGCTTGAACCATTTGCACCGGAACAAAGGGACCTTAAAGGAGGGTCCATAGTCAAGTTCCCATATCTCCTCTATGTAACCATAATATGTGACCTTTTGCCCATTCTCGGTTGCTGCATCAAAGCGGACACCACTGTTTTGGTTGGTGCTCTTTTTATCTTGGGCGATCGTGTAAAATGTATTTCCATTTATCTCGTACCCTTGGAAAGTCGTTATAGTCGAAGATGGTGTCTTGGCCAACATGTACAGCTGATCTACAACAACATTGTCACTCATTAAATGTTTTCTCAACCAACTGCCGAAAGTCTCCATGTGGGCCTTCCTAATCCAGGATTCAGGCTTCCGGGTTGTCCGAGCGTAAAATATTCTTGTGTTTCTCAAAGTACGGAGCCACCAAGCTGGAATTGGTCAGAACTGTGTGGTGTGCTTCAGTCAGAGAATGGCCGTCCATACATATCGTTGATTTCCTTCCGATCGTGCCTTTTCCACTTAGTCTCCCCTCGTGCCGCGATCGAGGAAGACCAATCGGCTTAAGGTCAGGAACAAAGTCAACACAAAACTCAATTACCTCCTCATTTCCATAGCCCTTGGCGATGCTTCCTTCTGGCCTAGCACGGTTACGAACATATTTCTTTAATACTCCCATGAACCTCTCGAAGGGGAACATATTGTGTAGAAATACAGGACCGAGAATGGAAATCTCTTCGACTAGGTGAACCAGGAGGTGCGTCATAATATTGAAGAAGGATGGCGGGAACACCAACTCGAAACTGACATAAGATTTGGACCACATCGTTCTGTAACCGTGGAAGAACTTCTGGATTGATTACCTTCTGAGAGATTGCATTGAGGAATGCACATGGCTTCACAATGGCTACTCGAACATTTTCCGGCAGGAGCCCCCTCAAAGAAACCGGAAGCAATTGCGTCATAATCACGTGGCAGTCGTGAGACTTCATGTTTTGGAACTTTTTCTCCGCCATGTTTATTATTCCCTTTATATTGGACGAGAATCCAGACGGGACCTTCATACTGCTCAGGCATTCAAAAAAGATGACCTTCTCTTCTTTGGTCAGAGCGTAGCTGGCACGACCTTGAAACCATTCCGGATGCCGGTCATCAGGGTCTTTCAAACGTTGCTGGTCCTGCCGTGCTTCCTTTGTATCATTTGTCTTCCCATACACGCCCAAGAAGCTTAGGGTTCACGCAAATATTCTTCGTAACATGCATCACGTCGATTGCAGAGCGGACATCTAGGACTTTCCAATATTCTAGCTCCCAGAATATAGATTTCTTCTTCCACATGGGTGCGTGCCCGTCAGCTCCCTTCGGAATTGATTGTCCGCCAGGACCCTTTCCAAAGATGACTTTCAAATCCTTGACCATATCAAATACCTCAGCACCAGTGCGTTCCGCAGGCTTCGGCCGGTGATCTGCCTTGCCGTTGTAATGCTTGCCGCGCTTTCTTACTGGATGAATTTTCGGAAGAAATCGACGATGCCCAAGGTACACGTTCTTCTTACAATTTGGCAAATGTACACTTTCAGTCTCATGTAAGCAGTGCGTGCATGCATTGTATCCCTTATTTGACTGTCCCGAAAGGTTACTAAGAGCAGGCCAATCGTTGATGGTTACGAAAAGCAACGCTCGTAGGTCAAATTCCTCTTCTTTGTGCTCATCCCACACACGGACACCAGGTCTGCCCCACAACTGTAAAAGTTCATCAACTAATGGCCTTAGGTACACATCGATGTCGTTGCCGGGTTGCTTCGGACCTTGGATGAGCACTGGCATCATAATGAACTTCCGCTTCATGCACAACCAAGGAGGAAGGTTGTAGATGCATAGAGTCACGGGCCAGGTGCTGGAGCTCTGCTCGCCAAAAGGATTCATGCCATCTGTACTTACTTAGACCAAATCTTATGTTCCTTGCGTCAACTGCAAAATCTTTAAACTCTCTGTCGATCTTTCTCCATTGCATTCCATCTGCGGGGTGTCTCAACTCCCCGTCCAACTTACGGTCCTCTTTGTGCCATCGCAACAACTTGGCATGCTCTTTGTTCCTGAACAGACGTTTCAACCGTGGTATTATAGGAGCATACCACATCACCTTGGCGGGAACCTTCTTCCTGGGTTTCTGGCCCTCACATCGTCACCAGGGTCATCGCCTCTGATCTTATAACGCAATGCAGTGCATACCGGGCATTCATTCAAATTCTCGTATTCACCGCGGTAGAGGATGCAGTCGTTGATGCATGCATGTATCTTCAGAACCTCTAAACCTAGAGGGCAGACAACCTTCTTTGCTTCGTACATACTGGAGGGCAACTCGTTATTCTTTGGAAACATATTCTTCAACATTTTCAGCAAGCTTTCAAATCCCGAGTCAGCTACACCTTCATGTGCCTTCCATCTCAGCAAATCCAGTGTGCAGCCCAGCTTTTTCAGACCATTATCGCATCCTGGGTACAACGACTTTTTGTGATCCTCTAACATGCGATCCAAATTCTCCCTCTCCTTTTCAGTTTCGCAGCGACTCCGTGCATCAGCAATGGTCCGACCAAGATCATCAGCGGGCTCATCACGTGCCTCTTCTTGATCACCTTCCCCTTCACCTTCCCCACCTTCAGCATCATCCATGAAAGTATCACCGAAATGAACAAGATAGTGATACGTCTCCAACGTACCTATAATTTCTGACGTTCCATGCTTGTTTTATGACAATACTTACATGTTTTGCTTGCACTTTATGATGATTTCATGCGTTTTCTGGAACTAACCTATTAACAAGATGCCACAGTGCCAGTTCCCTGCTGTTTTTGGTTCCAGAAAGGCTGTTCGGCAATATTCTCGGAATTGGACGAAATCAACGCCAAAGATCTTATTTTTCCGGGAGGCCCAGCACCGAAGGGGAGTCGGAGGAGAGCCAGGGCCACCACACATGTGGCCGCGCCCCTGCCCTGGCCGCGCCGGCCTAGTGGGAGGCCACCCTGTCGCCTCCCTCCCGCCGCCTCTTCGCCTATTTAAGCCCTTTTCGACCTAAAAACGCAGTACCAATTGACGAAACTCCAGAAAGACTCCAGGCGCCGCCGCCATCGCGAAACTCCAATTCGGGGACAGAGTCTCTCGTTCCGCCGGACGGGGAAGTGCCCCGAAGCCATCTCCATCAACGCCACCGCCTCCATCATGCTCCGTGAGTAGTTCCCCCATGGACTACGGGTTCTAGCTGTAGCTAGTTGGTATACTCTCCCCATGTACTTCAATACAATGATCTCATGAGCTGCCTTACATGATTGAGATTCATCTGATGTAATCGGTGTTATGTTTGTTGGGATCCGATGGATTGTTACGTTATGATTGTCTATCTACAAAGTTTGTGAAGTTATTGTTGCTGCAATCTTGTTGTGTTTAATGCTTGTCACTAGGGCCCGAGTGGCATGATCTTAGATTTAAGCTCTATGCTTATTGCTTAGATTGTATCTACAAGTTGTATGCACATGTCTATGTCCGGAACCAAAGGCCCCAAAGTGACAGAAATTGGGACAACTGGAGGGAAAGGCTTAGATATGAGGATCACATGTTTTCACGGAGTGTTAATGCTTTGCTCCGGTGCTCTATTAAAAGGAGTACCTTAATTTCCCGTAGAGGCCCGGCCACCGGCTGGTAGGACAAAAGATGTTGTATAAGTTTCTCATTGCGAGCACGTATGACTATATATGGAAAACATGCCTACATGATTAATGATCTTGATGCTATTTCAATCCTATCAATTGCCCAACTGTAATTTGTTCACCCAACACTTGTTATTGGAGAGTTACCACTAGTGTAGATAGCTGGAACCCCGGTCCATCTCTCATCATCATATACTCGTTCTACATGTCATTGGAAGTAGTATCAACTATTTTCTGGTGCCATTGCTCTCATATTGCTATTACTGCTGATGTGTTATCATATACTTCTCATATTACTCTATTTTCACATCACCCCCGTTAGTGCTTTTCCAGTGTGCTGAATTGACAACTCATTGTTAAGGATTATATGTATTCTTTACCTCCCTTGTGTCGAATCAATAAATTTGGGTTTTACTTCCCTCAAAGACTGTTGCGATCCCCTATACTTGTGGGTCATCAAGACTATTTTCTAGGCCGGGAGGCATAGCTCTACTCATAAGTTCACCTGGGAGTACACTCTACCTCTCTCTCGTTTTTATTTTATTTTGTCTTGCTAGTTTATTTCTGTCTAGTTTATTTGTGCTTAGTTTGTTTCTGTCTAGTTTTACTTTGCTTAGTTTACTTTTGTCTAGTTTATTTTTGTCTTGTTTTATTTTCCCTATATACCCGAAAATCCATAAAAATTTGAAAAATTGAAAAATTAAAAATTGCTGTTATGGGAGAACCTACAACCTACTTGGAGCTTATAGAATGTTATAATAATTATAGAGAATCAAGAACTGGTAAAATAATGAGTGCTATGATAGAAAAATTGAATACAATGGCTAGAATCTTGCTTAGACGCCATGATATAAACTGTTGCTCTCAACATGATACTAAACATCTTAAATTTCAATGTGGCTTTAGTGAGGAATTTTTAATTAAGAACTATAATCGGAATTGCTATATTCATTATGGGTTCGAAGAGGTAGAACAATTTGTCTTATTTATGGGAGCCTCCGAGATAGAATCCTTCATGGTTGAGAATTATGAAACTTGTGCTATTTGTAAGGACCTTAAAGATTATGTCTCTACTATCCTTAATTCTTGCATAGAATGCTACAGTAGGAATCCTTATATCCTTGATTATAAAGAGAGACGCATTAATGCACAAGAATGCACTCACAATTTGCAGGAACCTGTGGAAGAAGAAATTGATGAACCTGAAAGCTCATTGGATGAAAAAGAGGAGGAAATTGATGAACCTGGAAGCTCATTGGATGAAAAAGAAGAGGAGAGTGATGAACAAAAGGAGGAAGAATGGATTAGCTACCCATGCCAACCTTCTAATGAGAGTAACTCTTCATCTCTTACACTATTTGATTGTCCTCCATGCTTACCGAAAGAGGTTGAATGTTATGTTCCTGTGGATTCTCTTGAAATATTTCCTATAAGTAAAACTTGTGAGAATAATTATGCTGCTGTTATATATGATAATCCATGCTACTTTGATAAATCTTATGATAATGCTTTGTTTGTGCCTGATGTCGAAATGCATGGTACTAAAGAATTTTGCTTGGCAAATGTTTATGATAAAGCTCTAGATGATGGTCCTATGTTACTTGATAATATTAATTGTACTACTAATGAAAATGGGATTGGAAAAGTATTGACTTTATTTAAGAGTCCCATATCTCTTGAGATTGATCGATCACCTTGTTATATTATTGATAAAAGTGAGTTTGGAAGTTTTAATCCTATTATTTCTGAGCTTGATAAAAATTATGTGTTTGTGAATCATGAAAAGCATGCTTTATGTGATAGTTATATTGTTGAGTTTATCCATGAAGCTACTGAAAATTATTATGATAGAGGAAAATATGGTTGTAGAAATTTTCATGGTACTAATACACCTCTCTATATGCTGAAATTTTTGAAGCTACACTTGTTCTATCTTCCTTTGCTTGTTACTTTGCTCTTCATGAACTTGTTTATTTACAAGATTCCTTTTCATAGGAAGCATGTTAGGCTTAAATGTGTTTTGAATTTGCCTCTTGATGCTCTCTTTTGCTTCAAATACTATTTCTTGCGAGTGCATCATTTAAAACTGCTGAGCCCATCTTGATGGCTATAAAGAAAGAACTTCTTGGGAGATAACCCATGTGTTATTTTGCTACAGTAATTTGTTTTATATTTGTGTCTTGGAATTTTTTTACTACTGTAGCAACCTCTCCTTATCATGTTTTTGTGCCAAATAAAGTCTCTATGGTAAAGTTGATACTAGATTTGGATTTCTGCGCAGAAACAGATTTCTATCTGTCACGAATCTGGGCTTATTTCTCTGTAGGAAACTCAGAAAAATCTGCCAATTTACGTGCGTGATCCTCAGATATGTATGCAACTTTCATTAGTTTTGAGTTTTCTGATTTGAGCAACGGAAGTACCATTTTAAAATTCGTGTTTACTGGCTGTTCTGTTTTGGCAGATTCTGTCTCTGTTTTTTGCATTGTCTCTTGTGGACTTTAAGCGAGGTTTTCTAGACGTAGAGGGCTGTAGCTAATATTTTATTGAGTTCTTGCAATGTGTCACTACAGGACCAAGGTGGATTCAATTTTTTTGAGTACTAACCCCTCTAATGAAGTTTATGAGAAGTTTGGTGTGAAGGAAGTTTTCAAGGGTCAAGAGAGGAGGATGATATATGATCAAGAAGAGTGAAAAGTCAAAGCTTGGGGATGCCCCGTGGTTCATACCTGCATATTTCAAGGAGACTCAAGCGTCTAAGCTTGGGGATGCCCAAGGCATCCCCTTCTTCATCAACTTATCAGGTTTCTTCTATTGAAACTATATTTTTATTCGGTCACATCTTATGTGCTTTACTTGGAGCGTCTGTTTGTTTTTATTTTTGTTTGTGTTTGAATAAAGATGGATCCTAGCAATCCTTGTTTGGGAGAGAGACACGCTCCGCTTTTTCATATGAACACTTGTTCTTCGTTTTACTTTTAATGTTCAATGGTAAAAGTTGGAAGCTATTTGCACTTATTGATATTTGGTTGGAAACAGAAAATGCTTCATAATGTCTTGAATAATTTGACACTTGGCAATTGTTTTGAGCTCTCAAGTAGATCATGATTAATCTCTTGCATCATGTAGTTTAAACCTATTAGTGGAGAACTACCGTAGAGCTTGTTAAAATTGGTTTGCATGATTGGTCTCTCTTAAGGTCTAGATATTTTCTGGTAAAAGTGTTTGAGCAACAAGGAAGACAGTGTAGAGTATTATAATGCTTGCAATATGTTCTTATGTAAGTTTTGCTGTACCGGTTCATACTTGTGTTTGCTTCAAATAACCTTGCTAGCCTAAGCCTTGTATCGAGAGGGAATACTTCTCATGCATCCAAAATCCTTGAGCCAACCACTATGCCATTTGTGTCCCCATATCTACCTACTATGTGGTATTTCCTGCCATTCCAAAGTAAATTGCTTGAGTGCTACCTTTAAACAATTCAAAATTTATCACCTCTGATTTGTGTCAATGTTTAATAGCTCATGAGGAAGTATGTGGTGTTTATCTTTCAATCTTGTTGGGCAACTTTCACCAATGGACTAGTGGCTTCATCCGCTTATCCAATAATTTTGCAAAAAGAGTTGGCAATGGGATTCCCAGTCCCAAATTAATTAACAAAAATAGACACTCCTCCATGGTATGTGATTGTTGGACGGCACCCGAAGGATTCGGTTAGCCATGGCTTGAGAAAGCAAAGGTGGGGAGGAGTGTCATCATAATAAAACTAAAATAAAAAGGCACTCCTTCATGGTATGAGATTGTTGGCAGGCACCCGAGGATTCGGTTAGCCATGGTTTGTGAAAGAAAGGTTGGAAGGAGTGCCACCCAAAAATAAAATAAAATGGGAGCCGCTCTTTGAAGTTTGTCTGGCAAGGGGGTTAGAGTACCCACTACCATTCGTTGACAACAACAAACACCTCTCAAAACTTTAATTTTATGCTCTCTTTATGTTTTCAAAACCAAAGCTCTAGCACAAATATAACAATCAATGCTTCCCTCTGTGAAGGGCCATTCTTTTACTTTATGTTGAGTCAGTTACCTACTTCCTTCCATCTTAGAAGCAAACACTTGTGTCAACGTGCATTGATTCTTACATACTTGCTTATTTGCATTCATCATATTACTTTGTGTTGACAATTATCCATGAGATATGCATGTTGAAAGTTGAAAGCATCCGCTGAAACTTAAATCTTCCTTTGTGTTGCTTCGATGCCTTTACTTTGAATCTATTGCTTTATGAGTTAACTCTTGTGCAAGGCTTTTGATGCTTGTCTTGAAAGTACTCTTCATGAAAAGTTTTGCTATATGTTACCTATTTGTTAGCAACTATAGATCATTGCCTTGAGTCACTTCATTCATTTCATATGCTTTGTAATAGTATGATCAAGGTTATGTAAGTAGCATGTCACTACAGAAATTACTCTTTTTATCGTTTACCTACTCGAGGACGAGCAGGAACTAAGCTTGGGGATGCTGATACGTCTCCAACGTACCTATAATTTCTGACGTTCCATGCTTGTTTTATGACAATACTTACATGTTTTGCTTGCACTTTATGATGATTTCATGTGTTTTCCTGAACTAACCTATTAACAAGATGCCACAGTGCCGTTCCTGTTTTTTTGGTTCCAGAAAGGTTGTTCGGGCAATATTCTCGGAATTGGACGAAATCAACGCCAAAGATCTTATTTTTCCCGGAGGCTCCAACACCGGGGAGTCGGAGGAGAGCCAGGGGCCACCACACATGTGGGCCGCGCGGCCCCAGGCCTGGCCGCGCCGGCCTAGTGGGAGGCCACCCTTTCGCCCCTCCTGCGCCGCCTCTTCGCCTATTTAAGCCCTTTCGACCTAAAAACGCAGCACCAATTGACGAAACTCCAGAAAGACTCCAGGCGCCGCCATCGCGAAACTCCACCTCGGGACAGAAGTCTCTGTTCCGCACCGCCGGATGGGGAAGTGCCCCGAAGCCATCTCCATCAACGCCACCGCCTCCATCATGCTCCTTGAGTAGTTCCCCATGGACTACGGGTTCTAGCTGTAGCTAGTTGGTATACTCTCCCATGTACTTCAATACAATTATCTCATGAGCTGCCTTACATGATTGAGATTCATCTGATGTAATCGGTGTTGTGTTTGTTGGGATCCGATGGATTGTTACGTTATGATTGTCTATCTACAAAGTTTGTGAAGTTATTGTTGCTGCAATCTTGTTGTGTTTAATGCTTGTCACTAGGGCCCGAGTGGCATGATCTTAGATTTAAGCTCTATACTTATTGCTTAGATTGTATCTACAAGTTGTATGCACATGTCTATGTCCGGAACCAAAGGCCCCAAAGTGACAGAAATTGGGACAACTGGAGGGAAAGGCTTAGATATGAGGATCACATGTTTTCACGGAGTGTTAATGCTTTGCTCCGGTGCTCTATTAAAAGGAGTACCTTAATTTCCAGTAGATTCCCTAGAGGCCCGGCTGCCACCGGCTGGTAGGACAAAAGATGTTGTACAAGTTTCTCATTGCGAGCACGTATGACTATATATGGAAAACATGCCTACATGATTAATGATCTTGATGCTATTTCAATCCTATCAATTGCCCAACTGTAATTTGTTCACCCAACACTTGTTATTGGAGAGTTACCACTAGTGTAGATAGCTGGGAACCCCGATCCATCTCTCATCATCATATACTCGTTCTACATGTCATTGGAAGTAGTATCAACTATTTTCTGGTGCCATTGCTCTCATATTGCTATTACTGCTGCTGTGTTACTGTTACTACTGCTCTCATATTACTGCTACTTTCACATCACCCCTGTTACTAGTGCTTTTCCAGGTGCAGCTGAATTGACAACTCAGTTGTTAAGGCTTATAAGTATTCTTTACCTCCCCTTGTGTCGAATCAATAAATTTGGGTTTTACTTCCTCGAAGACTGTTGCGATCCCCTATACTTGATCATCGATAGCTGTCATCGATGTCATCCCCTTCTTCATCTTCTTCCATTATAACCCCTCTTTCTCCATGCTTGGTCCAACAATTATAGCTTGGCATGAAACCATGCCGAATCAGGTGCAGGTGAACTTCCCTTGAGGAAGAGTAACCCTTCTGATTCTTACAGCCAACACATGGACAGATAACAAAACCCCCCTGCTTGTTCGCATTAGCCACTACGAGGAAATCTTTCAAACCCGTAGTGAATTCGCCGGAGAGTCGGTTAGCGTACATCCATTGCCGATTCATCTGCATTATTATAATACAAAATATATAATTAACCATCATGCATTTGTTAAACTAAATAGAAATTAAACAATGAACTACACACATATGCATATTTTATCAATGACACATATATATGAAAGGTTCAAGTTGCTAACCGCGATCGAGGAGGAAAAAATAAATGAGGAAGCTCGATCAAGTGTGGCTCCGACACTTCATATCATGTTTGTTTCATGCTCTTGGGGCATTTCATCAAACACCTTGTGTGCATAAGAGGAGCCAAAAGCAAACCTACACCCCCTTGTGAAGTTTGTGAAGAGAAGTGGCACCAAATGGCTAAGTGTTGTGGGCTGAATGGTATATATAGGGGAGGGGCTTTAGTCGCGGTTGGCCTGGCCAACCGCGACTAAAGGCCTTTGGGCCAGGCCTGAGGACATTTAGTCGCGGTTGGCCTGGCCAACCGCGACTAAAGCCCCTCCCGTCCACCAGCTGGCCACCGAGCGCGCTGGGCCCAGGCCTTTGGTCGCGGTTCGCCACCCGAGCCGCGACTAAAGGCCCCATTGGTCGCGGTTCTTACATTTTCGCGACTAATGGGGCTGGACGGAAGGCCTTTTTTCTACCAGTGTTGTCCTCCTGCTCTCACGGTGAGATGGATGTATATAATTCAGGAGTGTGTGTATGTCCTTGGTTGTTTATCAACTCGTCGCTCACATAAGTGCAAGAATCATTATCAGCCCTTGTTGTGTCTCTGAATCATAGGTTAGAACTAAAACTCCCGGTCAAAGCAACATTTTTGCTGGTATCTTGTTGGCTTGTTCTCATGGGGACTAAAATTCCTTAAAAACTAGAACCAAGCTGACTCTACTAGACTGAACAATTTAGGCTTTTTCCGCTATTTGTGTTGTCTGGCTGTTTTGGGGTTACCTTCAAGGCGTCAACTTCTATGGTACTACTCGTGCATGTTGATCTTGTTTTAATTCCTTCACAAGGTTGGGAAAACTCTCTAATAACTAGAGGATATATACCCGGTCCTTTTGAAAAAAAAGTATGGTAAATAGGAAAATAAGTATGGTAGAATATGAAATGTTGATTTGGGTTGTTTTAATTCCTTCACCAAGGTTGAGAAAAACTAACAATGTATGCTTCTTGGCTGTTGTCTTACTCGTCAAGTCTACAGTTGAATGCTTGCTGAAATGATTGCATGTTGTATATGAATTCCCCCTCAACTGTCATCTAAGTTCCTGATCAAGCGAGAGTTGCCGTTTTCGGATTATTAGTTTTGTTGTTGGTCTCAACTCTGAAGTACATACACGGTAACTCTTCCAATATTTATAATCAAGAAGTTTATATTCCAAATTTGCTCTTTCTTTTAGGAAAACAGCAGGACTCTGCTGTGAGTATATATTCCACATTTGTTCTTGGATTCCTGTGTAAAGTCTTGTTCTGTTGCGAGTTTGGATAAAAAATTCCTACCTGATGGTAGCAGATAAGAAAAGCAAATGCGGGTCTAGCTCTTTGCAGACAACACTAGTAGAAACAAGGGCTTTCGTTTTTTGCCCCAGATGGCTTTTGCACCGGATTTGGCACGAACCGGTGCTAAAGGGGGTCATTAGCACCGGTTCGTGGGGAGCAGCCGGCCGAGGGACCTTTTGCACCGGTTTGTGTTACCAACCGGTGCAAATGAGATATCTTTTGCACCGGTTGGTAACACAAACCGGTGCAAAAGGTTTGTCGCCAGGCACGTGTCAGCCGAGGACCCTTTTGCACCGGTTCGTGTTACAAACCGGTGCAAAAGATAGCTCATTTGCACCGGTTTGTAACACGAACCGGTGCAAAAGGTCCCCAGCCCTTATATCAGCTCACCTCCAACTAGCCAATTCACAACTTCACTTTTTCTAGGAGAAAGGTGTGTGTGTTGAGTGCTACCTTGCATTTCTTTGGCATGCACACAAGGTGCTCGATGAAATGTCTGAGAGAATGATGCCGCTTGATTTTACACAAAACAAAAATGAGATGAGGTGCCGGAGCGACACTTAAGCTTTCTCCTCTTTCTTTCCCTCCTCAATCAAGGTTAAACAACTTTATCCTTTCATTTGTACGGTGCTAATATCCACTATATATATATATATATATTATGATGTTTTGTAATGGTTTTTTGATAAACTTAATTATTTGATGTAGATGAACCGGCGGCAATGGATGTACGTTGACCGACGTCTGCCCGAGTTCACTTCGGGCCTGAAAGAATTTTTCCGTGTGGCTGAGGAAAACCCACAGGCGGATGGTTATATATGTTGTCCATGTGTTGATTGCCGGAACTTAAAGCAATACCCTGAATGGCAAGTCATTCACTCCCACCTGCTTTGGAAAGGTTTCATGCCCAGCTATAATTGTTGGACCAAGCATGGAGAAAGAGGGGTTATGATGGAAAACGACGACGAAGAAGAAGAGGATGATGATATGTACCCTAACTACGGTGATACTGCAACAGGGCATGATGAAGATGAGGAGGCAGGTGGAGGTGATCAAGATGAAGAGGCATCAGATGAGCCCGTTGATGATGATCTTCGTCGGGCCATCGCTGATGCACACAGAGATGCAGAAACTGAAAACGAGAAGCGAAAGTTAAAGGGCATGTTAGATGATCACAAAAAGAAGTTATACCCAAATTGTGAAGATGGCAACACAAAGCTCGGTGCCACACTGGAGTTGCTGCAATGGAAGGCAGAAGCTGGTATATGTGACAAGCCATTTGAGAAGTTACTGAAAATAATGAAGAGGAGGTTTCCAAAGGATAACGAATTGCCTGACAGTACGTACGAAGCAAAGAAGGTTCTCTGCCCTCTAGGATTAGAGGTGCTGAAGATACATGCATGCATTAATGACTGCATCCTCTACCGCCATGAGTACGAAAATTTGGAAAAATGTCCGGTATGCAATGCACTACGGTATAAGATCAGGCGAGATGACCCTGGTGATGTTGAGGGCGAGCCCCCTAGGAAGAGGGTTCCTGCCAAGGTTATGTGGTATGCTCCTATAATACCACGGTTGAAACGTCTGTTCAGAAATAAAGAGCATGCCAGGTTGTTGCGATGGCACAAAGAAGACCGTAAGAAAGACGAGAAGCTGAGACACCCCGCTGATGGGTCGCAGTGGAGGAAAATCGATAGAGAGTTCCCGGACTTTGCAGATGACGCGAGGAACTTAAGGTTTGGTCTAAGTACAGATGGAATGAATCCTTTTGGGGAGCAGAGCTGCAGTCATAGCACCTGGCCTGTAACTCTATGTATCTATAACCTTCCGCCTTGGTTGTGCATGAAGCGGAAGTTCATTATGATGCCAGTGCTCATCCAAGGCCCAAAGCAACCCGGCAACGACATTGATGTTTACCTACGGCCATTATTTGAAGAACTCTTACAGTTGTGGAGCAAACCAGGTGTTCTTGCATGGGATGAGTACAAACAGGAGGCATTCAACCTACGAGCGTTGCTTTTCGTGACCATCAATGATTGGCCTGCTCTTAGTAACCTTTCAGGACAGACAAACAAGGGATACAATGCATGCACGCACTGCTTAGATGAGACCGAAGGTGCTTATTTGAAGAAATGTAAGAAGGTTGTGTACCTGGGGCATCGTCGATTTCTTCCAAAGAGGCACCCCGTCAGAAAGAAAGGCAATCATTTCGGAGGTGAGGCAGATCACCGGGAGAAGCCTGAACTCCGTACAGGTGATGCTTTACTTGATATGGTCAAGGACATAAAAGTAATATTTGGAAAGGGTCCTGGCGGCCAATCTGTTCCCAAAAAAAAGGCTTCGAAGAAAAAATCTGTTCCCAAAGAGGTTGTTACCGGACACGCACCCATGTGGAAGAAAAAATCTATATTTTGGGATCTACCCTATTGGAAAGTCCTAGAGGTCCGCTCTTCAATCGACGTGATGCATGTGACGAAGAATCTTTGCGTGAACCTGCTAGGCTTCTTAGGCGTGTATGGGCAGACAAAAGATACACCAGAAGCAAGGGAGGACCAGTATCGTATGAAAGTCCCAAAGAACAAGCAAGAACAGGATTACAAGACGGATACAGGGAGTCGCTTAAGTCCTGGCAGCTACGCTCTTACCAAAGCAGAGAAGGAAATCTTTTTTGAAGTCCTTTACAGTATCAAGGTGCCGTCTGGATTCTCATCAAATATAAAGGGAATTATAAATATGGCGGAGAAAAAATTCCAAAACCTGAAGTCGCATGACTGCCACATTATTATGACGCAGTTGCTTCCGGTTGCACTGAGGGGGCTTCTGCCGGAAAATGTTCGAATACCCATTGTGAAGCTATGTGCATTCCTTAATGCAATATCTCAGAAGGTAATCGATCCAGCTAGTCTTCCAAGGTTACAGAAGGATGTGGTGCAATGTCTTGTTAGCTTTGAGTTGGTGTTTCCACCATCTTTCTTCAATATTATGACACATCTCCTGGTTCACCTTGTCGAAGAGATTGCCATCCTCGGTCCTGTCTTTCTACACAATATGTTCCCCTTCGAGAGGTTCATGGGGGTCTTAAAGAAATATGTTCATAACCGTGCTAGGCCAGAAGGAAGCATCTCCAAGGGCTATGGAACAGAGGAGGTCATCGAGTTCTGTGTTGACTTTATTCCTGACCTTAAGTCGATTGGTGTTCCTGAATCGCGACATGAGGGGCGACTAAGTGGAAAAGGCACGCTAGGAAGGAAATCAATGATATGTAGGGACGGCATTTCTTTCACTCAAGCACACTACACAGTTCTACAAAGTTCCACCTTGGTGGCCCCGTATATCACTGATCACAAGAATATTGTACGCTCCGAATATCCGGGGCAGTCTGAAGACTGGATTACACATAAACATATGCAGACATTCGGCGGTTGGCTCCGAACACATCTCATGAATAACAACGCCATTGATGATCAATTGTACTTGTTGGCCGGGTCACCATCTTCGACTATACTGACTTTCCAGGGGTACGAGATAAATGGAAATACCTTCTACACGTTCGCCCAAGATAAAAAGAGCACCAACCAAAACAGTGGTGTCCGCATTGATGCAACAAACACTAACAGTGGGGAAAAGGACACATATTATGGTTACATAGAGGAGATATGGGAACTTGACTATGGACCTTATTTTAAGATCCCTTTGTTTCGGTGCAAATGGTTCAAGCTTGATGGAAAAGGGGTAAAGGTAGACCAGCTGTACGGAATAACAACAGTGGATCTCAACAATCTTGGTTACAGAGACGAACCATTCGT
This sequence comes from Lolium multiflorum, assembly GCA_030979885.1. NCBI lineage: Eukaryota > Viridiplantae > Streptophyta > Magnoliopsida > Poales > Poaceae > Lolium > Lolium multiflorum. The sequence goes on along the minus strand of CM061747.1, from coordinate 134,403,434 downwards.
CCTAGCCAATGATGTGTCTCAGGTTTTCTATGTGAAGGACATGTCCTCCAGACCGAAGAAAAGAAAACATAAGGAAACGAGCTCATCCGATGAGCCAAAGCGTCACATAGTTCTTTCAGGGAAAAGAACCATCGTGGGAGTCGAGGACAAGACAGACATGTCAGAGGATTATAATAAGTTTGCTGAAATTCCACCCTTCAGAGTGAACATTGATCCAACCATCGCGTTAAATGCTGAAGATACTCCATGGTTACGGTCGAAGCGATCATAATGTATTAATTATTATCCTGTACCTTGATGAGCTCATATTGTGAAGCGTTTGTTGTGATATGTATCAGTAACATTATATTGGTCGTTTGAACTAAATGCTCTTTCCTTCGAGAAGCTCCCAGAAGCCCTCTTTAATTACCCTAGGTACTGGTTGTTGGGTATATATACTAGCAGCTTCCGAGCGGGACTTGCGGGAAGAGTTACTCGGGCAAAGCTTCCGAAGATGTCTAAGACGGCCAGCCATCTAAGACATCTTCGAGAAGCTTCGCCGGAGAGGCTCTTTCTTCCTCCGGAAGCCCTCCTTACCCTGAGCTACTGGTTGTTGGGTGTATACTAGCAGCTTCCGAGCGGGACTTGCGGGAAGAGTTACTCGGGCAAAGCTTCCGAAGATGTCTAAGACGGCCAGCCATCTAAGACATCTTCGAGAAGCTTCGCCGGAGAGGCTCTTTCCTTCGAAAAGCTCCCGGAAGCCCTCCTTACCCTGAGCTACTGGTTGTTGGGTGTATACTAGCAGCTTCCGAGCATGACTTGCGGGAAGAGTTACTCGGGCAAAGCTTCCGAAGATGTCTAAGACGGCCAGCCATCTAAGACATCTTCGAGAAGCTTCGCCGGAGAGGCTCTTTCCTTCTTGGTCGTTGCCTCTCAGGCTGCTCTCTCTACTCTCCCCGGAGGGGGCTATATATAGCAACATGTGCCTCCGATAACCCCCCCCCAGATGAGGCCACCCCAGATAAGGCAAACACCAGATAAGCCTCCCCCAGATGAGGCCACCCCAGATAAGGCAAACACCAGATAAGCCTCCCCCAGATTTAGCCCCCCATCTTTATAGCACTGGTTCCAGCCAGGAACCGAAGGGGTATATAAACTAATCCACCATCTTTAGCACCGGTTCAAGCCAGGAACCGGGATAAAAGGGGTATATAATCTAATCCACCATCTTTAGCACCGGTTCGGGAACCGGGATAAAAGAGGTATATAAACCAATCCACCATCTTTAGCACCGGTTCAAGCCAGGAACCGGGATAAAAGGGTATATAAACTAAAGACAACGACTTTATTGAAATTTAACAAGATACATTAACTAAACTTAAACTAAAACAACGACAACGACTTTATTGAAATTTAACATTAACTAAATTTAAACTAAAATAATAACAACTTCTACTAGTTCTTCCGCGCATCCGTTGCTGCCCTCCTGGCTGCCGCCTCCTGCCGCAGCTCCTCCTCACGACGACGCTTATACATCTCCTCACTATCCAGATCCGCCACACGCGGCCGCTTATGCAGCTCCTGGAGACTCTGCCTCTCAAATGCTTCTATGGTAGCCGCTAGCGCCGCCTCCTCCCACTCCTCTATCTCTGCAAGCTGCGGGTCCACCTCATCCTCTGCTGCCCTCCTTGCTGCCGCCTCCTGCCGCTGCAGCTCCTCCCACTCCTCTATCTCCGCGAGCTGCGGGTCCACCTCCACCGGCGGCAGCTGCGGCTTTGGGGGCATTGTGCAATGGCCTAGGGTTTGGTGATGATCGAAGTGGGAGAGACGGGGACGTACTATTTATAGAGGGAAAATATCCCGCGCGGCGCCGTGGCGGGAAAATATACCGCGCGCCGCTTGCGTCGTGGCGGGAAAATATACCGCGCGCCGCTTGCGTCGTGGCGGGAAAATATACCTCGCGTCGTGGCGGGAAAATATCCCGCGCGGCGTCGTTTGACGGGAACCTACCACGCGCGCGTCGTGGCGGGAACCTATCCCACGCGAAACACGAAAAATAAATGGCGGGAAAATACAAAAGGCAGTGAAAAAAGGGACCTTTTGCACCGGTTGTTGGCTCGAACCGGTGCAAAAGGGTCTTTTGCACCGGTTCGAGCCAACAACCGGTGCAAAAGGCCCCGTGCATAAATTCCGCGCGCGCTTTCTTCTCCATTCGCGCGAGGACAAAATTAGAGGAAACTCTGCCAAAATTTCGCTCGCCCGCGCCGCCGCGTCGACCGCGCCTTCCCCCGCCGCGCCGCCGCCGACCGCGCCGCCGCTCTTCGCGCTGCGCCCGCGCCCCTCTCCTCCGCGTCCGCGCGCCCGCGCCGCCCCCGCCCCGGCCCGCGCGCCCGCGCCGCCCCCGCCTGCGCAGCCGCCGCGCCCGCGCCGCCGCCCCCGCCCGCGCCGCCAACCGCCGCCCCGCTCCGGCCGGCAGCCGCGGCTAGAGGTGAGCCCCGGCCGTCTTTTCCTTTTTTTTTTCTTTTTTTGTTTTAATTAGTTAGAAAATTTAGTAGTTAAATTTAGAAATATAAGTTAGATAAATTTTAGTTAGATCTATTTAGAAAATTGTAGTTAGAAAATATTTGTTAGAATTTAGAATATAGAATTTATAATATGTTAGATAAAAATGTTAGAAAATTGTAGTTAGAAAATATATGTTAGACAAATTTTTTTACTAAGATATAGAAAATTGTAGTTAGAAAATTGTAGTTAGAAAATATATGTTAGAAAATTGTAGTTAGAAAATATATGTTAGAAAATTGTAGTTAGAAAATTGTAGTTAGAAAATATATGTTAGAAAATATATGTTAGAAAATATATGTTAGACAAATTGTAGTTAGAAAATATTTGTTAGAATTTAGAATATAGAATATGTTAGATAAAAATGTTACAAAATTGTAGTGAAATATAGAAATTTAGAATTTAGAATATGTTAGATAAATCTTAGAATCTTAAAAATAGTAGTGAAATTTAGAAATTTAGAATTTAGAATTTATAATATGTTAGATTAAAATGTTAGAAAATTGTAGTTAGAAAATATATGTTAGACAAAATATATGTTAGACAAATTTAAAAATAGTAGTATTTGTTACTAAGATATATATATATTCATAAGTAATTTATTCAAATTCAATATTAGTTTGCATACGATGCCGCGCCCGCCGCGTCCTGGAGCTAGGACAATTTTAGAGGAGTTGCGGCAGTTGGGGGAAGTTCGGGACTGGGCTCCGCCGGGGTGGCACTGGGAGGTGTTATCTTCCGGGGCGCGCACCTTGGTGCGGAATCCGGGTCCCGTCGTCGACCCGGATATTCTCTGGTGGAGGTCTTATGGGCCACGTTCGTTTCAGAGGGAGCCGGCCCCGCCGGAGGTGGTAGCTCAGCGCATTGCAGCGGAGGATGAGCATGTTCGCCGTTACATGTATGCGTTAGACACCATGTATAGGACCGGATGGTCAGTTATGCAGGGATCTCATGTTAGCTATGCTCCCGTTACTGTTCCGTGGCTTTGGGTGTTCACCCGGCGCGGCTCGGGACCCGGTCGGCGCCGTTGAGAGCTTGTAGTGTGATGTATTAGGGACCGATCGAGCTATATGTGTAACTCAGATCTTTGATTATGTATTCAGCATTATCCTTTATTTGCACTTATATATATGTGTAACTCTAATATTTGATCATTTATTTATATCATTATCTTGGTTAGAATAACTTGTAAGTCTTTGCAGAAACTATGGAACGAGACCTAGAAAAAGAATACATGGTCGAGGAGATTATCCGTGATGATGAGGATATCACCTCTCTTTACCTAAACCAATCCGGCGAGGGAGACGAGCGAACCCGTGGAGACGCCTCCGGTGAGGAAGATGAGCAAGACAACCGTGGAGACGGCTCCGGTGAGGGAGAAGGTGACGACTGCGAGGGAGAAGCTCACGACGCCGCCGAGGTGTATAAATATTAATTAACCAAGCCTCCAGATTTGTGCATATACATGTATTAACGTTGTTTCTTCTTTTAGACCTCCCGATCAACAAACTCTACTGGCAGAACTAAACGAGGCGCGGCCAGAAAGATGGAAGACCATGAAAGGTGCACCATCACGGAAATCGCGATAGATGGCGAACCGATTTCTCCCAAGAAGTTCGCAAAAAAGTTTGTAAGTCAATGTGGAGTTGTTGTTAGGGACACCGTCCCGATCACCACTCAAGAATGGAAGAAACCTGTAAAGGGGGGCGAAGGAGTTACTTATGTCGACACGAGATTAAAAAGTGTGATGTTTAGGAATCTGCTGAAAAATTTCATCTTTCCGGAGCCAACTGACTCTGATAGTGAGAATGACAGGCCAGACCCTGAGGATCCCGAGCTGAATAGCGTACAGCGAAGAGTTAAGAAGTGGGCTCTTAAGAAGATGGCAGTACAGTTCAACGACTACAAGAAGAAATTGGACAGCTTCTTTGTCAAGAAAGGGAAGACTCCTGATTTCAAAGGCCCCTATGAGAAGATAAAAGACCACTGGGAGGAATTTGTGAAGTTAAAGAAATCGGACAAGGCAAAGAAAAGGTCTGACACCAATACGAAAAATGCTTCTAATAAGATGTACTTCCATACCATGGGGCGAGGAGGCTACAATGCTGGCAGACCTAAGTGGGAGAAATGGGAGAACGAGCTAATTAAAAAGGGGATCCAGCCAGAGGTACTGAAATGGAACCAGCGGTCAAGGGATTGGTTTTACGCGCATGGGGGCACGTTGGACGCACAAGGGTTATGCATATATACACAAAGACATAAGGAAAACCCACTTCCCATCGAAGCCTTTAGAAATGTTGCAAAGGAAGTTGAAGAGGGGAAGTTCCGTCCCGAAAGAGAGAAGGACCAGCTCACACGCGCCCTTGGGAATCCTGAACACTCAGGACGAACACGAACCACATCAGGTGGCAAGCCGTGGTGTATTGGGTTTCCTGCAGAAACGAAGAAATATCCCGATAGAAGCCGTCAGAGGCAAAAGGATGTGGTTCACGAACGCGTTGCTAAGCTAGAGGAGCAAGTGAGGATGATAATGTCAGGCTCAGTCACAGTCACCCAACCTCAACCTAATCCGCAGATAGAAGAAGTTGCATTCGATGCTACCGGCCAGGGATCTCAGCGGAAAAGCAGCGTGGCTTCCACGGAGCTGCCTGGTGATGATGCACAGATGGCTCCTCCCTCCCCTGTGGAACCGCAGATGGATCTTGATCTCTACCCTGTGGACTTTATCACAGAGTCTACACCTTGTGAGCTACATTTCCAAACGATGGGCTACTTAACGCTCAAGGCGGCGGTCGGCTATGTCTTACCGCCAGTACCCGATCAAAGATACCACTTCAAGCCGGTTCCACCTGGCTACGCTGTTGCCGGGGTGGATCAAGTTATGGATGGGTATGGGCCGCTGAGGCTTGACCACCCAGCCGGTGAAGGGGATTTGCTAGAGCTGGGAGAAGCCAAGAACACTACAGTTCTATGGCGAAAAGAATTCATTGTGATTCCGGGTTGGAAGGCGCCAACAAGGTCTCCACCGAGGCAGCATTCTCCACCGATGCAGCCGTCTCCAGTGCGTGAGCCTTCCCCGCCGGCGCGTGAGCCTTCCCCGCCGACGCGTGAGCCTTCTCCGCCGCCGCGTGAGCCTTCTCCGCCGCCGCGTGAGCCTTCTCCGCCGCCGCGTGAGCCTTCTCCGCCGCCGCAGCCCAAGTCTAAGAGCAAAATTAGGCGGTCCACTACGACACAGCTGAGTCGTAACAGATCACCGAGACGCAAACAAGAGCCCCTCCCAAGAGTGCCTAAGGTTCCTCCCAAGAGACCTTATGACTATACAGTTGAGGAAAATGCCAAGATCGTAGCTGAACAACACAAGCAACAAATGTTGAAATTGAAAAAGCCCCAGCTTGAGCCGGAGCCAGCTATATCTCTGGAAAAGAAGTTGAAACTGCTGAAGAGCCTTCATCAACCTGAGCCAAGTCTTTCATCGAACTATGACCGGTCTATTCGCAAGTCAAATGTGTCAGCAAGAGATCGGTGGGAAAAAAGTAAGGTAGACGGGAAACCAGTTCCCCAGCTTGGAAACCAGAAAAACTCGTGCCCCCCGCTCCAAGTGTATCCCGATGTCACAGCGTGCTTTGATCCGGAGATGGTAAGACTATACAAAGATGAGGCAGATGCGGTCGGTATGAGTATTCCTGAGTACTTAAGCCGCATCGATGCAGAATTCCTTACAAGTACGGGTGATGATGTCCAAATAGCATACCAGTACAAGTACGGGCAACCTCTTGTCAGAGCTGAGGAGTTGCCTAATCTATCAACGCAACTGCGAAGACTGCATAATTGGTACATGGAAAAATGTAAGGATGGTAAGAACTGGATCATGGTGGCAATCACAGATGAGCACTACGGGCGAAATGACGTGATGAACATCGAATTTTGTGAATTATTTCAGTTATTCAACCAAGACGCCCTCGACAAATCTCTGCTGAGTGCCTACTGTCTGTAAGTATTATTTATGTAATTAAGTCTCTACCGCGGCTCGTCCATTGCATGCATATAACCATACTCTCATTGTATTATGCAGAATGAAGATCCGCGAATGCCGCAAGGGGCAAATCTATGATCTTGGGTTCGTTGACCCATATACCGTGAATGGGTATACTGTCCACAACTCTCCCAAGGACACAGAGAATAACTTGGTATATGTCTTAAGGAAAAACTCATACAAAAGGGCAATACTATTTCCTTACAACTTCTCGTGAGTGTTACTGTCTTCACACATTAAATCTTTTTCGCTTACTCCATGTGTTAAGTGTAATTGATGAGTTATGCATATATATGTGTGTCCGCAGGTTTCACTATATCCTGCTAGTCATTGAACCCGACACCGGGATAGTAGAAGTCATGGACTCGAAGAGTAAACCCCTTGAGGCGTGGGGGGACATGGCTGATATCCTCCTCAAGGCTTGGAAACGGTTCACCAACAAGTCTCCGGGTTTAAAGAATAAAGAACTTCGAATAAAACAAGTACCGGTAAGTAATACTGGCTACGCCGCGCATCTCTTTGATGATTCTAGTTTCAATACCATTATTATCATCCTTGATTATATATATATATTATTTTGATTGAATTTTGTTCTCGTAAAGTGCTTGAGGCAGGAGGACGGGAATAATTTATGCGGGTATTACGTTTGCGAGTTCATCCGCCAGAATACCCACCATAAGAGGGACATTTTGGAACAACTTGATGTAAGTAAACAACATTCATGGCTTTATTTTATCACCTTCTGTTTCATTCACATACACACACATATATATTGACCACCGTACCTTTTTCAAATGATTAGATCGAACGGTTGCGGGACGGTCTTCTAGCAACCGAGCGTGTACGAGCAATTCAAGAAGAGCTGGCGGGATTCTTAGTTGAGCAAGTCTTAGCTCCAGACGGAGAACACTATGTGGCCGACATCCATATCAAAGTTGATGTAGACATATATATATGCATGAACGTGTGTCACTTTGATCGATATATGTAATATAATGGTTTCCTATATATATATATATATATATATTTGAATTGTCTGCATTATTAATATTATACCGTGTTTCGAATGGGGCAGAGTCTCTGCCGCGGCAGCGTTTTAGTGCAATTCCCTGCCGCGGCAGAGTCTGCCGCGGCAGGGAAGGGCACTAAAATGCTGCCGCGGCCCAACCCTTTTGCACCGGTTCGTATTACGAACCGGTGCAAAAGCTTCCCCGCCGAGCGCCCCACAGCCGGCCACGTGGAGACCCCTTTAGCACCGGTTCGTAAGCCAACCGGTGCAAAAGGGGGGGGCCTTTTGCACCGGATGGTTTGCACCGGTTGCCCATCCGGTGCATATGGCCTTTAAAAACCGGTGCAAAAGGCCATGTTTCCACTAGTGCAATGTGATTTTCGTGCTGAGGTTGTACCTGAAATCTCTACTACTTACAAAAGACTAGTAAAATCTGTGCGTTGGGGCTAACGGAAATTTACACAGCCGTCAAACAATTATTCAAGTATTTACGTAATGTTTCCAGTAAATGTCTCATCATTAAAGTGATACCATCCTTTACCAGTGCAATAAAAACTTACCATGCAACACAGAAAGTAAGCCCTACGATCGCACGTCACAACTGTATAAAAGTCTTCTAGACATGTAAGAACTCTATTGAAAAAATTAACACCGAGTGCTACAGAAATTAGAAAAGTAAGTGTATCACAAGGTTCTCTACGAAGTTTTTAGACATGATGAAAACTAACAAGTAAAACTGTAAAAATCTATTTTATACATGGCATTCAGAGTCTTGAAGGTCCATTTCTTACACTACAACGGGAATGTACATTTCCTGCAAAAGAAAAACAAAGTAATTTGGAAAATATATTGCATGCCCTCTTCTCCTGCTCTGAAAAATTCATAATCATGTGAATAGATAAAGATTACTGCCTAGTTTCTTTGCTTCCTCTCCAAATATGTACATGGTATGACATAAAAAAAATATGCAAAAATCAGTTGACACAACAATGTGAAATGTTAATTCCTACAGATAGTTCTAGTTTCATGATATTTTAAGAGAGCGTTAGTTCAACTATATGCTCAATAAAAGCACCAAACCATGTACTCATTGGCTCTAATTCAGCACATAAGTAATAATCGTCCTTCTCGGTTTTTCTGTACTTTTCTATGCAAATACAACTGTAATGTATCTAGACTATTATATAGTTTAGAGTAGAGCTAGACGATTAAATAATGAGAAACCAGCCATTCATCTATTTTGGCCACTCAATGTTGCTTAGATCCAAACTTTTAGATAGTTTTAGAGAGGGAAATAATCTCCATTGAATGCTAGATTGTGATACAAAAACCAGTACTTACATGACTGTGGGTTACAATGCCATTTTATGAGTAACTCTTAACATGAGGATTTTTTAACTGATGGTAAGCAACTACAAGATCGACTCTCAGTTTCATGGTGAAATAACATGTGTATTGCTGGTGCCATTTAATGAAAACGGGTTGAAATTTGCTAACAAACTATAAATATTTGGCATTGAGAATGATGGGTTGGGTGAAGCATAATCTGAAGAAAACTCACTTATCACTTGGAAAAAGTCCCATATGGAAAATTTCCCCCACCACTGCCAAGCATTTATCTCCTATGAATTGTCATGTATTAGGAGGATATAACACAAGATAACAATGGTAAATAAATATTTCCTTCCCAAACCGATATAAGCATGCATCAACCACACAAAGGAAGAGAGAGGATACTTGAGGGTAAATAAAAAGCTCAGAAATTTTTGTTTGGGTAAGAAAATTAAAGAACATCTATCATTGCCTAAAAGCATTCAGGTCACTAAACTGTAGAATTTAAAAAATCCTAAGAATTAAACAAAAAGTAGACTGTAGAAATGATGGATCTAGAATGTAGCAATGCAAGAAAGAACATTTTAAATTGCACAGCATTTGCTTGTTCCTTGGTTGGCAACAAAATTAAAGTCCACATTGTAGCAATGAAAGAAAGGCCATTGCGTAGGCATCTATTATTGACACCCGGGAAAAGAGAGTAACTAAAATCCCAGAAGTGAATACTTGTTCTTATAGTGGAAATATGCACAAACAGAGGAAACTTCCCTATCACAGAATGTGTAGTGTAAAAGGCAGCTAGATGAAGTTATGCATAAGAATTAGCTAAGGTTTTTTGTACCTCAAAGTAAATTTGTCAATAGTAAGGTCATAAAAATAAAATAATCTTATATATTTATAGGTCACCATATTTCTAAAAACAACTGAGACAGTTTAACCTAACCTTTTGGTTACTTCAAGATCCAGCTTTTGTTACAATCAATTATCAAGCAAAATAGCTAGCTTCTTTGGCCATTCCTAGAGCACATAATTTAATAAGTAAATCAGTGACTCCAGTAGGTAAAAAAGACTAAGATACTACCTTCATCCCAAAGCTTAAGGCTTATATTATTTTTAGAAAGTTAAACTATGTTAAACTTAATTAAGTTTTTACCAAAAGTCATTAACATGAAAATACAAAATTAATATCATTAAATATATAATGAAATATATTTTTGTATGGTATCTACAAAATATTATATTTGTTAATAGATTGTTCTAAAAATTTGGTCAAACTTTAATTGATTTGACTTTTCAAAAAAAAAAAAGCCTTAAGCTTTGGAATGGAGGTAGTATCAATCAAAACAGCTTGTTTCTTTGGCCATTCCTGGAGCACATAATTTAACAAGTAGTTAAAGAGGGGAAATCCAACTTCGCTCACGGGTGCATCTTTTTGAACTCGCTGTGTGAAAATACATTTTAAAATATCAAAAAATTCTACAAGAAATTTTTGCACACATATCTAGACATTCTATGTTCGAACACAAGTTTTTGGGAAAAAATAATACTTTTGTTTTCCGTGTAAAAAAGATAAATTTTGATGTTCCAACACGACTACGTACAAGGCATTTTTTTTGTCTTGTTTATACATGACACGTAAAATATTATTTTCCCACGAAAACTTGTGTGTGAACATAGAATGTTAGGATGTACATCTGAAACTTTATTTCGTATTTTTAAAATATTTTTAAATCTGTTTTTAAATTATCTTTTATAATGGGAGCATATGCATCTATGAGCCAAAACACCACCTCCGTTAAAAAGGACTAAGATAGTAAGAAAAAGGAATTTGAACACGAAAAACAAGTCAAAGGAAGCTAATTGGTCTTCCTTGTACGAATGGGTCAGATGATACATGATGCTTCAAAATTATAGAAATGGGTTAGCTGATTCATGATGCTTCAATTTTTATTAGGAAATAGTAACTTCATAAGTTAAGGATTTTTGTAATATGTAGTCGAGTGACACTATGATCAGTAGGCAACAAACAAATTAAGCAACATTAAGGAAGAAATAAATGTGATCACGAAGGGACTCATTCCTTAAACTTTATCATTTAATATCTTTTGTAGTGCAAGAACCATTAACACACATGAATACACTAATTTATGGAATAATCAAATAGTTATCTGCTTTCCTTAATAGGAAAAAATAAACCCTTGTTGTAAATGGCTATAAAGTATTATATCAAGGGGAATGACATGATGCTTTGTATGGCCTACACACAAAGGGAAAAAGTCATTTACCAATGTAATTCACAGATACATGTATATAGGCCAATATAGTCCACAATGCCATTATCAATGATTTCAATCCATTGAGATTTAAATGAGCCCATAAATCTGTGTCCTAACCTTTACTTTCCAATATTGATAGGTCGCGATAGAAATCGGAGAGCCAACCCACGAGCTAAAGGTGGAGGTGGATAATCATACTAGCTTACCAAGAGTCTGAGAAAGCGGGTGAATAACTTAACCAAGCATTGCATGGACCAATAGCGCCCTTAGCGTTGGGGCAATAGCAACTAAACTAGTAAGGGGAGCAACAACTAGTGAGGAAGATCGTACTTTGTCTTGGTTTGGCGGGATTCTTTCCTTTGTATGTAGGATAACAATCCTTTCCTCAATCAATAGATTCCGCCCTCTGCCCAAAGCAAACCAGAAACAAGCATCGATCTGCCTGTACAATCGGACAAATTGACTTGGCAGTTATTCTTGCATCTCTGCTACTAGGAAAGTAAGTCATTGACAAATGACCCAACCCTTCTGAATTCGCTGAGCGAGACCTAAGATCGGAATGAACAACAGTCGAAACCCTGAGCCCATCGTGTCTGCCAGCTATGCAATGGCTCTACTTGAGATTTCGTAAGGAGAGCAGTCGCTAACCTTTCCTTGTTCAGTCACGATAAATTTTTGAATCAGATCCGTTGTCATTAGAGTGGCCAAGTAGAATTACACCCAACCTCTTGATAACTAAGATGCACACAGCCGTTCGAGTATCAAGTCTTAAAAACAAATAAAAGATGGATAAAAGGGAGCCAAAGTAGACTAGGCTTCGTTGGCTTCGATCCGCCTAATATGTAGCCACCCATGTTGGGTAATAAACTCCTTAGCCGTTTTCTCCAACCGTGTAGACACCTCCATAAAGAGGTCTTAGTCCTCCAAACGTTGGAGTAGCGACCATGAACGGAGCAAAGCCGTACATCTATAAATGACCTGCATGAGAGAAGAATTTTTGTTATGAAAACCATGTCATTTCTACATAGCCACAACGTTCATATGACTGCAATCGCGCCCACTCTGATAAGCGTTTTATACCTAATATCTACCTCATTTAGCCAATTGCCAAATATATTTTTAATGCTACGAGGCGGATATAAGGTAGAACCCATATGAATGACTGACCATATAGATCTAGCAAACCTATAGTTGAAAAAAAGATGTTTTATTGTCTCCTCTTGATGACAGAAAACACATTTCTTACAACCTTGCCAGTTGCGTTTAACAAGGTTGTCTTTGGTTAAAATCACACCGCGACGAAGGTACCACACAAAAACTTTCATTTTCAATGGTATCTTCATCTTTCAAATGAATTTATTATTTAGAATCGGTTGACTGGGAATGGTAAGTGCCGTATACATTGAATTGACCGAGAAAACACCGTTCTTGGTTAAGTTCCATCGGAATTCATCAGTCCCTTGAGCTAATTGTATTGAAGCTAACCACTGTAGCAATTCATTCCAACTAGTCAGAAGGGGGTCAATTAGATCACACCTGAACATCATAGAGTGAGGAGAAGTTTCCATAACCTTCTGCAAGGTGTCTCCCTTATAACGAACAATATTGTACAAAGCTGGATATTGTTCCCGAAGAGTAGTTGTTCCCAACCATCTATCTTCCCAGAACCTAATCTCCGCCCCATTCCTTATGGAGAACGAACCAAAAGGGAAAAAGTGTTTCTTAGTTTCCATAATGCTAGCCCAAAAGTGAGAATCTCCAGGTTTCCAAAAGACCCGAGATAACGTTTTTGAGCCCACATACTTTTTCTTTAATAATTGTTGCCATATACCATCCTAAGTTAATAACATGGCCATCAATTTTCCTAGCAAAGCCATGTTCTTAACTTCAAGATCATGAACACCAAGTCCACCTTGATCTTTTGGATGACATACAACACTCTATTTAGTTAACCGATATTTCTTCTTCTCACTGTCCCCTTGCCAAAAGAATCTTGAACGTAGATAATCTAATTTGTTCAAGATTCCTTTGGGTAGATGGAAGAAAGATATCATATAGAGTACCATATTCGTAAGTACTGCATTTATGAGAAATAATCTGCCCCCAAGGAACAGCAGTTTACCTTTCCAACTACTTAACCGCTTCTGAAGTCTTTCCTCGACGAGTTTCCACTCCGCCAACGCCAGTCTCCGATAATGAATCAGAATACCTAGATAGTTGATCGAAAAGGAGCCTAGACCACAACCGAACAAGTCGGTGTATAGGTTGGCATCGTCATTGGCCTCAGCGAAAAAGAACAATTCGCTTTTATGGAAATTAATTTTGAGACCAGATAATTGCTCGAATACCGTTAGAATTAACTTCAGATTTCGAGATTTTTCCAAGTCATGTTCCATAAAAAGAATTTTGTCATCGGCATACTGAAGGATAGATAATCCACCATCCACAAGATGAGGTACCACCCCTTCAATCTGACCATCAACCTTCGCACGCTCAATTATAATAGCAAGCATATCCGCCACAATGTTAAATAACATTGGAGAAAGGGGATCCCTTTGCCTCAAACCTTTTTTCGTCTGGAAGTATCGACCAATATTGTCATTAACCTTAATGGCCACACTTCCACCGAAAACAAAATTATTTATAAGAGCGCGCCACTCATCTAAAAATCCTTTCATCCTGAGTGTTTGTTGAAGAAAAGACCATTTAACTTTACCATAAGTTTTCTCAAAGTCGATCTTAAGAATAACACCACTTAGTTTTTTTCGATGCATCTCATGTACTATTTCATGCAAAGTGACAACACCATCTAGGATGTATCTACCTTGCATGAACGCAGTCTGAGACGGACGGAAGACATGATCTGCCACTGAATTTAGTCTAATCGTAGCGACTTTGGTAAAAAAAAATTAAAACACACATTAAGCAGGAATATAGGTCTGAACTGTTAAATACGTTTCACATCAGTTATTTTTGGTAAAAGAATAATCTTACCAAAATCTATACGAAACAAATCCAGTTGCCCTGCATGGAGCTCCCCGAAGAGTTCCAATAAATCATGCTTGATAATATCCCAGAAAGATTGATAAAATTCAGCAGGAAACCCATCAGAACCTGCCGCCTCATTATGCTCCATTTGACAGACCGCCTTTCTTATCTCCTCCTCAAAATAAGAAGCCAGAAGAAAGGCATTTTCCTCTGGAGACACTTGGGGAATATCCGCAATCCTGGATTCATCCATGGATATATCGGATTCCTCTAGTGCGCCAAACAAGCCTTTATAAGACGATGTAATATAAGACTTCAACTGCTCATGACCTTCGATCACGCCCTCTTCTTGTACTAGAGAATGAATGAGTTTCTTTCGATGTCTACCATTGGCGACACTATGAAAGTATCTCGTATTCGAATCTCCTTCCAACAAGAATTGGGCCTTAGATCTCAGATACCATTTGAGTTCCTCCTCGCGAAGTAAGCCGGCTAACTTCGCATTATATTGACTTTTCAGTTTAATCTCATGCCTTGTTAATGGCCTTACCTCAGCAATAGCCTCTAAATCATCAATATTAGATGACAGGCTGAGCTTCTTTTTTTTAGCAGATCATTCATATGCCTAGACCACCCCCAAGGTATCTACGTACATAGTGTAGTTTGTTATTCCACCTTAGGATGGGGGTGTTCTCAGCGACAGGCTTGTCCCATATAAATTTAATCATATTCGAGAACCCTTCTCTGCTTAGCCATCCCAACTCAAATTTGAATGGGCGTTTACGCGGCGGGGTTGGATTCCCAGTGGATAATAAAATAGGAGCATGATCTGACAAAGATTCTATTCGAGGAAGAGCCCGTACCGAAACTAGAGGAAATTTCGATTCCCAATATGAGTCCATGAGTATACGGTCCAACTTCTCATATGAAGGCTCTGGGAGACTATTTGCCTAGGTAAATTGTCTCCCAACCATAGTAATCTCTCTCAAGTCCAAACTATCAATGACAACATTGAATAAGAAATGCCAATGATTGTCAAATTTGCCCTTGCTTTTCTCCTCCGGGTATCTAAGCATATTGAAATCCCCTCCTATGATAATAGGATATGGGTTATCTTTTGCTAGATGGACCAACTCGCGGAGAAAAGCAGACTTGGCCGCATCCTGAGCAGCCCCATAGACGGACACCAAGCTCCAAATGAAGTCATCAGATTTATTCCGGATGTGAAGTTTTATGTGAAAATCACCCCGATATCTCATAGTTGAAGCTCGGATTTCAATTAAAAGGCCACCAGAATGACCACGAGGTGGGCGGGGATACCTAAACAAAGTCTTCTCCGCCTGAAAGGCGATTTAGAAAAGTCGTTGAGTAGTTCCTCTTACCCGTCTCAGAAATTGCGAAAAAAATCTAAGACATGTTCCTTAATGCTTTCAGCAATGTAAAGATGTTTAGCCAAGTCTTTTAGACCCCTGTCATTCTTAAACATGCCATTCATTTAGAAATTATCAAAGATTTATTTACTTTGGCCTTTTTATTTTGCCAAGCGCATTTCGCTTAATGGAGGAGGATCTGGATTTACGCTCCGTTGCTTGCAGTTCAAAACATGAACCCAACGCATCGTCATCCAAACCCACCTCCGAAACCTCACCGACTAGATGCGAGAGAAGCTGACCGTCTGAAGCGGCGTACACATCCTCATCATTTTCGTCAGGTAAAGAAGAATCCGGCTTGCTTGGAGACACATGAACGACTTTTAATCTATCGAACTCCATCCGTCTCAAAGCAGAAGACGAAACAGAAATAGTACTAGCTGAATTCCCCAATGAAAGGCCCATATTATTTAAATTAGCAGCAATAAGTGGTGTTGGGAATGCTAAAAAAACTTAGAACTATGAGCCGTACCAGCAAAGTCGAGGTTCGCCTCCGCCTTGCGCCTCATCGCCTTCGCCAACGAATACTCGTCCGGGACTGACACCCCATCATGGCCGACAACTTATCTGAAAAAGCAAAAGATAGGTAGGCTGTTTCATAGAAGAGTAGTGGGTTTTCACATAGCTGGATATGAAAAGAGACCCTAATGGGTAGCTTTGATGTGGACGTTATATACGTAGTACTATTCTGTGCTGACCCTGCAACCACCAATGAGAGCAGTAGCGATATATTTTTTCCATACAACATTCATGTGGCTGCTATTCCAAAGAACAACGGAAGGAACAGCGGTCCATACGAGCAAACCAAAAGAGAACCCTGACTTTAGTCATATTGCACCTTGCAGTGAAAAGAGAAAACAGAACATAAAACATCGATCATCTCCTCTTTTATCAAATGGCAGTACTTTTTTTTGCAGCCCAGCTTAAAATTAATTAAGCCACGTACGGCAAAAATACAAGGGTGGTGATGACAGTTTATAAAAACGGAAACATGCAAACAAAAAGATAACAGGACAAGCCTAAAGCTAAGCGCCGAAGAACAGAGAAGCTAGCAAGAGCAGCAACCACCAGCACCAAGAGAATAGCTCCTACACGAAACACTCAAGAGCACAGAGCTCCAATCCGACATCTGCTGCCAACGATCTTCAACACGTCGCTTAGGAATGGCCCCAGACGGAGAAAGCCACCTGTTTTCGAGACGGGGCAAACAAGAGATGCAGAGGAGTGACGCCGTTGCGGGATCCGAGACGAAGGAGCAGCCCGCGTGCATGGGGGAAAAAGGCGGGCCTTGACGTCGCTCATGCCAGGATTGCTTCCGAAGGGGACCCCTATCCCCTCACCCAGGCTCGTGGGTGCCGGACCGGCGGCAAGTAGCACGGCCATGAGCACCACGTCAAGGAACCACCAAAAAAGATCCTGCAGCAAAACGGGACCAAGAACTTCCACGAAGGCCAAGAACAAGGACCACACCAAGCGCCGCCGAGCGAGACAAGACCAACTCACCAAACACACGGAGAACCCCGTCCCAAGGCAACGGCTTCAAGAAGCTCACGGCGCCGAGGCGCCGCCACTGTCTGGCCCAGGGGGCCTAGGGTTTTCGCCCGGGACGCTGCCTGTCAACGGAGACCACCACGACGCCTCCAGGGAAGACCAAGGCGCCGTAGGCGTCGCCGTCATCGGGCTGGACATGCCAGCCAGGGCTTTCGCCCGGTTCCATAGGTAGGTGAAAGTGAAACCCATGCACACTAGTTCCCAGCCACAGGGCGGCCGGAGGCCGACCCCACCCAGATCTGGCGGAGAGAGAGCGGCGGAGAAGAGACCAGGTTGCCGGCCTCTAGATCTGACGCCAGGGTGCCAAAGCCGCCCGTACATCCACACCCTTCCACTCACCACCCCTGCGGCCAAGCAGAAGGTACAACACCCACGAGCGCCGCCCGTTGTCAAGCCAGCCTCGCTGCCACCTCCCAGGGCCACCGCCCTGGAGCCCAGAGCCCCTCTCGGGGAAAGCACTAGAAGGCGCCATCCCTAGACCGAGGCCAGTCAAGAGGAGCAGATCGGAGAAAGAGGATCCCGCCAAACGTCCTCGCCGACAGCGGTGAGTCCGGCGCGGAGGTCCTACACCTATCACTGCGTGGGGAGCCGAGAGCCCAGATCCTCGCCGCCCCCTTCACCGGCGACGCGAGCTTGGCCCGGTAGCGCCTCTAGGGGCGGCGAGGTGGGGGGAGAGGGAGAGGGGAGGGTGGTGGTGGAGAGTTAGGGTTGCGTCCCCTCGGTCGCCTGGAGGAGGCGACGCGAGGAGAGCATTCTCCTCCCGCCTCGTAAAAATGGATCTTGCACACACTTTACTAGCAAAATATTATACTAGCAAACAAAGTCCCAAACCTGTCAAACACTTGCTCATACATGCACCAGCAATAATACGGGATTAGTTCGCTGGGTGAGGTAATCAGGAGTTCAGGACAAAAGAGTGTTCCCGCAGACAGCATCTCCTCATTATGTCCCATATGCAGTCGAGCTTAGTTCCAGAATCCAGATGGAACAATGCTCAATGTTTTCAGATCATAAATATAGCATGTTATAGTATACAAAAACTTAGAGCAGGTCTAACAGACCCCGTAAAAGGGGCAAACCCGTATAATAACCGCCGATTTGAGGGTTTCGCGTCTATCCGGCCGTCAGCACGCCCCGTAAAAACGGTCCCCCGCATCGATTTTCGACTACGGGTTCGTCGCCCCCTACTTGTGCGGGGTGGGAGCGGGGATAGTGGGTGAAACCAGCATCGCCCACTCCACTGCGCGCGAAGCATTTCGCTGAAGCCAACCGCCGCCGCCGCCGACCGATCTCCTCCCCCGCGCCCTTCCCGGCCGGATCCCGCTGCCATGGACCGTCCGCAAGAGCCGCCTGCCGCCGGCGATGCATCTCCTCCGCCCGCGGTGGTCGATGTCGCCGTCGGAGCTGCGCCGAACGCCGGGGTGGTGTCGGCCATGATCTCCGCCACCATCCCGTCGAAGAGGAAGAGGATCCCGAAGGTATTCTTCGAAGCACCTGCGGCGGCGGCCGCAGCAGCGCCGGCCGCAGCTTCGCCGGCCGAAGCCCCGCCGGCTGCCAAGAAGGGGGCCAGGCTGAAGACCAAGGCGGCCGGGCCGAGGGGCGTCGCGCCGGCCAAGGTGCGGACAAAGGCCATCAACCGCATCGGCCTCGCGCCTCCACCGCCCTCCAAGGCCACGCCCTCTCCTCCCTCCGTTCCGTCCGATGCGCCGCCCGCGCCGCCGCCATCCACCATTGACGTAGACAAGGTGTTCGATGTTGAGTCCACAACATCCTACATGGACATGCTCAACGATTCCGTGGTGAATTTGGACGCCGGTATGGATGCATTCGATGCCGAGTGCAACGTCGAAGAGATTGATGAGGAGGATGATGATGAGGGTGACGAGGAGGAGGTGGTTGAGGTTGACCCGGCTGCTGCCGGTTCTTCGTCGACGCCGAAGCCACGCACGGTGAACTACAACGAGATCGAAGACACCATCTTGGTCCGTGCTTGGAGCAAGGTGGGGATGGATGCGTGCACCGGAGTGGACCAAGGCGGCAAGCGCTATTGGCAGCGCATTGAGGATCTGTACCACCAGCTGAAGCCTCGCACGAAGAGCATGGCGGACAGATCTGTCAACACCCGGATTTTTAAGTCCGGATGCCTATTATGTCATACATCGCAATCCCAGGAATATTGTTGTTGCGAGGCATAATAGTTAAGTATCACAGTCATCATTCATTACAAACCATAAAGTTTTACAACTTGGAATCACATGATCCATATTACATAAATAGTTGATCTATTGATCAACGAACTGGTCAACGAACAAACACAAGTTCATAGCGGAAGCGTAAGATACAAGGACTCTCTAGTCCACAGGCCAACGCTTGACGTCAGCAGACTCCTAGTTGTGGTGCTGCTCTTCCTCCTCGTACTGCTGCTCATCTTCATAGTCTGGCCATTTGAATAGCCAGGGACACAGCCGTGAGTACTCTATGTACTCGCAAACTAATACTAGTGTAAGTGCTAATATTTCTGGTAAAGGGGTGCTAAGCTCTAGTTTCTTTGCATAAAGCCAATTTTAATTTGCAAGTATTTACTCACTAATTATTCCTGTGCTAACTAACTCAAGTGGGAACATTAGTGTCATTCCCACAACATTGTTGTGATTCAAAACCCAAGTCACCATTCATCATCAACATTTTTAAGAATCTAATACTGGAAGCTGTATGGCCTTTCCAACTGTCCGTAACCGTGGACACGGCTATTCGAATAGGTTTACACTCTGCAGAGGTTGCACACTTGTGCCACAACATTTGATTTCATCCGTCGGGATAACCCCGAATCATCGTAACTCAGTACGCGGATCATCAACCATAACCTTTCATTTACAAACTCTAGTATGAGCACCTCTCCCCATGAGCTTGGCCTCCCAGTGATGACCAACTGTCATCCTGGGAACTGCACAGGGCTTGGCCGTACATTTCACCTTCAATTCACATCATTCATCAACAACGGAGGCAGCCTCGGCATAACCCCTATGATGTGTGTTTAGAGGGAACCCATACTAAGGTACATAAACTTCTAGTTAAGCCCTTACCCATAATCAGGTATTGTGGGGTTACTTATGAATTGGAAAGGTATCGCATCCAAACCAATATTAGTTTTATATCAAAAATCACTATCTTCTCTTGGTCATATTCACCTTCAAAGTTCATTTCATAAATTTCATCATCATCATTATTTCACCACACATGTTCCCATCTAGAGTAGTCATTTTTAATTTAGCACTAGCATCTAGATATGAGGGGTGCTAATTATATTGCTTTGCTTCTAGGCTAATTTTGATACTCTTGTACTAATCTAACATTAACCCCTGAATCATGAATCAAAAAGTACTTGGATAACCCAAGGCAATAAAGCTTGTAAATAAAACTGGTAATAAAACTTGGGATAGGCTTATGCTTCATAAGAAAAGATGAGAGTGCCTTGTCCTTGGTAGGACTTTGCACTTGCAAGAATATTAGCTTGCCTTGGTAGTTCTCAAACTGTTCCTCCTCCTCTTCTGGGTAGCAACCTTCCTCTTCCGGGTATTCTCCGGTACTAGCGTCTAAATTGGAATACGAGGTATAATCACTCACTAATTCAATGGCTATTCCAACAACACATATAATCACACAAACTATTCTATGCACACAATTAATCTAATTAGGGTGCATTGGTTGTGTTGTTTGGGAAGAAAATAATTTCCTCTCATTACATATGTAAATGATAGTTTCCATAAAAGTTCTTGAGGAATAATTTCCTCTTGTTGAAATCTTCTTAAGATTTAATTTCTCAATAATCATTCATGAATTTTTTATGGACCTGAGTCCACCATTCATGATCATCAATTGAGAAAACAATTTAAATGAGGTAAACCACCTCATACCATTTAATAATACTACAAGTGAGTTAAATCCCCAAGTAATTCATATAAGAGAGTTTGGTCCAGGGGTCCAAACATCACATGAATTTATTTGGGACAAGATTTAAATGAAGTATAACACCTCATATGATTTGCATAATATTTTAGGACAATATCACTTAGAGAAAATAGCCATATTGTCCCTTACTTAAGCTAGGGCATGATCATGCAAGGTGACCATACCATTTTATTGCATAATCAATTAGTGTAAGTAATATGTGAGCTACTAGAGTTGGAATTAACTTAATATCTATTTTATTTGATTTTTAATAATTATTTGAGTAGGGAAAAGTCCCTGCCTTGTTATTTTTATCGAATTAATTCTACAACGAATCTGGTCATGAGACCAGTGGCATATTGTAGATAATTTCACTAGCTTTCCAACCATATGCAGTTTGCTAAATTTGGCCAAGCCAAACAAATTCTATGCAATTTCAAAGTTGGGTCCAGTGGGGAATTCAAACTAAATTATTTAAATGAAATTTGAATAAAAGGGCCGGCGGGAAAATCTTAACGGGCCAAAAGAATTAACCAGGCCCAAGGCCAGCCCAGCCACGGTCCAGTGCCGCGCGGGCTGCCTGACAGCGGGGGCCACCCGTCAGTGGGCGTTTAAACCCGAAACGGTAAGGGCTAGTGTGGGGCGTTGGATCAGATCCGCATCGGACGGCTCACGAGCATCGTCGTCGTCGACGAGATGCCGCGGCTTCTCCGGCGAGCCTAGGGGGTCGGAGAGCTCACCGTGGCTCCAGCGGCGGTGGGCAGTGTGCTTGACGAGGTTGTAGACGACGGCGCGTCGACTGGTAGCAGTGGCGTCGCTCGGGGAGGTCGGGATCGTCGGCGATTGCACCAGGGCTTCCGCGGCTCCGATCGCTCAATTGAGCTTGCTCCGGCGACGATTGAGGTGGCTAGGGTGGCGTTGAGAAGCAGGGATGAGAGGAGAAGGTGGTGATGTGCTCAATGGCGTCCAGGGAACGCCGTATTTATAGAGGGCGTGGGTGCTGCGGGGCAGTGGAGGTGGTGACATGCGCGCGGCTGCTCCGGCGGGCTAACGGGCTGGGCGACGACGCGGCGCTGTTCAGGACGTCAAGGCGGTGCTCCTGGTGGCGACAGCAGGGTCGGGGGTGGTCTGGTGGCGACGCATTGCTTCCATGTCTGCGGCGGCGTTCACGGGATCTGGTCGTCGTCTCCGGCGGCGGCGGTCCAGGGCAGCGTGGGTGAGCGTGTCGGGCGGCGTCGTGGTGGCGTGCTGATGCTCGACTCGCTCAAAGGGGGTCCAGGGCATGCGTGGGGTGGCCGCGCGGCGCGTGTCCAGGGCGTGCCCGCGCGTCACTGTGCGACGTCCACGGCATGGCCGTGCCGATCTGGGCGCGCGATTGCCGGCGGCTGTCGTCGTCGGCCGTGGCTGTGGTGGTGCTAGGGCGTCGCAGGAGGGTGTGGTGGCGAGCCAGGGCGCCAGGGCCAGGAAGGAGGGTGAAGGAGAGGAGGTGGTGCTCGGCATGGCCGGCATGGGCCGGCATGGCCATGCATTGGCTTGCCATGCCTCTCCTCCTAGGGTTCCTGTGGTTCCTTGATGGTGAGAGGGGGCAGGGGAACATGTATAGGTTTGGTGTAGTTTGGGGTAGGGTAGATCACTATTTGCAATAGTTGCAAATAGTGCCCAATTTGTAAAATTCGAAAATGTCCAAATTTGGAAATATTTCAAAAGGTGAAAGTCTTTGAAATGTGAGTGTTGATAAAAGTTGTAAATGACCAGAGATGATCAGAGGTGGTGGTGGAATTTTTAAATTTCAAGAATTCTCAAAAAATGCTAAGTGTGAGATTGTTGAATTTAATAAAATGTTGCTACTTTGGAGGAGCATAGCCATTGATCTAGAAGTAATTTGGCATGGTGGTCTTTACAAAAAGTATTCACCTTGATGTTGTCTTGGATGGCATGAAAAGGGTTGAGAAAGTTTAGTTTGAAAATATTGAGATATGAGGGCCCAAAGTAGTGACCAGATTATAATGGGCAGATTTGACCATTATTCTATGTGAGCAAGTTTTGCATTTAAAATATATTTGATTTATTATTCTTTGATCCCAAGAGTAGTAATAAGTGTTTAGTAACATTATTCAACTAATGGTGAAGACCAATTTGGCCTAGGGTCAAAATTTAATAAAATGCCATAAGGCATATGTGAGGGTTTTAGGGTTTTTCTTTTAGTTGCTTTCTTTCTCTTTTTGATTTATTTATTTGGTGATCTTCTCATGATCAACTTAGGGTTTTAGAGCATAGCACAAACACATATTATCAATCATCATGTCATATCATTCAAATGCACAAGTCCTGGACATGATACTATATGCAAAAGGAAAAGTTTTTGTTGGTTTGAATTTTTGCTCTCTGGAATTCTTCTAATTTTCTTTTATTGAAATTTGGGATGTTACAAAACCTTCCCCCTTACAAAAGATCTCGTCCCGAGATCTAAAAGAAAATTAGGTACTAAAGAGATCTGGGTACTCCTTCTTCATGTCTTCCTCCCGCTCCCAAGTGGCTTCATCTTCGGTATGGTTGCTCCACTGTATCTTCAGAAACTTGATACTTCTGGTACGGGTGGTTCTGTAGGCTTCCTCCAGATGCGGATAGCACTTCGCGGTATGTCAAGTCAGTGTTGATATCCACCGATCGATGATCGATGTTCTTGAATACTTCAGTCTTCTCGGGGACTTCGAGGCACTTCCGGAGGAGTGAGATGTGGAACACGTCATGCACAGCCGCCATTTCTTCTGGTAGTTCCAGTTTATAAGACACTTCACCTCTGCGGCTGAGAACTTTGAATGGTCCGACATATCGGGGTGCAAGCTTTCCTTTCAGCTGAAATCTCTGCATTCCTTTGAGGGGTGACACCTTGAGATAGACGAAGTCTCCGATCTCAAAGGTCATCTCTCGGCGTCTCTTGTCGGCGTAGCTCTTTTGTCGTGACTGCGCCGTCTTGAGGTACTCGCGGATCTTGTGCACCTTCTCTTCCGCTTCTCGAAGATCCGGGCCGAAGACTTGGCTTTCTCCTACTTCCGACCAGTTCGGGGTACGGCATTTCCTTCCGTACAGGGCTTCAAAGGGGGCCATCTGTAAGCTGGCTTGGTAACTGTTGTTGTAAGAGAATTCTGCATAAGGCAGCAATCTTCCCACTTGGATCCATACTCCAACACAAGCTCTCAACATATCTTCCAGTATCTGGTTGACTCTTTCAGTCTGTCCATCCGTCTGGGGTGATAGGCGGTGCTGAAATTTAGCCGGGTTCCGAGTCCTTCATGCACTTTCTGCCAGAATCTTGAGGTGAATTGTGATCCTCTATCTGACACTATCGACTTCGGGGTTCCGTGCAGGCGACAATTCTAGAGATATACAGCTTAGCTAACTTTGGGCCTTGGTAGGTGGTTTTGACAGGGATAAAATGGGCTACTTTGGTCAGTCTATCGACAACTACCCAGATGGAATCATTTCCTTTGCTGGATTTGGGCAGTCCTGTGATAAAGTCCATTCCTACTGAGTCCCACTTCCATTACGGAATTTGCAAGGGTTGCAGCAGTCCTGCGGGTCACTGATGTTCTGCCTTGACTCGCTGACAGATGTCACACTTGGCGATGTAGCTTCCAATTTCTCTCTTCATTCCATGCCACCAGAATTGTTCCTTCAAATCCTGGTACATCTTGGTACCGCCGGGGTGGATAGAATAAAGGGTATCATGGGCTTCCTGCAGAATGACCTGCTTCAACTCTGAGTCTGATGGTACGCACAGGCGCTCTTTGTACCAAAGAACTCCTTCTTCATCTACAGTGAATCCCGGTGCTTTCCCTGCAGCTAACTGGTTCTTGATTCCGTCAATGCTGGCATTGCCCTTCTGGGCTTCCTTAATCTGACCAATCAAGGTGGGCTGAAGCTCTATGCTGGCTAAGAATCCTTCACTGACTAACTCCATTCTGAACTGCTCAAATTCTTGGTGTAGGCTGGGTTGTTCGGATGCTATCATGGAATTTAACTGACATGGCAGTCTACTCAGGGCATCTGCCACTACATTGGCTTTGCCGGGGTGGTAATGGATTTCCATATCATAGTCTTTTATCAATTCTAACCATCTCCTCTGCCTCATGTTTAGTTCTTTCTGGGTGAAAATGTATTTCAGGCTCTTGTGATCAGAATAGATCTCGCATCGATTACCCATGAGGTAATGACGCCACACTTTCAAAGCTAAGACTACAGCTGCAAGTTCGAGGTCGTGGGTTGGATAGTTCTGCTCATGTTGCTTTAGTTGCCGGGACAGGTATGAGATCACCTTGCCTTCCTGCATCAACACACATCCAAGACCAATCTTGGACGCATCACAGTAGACATCAAAGGGTTTGGTGATATCCGGCATGATTAAGATTGGGGCTGTGGTCAGTCTGGTTTTCAGTGTCTGGAAACTTTCCTCACACTTCTCCGTCCATTCAAACTTATTATCCTTTTTCAACAGTTGGGTCATTGGTCAGGCGATACTGGAAAATCCTTCAACAAACCTACGGTAGTATCCAGCCAATCCCAGAAAGGCTCGGACATCAGTCTGAGTGGTTGGGGCTTTCCATTCTTTCACTGTTTTGATCTTGGCGGGATCTACGGCAATACCTCCTGCAGACAAGATGTGTCCCAGGAATCCTACCTCCTTCAGCCAAAACTCACATTTGCTAAACTTAGCGTACAACTGATGTTCCCTTAGGGTATCTAGGACAGCTTCCAGGTGTTGTTCGTGCTCTTCTTCGGTTTTGGAATAGATAAGAATGTCATCGATGAAAACAACGACAAACTTATCCAAGAAGTTCATGAAAATCTTATTCATGAGGTTCATGAAATAAGCGGGGGCATTGGTTAATCCAAACGACATGACATTGTACTCATACAATCCATATCTGGTGGTGAAGGCAGTTTTGGGAATATCCGAGGCACGGATCTTCAGCTGATGATAGCCAGTCCTAAGATCGATCTTAGAGAACACTACAAGAAAAGTTGCCATGGCCGACGAAGTTGAAGTCGCGCCGTGGTTGCTGGTGTACCATGGCCGACGATTTTGGTCCCTCCGTGGTGCATGTCAAAACTTTTTTTTCTCATTTTTGAGGCCACCTAGCCCGACGAAAGCGGCCAAAACGTGGCGTATGGTGGCCCGGGACGTGGTGCATCTCGAAATCTCGGTTCGCCGGCCGAGTCAACGCAAATCCGCACCGCCGAGGGATGTAGGGCCCAGATGGCAGCCTCTCTGGCATTGTTTTTTTTCTACATCGCGCCATCTCGTTCAACGTTCTCCGATCGAGCCGTTTACGATGCAGGATCATGGGTCCCGCATGTCATCCTCTATGAACCAAAATTCTTTCTATTCTTGGATTTTTTTGACCCCCTGATTTCTGGCTACTTCCTTTTTCTTTTGATCCCTTGCCGCCTTGGAAACGTTGAGACCGCTGCTGCTAAATGGGACCCGCATGTCATCCTCTATGTGCAATCAACTTTCTTTTCTTGGAGTTTTTTTGGCACCTCAAATTTGGTCACTTGCCTTTTCTTTCGATCCCCGCCGCCTCTCAAACGGTGATACCGCTGCTGCTAACGGGACCCGCATGTCATCCTCTATGTACTATAAAACTTTCTTTTCTTGAATTATTTTTGGCACCTCATATTTGGTCACTTACCTTTTTCTTTCGATCCTCGCCTCTCAAACGGTGATACCGCTGCTGCTAACTGGGACCCGCATGTCATCCTCAATGTACTATAAAACTTTCTTTTCTGGATTATTTTTGGCACCTCAAATTTGGTCACTTGCCTTTTCTTTCGATCCCCCGCCTCTCAAACGGTGATGCTGCTTAACTGGGACCCGCATGTCATCCTCAATGTACTATAAAACTTTCTTTTCCTGGATTATTTTTGGCACCTCAAATTTGGTCACTTGCCTTTTCTTTCGATCCCCCGCCTCTCAAACGGTGATACCGCTGCTTTGGGACCCGCATGTCATCCTCTATGTACTATAAAACTTTCTTTTCTTGAATTATTTTGGCACCTCATATTTGGTCACTTACCTTTTTCTTTCGATCCCCTGCCGCCTCTCAAACGGTGATACCGCTGCTGCTAAATGGGACCCGCATGTCATCCTCTATGTACTATAAAACTTTCTTTTCTTGGATTTTTTTGGCACCTCATATTTCGTCACTTGACTTTTTCTTTCGATCACCTGCCGCCTCTCAAACAGTGATACCGCTGCTGCTAAATGGGACCCGCATGTCATCCTCTATGTACTATAAAACTTTCTTTTCTTGGATTTTTTTGGCACCTCATATTTGGTCACTTGACTTTTTCTTTCGATCCCCTGCTGCCTCAAACAGTGATACCGCTGCTGCTAAATGGGACCCGCATGTCATCCTCTATGTACTATAAAACTTTCTTTTCTTGGATTTTTTTGGCACCTCATATTTGGTCACTTGACTTTTTCTTTCGATCCCCTGCTGCCTCTCAAAGTGATACCGCTGCTAAATGGGACCCGCATGTCATCCTCTATGTACTATAAAACTTTCTTTTCTTGAATTATTTTTGGCTCCTCATATTTGGGCACTTGCCTTTTTCTTTCGATCTCATGCCACGTTTGAAACGTTGAGGAACCTGCTGGCTCATGGGACCCGCATGTCATCCTCTATGTGCTATAAAAGTTTCCTTTGTTGGATTTTTTTTCACCCTCTGATTTTTGGCTTGCCTTTTTCTTTGATCCCCTGCCCCCTTTGAAACGTTGAGTAAGCTGTTGGCTCAAGGGACCCGCATGTCATCCTCTATGTCCATCAACTTTCTTTTCTTGGATTTTTTTTCACCCCCTAATTACTAGCTACTTTCTTTTTCTTTTGATCTCAAGCCGCATTACAAACATTGAGACCGCTGCTGCAAAATGGGACCCACATGTCATCCTCTATGTACAATAAATCTTGGATTATTTTTGGCTCCTGATATTTGGTCACTTGCCTTTTTCTTTCGATCTCATGTCGCCTTTGAAACGTTGAGTAAGCTGCCGGCTCATGGGTCCCGCATGTCATCCTCTACGAACAATAAAAGTTTCCTTTCTTGGAGTTATTTTTTACCCTAATTTCTGGCTATTTGCCTTTTTCTTTTGATCCCCTGCCCCGTTGAAACGATGAGGACGCTGTTGGCTGGTCCCACATGTCATCCTCTATGAACAATAAAAGTTTCCTTTGGTGGATTTATTTTGACCCCTAATTAATTTCTGGCTATTTCCTTTATTTTTCTTTTGATCCTGCCGCCTTGGAATTTGAGAATGCTGCTGCCTCCTTTTTCTTTTGGTCCCGTGCCGCCTTGGAAACGTTGAGACCGCTGCTACAAAATGGGACCCACATGTCATCCTCTATGTACAATAAATCTTGGATTATTTTTGGCTCCTGATATTATGTCACTTGCCTTTTTCTTTCGATCTCATGCCGACTTTGAAACGTTGAGGATGCTGCTGCCTCATGGGTCCCGCATGTCATCCTCTCGAACGATAAATGTTTTGTTTTCTTGTATTTTTTTACCAACTGATTTTTGGCTTTTTTTATTTTCGATCCCCTGCCGCCTTTGAAACGTTGACTCCGCTGCTGGCTCATGGGTCCCCGATGTCAGCCTCCCCGTACAAGAAACATGTGATATTTTATTTTGCATACAATAAACGTTGTATTTCGCTCTGAGCTATTGCAAACGGATAAATTAAATCTTTATATCTACATAAACAAACTTATATGTTGAATCTCCTTGTTTTTGTTTTTGCGAAGCATAGGACTTTCCTGTTTTTTTTTTTGAGAAAAATCCGACCTTTCCTGTTTTGGAGTGGGCTGAAATTGTACGAGTCAAAAGGCCCAGCAGATAGTTCGAAGGCCCAGATGTCCAGATACAGCCCAATTAATATCTTTCTTTTCTTGGATTTTTTCACACCCTGATTTCTGGCTACTTCATTTTTCTTTCGGTCCCGTGCCGCCTTGGAAGCGTTGAGACCGCTGCTACAAAATGGGACCCGCATGTCATCCTCTATGTACAATAAAGTTTCTTTTCTTGGATTATTTTTGGCTCCTGATATTATGTCACTTGACTTTTTCTTTCAATCTCATGCCGACTTTGAAACGTTGAGGAAGCTGCTGGCTCATGGGTCCCGCATGTCATCCTCTATGAACAATAAAAGTTTTCTTTGTTGGATTTATTTTTTTCCCTAATTTCTGGCTATTTGTCTTTTTCTTTTGATCCCCTGCCCCTTTGAAACGATGACGACGCAGGCAAGTCGGTCCCACATGTCATCCTCTATGAACAATAAAAGTTTCCTTTGATGGATTTATTTTTTACCCTAATTAATTTCTGGCTATTTCCTTTTTTATTTTGATCCCCTGCCGCCTTGAAATAGTTGCTGCTGCCTCATGGGTCCCGCATGTCATACTCTCAGAAAGGTAAATGTTTCTTTTCTTGAATTTGTTTACCAACTGATTTTTGGCTTATTTTTTCTTTCGATCTCCTGCCACCTTTAAAACGTTGACGACGCTGCTGGCTCATGGGTCCCCAATGTCAGCCTCCCCATACTGCAAATCCTCTTTCTGCAAAGGTTGTATTTCTAGATAGATAAGGTGGATTCGAATCTGCCATGGTTCAGGCAGCTCAGGTAAGCCTTCTTGCACTAATTAATGGAAGTAGTGTATCGCAAGGTCAAGACATGTGGCTCAGTGTAATGAATCTATATGAATCATGTTGTGGGTTCAATCTGATAGTTCTCTAACAGGTCAGCCAAAATAGAAATTAAGTTTTTTTCTAAAAGGGAAATGCAAATTAAGATGAACACAAACATTAGTTATCATAATAGCTGATCATACATACATACTTGCTAAGAGCAAAAGCTTGCCAGAGTTTTACCACCCATACAATTAATTAGCAGTTCAGATAAGATAACCTTATATAAGTATAACTACAAATGCATTTGCTAAGGGCTCATGGGACAACAGAACTAGACAACCGCGAACTTTATGACCAGCATGTCACAGCGGCATCGAAAGATCTTGACCTTCAACTTTGATCCAATGCGAAGTTTGGCACCGTCAATGAACTTTTTCCACCTGGAAGTAACAGCCAAGCGGCCATCTGTGGGACTGACAGAGTACCGTCCCTCCACGGTGAGACCTTCACTCTCCATGACGAGGGATATCTTGCCCCTTCGGCCAGCATTGAGATCCTTGGAGATACTTTTAGGCAATTTCTGATTCAAAGCAAGAGATACCACCAAAAATTAGTCAATGGCACCAATGCACTGAACCATGTGAGACTTTGAGCAGAGAAGACATCAAGATAAGAGCAGTTATGCTGTCATATACTCACGAACATAGCCTTCAGATGCGTCCTGGTCACCACACGGGTGGCCACAGCAATGAGCTGAGACCTCGGTGATCTGGGGCAGGTGCATGAGCCTGGGCTGGTACACGAGCTGGTGCTGATGCAGGAGACTGCTGGGCAGGTGCAGAAACGGTGCCTCTAGAGGAAACCGGTGCTGGAGACTCAGGTGCAGAAACGGTGCAGCTAGAGGAACCAGTGCTGCTGCAGGAGCCTGCTGGGCATGTGTAGTATATGGGGCCTCTACAGGAACCAATGCTGATGTAGGGGACTGCTGGGTAGATGCAGTAAACGGAGCTGGTACAGGAACCGTGCTGATGCAGAGAGTGGGAAGCCGGTGCCGGTGCTGGTGTGGTTGCCCTTTGTGACATCCGCTCCTGTTCCATCAGGGGATCTGCAGCTTTGATCATGTTAAACCCAGCAAGCTAGAACAGAGGGAATGGTTTAGAACAACTGCTCAGAATGCAGTTATCAAAAGATATGAGTAGAAAAAAGTTACATATTATATATTTGGAAGTGTCTCCAACTCTGTAAGCAGTTACGTATATCTGCCCGTTTGAGTTTCTGATCCTCAGCTCGTCGCCCTTCTTCAGACCGTAGTCAAAAGCAAACTTTCTCCAATCATGTCCATACAAATATGTGATGGCCTGCGTCTTGTAGACATACACCTCATAGACCGTGTAGGTGTTCATCAATTTGCCATTGCCATGCATAGTGAAAGATCCTTCATGCGGACACATCTGGTTAATCATTGGACGAAGTTCACAAGGTACAGTCTGCATGTGAAAATTGATACAAATGTAAGAAGCAGGAAGACTAAAAACAAGACTTTACTATATGCCAATTCATGCTAAACCACTGAGAATACATACCTGTAACTCTGTGAAGGAGCTACTAGAAAGGTAGATAGAGCCATAGGAGGTGTTATATGCGGGGTATGTACATGGGCCCGCCATATTCCCGCAAGCTCGGCATCGGGATGGTGAAGGAAACATGGGAGGTACTACTGGTGCGTAGCGCTGAACGTAAGTGGAAGAATTAGATTGTGTAAAGTGCATAGTTCAGAGCAATGCAAATGTTGACAAGCAAGTGCATAACACTATGTTACAAACTGAACAGTGAAAAATTAGTGTATGATGAATATAAGCATGCTAATTTGGTGTTTCCGAATTCCAAAAAGCATTAGACAGAGCCGGTGATAATATCAGACATAAATCATGGCATGTATATGTGGCTTAAGAAAATATACCCGAACCCTTGGATGGTTACGGCCCGGCTGATCCTTGGACTTGAGCTTATATAAGCATCCAGAAGGTGGGGCTGACAGTAACTTGGTGGCAGCCTCTGCAGATGCCTCATCAGCAGCAGTTGCAATCCTTTTGACCAATGAAGGCTTAGCAGTTTCAGTCTGCATATAAAAATTGAAGAGCAACAGACATCAGCAGTGATATATAAAATGAATCTATGAGACACTGATGCATATAGTGCTGGATGTAAGTGGAAGAATAGGTGTGTGTTTCTGAACTATTGGTAAGCATTAGACAAAGCCGGCAATAAACAGACAAAAATCAAATCATGTATGAGGATTAAGAAAATATACCTGCTTACTGAAAAGGGTACCACCCAGCTGGCCCGTGGCCTTGTGCTTGAGGAGGTTTTCAGAAGATGGTGGCAGCACCATCGTCTTCACAGCAGCCTCATCAGGATCATTTTTTATCCATTTGAGTAGAGGAACAGAAGTTTCATCCTGCATATGAATAGCAACAGAACTCATCATTGATATTTAATAAATCTATGAGATAGACTGATGCAAATAGTGCGGGGTGTAAGTGGAAGAATAGGGTTGTGCATAGAGAACAGTTGACAACAATGCAAATGATTACAAAAGAAGCCAATGGAAATCAACAGTTTATATACTGGATGAGACAGACTGAAAAGTGAAAAATTAGTGTATGATGATTGTAAGCAAACGCAGTGTTTCTGAACTTTTGGTAAGCATTAGACAAAGCCAACAGTAATTAAACAGATAATAATGAAATCATGTATGTGGATTAAGAAAATATACCAGATTCATTAAAAGGTCACCACCCAGCTGGCCCATGGCCTCGTGCTTGTAGAGGTTTTCGGAAGATGGTGCCGGCACCATCGTCCTCACAGCAGCCTCATTAGCCCCATTTTGCATCCACTTGAGTAAAGGCGCAGCAGTTTCAGCCTGCATAAGAATGGGAACAGATCTCAGCAGTGATATTGAATGACTCTGAGACAGACTGATGCATATAGTGCTAGATGTAAGTGGAAGGGTATGGCCGTGTATGGACAACAGTTCACAACAATGCAAGGGTGTGTTCGGTTCTGAAACAGCGTGGAATGGAATGGAATGGTTCCATTTCAGAGGAATGGAATGGTTACATTTTTGTTCGGTTGGGAAAAATGGAGAGCAGAAGAGATCGAGGTTAAACTAACCAATTGTCTCAAAATTGTAATTAACAATTGCAAATGACATTTTAATCTCAAAGTCGTAATTAACAGCGCCTAATGGTGCTCTTTTAATCTAAAAATCGAAATTAACATCATTTTATGTTGGGTTAGGGGAACTGGAGTAGATGAACATTACTGTATGATGATTGTAAGCAAACGAATTTGGTGTTTCTAAACTTTTGGCTTCGAGATCTTATGGGTTTCAACTCTAGCCTACCCCAACTTGTTTGGGACTGAAAGGCTTGGTTGTTGTTGTTGTTGTTGTAAACTTTTGGCAAGCATAGAAAAAACCGACAATAAACAGAGAAAAATCAAGGCATGTTTTGTGGATTAAGAAAATATACCATATTCATTAAAAGATCACCACCCAGCTGGTGCGTGGCCTTGTGCTTGTAGAGGCATTTAGAAGATGGGGGGCGGCATCACATACTGGCAGCCTGATCAGCCGCAGTTTTGATCTTCCTTTTGAGTAAAGGCCCTAAAGTTTCAGTCTGCATATGAATAGCAAAACAAAAGGCAGACCTCAGCAGTGATATTGAATTACTGTATGAGATAGACTGATGCATATAGTGGATGCTCTTAGCCTTTTGCAGCGTGAACACTAGCTATGGACAGACAAAAAAACTAGTTAACTCAGCTTTGTCTAGATATGAATGTACTACCACCATCCAAAAGCTTAAGCCTTATTTATTTTTGAGAAATCAAAACAAGCAAAGTTTGACCAAAATTTTAGAACATTCTATCAACAAATATAATACTGTGTAGATACCGTAGGAAAATATATTTTATTATCTATTTAATGATATTAATTTTGTATTTTGCATGTTACTGATTTTTGGTAAAAGCTTAGTCAAACATGGTATAGTTTGACTTTCTAAAAATAATATAAGCCCAAAGCTTTGGGATGGAGGCAGTAGTATCTAGAGCTAAAACACATCTAGATACATCCGTATCTACAGATAGTTGAGTCAATTAATTTGGATCTGAGGGAGTATCAGATTCAGACTACATCATGGTAAGTTGGTTAAAAAAAATTACCCCTGGGCGGTCCCTGCCCAGCTCGGCAGTGGCATTTCGCTTCTTGTGCTGCAGATCGGGCCATGCTCCTGCAGCAGGTGGGGCGCTATTCTCGTTCCCCATAGCCTCAGCACGGAACCTGGAGGTACCAACCTGATACAGAGAATATAGAGCATGGTGTCACAGAGGCTTTACGCACAAACAGCTGAAGACATGTGCTACTTTAAGCATATTCCAGAACAGGAACAGATTGAGGATGCAGAGACCAGAGAGACACTTAAAAGGTAAAGAGTGGATAAGCAAACGGAGTACCTGCTTCGCGGGGCTGGGGACGCAGCTCAGGCTCAGCCAACTGCCCACATGCGTGGTGGCCTTACGCTCCATTGCCCCCACCGCCGAGGTCTTGCCTTTCCTGTACAAGCTGACAAAAGATACAGTGAGGATCAGCAGAAACTACAAAGGTTGCAAATGTCGACAAATAAAGGAAGAACACCCCAATCCAAGCAAAGGTAGCCCCCGCCCCCACCCCCATCAATCACTCCCAGCTCGAGGGTGACCAGAAAGACACCCCTTTGCCCAGAATAGGAAAGAGATGCGCAAGATATCGAGGAGAGGAAAAAAGAACCGATCTCGAGAAAGGAGAGAACATTACTAGTCCTACCTAATCCGCTTGGGCTAGATGCAGCTTGCCCCTCCAAGCTGGATGCCTGGACGGTGGAGGCGAAAGGAGGGGATCGAGCTAGCGGCTTGCATCCGTCGGCAATCGGCACTCGATCGGGAGAGAAGGGGTGCTACATAAAGGGGAGGGGTAACATATTTTATTACACAGTGAACTTACTGATGTGACTAGTCATTACATGTCTCACTGAAACTAGGGCCCATAGTGTGGCACCCCAAATTTACTTGAAGCTGCCCGGCGGGACGCATTGGCGCGTCAAGAAACCCCCGAATTGTAGCGGGGAAATGAAACATTTCACAAAAATTCGAAATTCAAGCACACCGCCACGCGCCAAGCACGCGGCTGTTCCTTCCTCTTCCTCGGTTCCTCCTCCCCTATCCGAAAAACCCCAAATCCCAAGCTCAAACCAAAAAAAAAACAAAAAACAAATCCCCTGGCCGCCATGCATGTCCTCGTTAACCCGCTGGAGATCGTTCCCGGACGATGCGGACCACCCGCCCTGAGATCCAGAATTCCGTCCACCTCGAGGCACTGCGTGCTGTCTCGCAGCAGCGGCTTGAGGGCGCTGAAGAGGAAGTTCCGCCGGAAAGTGCTCATGGCAACCGTGCAAGCTCACCGGCGTGCTGTATCCCGAGAGGAACTGGTCAAAGCTTTGCTATTCGCCACACACAAAAAAATTGCGGGCCAAGATCTGGTCAAAGCTTCGTCGATGGCTTGCCGCGAGAGGCTTGGAGTCCAGAGTCAATAAACTAGCTGCTCGAGGACTTGGGCGGTTTACACGGATTCATATTAACTGACTCAAGTTTGTTAGTCTAGTTAACAAATGCATCTAGATACATCCATATCTAGACAGAATTGAGTCCATTAATATGAATCAGAGGGGAGTACCTGAAAGTGTTTCATGCTACCAACTAATGCGCTGGCAGGAATCGCTGTAGAAGTAATTGTGCTACTACTTGTACGATGAACTGATTGTGTGGGTGTCGAATTTTGCAACGCGATCATCCACTGAATGCTTAATCTAGCGCCAAAGGCGTACAAATCATAACATACTACAGCACCAGAACATAAGAGTACGAATCATAAAGTAGCTCAACATTTTGCATCAGGGCTGGGTGGTCCTGAGACTACCGGGACGCCCCTGATGATCTCCGGGTGTGCATCCTCTTCAACGCAAAGCTGTGTACTCGGTCCACGGCCTCCTTCTGTAGGCTGGATAATCTCAGGTGCAGGACCTTCGTCTATGAGAGGCTCGTCATCAGTACCATCCACAGGTGCATCAGGGCTGGGTGGTCTTGAGACTACCCGGACGCCCGTGATGATCTCCGGGCGTGCATCCACTTCAACGCAAAGCTGTGTACTCGGTCCACGGCCTCCTTCTGTAGACTGGATAATCTCAGGTGCAGGACCTTCGTCTATGAAAGGCTCGTCATCAGTACCATCCACAGTGCATCAAACTGAGATTCATCTTCAAATCTCCCATCAAACTGAGAGACCTCTTTAACTCTATGCTTCTGCAATTAGTACATCAACCGATTAGACAAACATCTAAGGGATGCAACCTGAACAAATGCCGTTTTACATATTTACCTTCTCATCTGGCACAGCACATGTCCCAGAGCTGAAACCCGTTTCCTGAAGCAAGCGCTTTTTCTCTCCTTCCCGTCCATCCATCTGCAACAAGTTAAATTTGAGTACAGAACCTTGCACAGCAATGCAAACTATTGATTGAAACAGCGGCAGCATCAATATAAATAATTAACTACATATGCCAGCACACATACAGTGTGAGCAAGATCTGCTTCTCCTGCTAAAGGATCATTATATGGTTCACCATGCTAAACCCGCCTAACATATGTGCGGTCCATCCCAAAAATGTGTAAATGATCTGCCACTACAGGGTGAGGCCTCTTCTCACCATTCATACATGTGCAGCGCGGGCAATACACGTCCAGGTTGTGACCATCATGAGCTCTAATAAACCCCATAAAGGGTTGAACACCATTTATATATGAAGGGGAACATAAGTGTCCATGCAGTTTCCAAGTTCTGTCCATCTGTTTAATTATGAGATACAGTGGTTGGTGATTAATTTAAGGCGAAGTAGGAAATGTATATCCATCGAGTACAAAACTATACTACATGATTATGCATTTCAGCAATCATGTCGAGTACAAAACAAAAAATGCCCATCGACATTTTAGCAAACAGATCGTGTACAAAACTCTGCCATGGCATTTCAGCAAATTAACGGATCGAGTGCAGAACTGACTCTATATGCCCACGCAAATGAACAAATTGATCGATGACAAATCGAGCGGAAAACTATAAAGTGCCAATTAGTTCGAGCATACTGACGAATTTTTTTAGCAGCATCAAGAAAATATAAATCGTTAGGCTGTCTTGCCCGATACATGATTGAGCTAGAGATAGCAGCCCTACCGTGGATCAACTTGACCGCCGGTGCGTCTCGAGAAGAACGACGGGGAGGAGAAGCTTCTTCTTCGCACGGACGGGACGGGGAGGGGAAGCTCTTCGCACGGACGGGGATAAGTTGTCTACGGGTGGGTGGGGGGTCATGCGGCCGGGCCGCCGGGGTGATAATTAAGGTTGGTAGGTGGCGTTTAATGGAGTTGCGTGTGTAATTTGCCGTGCACAAGGTTGAGGAATAGGCGGTTCCCTTTGCCGCGCGCACAATTCAAACTATCCCGCCCATGTAGTTTAAATTCGCCATATTTTCGTTAAATCGACATAAAGTCATGTGAGTGGGGGAAAATTAGCAAAGTTGCTTGAAAAATAGTAAAACTCTGGAATTATCCTTTAAATATGCTCTACTTCGTGTGAAAATCGGGGTGTGGAAGCATGTTGAGCTGTTTTATTTGTACTTTCTTCATTAAAACTCCCATTTTATGCACTTTGGATGGAAAGAAATCATTTGTACATAAATTTTGACAACGCCATTTGCAAACACTAATTGTTTACATGCCAAGATGCACCCATCCACCAAATATATATGTGGCAAAAGTTTATCACAATCTAGCAGATATGCATAATTAGTGAGGGACCCCTTTTGATTTTGTGCAATTTCCACTAATTAGGTAGAGATCGAGAAGGGTTAATTAATTAGGCCATGTTAGGGGTTATGTGTTTTAATAGGTTGTGTGGATTCAAATACAACTTCTTTATTTGTGTGCTATGATTAATCAAAACTAGATCGATCGACTGCGCACACATTATTAGAGGCGCATGCCTTTGCGCACAAAGTGCATGTGTGTGTTGTTGGCCACCAACGAGAGAGAGAGAGAGAGAGAGAGAGAGAGAGAGAGAGAGAGAGAGAGAGAGAGGTAGAGAGAGCTACATACGAGAGAGCGATTGAAATCCCCAAATTAAACACATATATATGCATGGCACATTTAATTTAATTAGAGGACCGCGAGGCACCCCTGGCCTGCTTGATGCATAATTAAGTGTCATTGGCCTATATATAGGGTTTAATTAGGGTTTAGGGTTTAGGGTTAGGAGGTTAGCTAGGGTTTAGGGTTTAATGTTTATGGTGTTTAGGGTTTAGGGATTAGGGATTAGGGTTTATTTAGGGTTTAAGGTTTAGGGATCATCGATCGAGTGCGCACACACATTATTAGAGGCACACGCGCCTTTGCGCATAAAGTGCATGCGTATATGTGTGTGTTTTTTGGCCACCAACGACATATAGATGATCGAGAGAGAGAGAGATTGAAATCCCCCAAGAATATGTTCAAATATATATTAAAATATATGCACGAATTAATGCATGCATGGTAGGCCATGCATGCACACTAATTATATATATATTATGAGGAAACTTAATCAAATGTGTTTTCATTCGAGAGAACTTGTCAAAATTCAAGTTAATTAATTTATCATCGATAATTATATAATTAATTAATGAATCTCAGGGATATGTTATACAACATATGATCGATATATAGGCCATGTATATATTAATTGGTTTTAATCTACCGTTTTTGCTAGCTAGCTGCATGCTATATATAGAGCATGTTTTTATTAGATCGGGTTATAGCTAGTATAGTTTAGGGTTATGTGTTTTAATTAACTAGGGTTTGATTAGCTAGGGGTTAGTTATATATATATGGTTTAGGGTTAATGCATGTCACATTTAATTTAACTAGAGGACCGCGAGGCACCCCTGGCCTGCTTGATGCACAATTAAGTGTCGTTGGCCTATATATATAGGGTTTAATTAGGGTTTAGGGTTAGCTAGCTGGGTTTAGGGTTTAGTGTTTTGGGTGTTTAGCTAGGGTCTAGGGTTTAGGGTTTAGTGTTTACTGTGTTTAGAGGGTCTAGGGTTTAGTGTTTAGGGTGTTTAGGGTCTAGGGTTTAGGGTCTAGTGTTTAGGGTCTATGGTTTAGGGTTTAATTAGTGTTTAGGGTGTTTAGGGTTTAGGGTTTAGTGTTTACGGTGTTTAGGGTCTAGGGTTTAGGGTTTAGTGTTTAGGGTCTAGGGTTTAGGGTTTAATTAGTGTTTAGGGTGTTTATAGGGTTTAGGGTTTAGGGTTTAGGGTTTAGGGTTTAGGGTTTAGGGTTTAGGGTTTAGGGTTTAGGGTTTATGGTTTAGGGTTTACGGTGTTTAGGGTCTAGGGTTTAGGGTTTAGTACGTGTTTAGGGTGTTTAGGGTCTAGGGTTTAGTGTGTTTAGGGTGTTTAGGGTTTAGGGATTAGGGATTAGGTTTTAGGGTTGTTTAAGGTTTAGGGATCATCGATCGAGTGCGCACACACACATTAGAGGCACACGCGCCTTTGCGCATAAAGTGCATGCGTATATGTGTGTGTTTTTTGGCCACCAACGACATATAGATGATCGAGAGAGAGAGATTGAAATCCCCCAAGAATATGTTCAAATATATATTAAAATATATGCACGAATTAATGCATGCATGGTAGGCCATGCATGCACACTAATTATATATATATTATGAGGAAACTTAATCAAATGTGTTTTCATTCGAGAGAACTTGTCAAAATTCAAGTTAATTAATTTATCATCGATAATTATATAACTAATTAATGAATCTCAGGGAGATGTTATACAACATATGATCGATATATAGGCCATGTATATATTAATTGGTTTTAATCTACCGTTTTTGCTAGCTAGCTGCATGCTATATATAGAGCATGTTTTTATTAGATCGGGTTATAGCTAGTATAGTTTAGGGTTATGTGTTTTAATTAACTAGGGTTTGATTAGCTAGGGGTTAGTTATATATATATGGTTTAGGGTTAATGCATGTCACATTTAATTTAACTAGAGGACCGCGAGGCACCCCTGGCCTGCTTGATGAACAATTAAGTGTCGTTGGCCTATATATATAGGGTTTAATTAGGGTTTAGGGTTAGCTAGCTGGGTTTAGGGTTTAGTGTTTTGGGTGTTTAGCTAGGGTCTAGGGTTTAGGGTTTAGTGTTTATTGTGTTTAGAGGGTCTAGGGTTTAGTGTTTAGGGTGTTTAGGGTCTAGGGTTTAGGGTCTAGTGTTTAGGGTCTATGGTTTAGGGTTTAATTAGTGTTTAGGGTGTTTAGGGTTTAGGGTTTAGTGTTTACGGTGTTTAGGGTCTAGGGTTTAGGGTTTAGTGTTTAGGGTCTAGGGTTTAGGTTTTAATTAGTGTTTAGGGTGTTTATAGGGTTTAGGGTTTAGTGTTTAGGGTTTAGGGTTTTAGGGTTTAGGGTTTAGGGTTTAGGGTTTAGGGTTTATGGTTTAGGGTTTAGGGTGTTTAGGGTCTAGGGTTTAGGGTTTAGTGTTTAGGGTGTTTAGGGTCTAGGGTTTAGTGTGTTTAGGGTGTTTAGGGTTTAGGGGATTAGGGATTAGGGTTTTAGGGTTGTTTAAGGTTTAGGGATCATCGATCGAGTGCGCACACACATTATTAGAGGCACCCGCGCCTTTACGCATCAAGTGCATGCGTATATATGTGTGTTTTTTGGGCCACCAACGATATATAGATGATCGAGAGAGAGAGAGATCGATTGAAATCCCCAAGAATATGTTCAAATATACATTAAAATATATGCACGAATGCATTGTAGGCCATGCATGCACACTAATTATATATATATTATGAGGCAACTTAATCAAATGTGTTTTCATTCGAGAGAACTTGTCAAAGTTCAAGTTAATTAATTTATCACGATAATTATATAATTAATTAATGATTCTCAGGGATATGTTATACAACATGATCGATATAGGCCATGTATATTTTAATTGGTGTTAATCTACGGTTTGCTAGCTAGCTGCTAGCTGCTATATATAGAGCATGTTTTTATTAGATCGGGTTATAGCTAGCTAGTATAGTTTAGGGTTATGTGTGTTAATTAAGTAGGGTTGATTAGCTAGGGTTAGTTACATATATATGGTTTAGGGTTAATGCATGGCACATTTAATTTTATTAGAGGATCACGAGGCACCCATGACCCACTCGATCGATGCACAATTAAGTGTC
This sequence comes from Lolium multiflorum, assembly GCA_030979885.1. NCBI lineage: Eukaryota > Viridiplantae > Streptophyta > Magnoliopsida > Poales > Poaceae > Lolium > Lolium multiflorum. Next base: position 134,362,265 of record CM061747.1, on the reverse strand, counting down.
GTTGGCCTATACATAGGGTTTAATTGGGGTTTAGGATTAGCTAGGGTTTAGGGTTAGGGTTAGGGTACGTTTAGGGTCTAGGGTTTAGGGTTTAGTGTTTAGGGTTTAGGGATTAGGGATTTAAGGTTTTAGGGTTGTTTAAGGTTTAGGGATCATCGATCGAGTGCGCACACACATTATTAGAGGCACCCGCGCCGTTACGCATAAATTGCATGCATATATATGTGTGTTTTTTGGGCCACCAACGATATATAGATGATCGAGAGAGAGAGATCGATTGAAATCCCCAAGAATATGTTCAAATATACATTAAAATATATGCACGAATGCATTGTAGGCCATGCATGCACACTAATTATATATATATTATGAGGCAACTTAATCAAATGTGTTTTCATTCGAGAGAACTTGTCAAAGTTCAAGTTAATTAATTTATGACGATAATTATATAATTAATTAATGAATCTCAGGGATATGTTATGCAACATGATCGATATAGGCCATGTATATTTTAATTGGTGTTAATCTACGGTTTGCTAGCTAGCTGCTATATATAGAGCATGTTTTTATTAGATCGGGTTATAGCTAGCTAGCTAGTATAGTTTAGGGTTATGTGTTTTAATTAAGTAGGGTTGATTAGCTAGGGTTAGTTACATATATATGGTTTAGGGTTAATGCATGGCACATTTAATTTTATTAGAGGATCACGAGGCACCCATGACCCGCTCGATCGATGCACAATTAAGTGTCGTTGGCCTATACATAGGGTTTAATTGGGGTTTAGGATTAGCTAGGGTTTAGGGTTAGGGTTAGGGTTAGGGTTAGGGTATGTTTAGGGTCTAGGGTTTAGGGTTTAGTGTTTAGGGTGTTTAGGGTTTAGGGATTAGGGATTTTAAGGTTTTAGGGTTGTTTAAGGTTTAGGGATCATCGATCGAGTGCGCACACACATTATATTATTAGAGGCACCCGCGCCTTTACGCATAAATTGCATGCATATATATGTGTGTTTTTTGGGCCACCAACGATATATAGATGATCGAGAGAGAGAGAGATTGAAATCCCCAAGAATATGTTCAAATATACATTAAAATATATGCACGAATGCATTGTAGGCCATGCATGCACACTAATTATATATATATATTATGAGGCAACTTAATCAAATGTGTTTTCATTCGAGAGAACTTGTCAAAGTTCAAGTTAATTAATTTATCACGATAATTATATAATTAATTAATGAATCTCAGGGATATGTTATACAACATGATCGATATAGGCCATGTATATTTTAATTGGTGTTAATCTACGGTTTGCTAGCTAGCTGCTATATATAGAGCATGTTTTTATTAGATCGGGTTATATCTAGTATAGTTTAGGGTTATGTGTTTTAATTAAGTAGGGTTGATTAGCTAGGGTTAGTTACATATATATGGTTTATGGTTAATGCATGGCACATTTAATTTTATTAGAGGATCGCGAGGCACCCATGACCCGCTCGATCGATGCACAATTAAGTGTCGTTGGCATATACATAGGGTTTAATTGGGGTTTAGGATTAGCTAGGGTTTAGGGTTAGGGTTAGGGTTAGGGTTAGGGTACGTTTAGGGTCTAGGGTTTAGGGTTTAGTGTTTAGGGTGTTTAGGGTTTAGGGATTAGGGATTTAGGGGTTTTAGGGTTGTTTAAGGTTTAGGGATCATCGATCGAGTGCGCACACACATTATTAGAGGCACCCGCGCCTTTACGCATAAATTGCATGCATATATATATGTGTGTTTTTTGGCCACCAACGATATATAGATGATCGAGAGAGAGAGATTGAAATCCCCAAGAATATGTTCAAATATACATTAAAATATATGCACGAATGCATGGTAGGCCATGCATGCACACTAATTATATATATATATTATGAGGCAACTTAATCAAATGTGTTTTCATTCGAGAGAACTTGTCAAAATTAAAGTTAATTAATTTATCACGATAATTATATAATTAATTAATGAATCTCAGGGATATGTTATACAACATGATCGATATAGGCCATGTATATATTAATTGGTGTTAATTTACTAGCTAGCTGCTATATATAGAGCATGTTTTTATTAGATCGGGTTATAGCTAGTATAGTTTAGGGTTATGTGTTTTCATTAAGTAGGGTTGATTAGCTATGGTTAGTTACATATATATGGTTTAGGGTTAATGCATGGCACATTTAATTTAATTAGAGGACCGCGAGGCACCCCTGGCCTGCTTGATGCACAATTAAGTGTCGTTGGCCTATATATAGGGTTTAATTAGGGTTTAGGGTTAGGTTTAGGGTTTAGGGTCTAGGGTTTAGTGTTTAGGGTGTTTAGGGTTTAGGGATTAGGGATTAGGGTTTCAGGGTTGTATAAGGTTTAGGGATCATCGATCGAGTGCGCACACACATTATTAGAGGCACCCGCGCCTTTGCGCATAAAGTGCATGCGTATAGTTTAGGGTTATTTGTTTTAATTAAGTAGGGTTTGATCAGCTAGGGTTAGTTACATATATATGGTTTAGGGTTAATGCATGGCACATTACATATAGTTTAAATCTCAAGAATGTTTATACATGATAGGCCATATGTGCAAAGGAATTTTTTTCCTCGTGAACTTGTCAAAATTCAAGTTTATCAGTGCCAATGGAAACTAGTCCAAAAAATTACATAGAGGACCAAAAGTACTAGACAATAACTAATAGAACCTGCAACTTTACAAAAAGGACCCCAAAACATATAGAAGAAAATCAATCGAGTCCTTCTCGACCGCACATCAGATCTCTGCTCCGCATCCTTTCCAGCAACTCCGTCGCCGGGGACGCACCACTTGGGACGGTGTCGCCGGTAGTCGCCAGGACGAAGGAGAAGAAGGGCCTCAGCAACGGCATATTGGCTCTGAGAAGGGTCGCTGAAAGTCCAAGATGTGCACGGGCAAGACGGATGACGCCGTCGTATGCCCCGAGCTTGTGAACTTTAGCAGCTTGACTTCCCCATTGGCCAGATCTGAAGCACTGACCAAAGCAAGCCTCACCGTTAGCGCCATCACATTGATGGCACCAGATCGGGGTTTGGCCGGCAAGATCCGCCAGATTCACCATAGGCCAGATCTGAAGCCGATGACGAGATCCCCGACTCCATTGCGCCATTCTGCTCATGGGAAACACTGGATCTAAGCTTACAACAACACTAACTCCCTCGGATCCAAATTAGCTGACTCAACTTTGCTTATCTAAATATGGATGTATCCACACATGTTTTTACTCTAGATACATACACGTCTAAGGAAAGTTGAATCAATTAATTTAGTTCGGAGGGTGTACAATATACAGAGAGAAGTCGGCCTCGTCTCCGGCCGGCGAGGCCGCCGGAGAGAAGGGGGAGAGGAGCCGGGGGAGTGGGAGAGACTCGAGAGAGAAAGAGAAGAGGAAGAAATGAGAGCTCCCTGGGGAAGAACATTATTTTTGTCGTTCTGCTCGTAGCTTGAAACTGAAAATTTCGGCCACGCGCCAAATCATCCCGCCGCATCCATTCGAAAATCCCGTGACCAGTTTTACCCTTTTAACCCTGGTCCGGAAGCTACAACCCACCGACCATGGAGGGCTCATTCGGTAACAATGAAATATCTTGCCTAGATCCCGAACCCTCCCCACAGGCCCACACCCACCCACCAACCATTCGCCCCATTAGCTCAAAAATACTCTCACACGCCAAAGCTCTGACTCTCTACAGTACTAGATCTGCTTCGCCGCCGGCATACTCCTCCACAGCGTAGCCTTGATCGTGTTGGCTGTCCACCCACCTGATCCGCTCCCCCGCCGCGTCACCGACGGATCTGCTTCACCGCCGACCTCGCCACCGACGGATCTGCTTCACCGCCGACCTCGCCACCGACGGATCTGCTTCACCGCCGACCTCGCCACCGACTACTCGCCGCAGCGGCTGTATCAACTTCACCGAATACCTTGCCAGCCAACCAGATCTGCTTCACTAACGCCCGCTTCTACTGAAACATGGTCGATTCATCGTCTCCCGCGTTCGCCGCCGCTGGAATGCAAGTTGCCGCCCCCGTCCACCCCGCCGCAGCTTGGTTAGTACGCTGGCCCGTTAGATCGCGGTGTTTCTTTAGCCATGTTTTGTGTAGTTATTTGCAGATCTCATATGCCGTTAACTTTCTTGATGTGTTGCTTCGCATGAAGTTTGTTTAAATGTTGTACAGTACAAAAGCATTATCCGGTCGCTACCATCCTGTTCATTCTACTGACACCTGTGTGCATCCACATATTTATAGCCTTGTACCCATTCATTTGCTGCCAACTGTTTTTGTACTGCATGCTATTGTCGCACTGCTTTTATAGTCGTGCTATGGGCATTTCCAATCTGCTTGTTCTTATACCACGTCATTAGCTCACCGCTAGCTGTTTTCTCGTGTCTGCTATTCTCACACTGCTTTTATAATCATGCTATGTGCATTTCCAATCTGCTTGCTCTTATACCTCGTCTTTAGCTTATATAGTTATTGCTGCGTGCATGTCTGGTCTTTGTATTATCGTAGACTGACTTGTCAATGTTATTTTTCCTTGGGATTGATCATGCGAACCACTTATTAGAACATCCAACATTAACAGCGGGGACGCTAGGTAAGGTTGGAATCTGAGTTCGTGGTTGGTAATTTTGGCAGTTTACTTCCGTTATTATCTATAACCTATATGCATTGTTCCTTATGCAAGAGATTAACACTTGGAACCCTGCCATAGCAATGCCATTCATGCTTTACTATGTTTCTGCCTATTTGATATGCTTGTCTTGGAGAAACTTCGAGGGTGATTTGAACCTGACATTTGGTCATTCTTAATGCCAGTTTACTTTATGTGTAAAACCTTGGCATTACCCTACTCTAAATCTGAATGTCTGAAATTCGTATCTCATGCAAAGCAACATCTAGTTGGTTTTAATTTGATATCTGGTAACTATTGGCTTATTCATTTGGCAGCTCAAGTTTTTTGTTATTTGAAACCAGCTGACTTGGTCTTAAATGTGATATCTAAACACAGATTAAGGACAATGGAGCAGGAGGATTAGCATTTCACTTGATGGCTGAACCTAAAATGATAGGCATGTTGACCACGACTAGTGCACGCAAGAGAAGGACCTGCAGTGAGCCAGTATGTGCTTAGTACATGCATCTTATCTTATCTTGTGCTTATTTCTGCTACATGCTGTTATCTGATCTCTACATTGCGTAATACATGTTTGAATAGTTAATTGTTGTAACTATGTTTACAATGTTACCAGAATGCTGTTTTAATGAAGCAGTCATCATTAGAAGATAGTCGCCAAAAAAGGATCTGTAGCGACCCTGTGCAACATTATGATGTAAGTTTGTGCTTAGTACAAGTTCCATACATGTCTTATTTATGCAACTTGTTATTATCTTATATCTACATTGCATAATAAATGTTTGCATAGTTCATCGTTTAACTCTTTTTGCATTATTATCAGAATGCAGTTGTGATGAAGCAATCTTCATTACAAGTGAGGCCCACAAAAAGTTCTGATCTTTCTTCTGATGCATCTTCTCATAGCCGTCAACCTAGACCATTTCTTTCATCAGACAGTAAATATCTCAAGGCTGTACTTTATAAAAGACATGGTATTGCTGCTTTAAGATCTGTAGCTGATATGTTGACAAAGAGTACACAAGATTCAATCAAGGCGATTGCCAAATGTCAACCTGTTATTGATGATGCTAATAGAAGTCCTCAATGATTCTATGTAATTTTTTTATTTGGGCACATTAATTGCCTTGTAATTTTCCTATTTGTTTTATTTGTGTATGTAATTGTGTGTATCATTGAAATCAGATTTTAGGCTCATGAAATTTAATGCAAGTTGACTAGTCAAACAAGTAGGGCCCTACAACAGATTGGGCCGGACTTAGTAGTGTGGGACCCACTTTCATTTTGGGCCGGCCCACTTCTTTAGTAGGCCGGCCTTACACGATAATGGGCTCCACATGCTTATTGGGCCGCCCACTTGCTCTATGGTGGTCCCACATGGTAAATGGGCCGCCCTTTAATAGGAAGGTGGGACCCACCTGTGTTTTGACCCGCCCACTATCTTGTTGGGCCGGCCCACTTTCTAGATGGTGGACCCCACATACCAAATGGGCCCACTTTCTATATGGTGGACCCCACACACCAAATGGGCCGCCTTTAATAGGATGGTGGGACCCACTGTGTTTTGGCCCCCACTATCTCGTTGGGCCGCCCACTTTCTACATGGTGGACCCCACATACCAAATGGGCCGGCCCATTAACAGAATGTGGGACCCACATGTGTTTTTGGCCCGGCCCACTATCTTGGTGGGCCACCCACTTGCTATATTGTGGACCCCACATACTAAATGGGCCGGCCCTTTAACAGAAGATGGGTCCCACTGTGTTTTTGGCCCGGCCCACTATCTTGTTGGGCCGGCCCACTTGATATATGGTGGACCCCACACACTAAATGGGCCGCCCTTTAACAGAAAGTGGGACCCACTTGTTTTGGCCCGGCCCACTAGCTTGTTGGGCCGGCTGATGTCTACGGGTGCTTCTATTCTTGTAGACAGTTTGGCCCTCCAAGAGCAGAGGTTTGTAGAACAAACAAGTTTCCTTAAGTGGATTACCCAAGGTTTATCGAACTCAGGGAGGAAGAGGTCAAAGATATCCCTCTCATGCAACCCGCAACCACAAAGCAAGAAGTCTCTTGTGTCCCCAACACACCAAATAGGTGCACTAGTTCGGCGAAGAGATAGTGAAATACAGGTGGTATGAATATATATGAGCAATAGCAACGGTGCGTAAAATAGCTTGCTGGCGTGCATTGATGGTGGTAGTATTGCAGGTAGTAACACAAGAAACAAAGAAAGCGTAGTAACTCAGCAGATTTAGAACAAGGCCTAGGGATTACACTTTCACTAGTGGACACTCTCAACATTGATCACATAACAGAATAGATAAATGCATACTCTACACTTTTGTTGGATGATGAACACATTGCGTAGGATTACACGAACCCTCAATGCCGGAGTTAACAAGCTCCACAATTAATGCTCATGTTTAAGTAACCTTAAGTGTAAGATAGATCAAAACGACTAAACCAAGTACTAGCATAGCATGCACACTGTCACCTTCATGCATATGTAGGAGGAATAGATCACATCAATATTATCATAGCAATAGTTAACTTCGCAATCTACAAGAGATCATGATCATAGCATAAACCAAGTACTAACACGGTGCACGCACTGTCACCTTTGCACACATGCAGGAGGAATAAAACTACTTTAATAACACATCACTAGAGTAGCACATAGATAAATTGTGATACAAAACTCATATGAATCTCAATCATGTAAGGCAGCTCATGAGATCATTGTATTGAGGTACATAGGAGAGAGATTAACCACATAGCTACCGGTACAGCCCCGAGCCTCGATGGAGAACTACTCCCTCCTCATGGGAGCAGCAAGGTGATGAAGATGGCGGTGGAGATGGCAGCGGTGTCGATGGAGAAGCCTTCCGGGGGCACTTCCCCGCTCCGGCAGGGTGCCGAACAGACTCCGTCCCCCGCATCTTGGCTTCGCGATGGCGGCGGCTCGGAACTTTCTCGTATCGTGGCTTCCTCTAAGGGTTTTCGATGCAGGGCTTTATATAGGCGAAGAGGCGGCGCAGAGGGTCGAAGGGGTGGCGACACCATAAGGCGGCGCGGCCCAGCTCGGCCGCGCCACCATGTCATCCGGGGCCCACAGGGCCCCTCTCGGCGCTCTCGGTGTTCCGGATGCTTCCGGCAAAATAGGAACCGGGCGTTGATTTCGTCCAATTCCGAGAATATTTCGTTACTAGGATTTCTGAAACCAAAAAAGAACAACTGGCACTTCGCATCTTGTTAATAGGTTAGTTCCATAAAATGCGTAAATACGACATATAATGTGTATAAAACATGTAGATAACATCAATAATGTGGCATGGAACATAAGAAATTATCGATACGTTGGAGGCGTATCGCATCCCCAAGCTTAGTTCTGTCCCGAGCAGGTAAAACGATAACAAAGATAATTAAGTGACATGCCATCATAACCTTGATCATACTATTGTAAGCATATGAGATGAATGCAGCGATCAAAACAATGGTAATGACATGAGTAAACAACTGAATCATAAAGCAAAGACTTTTCATGAATAGTACTTCAAGACAAGCATCAATAAGTCTTGCATAAGAGTTAACTCGTAAAGCAATAAATCAAAGTAAAGGTGTTGAAGCAACACATAAGAAGATTAAGTTTCAGCGGTTGCTTTCAACTTGTAACATGTATATCTCATGGATATTGTCAACATAAAGTAATATAACAAGTGCAATATGCAAGTATGTAGGAATCAATGCACAGTTCACAAGTGTTTGCTTCTTAAGGTGGAAGGAGATAGGTAAACTGACTCAACAATAAAAGTAAAAGAATGGTCCTTCAAAGAGGAAAGCATCGATTGCTGTATTTGTGCTAGAGCTTTTATTTTGAAAACATAAAGAGAGCATAAAAGTAAAGTTTTGAGAGGTGTTTGTTGTTGTCAACGAATGGTAGTGGGCACTCTAACTCCCTTGCCAACCAGACTTTCAAGAGCGGCTCCCATGAAGGACGTTATCTCTACCAACAAGGTAGATCATCCCTCTTCTCTTTTGTTTACACATGTACTTTAGTTTAGTTTTTCTTTATTTATGGATGACACTCCTCCCAACCTTTTGCTTACACAAGCCATGGCTAACCGAATCCTCGGGTGCCTTCCAACATTCACATACCATGGAGGAGTGTCTATTTGCAAAATTAAGTTGCTTACTGATGAATCAGAGCAAAACATGTGAAGAGAATTATTAATGCAAGTTAATTAATTGAGGCTGGGAACCCCATTGCCAGCTCTTTTTGCAAAATTATTGGATAAGCGGATGTGCCACTAGTCCATTGTGAAAGTCTGTCAAAAGTAAATGACAAGATCGAAAGATGAAACACCACATACTTCCTCATGAGCTATAAAACATTGACACAAATAAGAGGTAATAACTTTTGAATTGTTTAAAGGTAGCACTCAAGCAATTTACTTTGGAATGGCGGAGAAATACCATGTAGTAGGTAGGTATGGTGGACACAAATGGCATAGTAGTTGGCTCAAGGATTTTGGATGCATGAGAAGTATTCCCTCTCGATACAAGGTTTAGGCTAGCAAGGTTATTTGAAGCAAACTCAAGGATGAACAAGTGCAGCAAAACTCACATAAAAGACATATTGTAAACATTATAAGACTCTACACTGTCTTCCTTGTTGTTCAAAACTCAATACTAGATATTATCTAGACCTTAGAGAAACCAAATATGCAAATCAAATTTTAGCAAGCTCTATGTATTTCTTCATTAATGGGTGCAAAGCATATGATGCAAGAGCTTAAACATGAGCACAACAATTGCCAAGTATCACATTATCCAAGACATTTTAGAATTACTACATGTAGCATTTTCCAATTCCAACCATATAACAATTTAACGAAGAAGAAACTTCGCCTTGAACATTATGAGTAAAGCCTAAGGACACATGTGTCCATATGCAACAGCGGAGCGTGTCTCTCTCCCACAAAGTGAATGCTAGATCCATCTTATTCAAACAAAAACAAAAACGAAAACAAACCGACGCTCCAAGCAAAGAATACAAGATGTGATTGAATAAAAATATAGTTTCAGGGAGGAACCCGATGATGTTGTCGATGAAGAAGGGGATGCCTTGGGCATCCCCAAGCTTAGACGCTTGAGTCTTCTTAAAATATGCAGGGGTGAACCACGGGGCATCCCCAAGCTTAGAGCTTTCACTCCTCTTGATCATAGTATATCATACTCCTCTCTTGACCCTTGAAAACTTCCTTCACACCAAACTTCAAGCAAACTCATTAGAGGGTTAGTGCACAATTAATAATTCACTCATTCAGAGGTGACACAATCATTATTTTCACTTCTGGACATTGCATAATGCTACTGGACATTAATGGATCAAAGAAATAAATCCAACATAGCAAAAGAGGCAATGCGAAATAAAAGGCAGAATCTGTCAAAAACAGAACAGTCCGTAAAGACGAATTTAGAAATGGCACCAGACTTGCTCAAATGGAAAAACTCAAAACTAATGAAAGTTGCGTACATATCTGAGGATCACGCTCGTAAATTGGCAGATTTTTTCGAATTTTCTACAGAGAATTGTGCCCAGATTCGTGACAGACAGCAATGCTGTTTCTGCGCAGCGATCCCAAATATAACATCAACTTTGACATAGAAACTTTACTTGGCACAAAAACACGATAAGGAGAGGTTGCTACAGTAGTAAACAACTTCCAAGACTCAACAAAACAAAAATTGCTGTAGTAAAATAAACACATGGGTTATCTCCCAAGAAGTTCTTTCTTTATAGCCATTAAGATGGGCTCAGCAGTTTTAATGATGCACTCGCAAGAAATAGTAGTTGAAGCAAAAGAGAGCATCAAGAGGCAAATTCAAAACACATTTAATTCTAACATGCTTCCTATGCATAGGAATCTTGTAAATAAACAAGTTCATGAAGAGCAAAGTAACAAGCATAGGAAGATAAAACATGTAGCTTCAAAAATTTCAGCACATAGAGAGGTGTTTTAGTAACATGAAAATTTCTACAACCATATTTTCCTCTCTCATAATAACTTTCAGTAGCATCATGAGCAAACTCAACAATATAACTATCACATAAAGCATTCTTATCATGAGTCTCATGCATAAAATAATTACTACTCCCAACATAAGCATAATCAATTTTATTAGTTGTAGTGGGAGCAAATTCAACAAAGTAGCTATCAAATATAGGAGGTATATTGTAATCATAATCAAATTTATCCTCCATAACAGGTGGTAACAAAAGACTACTATCATTATAATCATCATAAATAGGAGGCAAAGTATCATCAAAGTAAATTTTCTCCTCAATGCTTGGGGGACTAAAAATATCATGCTCATCAAAGCCAGCTTCCCCAAGCTTAGAATTTTCCATAGCATTAGCAACAATGGTGTTCAAAGCATTCATAGTAATAACATTCCCATTAGCATGCATATAAAGTTCCATGGGTTTTTTAATTCTCTCTTCAAACACATCATGTCCTAATTCAAGATAAAGTTCATAAAGATCTCTCATATTTTTGTTGTTTTCCATTATGCCTAACTAGTGTAAACAAGAAACCAAATGTCGCAATTGCAGAGTCTAAAGGAAATAGCTTCGAGTACTTACAATGGCGCGGAAAATAGCTTAGTAGCCGAGATCCGGAGTGTGAGTACCTTTTACCTTTCCTCCCCGGCAACGGCGCCAGAAAAGTGCTTGATGTCTACGGGTGCTTCTATTCTTGTAGACAGTGTTGGGCCTCCAAGAGCAGAGGTTTGTAGAACAGCAGCAAGTTTCCCTTAAGTGGATTACCCAAGGTTTATCGAACTCAGGGAGGAAGAGGTCAAAGATATCCCTCTCATGCAACCCTGCAACCACAAAGCAAGAAGTCTCTTGTGTCCCCAACACACCAAATAGGTGCACTAGTTCGGCGAAGAGATAGTGAAATACAGTGGTATGAATATATATGAGCAGTAGCAACGGTGCCAGAAAATAGCTTGCTGGCGTGTAGTTGATGGTGGTAGTATTGCAGCAGTAGTAACACAGTAAAACAGTAAACAAGCAGTAGTAACTCAGCAGTATTTAGGAACAAGGCCTAGGGATTACACTTTCACTAGTGGACACTCTCAACATTGATCACATAACAGAATAGATAAATGCATACTCTACACTTTTGTTGGATGATGAACACATTGCGTAGGATTACACGAACCCTCAATGCCGGAGTTAACAAGCTCCACAATTAATGCTCATGTTTAAGTAACCTTAAGTGTAAGATAGATCAAAACGACTAAACCAAGTACTAGCATAGCATGCACACTGTCACCTTCATGCATATGTAGGAGGAATAGATCACATCAATATTATCATAGCAATAGTTAACTTCGCAATCTACAAGAGATCATGATCATAGCATAAACCAAGTACTAACACGGTGCACGCACTGTCACCTTTGCACACATGCAGGAGGAATAAAACTACTTTAATAACACATCACTAGAGTAGCACATAGATAAATTGTGATACAAAACTCATATGAATCTCAATCATGTAAGGCAGCTCATGAGATCATTGTATTGAGGTACATAGGAGAGAGATTAACCACATAGCTACCGGTACAGCCCCGAGCCTCGATGGAGAACTACTCCTCCTCATGGGAGCAGCAGCGGTGATGAAGATGGCGGTGGAGATGGCAGCGGTGTCGATGGAGAAGCCTTCCGGGGCACTTCCCCGTCCGGCAGGTGCCGGAACAGAGACTCCTGTCCCCCAGATCTTGGCTTCGATGGCGGCGGCTCTGGAACTTTTCTCGTATCGTGGCTTCCTCTCGTAAGGGTTTTCGATGCAGGGCTTTATATAGGCGAAGAGGCGGCAGGAGGGTCGAAGGGGTGGCGACACCATAAGGCGGCGCGGGCCCAGCCCGGCCGCGCCACCATGTCATCTGGGGCCCACAGGGCCCCTCTGGCGGCTCTCGGGTGTTCTGGATGCTTCCGGCAAAATAGGAACCCGGCGTTGATTTCGTCCAATTCCGAGATATTTCGTTACTAGGATTTCTGAAACCAAAAACAGCAGAAAACAGAACTGGCACTTCGGCATCTTGTTAATAGGTTAGTTCCATAAAATGCGTAAATACGACATATAATGTGTATAAAACATGTAGATAACATCAATAATGTGGCATGGAACATAAGAAATTATCGATACGTTGGAGGCGTATCACCGGCCCACTTGCTATACGGTGGACCCCACACACTAAATGGGCCGGCCTTTTAACAGGGACCCACTGTTTTTGGCCCGGCCCACTTGCTTCTTGGGCCGGCCCAGTTGCTGTAAGGTGGACCCCACATGTTAAATGGGCCGGCCCATTTAACTTTTGACCAGTCAACATTAGAGGTTAGGCCCGGCCCACGTAACTAATGGACCGGCCCAGCTATATAGTTGACCGGTCAAACTATGTCATCTGGCCCGGCCCGCTTAAGACGTGGCAGGCCTCGTGGGGGCCTACCATCTACCACGGGGTTTCAGCTTAACGCCGTTAATCGGCAGCTAACGGCGTCGCCACGTGTCGCTTGCATGACGTCGCAGTCAACGGGCTCCCGAAAACACTTCCGCAACGGTCCGATTTTCCGTGGCGGAAGGGCGCCCAAGCGCGACGGACCGAAAAAATCGTCGTTGGACTTTGCCTGACGCAGTTTCACAACGGAACCCATATCGTCGGGTTAGGCCCATAGGCGACGAAAAATACCCCTTAGCGGACGATTTTGAGACGTTGTCTATCAGAACTTTTCTTGTAGTGGAACACAGTGGCACCGGTCAACTGATCAAACAAGTCTTCTATCTTCGGCAAGGGGTATTTGTTTTTGATGGTGACATCGTTAAGCTTACGATAGTCCGTACATAAACGACTGGCACCGTCTTTCTTGTCCACAAATAAAACTGGGGATCTCCAAGGCGACGCACTTGGTCGGATCAGACCTTTGGCTAAAAGATCATCCAGTTGTTTCTTCAACTCCACCAGTTCTCTGTTCATTCATATAGGCTCTCTGGGCTATAGGTCCTGCTCCAGGGATTAACTCAATGATAAACTCGATATCCCGATCCGGGGGCATACCGGGCAGACCTTCGGGAAACACATCAGATATCCAGATATGACCGATTTGATCTAGCTTTGGTTTGGCTATACCTTGGTTGCAGGTAAATTTCCGGGGTAATCTTTCAGAGATGTGCTCTACTAGGATACCGGTGCTGCTGGTCATGGTGATGGCTTTCTTGGCACAGTCAATCAATCCATGGTGTTTTGCCATCCAGTCCATTCCTAGTACCACTTCCAAACCTTTGGTTCCCAAAATAATCAGGTTGGCATAGAAGTCTACTTCATGGATTTTGATGGGTACATTTTTGCAAAATTTTCTGGCTTTGGTGGTTGATCCGGGAATTTGAACTATCATAACATGTTTCAAGCTGATAGGTTGAATTTTACTGGTGGATGCAAAATCTTCGGTGACAAAGGAATGAGATGCTCCGGAATCAAACAACACTCTGCAAGTACTGAATTAATAGAAAACATACCCAGTACAACATCTGGTGCTTCCTGGGCTTCTTCGGCATTCATGTGGAATAGACGGCCACTGCGGTTATTGGGGTTGTTGGGGGCGAACTTTTTGCCGGTGGAGACACGGCGTTGCTGCTGAGCAGGTGCTGCGGTGTTGCCTGCGAGCTTGGCGAGCCTCTTGGGACACTCGTTGGAGTAGTGCCCCACTACACCACACTCATAGCAAGTGATGGTGGCCTTGTCCTTGGTCGCAACGGGAATGGCGTTGCTCCCAGTCCTGGGCGCGGTGTTGGTGTTGTTGTTGTTGGTGTTGGGGGCTCGCATTGGGGCGCGGTTGAAGTTGTTGGTGTGGTTCTGGTAGTTGTGGTTGTTGTTGTGGTGGCCTCCTGGCCTGGGGTTTCCTCCACTCCGGTTTTGATAACCCGGGCGTGAAGTCTGCATCTGGGGTTTGTTGTTGTTTCTGGGAGTGAAACCTCCACTTGAGCTGGGGCGATACTTAGGGGCATGACTGGGCCCACTCTGGTGCATCATACGGCGTTTGCGGTTCTCATTGGCTTGGTTGAGTTTGCCTTCCATCTGGATGGCAGAGTCCACTAGGGCTTCTAGGTCGGCGAAGGGTATGTTGACAAGGACAGTCTGCATCTCATCATGCAGTCCGTTGAGGAATCTCTCCTGCCTTTTCTCGGGGTGTCAGTCTGTCGGGGGCGTACCTTGACAGTAAGGAACCTGTCGCGGTATTCTACCACCGTCATCCGGCCTTGTTTGAGTTCACGGAACTCATCCCTCATCTTCTTGATAAGACCCGGGGGCACATGGTACTTGCTGAACTTGAGCTTGAAATCTGCCCAAGTCATGACTTGACCTCCGTTCATGGCACGGGTGCTAGTCCACCAGGCTCTAGCGGGTCCGGCTAAGTAGTGCGTGGCAAACAACACTTTCTCATTGGCTTCTACTCCAGCCACTTCAAGGTTATTTTCCATGGTTTGCAACCAGTCGTCTGCATCTAAGGGCTCTTCAGTCTTGCTGAAAACAGGGGGTTTGTGTTCTGGAAGTTCTTGAGTTTGGACCCAGGGTGATCATGGTTGCCATGGCCAAAGTTGTTGTTGGCCAGCTGCTGCAATGCTGCTAAGTTGGCTTGGCGTTCAGCTCGGTCAGTCTCCCTGTCTGCCATCAGGGTCTGTAGCAGTTGCATCATTGCATCCGGGTTCGCGTTGCGATTCGGACGAGTCATCTGAACAGGTAGACAGATTATGAGATAAGGGGGAAAAATTCTATGTCTTGTTTGGGTAGTTTTTGAAAAACCTTTAAAACTTGTAAACGTTTTTGATGATAGCACACAACATTCATTCATTCATGCATCACAGATTACATGCGAACATAACCAGGGTTTTAAGAACCCTTTTTCCTCCTTCTACGATACAAGGGACCGGATACATACTCATACCCAGGGTTTTAAGAACCCTTCATGCTACGATACAAAGGACGGGGTACAAGCCATTCCTACACATGTGATCTAGTGCAACTACTCCTCAATATCAACGTCCACATCGATGGTGATGATCCCATCTTCCTCGGCCTCAAGGAACTCGTAGTCCTCCTCATCAGTGAACTCATCTTCCTCAAAGTCATTGTCGTCACTCAGGAAGTCTTCCCCTCCCTGGATGTCTTCTCCATCTTCTTCCATCTCCTGGATCTGGTCCTGCTGGGTACGGACAGTTATCTCCAAGGTGCGTATCTTCTCGCGAAGACGGTTGATAGTGGCATCCTTCTTGGCGCGCTGTAGACGGAGTGACTTGCGGTCCTTGGCGAGCATCCTGATGGCGTCGGCATGGTGAGCCAAAGCCATCTGAGCACGGTGGGCGTGGACACGTGTCAGCTCCAGATCCTTCCGGGTCTCATGGAGCATAAAGTCCAAATGCTGCACATGGATCTTGAGCACCGGGTGCGAAGAGAGTGCCATGGGTTCTCCCATGGTGTCGTGCCTCGCGAAGTGGGCGAAGCGGCTTCCCCGGAGTGCGGCGATGTTCTGTCCGCACACTCGGGCAAGTCCCTCCTGAAGGGCGTGAGCAAGACCGTCCACCCAGCTGTATGCCTTGAAGGAGAAAAGGATCCTCTCCGAGATGGGAGGCTCCGAGCTTCCCTTCAAGTCAGCGTGATCATCCACTGCTGCTCCCCGGTGGGGGTGTCGTGGATCCGGACTCCGTGGAACTGGGGAGGTGGGCGTTCGAGCTTCTCGGACACCAGGTACAAGTCGCGCTCAAACACCAGACTTCCTCCGTTTTCCAGATCGTAGGTCTCCGTCTGGACGTAAGGCTCCATCTGAAAGTGAAATGGATGAGTAAGTTAGAGATGTGAACCAGTGTGGCAAACATTTTAGATGGATTTAAAAGAAGGGGCATGGCTCATTATTGTCGAAAAGATCTTGTAGGAGAGAATAAGAGTAAGTTTTTCACAGATATTCACTTCCTTGGTTTTAGAAACTAAGTTTTTCAGAACGTCCATTCTAAACTAGGGTCTCCTAAGGTCAAACAATGGCTCTGATACCAACTTGTCAACACCCGGATTTTTAAGTCCGGATGCCTATTATGTCATACATCGCAATCCCAGGAATATTGTTGTTGCGAGGCATAATAGTTAAGTATCACAGTCATCATTCATTACAAACCATAAAGTCTTACAACTTGGAATCACATGATCCATATTACATAAATAGTTGATCTATTGATCAACGAACTGGTCAACGAATAAACACAAGTTCATAGCGAAAGCGTAAGATACAAGCACTCTCTAGTCCACAGGCCAACGCTTGACGTTACTCCTAGTTGTAGACGTCCTGCTGCTCTTCCTCCTCGTATCGCTGCTTCTTCATAGTCCGGCCATTTGAATAGCCAGGACACAGCCGTGAGTACTCTATGTACTCGCAAACTAATACTAGTGTAAGTGCTAATATTTCTGGTAAAGGGGTGCTAAGCTCTAGTTTCTTTGCATAAAGCCAATTTTAATTTGCAAGTATTTACTCACTAATTATTCATGTGCTAACTAACTCAAGTGGGAACATTAGTGTCATTCCCACAACATTGTTGTGATTCAAAAACCCAAGTCACCATTCATCATCAACATTTTTAAGAATCTAATACTGGAAGTTGTATGGCCTTTCCAACTGTCCGTAACCGTGGACACGGCTATTCGAATAGGTTTACACTCTGCAGAGGTTGCACACTTGTGCCACAACATTTGATTTCATCCGTCGGGATAACCCCGAATCATCGTAACACAGTACGCGGATCATCAACCATAACCTTTCATTTACAAACTCTAGTATGAGCACCTCTCCCCATGAGCTTGGCCTCCCAGTGATGACCAACTGTCATCCTGGGAACCGCACAGGGCTTGGCCGTACATTTCACCTTCAATTCACATCATTCATCAACAACGGAGGCAGCCTCGGCATAACCCCTATGATGTGTGTTTAGAGGGAACCCATACTAAGGTACATAAACTTCTAGTTAAGCCCTTACCCATAATCAGTATTGTGGGGGTACTTATGAATTGGAAAGGTATCGCATCCAAACCAATATTAGTTTTATATCAAAAATCACTATCTTCTCTTGGTCATATTCACCTTCAAAGTTCATTTCATAAATTTCATCATCATCATTATTTCACCACACATGTTCCCATCTAGAGTAGTCATTTTTAATTTAGCACTAGCATCTAGATATGAGGGGTGCTAATTATATTGCTTTGCTTCTAGGCTAATTTTGATACTCTTGTACTAATCTAACATTAACCCCCTGAATCATGAATCAAAAAGTACTTGGATAACCCAAAGCAATAAAGCTTGTAAATAAAACTGGTAATAAAACTTGGGATAGGCTTATGCTTCATAAGAAAAGATGAGAGTGCCTTGTCCTTGGTAGGACTTTGCACTTGCAAGAATATTAGCTTGCCTTGGTAGTTCTCAAACTGTTCCTCCTCCTCTTCTGGGTAGCAACCTTCCTCTTCCGGGTATTCTCCGGTACTAGCGTCTAAATTGGAATACGAGGTATAATCACTCACTAATTCAATGGCTATTCCAACAACACATATAATCACACAAACTATTCTATGCACACAATTAATCTAATTAGGGTGCATTGGTTGTGTTGTTTGGGAAGAAAATAATTTCCTCTCATTACATATGTAAATGATAGTTTCCATAAAAGTTCTTGAGGAATAATCTCCTCTTGTTGAAATCTTCTTAAGATTTAATTTCTCAATAATCATTCATGAATTTGTTATTGACCTGAGTCCACCATTCATGATCATCAATTGAGAAAACAATTTAAATGAGGTAAACCACCTCATACCATTTAATAATACTACAAGTGAGTTAAATCCCCAAGTAATTCATATAAGAGAGTTTGGTCCAGGGGTCCAAACATCACATGAATTTATTTGGGACAAGATTTAAATGAAGTATAACACCTCATATGATTTGCATAATATTTTAGGACAATATCACTTAGAGAAAATAGCCATATTGTCCCTTACTTAAGCTAGGGCATGATCATGCAAGGTGACCATACCATTTTATTGCATAATCAATTAGTGTAAGTAATATGTGAGCTACTAGAGTTGGAATTAACTTAATATCTATTTTATTTGATTTTTAATAATTATTTGAGTAGGGAAAAGTCCCTGCCTTGTTATTTTTATCGAATTAATTCTACAACGAATCTGGTCATGAGACCAGTGGCATATTGTAGATAATTTCACTAGCTTTCCAACCATATGCAGTTTGCTAAATTTGGCCAAGCCAAACAAATTCTATGCAATTTCAAAGTTGGGTCCAGTGGGGAATTCAAACTAAATTATTTAAATGAAATTTGAATAAAAGGGCCGGCGGGAAAATCTTAACGGGCCAAAAGAATTAACCAGGCCCAAGGCCAGCCCAGCCACGGTCCAGTGCCGCGCGGGCTGCCCGACAGCCACCCGTCAGTGGGCGTTTAAACCCGAAACGGTAAGGGCTAGTGTGGGGCGTTGGATCGATCCGCATCGGACGGCTCACGAGCATCGTCGTCGTCGACGAGATGCCGCGGCTTCTCCGCGAGCCTAGGGGTCGGAGAGCTCACCGTGGCTCCAGCGGCGGTGGGCAGTGTGCTTGACGAGGTTGTAGACGACGGCGCGTCGACTGGTAGCAGTGGCGGGGAGGTCGGGATCGTCGGCGATTGCACCAGGGCTTCCGCGGCTCCGATCGCTCAATTGAGCTTGCTCCGGCGACGATTGAGGTGGCTAGGGTGGCGTTGAGAAGCAGGGATGAGAGGAGAAGGTGGTGATGTGCTCAATGGCGTCCAGGGAACGCCGTATTTATAGAGGGCGTGGGTGCTGCGGGGCAGTGGAGGTGGTGACATGCGCGCGGCTGCTCCGGCGGGCTAACGGGCTGGGCGACGACGCGGCGCTGTTCAGGACGTCAAGGCGGTGCTCCTGGTGGCGACAGCAGGGTCGGGGGTGATCTGGTGGCGACGCATTGCTTCCATGTCTGCGGCGGCGTTCACGGGATCTGGTCGTCGTCTCCGGCGGCGACGGTCCAGGGCAGCGTGGTGAGCGTGTCGGGCGGCGTCGTGGTGGCGTGCTGATGCTCGACTCGCTCAAAGGGGGTCCAGGGCATGCGTGGGGTGGCCGCGCGGCGCGTGTCCAGGGCGTGCCTGCGCGTCACTGTGCGACGTCCACGGCATGGCCGTGCCGATCTGGGCGCGCGATTGCCGGCGGCTGTCGTCGTCGGCCGTGGCTGTGGCGGTGCTAGGGCGTCGCAGGAGGGTGTGGTGGCGAGCCAGGGCGCCAGGGCCAGGAAGGAGGGTGAAGGAGAGGAGGTGGTGCTCGGCATGGCCGGCATGGGCCGGCATGGCCATGCATTGGCTTGCCATGCCTCTCCTCCTAGGGTTCCTGTGGTTCCTTGATGGTGAGAGGGGGCAGGGGAACATGTAGAGTAGGTTTGGTGTAGTTTGGGGTAGGGTAGATCACTATTTGCAATAGTTGCAAATAGTGCCCAATTTGTAAAATTCGAAAATATCCAAATTTGGAAATATTTCAAAAGGTGAAAGTCTTTGAAATGTGAGTGTTGATAAAAGTTGTAAATGACCAGAGATGATCAGAGGTGGTGGTGGAATTTTTAAATTTCAAGAATTCTCAAAAAATGCTAAGTGTGAGATTGTTGAATTTAATAAAATGTTGCTACTTTGGAGGAGCATAGCCATTGATCTAGAAGTAATTTTGCATGGTGGTCTTTACAAAAAGTATTCACCTTGATGTTGTCTTGGATGGCATGAAAAGGGTTGAGAAAGTTTAGTTTGAAAATATTGAGATATGAGGGCCCAAAGTAGTGACCAGATTATAATGGGCAGATTTGACCATTATTCTATGTGAGCAAGTTTTGCATTTAAAATATATTTGATTTATTATTCTTTGATCCCAAGAGTAGTAATAAGTGTTTAGTAACATTATTCAACTAATGGTGAAGACCAATTTGGCCTAGGGTCAAAATTTAATAAAATGCCATAAGGCATATGTGAGGGTTTTAGGGTTTTTCTTTTAGTTGCTTTCTTTCTCTTTTTGATTTATTTATTTGGTGATCTTCTCATGATCAACTTAGGGTTTTAGAGCATAGCACAAACACATATTATCAATCATCATGTCATATCATTCAAATGCACAAGTCCTGGACATGATACTATATGCAAAAGGAAAAGTTTTTGTTGGTTTGAATTTTTGCTCTCTGGAATTCTTCTAATTTTCTTTTATTGAAATTTGGGATGTTACAAGATCCTACCGCTCCCTTGAAGGCGATGGAACATCATCAAGCCGGCTTGTTCTCGTTGGAGTGCTGCCATGGATCAAGTGGCCGACAACCCTCCTAGTGGATGCGTGCCGGAGGACTATGTAAGTTTTCCTTGTGTTGATGATGTGAAACTCACAAGCTATCACCTCATACTATTGTTGTGCAGCCCAAGTATGCTAAACAAAGGTACAAGGACATGGCCGGCTCTAAGAACAAGGACTTTCAATTTCAACATTGCTTTGCCATGCTTCAACATCTTCCTAAGTGGAAGTTGAGGGACAACGAGCCAAAGTGCAAGAAGGAGGCACTTCTCACCATGGATGATGAAGCGGAGGACATGAGTGGGAGAAACACCGGCAAGCCCGAGGGCAACAAGAAGGCCAAGGAGAGGGTCAAGGTAGAACTTGAAGCAGCTAGCTTCCGGGAGAAGTTGGATCAACTCATGAAGTCCAAGGAGGCATTGACGATGAAGACGTTGGAGACCAAGATCCTCATCACCGACAAGAAGAGTGTGGTGAAGCTTGCCAAGGTGCAAGCAAGGAAGGAGCTTGACATGAAGATGATCGCAGCCAAAGAAGCCAAGGCCATGAAGGAGCTCTTGGCCGAGGAGAGGGAAATCATGATGATGCGCACCGACGGCATGGACGAGGATCAGCTGGCGTGGTGGAAGGAGACCAAGGCCGACATCATTGCGAGGAAGAAGGCTGCGCGTGAAGCTCGTGATCAAGGTGAGTCTCCGGCGAGCGGTGGCGCCGGTGGCGATGGATCCTTTGATGGTTGATCACATTTGGGATACGGGGTCTGCTAGCTCGTCCGAGTTTTCGGCCGGCGAAAACCCGATACAGGGCCGTCTACTCGCGTTATACGGGGCGAAAAAATACGGGGCCTGTTAGACTTGGTCTTAGTGCTATCTACTTCTACTAACAATTTGGGGGAAATAATCTATGGTTCTGAGCAAACATGACACAAACCAGCCAACCAACCAAGTGACAAGAGCCATTGGTCTTCACATGCGAATTCACCTATGGATCCTCCTTGTGTCCCCTCGGTTGAGCTTGGCAAGCAATATTCAAATCACGGAGCACGACTTGTGTAAACTGACCGGGGAAACAACCACAAATTCTGAAGGAAAAAATTCAATGGTGTTCCACGAACCTGGTCTTGAGCAGAACAAAGTTAACACCGTTTAAAAGATGCGGGGCAATGGTCTCCGCAAGCATCTCTGCTGGTGT
The DNA here is from genome assembly GCA_030979885.1 of Lolium multiflorum. NCBI lineage: Eukaryota > Viridiplantae > Streptophyta > Magnoliopsida > Poales > Poaceae > Lolium > Lolium multiflorum. The sequence goes on along the minus strand of CM061747.1, from coordinate 134,339,954 downwards.
ACGGTCTACCATTTGTTTATAAGTGGTGAGTTCAGTCGGTGAAACAAACATCACATGGCACATCCAGCAGAGTGCTCAAGCTTATTCGTGAGGGACTAGAAGGTGTGGAAGTTTAAGCTGCTCCAAGCAGGCCCTACTCCAAACTTTGGCAGAAAATTAGACGGAACTATATATATGAACTATCCTGACCAGCGACCAAGCGAACTGTTGGGCATTCAACAGAAGAAGAAAAAAAATAGATCCCTACTTCAAACTTTAGCAGAAAATTACACGGAACTATATATATGAACTAAAGTTTGTATGACTACTATTGTGTATTCATAACAGTGTTTGAAGATACAGTATGCTTCAGATCTTCCCGCATCACCGGGATTTTATTACTACAAACAGAAGATCCACCAGCCTGAGTTGATGCGCCTATTATTTCTTCGACAGAAAAACATGCTATTGGAAAGGTCTCCTTTTGAAGTACCAATAAACCATTTGTTCCTTTTCTTTTGTTCTGAGAAATGTAGACCTGTGGCCTGAGTTGATTGGGAACTTGCTGATTGCTCATAAAGTTATAATGCACATATTAAAATAAAAAAGTATACTAAAAAATAAACAAACACTTTAATGAATTACCATCCTTTCACCGAACCTGGTCAACAAATAAAAATATGTAAATTCAATAAAAATTTCCATGTCCTGTGATCACAGATTTTACCAAATCTAAATCTCATTTAGTACCATGATGTCACAGGCAGCCTGCTGGTTGCCATGAATTATGAACGATTATAGGTACTAAGATTGCTTTAACCCAATGTTGTTGGCTCTCACTGCAAGGTAACCAATCTAGCTTGTGAGAATAGCAGATATGCATCATTCTTCAGCACTAGCTTTCATGTGATGTAAAATCCCCAAGATTCACTAGAGAATTAAAAAGATGGACCGCAAGTCATAATCAGCTTGATAATTTTTTTTCGTAACTAATATTGTGTTTGCAAGAAACAGTTACAACATTATTGCTCCAACAAGAAGACAACCATAAAACTAGGCGCAGCAACATTGATCTTGCTTGCAGTAGGAATTAGCAGAAGGCTTGCCACTGACACTACATACGGTTCCGCAACGGGCTTCACAGCTTTCCAGATGGAAGCACGTTGCAGGATTCGATCCTTCATCAACTACAGGGTCAACCGGCGATTCATCTACAAGCCAAAACGAGTTAATCAATTAACTAGCACACATAATATACAAGAATCCTAATTAATGTATGCAGAAAATTAGTGCTACTTTTTGCAACGATAAAATTAAAAGCAGATGGAAATAACTTGATCGCTAGGATTACAAAGTTTGAGAAGATATGACAATATGGCGAGTGTTATTACTTGTATGTGCGTAGACAAAAGGTGATGAAATCATGATAGACATGACCATAAGAGCCAGGAGAACAGCGCCCATACTTGTCGCGTTGATCTTGAGCGCCATGACGATGTGAGGAGATCACCTGCGTTTGTGTTTTTGTTGTGCGTTTAGGGTTGCAATGGGATCAGCCCTTTACGGCTGTTTATATAGATGAGCAAAATCAAATAAATGGCATTAAATTAATGTACGTACTAATTAGTAGATACACTCCTAAATATAAGATCCGGGCAGCACTAGGAATCGGAGCTCGATATGTGGCTTGCCATCGGACTACTGTTTGGCCGTGCGATGAACGTCGGATTTTTAGCGAGGCCCACGTGACTCTCTCCGTGAATATGGGGCCTGATTGCATGCTTCCATAATAATTGATCCCGTAATACCAAACTCAGAAATCGCTAATTAATAGGATACACAATTAAATTGACTCCAATTTAACTCTTGAGGATTTCCGGAAACCATATATCCTATATTGAAGGAAAGTAATAATTCTGCAAAATTTCAGGCATGCAGATTTGCTTCCGATGGAAGCATATTTTCGGGTATTATTCGTTTCTGCTTCAGCAGCAAACGAATTATATGCTTCCTTTACCACTGAAATTTGCTCCAAGTCTAAGAATATTTATTTTGCTTGTATCGAACTATGGTTATGTGGACTGTAGGATATTGCTTCCTTGCTGAATGGATTTTTTGTATGTAGCATACAAAGTTAATAATCAAATAATTTTGGAAGCACATAGTTGAATAGTGTGTCGGAAGCTTCAATCCTATGCTTATGAAGCACAACACGCTAATTTTAGAAGCATGATTAGTACGTTTTTGTATGACTACGGAAACTCCATTCTTATACACGGAGAAGAAAATAGTGCTTCATATATTCACTGGACATATTTTGGACAACAAACATATTTGCTTCCTACAAGTCATACAAAATACACAACTTTGTACTTTCATACCACATATTACAAAATTGCTTCATTCTACAAGGATACATTTCGTGGATGGATCACGGATCACATGTTAACCTACATAGGATTCATTTCCTTCGTCGCCATCTAGAGTTCCCCAGACACCCATCCAGAACGACATGAGGCTACCACATGCTCCCTTGCTTCTGATGTTGGTCGTCCTGGTCGACCATAGATGCCACCAGTCTGGGGATAAATTCATTGCCTATTTGGTTGGGATCTGGAGACGGAACATAGTCTTGATCCTATTGATCGCATCCACCTAATGTGCAATAGACAAACACATCAACACAATGATCCAACATCCAAGAAATCGTGTATGAAAATCACACTGCAAGTATTCCATTCAACATTGGTTGGTTCCGAGGGTTAGGGTTTAGGGGATAGCTAAATAGGTGCTGCGTTCCCTGGATTAGGGGAGACTGGTGGAATTAATTAAATGAGTAATTAGGGGTAGGGGATGGACGGATGCAAACATCGCTGGATTGAGGCAAGATGGACGGTGTCCGGGAGGTCCCAAAATTTCTTTCCCATCGGACCCCGATGGTTAGTGTTTACCATTTCTTGGCCAGAATTAATGTATTAACGGATATACGTACTAATTAGAGGATCCACTCCTAAACATGACCCATAACCTTCCTTATTTCTTGGCCAAAATTAATATATTAACGGATACTTCCTATTACCCCCGTTTGAAAATAAGTCTCACGTAATTTTTTTTCCATCGGGTCACCGGCCCTACGCGGGTGGCTCTAGGGGGCGACCAAACCTTAGAAAAAAGCAAGCTCGATCTCCCTTCCTAGCCATTGCTGCCGTCGACGCCAGCGGTGGCGGCCGCGCCGGGCCGTCGAAGGTGGCGGGTGAGAGCGGCACGGCTCGACGGCCTCCCTACTCTCGGAGGCAGGCCATCATCCGGGTGGCGCGGGGGTGGGTGTATCCGGCGCCGCGTTTCCTGGAAGCGCTTGCTGGCACACGACCCGGGGGGGGGGGTGATGAGGAGCTCGGCGACGTCGGCAGCGGACTGCGACGAGGCAGTGGAGCGACGATGTGGCTTGGAGGCAGCGGCGCAAGGCCTTGGACGCCGAGGCAGCAACGAGGAGGCTCGGCCTGGAAGGAGTTCCTGGCGAGCAGTGGCAGGCCGCCAGGCGTTGCGGGCGCGCACGGGTGTCCCCCCGGTGCCTATGGTGGCTGTAGTGGGGGCTAGAGGAGAAGGTGCGGGCTTGATATGGGCTTGTGCGGGTCCAATCTGGGCCTAGCAGGGCCCGCTCTGGCCAGAGGGTGGAGTTGGTGATGTTGTTGGATGTCTGCTTATAGTTGGCGACAACCTTGGCGGGTTGTCCTACCCCGTGCCAGTGGAGGGGGAGGCTGTCGTTTCTTGCTAAGTCGAAGGTGGATGATGTCCAGGCTCTTGGTCGTGTGGTGTGCTGGAGGCCAAGTATCCGCGACAATGAAGGGGTCAAGTTGCGGTGACGACGGTGCATGATGCGCGATGACACAGATGAAAGTCCCGCACTGCTTTGGTCGGGCCAGCGGCGATGGCACCCGCGGGTGTCATTACCCTCGTTGGAGGCGTCGTCGAGGGGCATCGAAATCTTCGTTGCTCTCTCTTGGTGTTGGTGTTGTCTCCAGGAGAAAGCCTAGAATCAGAGTTGGATCGGCGTGATGGCAGCGTCCTCGACCTCGTTCCTCTATTGGGAGTATCGCGTTTGGAGACACGGTTTGGAAGTCTTAGTTTGTGCTCCTCCGGTGCTCATCGCTGTCCAAAATTGTTCTTTAGGGGCGCTATGAACGCCATGGCTAACGATTCCAAGACCAGGCTTCCTAGGGTTTGTCCGAATTCCGCCATCTATCTTCTTTAGATGGTGCATCGACAAGGAGAGTCCTCTTTGGATGATTGGTCCTTCGAAAGCGTCTGGTGTTGGTCAAGACGTGGCTCTGTGGTCTAGCTTGTCGGTGGTGGTTGTTTTCAGACTAGCCGGTATGGAGTGGAGTGGTGCTACGCTCGTTGCTCGCAGCGAGTGGCAGTTTTCTTGTACACAAATATCTACCTTTTATAAAAATATGGTACACCTTTGGTGTACCCTCGAAAAAAAAGTATCGCGACTTTACCTAAATAAGGACAGTTGTTGATACATCCATATCCATATGTAGATAAAACTCACTTATTTCGGAACATAAGGAATACTACTTTAGATATTGTACAACTTACTTATTTCATCTTTGGCCTCCAATAATTACATTTGTGCCTTGTGCACCTCCTTTGAGAGCCTCGTATGTGCTTTTCTCGCAATGATCCCCATGTCTCTCCCCCACCGGCTTTGCCGGCGGAGCAGGAGGGGAGAGGGGCCTCATGCCATCGCCCTCTGTGTATACCTCCGACTCGTGGTTGTGTCCTGGTATGCAACTGTTGTCTGATTTTTCTCTCTTAGCACTAACGCCGACGGATCTAGATCCCCGCCGCTGCTCTATCGTGTACAACTTCGTTGAGGATATAGTTTTCTTCTAGTCAGTACGGACCATACAACCCCCTCCCCCCCTAGGGCCTTGTTTGGTACTAGTGTTTTAGTGAGGACTAGTGGGGATAATACTCTAAATTATTGGGTAAATCTCTGCTGTCACCCAATCCCCACAACACCCCATCCCCAATCCACTAGGTAGGGGTAGAGTATTGAGAATTGAAAAAAATACACTAAAATTTGGGGAAAAGTGGGGATTAAACTCGCTAATACTCTAGCACCAAACATGTATTGGGGATAAGTGGGAATTTGAAGTTTGGAGTGGATTGTTTCCGCTAATCCCAACTAAAACTCTAGTACCAAACAAGCCCTAGTAGATTTTATTACCGCAAACCACAAGATCGCCGAGAGCAAGTCGAGCTTCACTATTATTTCTTCCATACAAAAGCATGCGGCCGAAAGTATAGCAGAGATGAGGTAAAAGGCTGATACTCACAATACTGACACAAATCACATTTAACATACAACTATCAAAACTTTTCTTGAGTTTACATGAACAAGGATATACTGAAACAAAATGTATATTCAATCCTTGCAGTATACGTGGTTCCACTTTCAGGCAGCAGTGTGTAAATTAAGAATTACACTTACTTATACCCACACTTGCCTAAGAGAAAATATCCTTACCTACAAAGGTTCCAATCTTACAAAGAAGTGATAGCACCTCCTTCCTTACCTCCAGATTGGTTTGCACAAAGCATAACAAAATTAACATTCTGTTTGGCTGGTGACAAGAAACAGATAGAAGATATTCAAAATGTTTGCATCATATTCAATTCAACTCCCGAAAAGTAATAACATAAATTGATCCTTTACATGGCATGATTTCGGAGGTAAGTGAGCTTAACAAAAAAAAATTAAGATACGACAGACCAGCACACTATGAACCACAGAATTGGATTGGAAAATGGTTTCTCCATTACCACTTAATTGTTACTTGGACATTGGTGATTGCTACAAACTGTTGTACAAATCTGATGAACTGTGTAATTTTACAACCACGGATTGCCTAACTTAGTAAAGCTTAAGTATTACAGCTGCAGCACCATCACCAATGAAACCAGCATAATAGGGTATTGTTCACAACACGCTGACTAAATTCACTTCAAAGTTTTTTATCAGATTGTTCGCCGGCACTTTTCAAGTCATCTAGCTCAAGTCTTGGGTCTTTTTGTGCTAGATCCCTCATTCTCTAGAGACTTCAACTTGTTTTTTATAGCAGATATCTTTGCAGCACGATCAGTTTGTGCGGATTTGCTTCCTGAGCCGCCAGCCAATTTTTTGTCTTTCAGCGCTCTCTCTGAATTACCAGAGTCTAGGAAGCACTTATCACTTGCCAAGTGAACCGCCACAGGACGTCCACGGACTAACTTGCCATTCATCTTTTCCTTTGCCAACTGAGCTTCCTGCATGCTCACTTCAGGTTGCAAAGGTGAGAATTACAAGACCCATCAATACTTGCAACAAGTAATGGATATTACTCGTACCTCTTTGGTAGTGTACTGAACAAAGGCATAACCACGGGGCTCGCCACGCTTCGGGCCACGTGTGTGCAATAGGAAGTCCTCAGCTACAATCTTGCCATAGGGGGAGAACATCTTGATAACGTCAGACCTAGAGAATCACACTAATGTTGGATTACACATTACACCAGACTGACTTTGGAAGGAAAATGCAACTAAAATACACAAATAATAACTCACTCTGATATCCTAAAATCCAGATTCCCCACATAGAGCCTACTTGCCGACTTCTCGGTGTCAAGACCCTTCGGATCCTGCAAACTAAGCTGGTTACAAACCATGCTGCAGAATCACCTGTCGCTCCTTTCTAACCAACTTACCATTGCCACTTGAAGAAGAAATCAATCCGTGTGTACTCAATTCAGCGCCAATTTCAGAAAATGGATCGTCTGCTGCAGAGAGCAAAGAGGACATCCAATCAGATGTGCGAATTCGGCCAATTTACCACAGCGGTATGCACTCTTGAAACTGATTCTCTACAACAGAGTACCGCCACCATCATACGCGTACCCAGAGATCGTTATCACCTAAATGATTCGCAGGTCGCAAATACAAACATCGAACTAGCACCATTAGAGCGTACGCAAAGCCCGTCCGCGTGAGTTTTTTTTTTAGATCAACAGGGGTCTCCCCCCAGCTCCATTTTCATTGAAAAGAAGCCAAGTCTTTTACAGAAGATAACTAATCAACGAAAATTGAAAGGAAAAGTCAGGCAAGCTGCTGGGAAAACTGGTTGCCATCCCAACCAATTTTCAACACCCAGCAACGCCTTATGGACTAGTTTTACGGCTACAACAAATTCAAGGATTTTAATTCATTACAAACCAACAGATAAAAGGAAGCCTACTAACGCAGCTCCAGCACTCGCTTCAGCTTTTTCCTTCGGCAACCTCTTGAGACTCCATCACCTTCCAAGCCATCATCAAGTGACCACATGAATCTCGTGGGAGTCTCCAGGATTGTCCAGGAGGTAGGCTAGCGACGCCCTGCCACCAAAGCTTGAAGTCCAGGAAGATACCCAGTCGAAGGAGGGACATCTCACCCCACTGGGAGGCAGAGAGGAGCTCTTAGTCCGCGTGAGTTTTAGATCTATCCGCAGACACAGCGCGAGAACCGGGGACGGAAAAATATGCAAGAGGCCAGGAAAACCAAGAGAGCTTACCGGTAGCGCGGAGCGGTGAGAGCGCGCACGGATCGCTGTTTCTCCGGCGAAAAAATCCGGCGGCGGCCGCAGGTGGGTTGCGGCGGCGCGGAACAGTATATCAGAACGGAACGGAGTTGTATAGCAACGGGGAATAATGATCGGAGACTCGGAGTTGGGTCGTCTGTGGCTCTGGGCCAACCAGATTTCCTCAGGGAATTTCGTCTCTTCGCTTACTACTCTGGTGCTTCCGACTTTTGGGCCGGCCCTTTTCTTGCTATTTTTACGCATAGCAGAGCACTATTTTTTTCATAAAAGTAATAGACTATATTAATATCGAACTGATATCAATTACACCCAATCTCTGCAATAACATATTATCAAGAACTAATCTAAACATTAAAGTTGCACACAGTTAGAAGGGGAAAAGAAAAAAAATTGTTTATGTGACCAAAGACTCCCAGCAGCACGACATTGCTGCAAAGTACCAATCGTCCAGCTTAGAGTTGCCATGAACACAATTTTCATGTGGACATCGACACACATCGAAACCATGTGCACACTAATGAAGTGTCAACTTCTCTCTATCCTCCTCGACTCCTTAGAACATTCGCTAGCACGTCTCGAACTCGACATGCGCATGTGAGGTAGCTCCTACGGTAAGTGGCATTGGTGCTTGCCATGTCCCTCCCCGAGGTGAAGGAGCATGCCAAGTGGATTGGCCTCGAGGAGACCATCCAACGCTCGCAGCAGGAGGCCGCACCGGAGCCGCCACCGCCAACAGCTAAGAAGTTGTCGCCTTGTCGCCTCCTCTGACGACGACCAATGTGTGGCCGCCGCATGTCTTCATCAATATTGGTAAGGAGAACTAGAACCAGAGGACTAGAAGCTGTCGGTTGCATTATCTATATGTTTTATTTTTTAGTTGTAAAACACGACCTTTTGGACCCTGAATTAATGTAAATTTTTTGGCATATTTGTTTTTGCGATTTAAAGTTGTTGAGGTCGTTCGCTACCATAAACGGGTCGTGCCTCAATCGTGTCCATAGGCCACCGCATATAGACTGATCTTGTGTCCAAACCGTTGGAGGCACTTGCTACTGCAAACAGGCGGATGCCTCAATCCTGTCAGTATGTGTGGCGGGACTGATCTCGTGGTTCATTGGAGGCGTCCTAACTTCCCTTTGCTTGCACATGCCACGTTAGGCCATCTCCAACGTGGAGACGCATCTCGTCCGCGTGTTTGGATGGATCGCGGCGGTCAAAAAGCTACCTAACACGCAAGCAAAAAAAATATTCGGTGCGATCCAAAGCTGGCTCAAATCTAGGCCTGCTTTTGTGTGGCCGTGGACACGGCTCACATTCTCCCCTGCTCGTCCCCTGGCCCGTCAGTCATAGAGGGGAAAAACTTTTTTTATTAAATTAAGAACATATTACATTTTTTAACTAACTAGGTTAGCGCTATTCTAGAGCTCGCCCGTTGCAGTCCAGTGGGCCGAGGATTCCACTCGACACCGGTGGGGTGCAGTACGCGTGAGGATTTCACTCCAGTTTCAGCTGGATGGCCCCGCCGCGCTGGTAGCTCTCTTCACGCGTGCTTGGTCGAGCTCGCGAGCGCGCGCTCCCCCTCCGTGAGGTGGCGTTACGCCTCGCGCACATCTGCGTTCTCCCTCGCACGCACGACGGCGCTTGCGGTGAACTCGGCTTCCTGGCGTGCACGGAGCCGGGCCAACCCATTGATAGCAGCCTGCCTGTTCCTTCGTTGGCGATTTGCACGCCCCTCCGGGCCGAGCTCCTCCTCCAGCCGGTACTCCTCCTCCTGCCGATTGGAAAAGGGGATCTGGAGCATGTAGCATGATATCGCTATGGTGACTAGCTCGGCCCTCCGCGCGATCAGGTCGCCTATGACCCGGCGGTCGGCCCCGATGTGCGGTCTCATTCTTGGTGGTGGCGCGAGAGAGCTGGGCACACTCACATTGATGGCAGTGTTCACCTCCACGAGTTCACGCTCGTGATGCGCGGTGTCGAATGAGGCAACCAGCACGGCTTACTAGCCCGGCGACGCGTCCTCGTCGATGGCCTAGTTCACCTCCACCTGCTCTGCGTCCTCTGCCTGCAACGCCTCCCCCTTTGTCGTCGCCACGAGCGCCACCTCGCGCTCATGGGCGGCCAGGTGAGCTTCGCCCACGTCGTCTCAAGCTTGCGAGGCATGGGACGGAGTAGAGGGCGTTGGAGAAGGAAGAGGGGGAAGCAGGCGTGTGTGGCTATGCTGAAGGAGGCCGCGAGCGGCACATTTTATAGCAAGCGGTCGTGGCAGGAAAACTTGGCGGGAACGCGCGCCGCGCCACCGTTTCAGACGCACGGGAACCTCGCACGCCCGCGAGCTCGCTCGCATCTACCATGGACGCATCCCATCAAGCCTACCATGGGCAGCTTGGGGCAGGAAGACGAAGACGAAGCCGCGTGGCAACCAAATGGGTGGCTGCATTGTTGGAGATATGCCCAAGAGGCAATAATAAAATGGTTATTATAATATATCTTTGTGTTTATGATAATGTTTACATACCATGCTATAATTGTATTAACTGAAACATTGATACATGTGTGTTATGTAGACAACAAGAAGTCCCTAGTATGCCTCTTAAACTAGCTTGTTGATTAATGGATGATTAGTTTCATAATCATGAACATTGGATGTTATTAATAACAAGGTTATATCATTATATGAATGATGTAATGGATACACCCAATTAAGCGTAGCATAAGATCTCGTCATTAAGTTATTTGCTATAAGCTTTCGATACATAGTTACCTAGTCCTTATGACCATGAGATCGTGTAAATCACTTATACCGGAAAGGTACTTTGATTACATCAAACGCCACTGCGTAAATGGGTGGTTATAAAGGTGGGATTAAGTATCCGGAAAGTATGAGTTGAGGCATATGGATCAACAGTGGGATTTGTCCATCCCGATGACGGATAGATATACTCGGGCCCTCTCGGTGGAATGTCGTCTAATGTCTTGCAAGCATATGAATAAGTTCATAAGAGACCACATACCACGGTACGAGTAAAGAGTACTTGTCAGGAGACGAGGTTGAACAAGGTATAGAGTGATACCGAAGATCAAACCTCGGACAAGTAAAATATCGCGAGACAAAGGAATTGGTATTGTATGTGAATGGTTCATTCGATCACTAAAGTCATCGTTGAATATGTGGGAGCCATTATGGATCTCCAGATCCCGCTATTGGTTATTGGTCGGAGTGAGTACTCAACCATGTCCGCATAGTTCGCGAACCGTAGGGTGACACACTTAAAGTTGGATGTTGAAATGGTAGAACTTGAATATGGAATGGAGTTCGAATATTTGTTCGGAGTCCCGGATATGATCCCGGACATCACGAGGAGTTCCGGAATGGTCCGGAGAATAAGATTCATATATAGGATGTCATTTTATGTGAATAAAATGATGCGGAAGGTTCTATGGAAGGTTCTAGAAGGTTCTAGAAAAGTCCGGAAGAAACCACCAAGGAAGGTGGAGTCCACATGGGACTCCACCTCCATGGCCGGCCAACCCTAGTGGGGGAGGAGTCCCAAGTGGACTCCCCTTAGGGGGCCGGCCAACCCCCATGGAAGGTGGAATTCCCACCTCTAGTGGGAGGAAGGTTTCCCACCATATGGAAGGTTTTGGGTTCGGTCTTATTCGAAGACTTGTAGTCCAACACTTGGGGCTTCCACCTATATATAGAGGGCCAAGGGGAGGGGGCCGCCACACCAAAGCCACAAGCTTGGCCGCCCATAGTGGCCGGCCACCCCTCTCCCCAAACCCTAGCGCCCGCTCCTCCACCATATCCCGCACGCTTAGCGAAGCTCCGCCGGATTTCTCCACCGCCACCGACACCACGCCGTCGTGCTGTCGGATTCAAGAGGAGCTACTACTTCCGCTGCCCGCTGGAACGGGAGGTGGACGTCGTCTTCATCAACAACCGAACGTGTGACCGAGTACGGAGGTGCTGCCCGTTCGTGGCGCCGATCGTGATCAAGATCTTTTACGCGCTTTTGCAAGCGGCAAGTGATCGTCTACCGCAGCAACAAGAGCCTCCTCTTGTAGGCTTTGGAATCTCTTCAAGGGTTAGTCTCGACAATCCCCTCGTTGCTACCGTCTTCCAGATTGCATCTTGGCTTGGATTGCGTGTTCGCCGTAGGAAAATTTTTGTTTTCTATGCTACGTTCTCCTACAGGTATCAGAGCCGTGTCTATGCATAGATGGTTGCACGAGTAGAACACAATTGTTTTGTGGGCGTTGATGCTTATGTTGTCTTTAGTTTGAGTACTTTGCATCTTTGTGGCATAGTAGGATGAAGCGGCTCGGGCTAACTTTACATGACCGCGTTCATGAGATTTGCTCCACGCTTGACATGCAACTTGTATTGCATAAGTGGCTTTGCGGGTGTCTGTCTCTCCTACTATAGTGAAGATTCAATTTACTCTTCTATTGACAACACTAGTATCACCGTTGTGGTTCATGTTCGTAGGTAGATTAGATCTCACTCGAAAACCCTAAACCACGTAAAATATGCAAACCAAATTAGAGACGTCTAACTTGTTTTTGCAGGGTTTGGTGATGTGATATGGCCATTATGTGATGATAAATATGTATGAGATGATCATTATTGTATTGTGGCAACCGGCAGGAGCCTTATGGTTGTCTTTAAATTTCATGTTGAGTAGTATTTCAAAGTAGTTGTAATAGTTGCTACATGAGGTGAACAACCATGAAGACGGCGCCATGGACCTTGACGCTACGCCGACGATGATGGAGATCATGCCCGTTGATGATGGAGATCATGTCCGTGCTTTGGAGATGAAGATCAAAGGCGCAAAGACTAAAGGGCCATATCATATCACATATGAATTGCATGTGATGTTAATCCTTTATGCATCTTATTTTGCTTAGATCGCGACGGTAGCATTATAAGATGATCCCTCACATTAATATCAAGATAATAAAGTGTTCTTCCCTCGTATGCACCGTTGCATTGTTCGACGTTTTGAAGCATCTCGTGATGATCGGGTGTGATAAACTCGACATACAACGGGTGTAAGCCATGTTGCACACGCGGAATACTTGGGTTTGCTTGACGAGCCTAGCATGTACAGACATGGCCTCGGGACAACGGAAACCGAAAGGTTGAACACGAGTCATATGGATGATATGATCAACATGTTGATGTTCACCATTGAAGCTACACATCTCACGTGATGATCGGTTTTGATGTAGTGGATTTGGATCGTGTACCACTTAACAACTATGAGGGATGTTGTATTAAGTGGGAGTTCATTAGTAATTAGATTAAAACATGAACTAATTATCATAAACATAGTCTGAGTAGTATTTTGAATTAATTTTGTAGTATTGGCATCCGTTTACTACTATGCGCTAGTCTTGTTATTGAGATAGAAATACTGTTAAAATCTGATAAGAAACTTTACGGATTAGTACCGTATTGTTAAAGAATCAAGAATTGATTAAGTCCTATTGCTAACTTTTAGTGAAACTCACTTTGTTGATTCAGAGAGCTATGGTTTCAATTAGTACCTAAAGTTATCTTGTCTCCGTGAAACTTGAAGTTCAAATCTGTTTGAAAAGTAAGGAGCTGAAAATTTAGTTTTCAGAAATAATCAAGGTATGAGATATATGTGATATCTAAGACCTTATTGCAAGATGATAGAATATAATTTGGTGAGACTACATAAACTCATAAGTTTTATGGGAATGTATGAAGGTTGAAGACGCCAGGCGTCACAATCCTCCAACTATTGGAGCACTAACGATATTCGCATATCCATGAAGTTATCATCCTTAAGTATGCACCGTTGCTAAGACTCGTCGTATCGAAGCATCACGTGATGATCGGGTGTTATAGATTCTACGTGCTTACAATGGGTGCAAGCCATTTGCACACGAATACTAAGGTTAAACTTTATGAGCCTAGCATGTACAGACATGGTCTCAAAGTCGTCATGATATGATGGATAAAATTATGAGTGAAATTGTTCATCATATTAAAAGGTTACTAATAGTGAAATCAGGAACACTTGTCATATGATGATCAACTTCAAAGAACCTCAAGGTTATTGGTATTTGATCAACAAACCTAGAAGTTATTGATATTGAAGTGTTTTTCTGAATAATGAGGAAAGCTAAAAGAGAAACTACAAAAGATTATTGGCAGAAAGAAAGAAAAGACTAGAAAGTCTAGCTCGGTGTATATAAATGATATACATGTTATGGATGTATTCCTCATTTGGTCACAAAATAAAATTCTTGGGTATTTGTACCACATTGGTTGGTATGAAGTGTCATACAAAACAACGCAATACAAGAGTACAATGGCCTAAGTGACTAACAAGGAATATGATAGGTATGCACGTCTGGAACAAAATAAAGTGTTATTATGTTCATCGTTGGCATTCTATCTAGCCCTTAGAATTTATAATAAAGAACTTAATAATTGTTATTTTGCTCTGTCAAATGAAAACAATGAGTTGTTCAAATTATGACATTACTCCATGAACGATGGATAAGTTATTATAAATCTTAATGGTGAAACACACATACATAACACTGACGCTAAAAATAAGGCAAGTGATTTGAATTCCACTCATTTGTGGAACCGCCATTTAGGTCATGTTAGAAAGGAACGCATGAAGGAACTCCATGTAAATGGATTTTTGGAGTCACTTGATTTTTGAATCATTTGACGCTTGCAAATCTTTTCTAAAGAGAATGATTAAAATACCGTTCATAGGCCAAAAGTTGAACGGGCAACTAACTTAGTGGAAAAATACATGATGATGTATGTGGTTCACTGGGCATAGTTGTGTGCGGGAGATTCTTCTACTTCATGAAAACTTTCAACAATGAATTGAGTATATATGTGGATATATTCAATAAGGAAGAAGTTTGAAACATTTGAATGGATTCAAATAAATTTCAGCATGAAGTGGAAATCATCGTAATAGAAAAGTCGAATATCTATGATTGGATCATGGTAGAAATATTTGAATTACGATTTTTAGCGAACATCTAAGAGAGTTATGAAATTGTTCTACAACTCACATTTTTGGAGTATCATAATGATGATGTAGTATCCGAGATATGTATCCAAACCTTGTTGGATTAATGATGAGATAAAATATTATGACGCCATTATATTTTTGTGGATTAAGCTTTAGTGACTACCGCTTTTACACCGAATAGAGCATCATCATGATCCGTTGAAATGACACCATACAAGTTATGGTATGGGTATAAACCCTAATAGTCTTTCTTTAAATTTTGGTCTAAGAGTTTACAACCAAAATCGGATGAATGTCTTTGTTGGTTATCCCAGAGAATTAATTGGGAATTCTTCCCACGAGACAAAGACAAAAGTGTTTGTCAATGTTTCTTATTTCCGAGAAATTGTTTCTAGTGAAGTATTTGAGTGGGAGGACAATATAATTTGATAAGGTTTATGAACCTGAGCATAATGATCAGGGGTAGCGCAGCATCGGAATTTGTTTCGGAAGCGGCCACGACGATCATGGCTCCCATGACTACAAAGTGTTTTAGCCATGGAGATCGAAATACATATTGAACCTTGTAGGTATGGTTTACTTTGTGATCAAATAAATGATTTGTGAACAAAGGATTGATTTTGAACAATGATAAACCAACTACAAACAAAGAAGTTATGATGGGCCCTGACTCCGTTAAAATGGCTATATGCCATGAAATCCAAGATAGATAAATATTTTTTTAAATAAATGATCTATAAAATTGATGGACTTGGATGGAATATCCTTAAAGAAGCTCGACTTGTCGAAAAATTGTTTACGACAAAGTTCAAAGAGTTGACTACGATAAGATTAGATCTTCCGTAGCAATGCTTATAGTCTATGTGGATTATTCTAGTAATCACTACATATTTCTTTTATGAGATATGCTAGTAGGATGGCAAAATACACTACTTAACAGAATGTGTATTAAAGGTGTATACAAGATACAACCAAGAGTTTTGCTGGTCCGTGGAATACTAGATAGGTATACGAACTTCAATTGGATGAAGTAAGTATCACGGAGTTAGAATCTTCACCAGATGAAATAGTCAAAGAGTTTTTGATTTCATCGAGACGATGAAGAGGCTTGCATTTGCAAGAAATTAAGTGGGAGCGCTAAGACACATTTATAATACTTTATGTAGGTGACATATAGTTGGTTATAAATAATGTAATTATATACTTGATTAAAAGGTTTCATTGAGAATTAACTTCAATGAAAGGATATGGACTGAAACAAATTTAGTGTCAAGATCTATGAAGATAGATTGAAACACATAAATAAGTTTAAGTCAAAGTACATATGATGGATATTGAAGTAGTTCAATATAGAAATATTAAGAAAATGTTCTTGTCATGTGAAGGTTTAACAAGACTTGAGTGTATCGACACTCAATGAGTAAAAACACATGAGTGATTATAGATCACAAATAACATGTACACAATCAGATATCATGTGCTATAAATTGTTATGAGCATATACCAGAATGATTCATATGATGATCATTGGAACAGTAAGAATATCCTTGAGTACTTTAGAAGAACTAAGGATATATTATATATATATATTTTTGTATGAAGAAATGACAAACAAATCGCTGTAAGGTGTTACACCGATATTGGTTTTGTCACATATAAAATATAATTTCAATCTCAAATTAGACTAAGTGTTGTTTAAAAGGTAGCACAATGAGCTAGAAGTTGTCTATGCTAGATTTAGAAGAGTTCTAAATATTGTGACGGATTCTACAAAAGAAGGCAAAGTATGTCATTGTTTTGACAATGACAAAGGATGTTAAAGTCAAGAGGTTCTTTGAGAACTTGTTCCGACAGAGTCAGAACTTTGAAGCTATATTGTATGTGACAATATTAGTGACATATTTCAGACCGCGGAATTAAGGTTCCACCAAGAAGACCAACATATTTAAGGCCGACTCATTTGGAAATGAGTGATGCGTTGAGACGCAAATAAATTACAAAATACATACGTTTCTGAGCATGTCAGATCCGTTGACTAAAACCTCTCCCGTGAGCAAAACATGATAAAGCACCGGAAGGCCAAGGTGTTATATCTTTACAAATGTAAACTAGATTATTGACTCTAGTGCAAGTGGGAGACTGTTGGAGATATGCCCAAGAGGCAATAATAAAATGGTTATTATAATATATCTTTGTGTTTATGATAATGTTTACATACCATGCTATAATTGTATTAACTCAAACATTGATACATGTGTGTTATGTAGACAACAAGAAGTCCCTAGTATGCCTCTTAAACTAGCTTGTTGATTAATGGATGATTAGTTTCATAATCATGAACATTGGATGTTATTATAACAAGGTTATATCATTATATGAATGATGTAATGGATACACCCAATTAAGCGTAGCATAAGATCTCGTCATTAAGTTATTTGCTATAAGCTTTCGATACATAGTTACCTAGTCCTTATGACCATGAGATCGTAAATCACTTATACCGGAAAGGTACTTTGATTACATCAAACGCCACTGCGTAAATGGGTGGTTATAGGTGGATTAAGTATCCGAAAAGTATGAGTTGAGGCATATGGATCAACAGTGGGATTTCCATCCCGATGACGGATAGATATACTGGCCTCTCGGTGGAATGTCGTCTAATGTCTTGCAAGCATATGAATAAGTTCATAAGAGACCACATACCACGGTACGAGTAAAGAGTACTTGTGGGAGACGAGGTTGAACAAGGTATAGAGTGATACAGAAGATCAAACCTCGGACAAGTAAAATATCGCGAGACAAAGGGAATTGGTATTGTATGTGAATGGTTCATTCGATCACTAAAGTCATCGTTGAATATGTGGGAGCCATTATGGATCTCCAGATCCCGCTATTGGTTATTGGTCGGAGTGAGTACTCAACCATGTCCGCATAGTTCGCGAACCGTAGGGTGACACACTTAAAGTTGGATGTTGAAATGGTAGAACTTGAATATGGAATGGAGTTCGAATATTTGTTCGGAGTCCCGGATATGATCCCGGACATCACGAGGAGTTCCGGAATGGTCGGAGAATAAGATTCATATATAGGATGTCATTTTATGTGAATAAAATGATGCGGAAGGTTCTATGGAAGGTTCTAGAAGGTTCTAGAAAAGTCCGGAAGAAACCACCAAAGGTAGTCCACATGGGACTCCACCTCCATGGCCGGCCAACCCTAGTGGGAGGAGTCCCAAGTGGACTCCCCCTTAGGGGGCCGGCCAACCCCCCTATGGAAGGTGGAATTCCCACCTCTAGTGGGAGGAAGGTTTCCCACCATATGGAAGGTTTTGGGTTCGGGTCTTATTCGAAGACTTGTAGTCCAACACTTGGGCTTCCACCTATATAGAGGGCCAAGGGGAGGGGGCCGCCACACCAAAGCCACAAGCTTGGCCGCCCCCCATAGTGGCCGGCCACCCTCTCCCCAAACCCTAGCGCCCGCTCCTCCACCATATCCCGCACGCTTAGCGAAGCTCCGCCGGATTTCTCCACCGCCACCGACACCACGCCGTCGTGCCGTCGGAGAGCTACTACTTCGCTGCCCGCCGGAACGGGGAGGTGGACGTCGTCTTCATCAACAACCGAACGTGTGACCGAGTACGGAGGTGCTGCCCGTTCGTGGCGCCCGAACCGATCGTGATCAAGATCTTTTACGCGCTTGCAAGCGGCAAGTGATCGTCTACCGCAGCAACAAGAGCCTCCTCTTGTAGGCTTTGGAATCTCTTCAAGGGTTAGTCTCGACAATCCCCTCGTTGCTACCGTCTTCTAGATTGCATCTTGGCTTGGATTGCGTGTTCGCCGTAGGAAAATTTTTGTTTTCTATGCTACGTTCTCCTACATGCATTGGGTGCAACGCACGACCCAAACAATCAGCCTCTCAAATAGACCAAATGCCTCTCAAATAAACCAAATTGTTGGGTTTGATCTGTTAGTTTTAACAGATAAAAGAGAAAAGTCAGGAACATAACGTTAAGATAAAAGTGGGGCCCACGGGACCAACGTCTAGGACCTTTTCTCCTGTGTGACCTTTTCTCGTACACGCCCTGATCGGGGACATCGATAACCAACATGTGGTTTTGGTCCCCTATCACACTGGCCATATATAAGGGAGAGGGGGCATGTAGCAACGACGGCTAATGAATTCACGATCCGCTAGATTTGCACCCCGACATTCCCACCCTACCGATCTAGAGAGGCCAGGAGCGATGGGAAGACCATCTCCATCCCCAGGAGCCAGGAGAGTCCTGCTGCCGACACCTCCACTCCATCTGGAGCATCCCACCTCCATCGACATGGACTACACCACGCCTGCATCGAGCAGGCACGGGAATCCTCCAATAACCTGTAAGTTAATCTGTATTAGGTGCTCTAAGGCATGATCAGTTTACGTTTTAATGATTCCCTAATGATGATTAAGATCCAACATTGGTATCAGAGCAATCTGATCATCTTTAGAGTCCTAAATTTGATTAGGAGATAATGTTTCAGCCTCGGCCCTTAATATGTAGATTATGCTTATGTCTTATGGATCATGTTATAAAAGGATTTTGGTTGATGCTCTAAGCCGTAGATTAGCCCACCTATCATGTCAATTATCTGTAATAATTACTAATGTTTTGGGGAGCACGAAATTTTGAATAATGCAAGAAATCCCCAAATCGCTGATGAACCCTAACCCTAAATCCCGAAAGGCATAATTTGCACCCAAAGATGACAAGGGGATCAAGATGTTACCACTGCTGACGCCGCGCCGTTGCCTTTCTTCGGGGCCCGCCGAGAACCAGCTGCTCCGGCGAGGGCGAGGGTGCGGCGCTGCCGTCCACTTCCCACGGAAGGGACGAGCGGAACAACGCGCTGTCCGCGCGGAATGAACGCGCCGCGACGCGCGGGATGGACGAGGCGCTTCTGGCCGCCATACCATCGGTCGCCTTCGTCGCGTGAATGGCCGCCGCATCGCCGGCATGAACCACCTCCTCGTCGCCCCGCAAGAAAACGACGCCGGTAGCCACACTCGGTGAAGGAGCGCGCGGGACCTAGTCCTCGCCCGCTTCTCCATCGAGTGCAGCCACCGCGCCGCCATAGTCGCCGAGGAGTTGCGTGGTCGCCTCCCGCGCCGCCACTCTCATCGCTCGCGGGCGAATCGGGGGAGGAGGGGAAAATGACACTAGGGTTTTTTGTCCGGGCTCGCTTTGTTCCGGCTGGGGCTCATCCTGGCCGTCCGTCTGATCCTATGGCCAGGATCGAGGCGGAATGTTTAACGGGCCTCCGTGCCTATTTGGGCTGATTCTTCAGCTGGGTTATAGGCCTAGGGTTTTCTTAGTCCAGCAACAAGTTTTTTTTCTTTTTTTTTTACCATGCTGGGCTAGATTTTTTTATGGGCTGCCGTGGATAGTTTTTCGCCACAAAATTTTCTTTTTCTGTATTGTTTTAGTAGATTTTGTGTCAATTATGTTAATGTTTTATGCACTGTTTTAAATACAGAAAATCAACTGCCTAAAATATGATTACAAACATGTTATTTTACTAAATAAAATGGCTTGTTTTATGATGATTTAATGTTTATGTCTTATTATAGCATTATGTTCTAATGATTATGCCTCAATTCTAGTCGATTTTTTGAGGTTACGAAATGATGATTAATTTTTAGAAATTACGGTTATCTATCATAAGTCTTTAAATAATATGTTATGATATTTGTTTCTCAATGATGTTCTGGGTACTAATGATTTTATGTTGATCTCATGATCATTTTTGTAATGACGTGATGACTAATGGGCTGAGGCCGCCCTAATGATTATGAATGCATGGTTTGGTTTTCCGCACCGCACTACGCAACTAAATAATGTTGAGCAATTATTCTAAGTAGTGTGTCGGTGCGTTTTATGTCTTTTGACATGCACTGAAGCTCATGAAGGCTCATAATGATGTTGATTCTCTGAAGAAGAAAGTTTCTTTACAGATTTTTTTTAATGTATCATGGTCATGTTTTGTCTATTGATGCTTACCAATTATTTGGTAAACCATGATGTATGTAATTTAATGTCCAAATTTTATTTGGAGAGATTTTAATGAAGACATTTCCACTGTGAATGCTATTATTACGTTTACTCAGTGAAATGTCATTTGTATACTAATGTCCGAAATGATTGGTATTTTTATGCCAAGTCATTGAAGGTTTTAATAGTAACTTTGGCATTTTGACTGATGCTATTAGAACTATAGTGTCAAAGTTTATGATGGCAAAATGATCGGTGATGAATCAGGAATCCATGTGTCTAATAACACAGTGGATTGCATTATATTTATCTTTCTATTGACTTCGGAAATGTGCTTACTGATCATGATGTCATTTTAAGTTTCTCCGGTCAAAATGGAACCAACGAGAAGTTTTGATCAGAGATTTTATTTATGAGCATATGTTATATGGTATATGATAATATTCTGACCAACGTTGATTATTGTCATGTCCCATTTTGAATAAATAAGGTTCTTTTCCGTTTTCAGCCCAACGGTGATACGGATTAGAAGAACAAATAAACTTGTTGTGATTCTCATCATTGCAAGTTTTACTCATGTTTGATATTTTATAATGATGCTTATAAAGATTTGTCCTTTTTATATCCCAATGAACAAGGGGTTTTTGCTATGAGGAAAATGACGAGTAAAGCATTGTAAGACAACTTGCTTCTTTATATAAACATTTTGTTTTTTTGGAATGCAATCATTTTATGTAAGTCTCACCATGTGATGAGAATTTTTGTGTCATCGGTGCATGTATCTTTTGTAATGATTATGTGTGCTATGACACAATTATGATGTAAGAGAGGTGAGAAATGAGACCTCGTCGAAATTGTGGTAAGTTTACCACATTTCGAAGGGGGAAAGAGAATGTCTCATTTAATATGGGTCATCGTACTCATTTCTCTTACGCGAGAATGATATTGTATTAATTCTCCGAGTATGATAGAACCAACGAGAAGTCCTATTTGGAGAGTGAATGAATGAAAAATCACACTAATGATTTGACTCCTTTTTCATGTTAATGTGTTCTTACTCCCTTATGAACACTATGAAACACACATGAATGATCAAGTGGCAAGTTTGCCATTCTAATGTTGTTTGTGGTGTAGTATGTGGCTTATGGTTATATTTCTGACCAACGTCGTTTATGATCATTTATCTTGCTTCACTAAAAGTGGCAAGTTTGTTAGTACCATGTGGCTCATGATTGTAATTCTGACCAACATCGTTTATAATCATGTGTCACAATAATTTCATCAAGTTCTTTTCCACCTTCTGCCCATTGGTGTTGTGGTTTAGAACTGAAATGAAGCACTATCAAGTTTTGGAGCCATGTTCTCCAAAATAAAGTGATCACGGGAACCTTGAGCTTATGAGCATGAATCTTAAGGAGAATTCCATGAGATCCTTGCTCATACGCATCAGTTATGTTGAGAGTTATGCAATCCCTAATGCAACACTTGGTGTTGAGCCTCAACAAATTTCCTGTGATAAATAATATGTGTGAACATTTTATCTTGGTGACATTTTCCATGTATGATAAATATTATGAGCTTTACTGATGTATGAAACTTAATAGAGTTTCCTAAATGAGTTAAATAATGGTAGGCCGTACATGGTTCTACAAAACTAAATGTGACTCTAAGGAAATCTTGTTACAATAGTACCTCAAGACGAGGGGGAGTAAGCTTCACTATTTTATGTAGATTGAATCTTACTGGCTATCCAAGAGATTTCAGTCTTCTCTATTATGATATGAAGGGTCTTGGTAATGCCTCATACCTTGATTGTATTGAGGTTCGCCAAGATATAAGTCCAATACAAAAGGAGTATAAGTTCTGTTATGATGACATACACGTTGATGGAGTACGAACGAAAAATATTATGCACTAGTACTTTGTCTCACCTGCTACTAAAGTTAAGGGCGATAAAGGTGGACATTTATATGTCGAAGGAACCATTTAAACTGATCAGATAATGTCGGTTCCTTATGTTTTAGTTGTCATAAGCAACATGTGTATTCAAGAATGAACACGCCCTACTTACGATCGGGATAATTGGCAAATACTGTAAGTTCATAAATGGACCATTGAAAAGTCGTAAAAAATTCTTGCGATACATGCAAGATAATAAAGTTTACATGCTCATTAGGATTATGCCTAGTAACCTCGACTTTGTGGGTTATTTAGACATTCATTTTGCGAGGTGTGTGGATATTAAAGTTTCCACGTCATGTCACATCCTCACCCTCGCACATGGAGCTATATCGTGGAAAAGCTCAAAATGACATCAATGGCATCGGTAATGATGCAAATAACTATGTGGCATGTTAAGAGGCTATCAGGCGGGTTGTATGTCAAAATGTTTTTCCCGAAATCTAGGTGGTAGATAACATCTTGAAACCACTTACTGCATAATGACACGCAGTCTTCTATGCGAGTAGCAACAAGTTAAATGGTGTTGCCAAGACCATTGACAATATGTTTCATGTTGTGAAAGGTAGAATCCAGGATCAAATTATTGATGCTAAGCATGTATTTTTAAATATTCTGAGGATCCGTAGACAAAAGGCTTTCCACCCAGTATTTTTTATGAACATGTTGCCGACATGGGATTATTGGAAGCCAAATGATTCTGGAATAAATGGACCACTAAAGAAACCACTCCCAATAAGTGAAATGTTATCCATTTCGAGATAGGCTGGTATGCCATAAGTGTTGAGGTTCAACAACATTTCATTGGCTGTTGTAACACCTCACTTTGGTTTATTATTCCTATGGAGAATGGGAGAATGAGGTTAAAATTAACGATCAAGGGGGAGAATGTTGGGTTTGATCTGTTAGTTTTAACAGATAAAAGAGAAAAGTCAGGAACATAACGTTAAGATAAAAGTGGGGCCCACGGGATCAACGTCCAGGACCTTTTCTCCTGTGTGACCTTTTCTCGTACACGCCCTGATGGGGGGCATCGATAACCAACATGTGGTTTTGGTCCCCTATCACACTGGCCATATATAAGGGAGAGGGGGCATGTAGCAACGACGGCTAATGAATTCACGATCTGCTAGATTTGCACCCCGACATTCCCACCCTACCGATCTAGGGAGGCCAGGAGCGATGGGAAGACCATCTCCATCCCCAGGAGCCAGGAGAGTCCTGCTGCCGACACCTCCACTCCATCTGCAGCATCCCACCTCCATCGACATGGACTACACCACGCCTGCATCGAGCAGGCACGGGAATCCTCCAATAACCTGTAAGTTAATCTGTATTAGGTGCTCTAAGGCATGATCAGTTTACGTTTTAATGATTCCCTAATGATGATTAAGAACACAAATGCCTCTCAAACAAAACAAATAAGACACAAAAGCTAGCCCGCGTTGGAGATGGCCTTACTTGACCTCACTATAGTTGGGGCGGACATAGAATGAGCAAAATGTTTTTTTGTTGCCCAATAAATGTGAAATGAGTATTAAAACTGATCCTCGAAAATACATGTACGCGTGTACAATGATGCATGATCGATATTGTTTCACTAACACTACACATTGCCCCTTAATCAAAACATATATCTTCCAGAACATCTTACAGATCGAGTGTGGAGAACACCTGTAGGGTTGATAGCATCTACTGTGATGACGGTGAACAAATGGAAGGCGTTGTAATGAACCCATCTGACAGGGCCCTTGGCTGTGTGATTATCCAAATTTTTAATTTGGAGCCCATTGCTGTAGAATTTGTAACCAACACAGACGGACCGCGTGGGGGGTGACTTTCTCATCCTCCTTGGGCCCTTGGTATGTGTTGTCATCGTCACAGAATTTGTTGTACGTCTCTTTATCGCCATAGGACATTCCTCCCACAACAGGACCTTCAGTGATCAGCACTGCCGCATCTTCGGCACTCACCGTGCAGTACCGAGCGTCGTACCCTTTGAACGTTAGAAATACGCTGTTGACGTCGGTCGGAAGACCCTTGTTAAAGCAGATAGCCTCGAGAACTTCTTCCACGTATGCCCCGATGGTCTTGAACATGGGTTTGAGTTCCTCTTCTGCGCCGGCCTTGACCTTCAAGCCAAAGGAGCCCAGGCCATTGATCTTCTCATAACTATTCGGTGTAGCGCTTCTATACACATGATGCAGGCCGAGATAGCACAAGTATCTGCACAGGGATTAATCATCCTAGAATTACAGCAAACTGAGTAGGTTTTGCATTTCATTCTGCGACGCTAAAGCAACTTACGATCCGACTGCCGAACAGGATTCCCCATTTTGCACAACCAGCTGTCGCTCGTGCGGGCTGCTGGACCAGAGCTATCTCCCTCCCACGTATAGCCATTGCACTATAAGGAGACAGAAAGGAATCACTGTACCTGAGCCCTCCTCATTTAAATTTGTATATGTGATACAAGGCTTCTGCCTATATAAAGGAAAATTTAGGTGGAGGGCTTTTCCCCCTCCCCGGTGACTATAAAGAAAAAAACTATACCTGAGCCTTGTGGGAGATGCCTCGAGCAAGGATACGACGTGATGCCCTCTTTCCCTGGCACTGAGTAATTCATAAATTACTCCCACATCACTTCCTTCAAAATGCGTCTGAAAACTTGACATACATGCCCCATATAAACCACATTTAATCAAAATCAGTGCACCGGTGTATGGCTAAAGAAATACCTGGCCTATATGCAGATAATCATGAGTTCTCGCCAAAGCAAATTCTATGCACTGGCTTGTTTCAACGTTGCCTAGAAGCTAAAAGCAAGCAGCATGATTCCGCTAAGTAACTGGCAAAGAAAAAAAACCAAGAGCTGAATGAGTAAAAGTGCACTAGTGTAGATTTGATCAACACAGGACCGAGCTGAATCATACTACATATGTACACATGGTTGCACATTGCGGTCTTATGCAAGGAAGTGTGAGCATATCATATCCATGGTGCATGGCAAGCAATTAATAAGTCACTGTTAGAGATGGGCAAATCTCTCTCTATATTGGCAATGCAAGTGGTAAATTAGCATGTCATGGTCCATTCCATCTGAGCAATTAATTACTAGCAAACACCTACGGCCCAGTCACACATGATCCAGTTAAGCGTCCCCCTACATGAAAAATCCCTCGATGATTCCAGGATGGATTCTTCGACCACGCACCAAAAATCGGTCGTACAACGCTGCCTCATAAAAGCAAAATCGCGCCGTGTGAGTGTCTCACCTGCACGTCGGTGGTGAGGTACTCCTCGGCCTCCCGGATCTCGAGTCCACCTCCTCCAGCCCCCTTTTTGTTCCTCTTCTTCACCGCAGCCGACCCATTCGCTACCGCCGCCGCGCGAAGAGTAGCCACAAGCAGAGAGCGCCGGACCTGGACCGCCCATGGTCCGACGACTCCGCCGCTGGAGGCGGACGGGGCGTAGCGGAGGAGGGCGGTGGTGGCGGAGGAGGCAGAGGAGGCCATGGCGCTGTGGAGTAAAGGGAACGGGGGAGAGAATAAAGTGAGGAGGAAGAGAAGATGGGCCATTCCGTGGGAAAATGCATTTTTTTAAAGAATCTCCAAAAGCATTGCTAAATTGGATTGCCAAAATTTAGGTATAGAAGGAGAGAATGTAGAGAGTGAATAAGTAGAACCCGGCGACACCTCCTCCGGTCCTCCCGGATATCTGACCGCATATGCTGCCTTGCGATCTGTACGAAGTTAATTGGCAAATGTTGGTGAAAAGCTGCGAATACTGTGACCACAGCGGTATCGTGCAGTTGACCGTGCGTACGACCACCATGATACAAGGGATGCGTGCAGAATCGACCACAACAAGATCAGCCGGTCCTGTCGGGGATGCATGCCGTGCAAGGTAAAATAATTGGTTACTATGATTCTTACACAGGCAAAATAGGTGGCAGGGTCAAAAGTCGTCGTCCACCATCACCTCCTCATTAATTTCATCTCCTCTAGCATAAACAGACGCCCTCCTCTTTCGTCAGAACAACAAGACGTATATATTGTCTTCCCATCACTCCAGAAGCACATGGTTAGCATCTTCTTCATCCGGTCACCACCGAACAGTTGTGCCCTAGGTACTGTGTGTCTGGTTAAATATACCCAGATCAAGGTTGTCCAGCAGAAATATATGTTGATGAAAACAAAGACATAGATTGAGTTAAGCGCGACAAGTTTAAAAACCATGCCGTAAAGAAGAAATGTATATGGAGACATTGACATCGAAGAGGTTAGCAAACATCTGAAATTTGTACAAGGGTGGCAGCCAGCCAGATTATGAACTTGGCCACCCATCTTGATCTCTAATTGTAGTTTTGCTATACCTCTATTAGCACATCAAAGGCGTATTGGCACCAATTGAATCGCTCAATGTTGTCAGTGTCTTTAATGACACCTCAGTAAGTGTAGTCGTGCTTTGTGCTCGACGCAAAAAAATGGCCCATGGCAAAGATGACAAACAACATCTTGAAGCAGTCTTTTTAAGCTTGGTAGAACATTCAAAAATGTCCTTGCTCAAGAAAGATTCAGTGACCTTCAAGCTATGGTCAGATTTATCGGACAAACCAATGCAGGCCCTCATGAACTCTATGCCATCTGGTGTTACTGCGCCATCAAGGACGTGTATGTTCACTGCGCCATCAAGGACGTGTATGTTCCTCTCACCACACGGGAGACCGAAAATCTTGTGAAAATCGGCTGGATAGAACCTAATAATTTGTTTAGAGTTCCCTAACACTATGTTGTGGCTGGCAGTGTCTACCACTAACATATCCACGTGCTGAATTCAGATTGAGCTTGGGGATTGAGCTTGGGGATATAAGGGAAGAGCAAAACAGCCCCAAACCCGATCTCATGCACCATGAATTTCTTGTACTCAGACAGGTTGGAGATCATCTGGAGCACCAATATTATTTCTATTGCATCTCGAAAACAAAACAAAAAAATCTATTGCAGCCAATTTAGTTTTTAGCCCGGCTCTCCTATGATTACAGTTGTTTTTATTTTTATTTTTAGACTGCCCAAAAAGCATTGCTGAAGTCGGCTATATCTTTAGAGGCAGGTTTTCTAAATGAAAACCGAGGGGTGCCGATTCTTTTTTTGCTGGATAGAAAAGACCATAGGCACTCTTTTTAGTACTCGGATTTCTACTGTGTCAACAATTTGGTCGGACGATCTAAAAAAAGGATTTAGACGCACCGTCAACGATTTGATCCATGGCACACGACAATGAGACACAAATGTGACACGTGATATGTATTTGTTTTTCTTGTGACATGTGATAGGGTTTTTTTTCATCATTTTTATTCCAGTAATGACTTAAATAGAAAACTTATTTTAATACGGCCATAGCATGAAAAAGAAGTTACTCCCTCCGTTATCTTTTATTTAGTCTACATTCTAGAAAAAATCAGACAAATTAGTAGTGCATTTACTAATTAAATTGGTAAACATCTAATTCAAGCTACATTGGAAATAGTGGCAGCCAATAGATAAAGAAGAAACACTTCATTTTCCGTATTTTTGTTGACTAAAAGCTAGAATAGAGTATTTCACAATAAATTTTAGGCCTAGAATGCAGAGTATTTCAGAATAGAGGGAGAGTACATGCAAAGGCTACAAACTCCAACACGTTTGCTACCGCCTCATCGGCTATGGCCTACCCAGACCATTTCCTATCGTCTCCACAGCGCCTTCGCGTTCCATCTCTTGAATGAGCTGCTGAATCTTCGGATTTGGTCGAACGATGAATCCGTACATACCTCCTTAAGGAACTGCCGAGCTTATCGTCTCCATAGCGCCTTCGCGTTCCATCTCTTGAATGAGCTGCTGAATCTTTGGATTTGGTCGAACGATGAATTCGTACATACCTCCTTGAGGAACCGCCGAGCTTATCGTTTCCATAGCGCCTTAGCGTTCCATCTCTTGAATGAGCTGCTGAATCTTCGGATTTGGTCGAACGATGAATCCGTACATACCTCCTTGAGGAACTGCCGAGCTTATCGTCTCCATAGCACCTTCGCGTTCCATCTCTTGAATGAGCTGCTGAATCTTCGGATTTGGTCGAACGATGAATCCGTACATACCTCCTTGAGGAACTGCCGAGCTTGCTTGAGGAGTTGAAGTGTTGGCGGCAGCAGCTGGATTAGTAGCTTCGGCCGCAGCTCGTTCCGCCGGACGCGTCGAGCTTGTCGCGTGAGACGTGGCGGCAGGAGCTGGAGTAGCAACTACAGCGGCAGCGCTCTCAGCGCGGTGAGTTTCTGCAAGAGCCGAAGTAGCAGCTTCAGCGGCAGGGGCTTCTACTAGAGGCATCGACACGTTTAACCTACTTTCTTCGTCTATGTCTTTTTTGCCCACACGAGGACCAATCAACTTCTTCTTTAAAGGAGTGCTTCCTTGGGCCAAAAGAGCTAATTGGCTGCCTTTGCAATTTCATATTTTAAAATGTAAAATAGAAATATGTCAAAATTACTATAAGTGGACAAAACCAAATTAGTTTTATAGGAAAAATGATACTGAGCGATAAATCATAAACAAAAAATCAAATACAAGAATACGTGTACTGTTGTCCTTCTATATGTAAACTACATATAAATGATAGTATTGTTGTATGTCTTGCTATATAAATTTCCCTAGTATTTATACTAATTTTGTAGAATGTTTGAAAATCTTAATCAAAATTATGCATTGAAGAAAACAGAAAAAGTCTAGCACATTTTGTTTGTTAAGGTAAAGTAAGACTCATTTTGTTACTGCAGACCTATGTTGTGCTAAAATTATTTTACATCTTTCTAAGAGGAAACTAAAAGGCAGATTTCTTATAAATAGGACAAAAGTTATGTTAAGAATTATAATCCAGCTCGTGCCAAATGAGGCCTAAATTATACTCCCTCCATTCCATTCTATAGTGCCTATAGTTTTTTGGCACGGAAATTAGCACAAGAGTGTTCTTTACACAAGACCCCTAGATTAACGATTTGAGATCAGAGTAAAATGAGGAAAATCGGTAACTTCCTAAATTAACATAACAAATCCCACAAATCTCTCTGGTTGACTCTCCATATATGTGCAGCCAGGTTATATTAAGGAAGTAAAAACATTGCTTTCTAAATCTAAGAAATCGTTGGGGTCATGCATTAGGAATCTCAATTAATTGTTTCCTTTTTGTATGGATTTTTTTCACGCATGTCGTGTGGGAGCTAACCGGTAGAGGGGGTAATTGAAAAAGAGCCAAGCTACAACCTTATATTCTGAAACAAATGCCAAAAATCTATAGGCATTATATAAAGGAACGGAGGGAGTAGGTTATGTGTTCAAATGTAATTTGTTGTTTTATATTTAAATACTTAAGTCTATTTTTAAAATTAAATCGGCAATTCTACATCCCACTCACAATGCATAGACGAACCGAACAAAAGTGTCAATATATGTCCTCCCAAGAGCTGATGTGCGATTTTTTTTTTGTTCTGTTGGCTGCATGACATCTAACAGGACACGAGGCCCATGATGGCATGCAAATCACGAAAGCTTCATCTGAACAACAGGAGGCCCCAAAGATCTAAACCCTATATTTATATAGGGATGTAGTTGTCATAGTGCTTGGCTATTCATATGTACTTGGTCACCCGTCACCTATCTAGGCTAGATCGACTAGCAAATCCTCAATCAGTCATGAATAAAACAGAGATGACGGCAGATCAAGAGCGAACACATACAAAACCAATTAATTTATGATAAAAGAAACCGTGCATACCTTCCGGAGTTCGGCAGAAGAAGAAAAGTAGAGGCGGCGTCTCGCGTCAATCAAAAGCTCACAAACTCGCCGGCGGCTGCGAGCAACGATAGCAGGCCGAGGAAGAAATCGCCGCGCAGCCCAAGATCGAAACCTAGCGAGAGGCGTTAGGCAGGAAATATGAGATTAGGGTGTGTGCGTGTTGAAACCCTGGACGCGTCGGCGCTCTATATAGGAGTATAATCGATCGGGAAGTCGTGGGGTGACCGGAGTACGGGGGGTTGATGATCCGTACGTTTCGATTCCGGATATGCAGGAAAAACGTACGGGATTCTTGGTCGTTCGGGTTTATTTTCGCGATATAGGCGGGTAAGGCTAACGGAACCGAATTGCAATGAATCGTGCGGAGGCCGTATACCGGATCGATCGTAATTGCGGTGCCAACCTGCACGTTTTTTTCTTTAAACATACTCCCATGGTTTTTATTTCTTCATGTTTAGTCAAAGTAGAACTTGTTTCGAAAAAAAGAAGTCAAAGTAGAACTTTATCAAATTTAATTTAAAATATAAAAAATATTAACATCCAGGATATCAAATGCATGCCATATAGAAGTTGTTCTATTAGTATAGACTAGCAAAAGTACCCGTGCGTTGCACCGGGATAAAAAGGTGCTCCCACCGTTCACTTTTCTAAGGCCAGGAAACAAATTTCCGACAACCCTAAAAGACCGCTTGAGTTTGATTATACCCCTGGTCGATGGGGATCGTCCGGCCTGCTTCTTCCCCGCTCGGCCGCCCGCGACACCGCTTCTTCCCAGCACCTCCGCCAGATGCTCTCCAACCTCGCCGCCCAGCACTCCTCCCAGCCCCCATGCTCCTTCGTCGCTCAACTTTTCCCCCCAACAGCAGCAGATCCTCAGCCCCTAGCATCTTCTGGCCGGCAACGACGACGAGCTCGCGGACAACACCACCGCGGTACCGGGCTACCCCTCGCCGCCAGATCCTTCATCGCGTTGCTGAGCTCGCAGAACTCCAGATCCCTCTGCTGCAGAGGTCGGCAGAGGTGCCACCAGCGCCGGAGAGGGAGAGGGCGGCGGCGAAGCAGGAGAGGGAGGCAGCGCCGACGTGCGAGCGGGCGGAGTGAGTCATGAGAGACATGCGAGAGACCGATCTGAACATGGGCAAAATTGGAAAACAAGGATATTTTGCTAGCGTTACCGACCATGGTCGTGGTTTCTTTCGCGGACTTACAAAAGTGAACGGAGGGAGTAATGAAATTATTTTTTGTCTTACATTTTTCAAATATGCAAAGTTATTTTTTATTTATTGAAGTTTAATTAGTAAAATCCTTTTGTAGACGTGTAGTATTGAACGACCTTTTTTTGTCTGTCCTCTCACTCTTATCCTTATTTCTTCTATTGCCCCAGGCACAGCATTTTCCCGTCTCTGGCCTCGTGCTCTGTCTCTCCTTCGTGTCCCCTTCCTCTGTTTTGAGGAACACGGCTCTCCTTGTCTGATCCCATGCCTCCAAAGCTCCATTATAGCCATGAACTCGTCCCTGCTGGCTGTGGCGGCCTGTTGCCGCCGGCGCACGGAGCGATTTGTGCGGGGCGCCGTCTGGGCTTGGCGTGGATGGGCGTTCGGCTGGCGGCGTTGATCCGTTGTTGACCTCGGCGAGTGGAGGTGGTGTGGTAGCGC
The DNA here is from genome assembly GCA_030979885.1 of Lolium multiflorum. Classification (NCBI taxonomy): domain Eukaryota; kingdom Viridiplantae; phylum Streptophyta; class Magnoliopsida; order Poales; family Poaceae; genus Lolium; species Lolium multiflorum. The sequence continues at coordinate 134,307,842 of CM061747.1, read as the reverse complement.
GGGGCAGGACAAGAAGCTGGCCACCACATACATTCTTCTTTGCAAGGAAAGGAGATCAGGGAGTGCTGCTGCGCCAGGAGTTGCGATTGAGCTTCAGGTCGCGGACGAAGCGGCTGATTCTTCTTCTGCTCGTGGACGAAACGTTGTCTTGAGAGGTTGTGCGGGCCTTGCACGTGTGCGGCGGGCGGCGTTGACCCGCAGACCACCATGATGCCGCCGACTCAGACCGTCCCGAGACGAACCAAGACCACCGGCGGGTGCGCCCCGACGTCCTTGCTCTTCATGCCGAAGGAATCGAGCTCGGGGGCCTCGAATCACCATCAATTTCGCCGTTCCCTTCTCCGAGACTCCGACCTTGAGCAGCAACTTCGTCGATTCCGGCTGCTGCGTTGCTTCCCCGACCCTCCCAAGCACATCCACAACTTCTAGGTGACTCGCCGGGATGTGGCCGCGGCTGCCCACGCCTATTGCAGACGCTCGATTCTCGACGACCCTGCAGATGCTCGACGATGCCCGCGCCGGGATGTGGCCTCGGCGCCCCTGCAGATGCTCTGGCGTCGGGATGTGGCCGCGGCCAGACGCTCGACGACGTCGCCCGTGCCGAGATGTGACCGCGGCGCCCGCCCGCGGCGAGTGGTCGAGTTGAAACGGACGCGGTGGAGAAAGATGGAGGAGGAAAAGAAAAGAAGCAAACGAACCGGTACTAGATGGCAATTTGCTGTATTATGCGTTTTGGTGGGAGGGCAAAACAGTCCAAAAGAAAGCGTTGACGAAACTTTTTGGCAGAAACCTTAGCTCCTTTATTACTCCCTCAGTTTCTTTCTATAGTGCCTATAGATTTTTGGCATTTGTTTCAGAATATAAGGTTGTAGCTTGGCTTTTTTTCAATTACCCCCTCCCCCGTTTAGCTCCCACACAATATGCGTGAGAAAAAATCCATACAATATTGGAAACAATTAATTGAGATTCCTAATGCATGGCCCAACGATTCCTTAAAATTAGGCAGCAATGTTTTACTTCCTTAATTGAACTTGGCTGCACATATATGCAGAATCAATAAGAGAGATTTGTGGGATTTGTTATGGTAAGTTAGTAAGATATGGATTTTCGAAATTTTATGTTGATCTCAAATCGTTCAGCTAGGGGGTCTTATGTAAAAAATACTATTGCGCTAATTTCCGTGCCAAAAAATTATAGGCACTATAGAAAGGAACGGAGGGAGTATTAGGTATAGATATAGATTTTACATTATAGATGCAATTTTTTTTATTCGCAAAAAAAAGATGCAACATTTTTTCCTAAATATTTTGTCAAATTTCAAGATGTTTGACTATAACTAAATTCACAACGGAAAGTAGTAATGAACGGAACAAGTATGTATATCTCGTATTTTTTAAATCAATTATGGATACATTTTGCGAAAAGTCCACAAATATATTCATAATATTAAACAACATTAAAAGGAATGCTAGTAATAAAACATTACAAATATGCCCTTTGACCACCTAGCGACGACTACCAGCACTCGACCGAGCCAAAGGCGCGCCGAAGCCGTCGCCCCTCCCTCACTGGAGCCGGGCAAAGCTTATCGTAATTCGTAATAAAACTTGTTATATTAGACAAACATGAATTCACCATGTTAAGTCCCCAAAGGACCCACAGAGGAAAGGAGGAGTCGCCACCAACGAAGAGAAGCGTAAATTAGAAGGAAAACCAAACAATTCCAGCGAGATTCCACCGAAGATAGACCTCCACATGCCCTCCCACGATGCTAGATGCACCACCGGGACGGGGAAAAGACGGGAGGGCATTATTCCATCTTCAGGGATCCGCTGTCATGCCTTTGCCTTCTTGAGTAGGACACAAACCCTTATCACATGTCAACAAACACGTACACAGAGGATGCCTAGAACCCCCTCTTTGTTCAGTGGAGGTCGCGAGGTGCTCCAATCTTGATCAGGCAAAAGTGAAAAACACATAAACACTCCGCCTTCTTTACCTAGGCTCAGGCTTCGTGATCGTGTAAAACCCTTGTCCATGTTTTTTTTGGATTGATTGTGGAAGAACAAATACTTACAAGAAGAGTTGTCCGTTCTCTCTCTCGGTGGGCTGTGAGGTCTAGCTCATATACTCTCGAGCTTCTCTAGTAGATTTCTCTTTTCTCTCTAGGTTCCGAACTATTTTCAAGAGGGTCTTGGTCCTCCTTTTATAGTTCAAGGGGATACCATAGTGGCTATGTGGATGCACGCCACCTACACTAACCACACATCGACGAAGGGAGAGGTGGCTAGCTTGCCACCAAGCTGTCCCACATGTAGCGTATCGAGCCCCCGCTAAGGGGACGTGAGGCTCCATCTTGTCACCCTGCTGTGCGCAGTGCATTCCACAACATCTAATGCCACGACAAGGGTTCCATGGACCGTCCACCAGGTAGAGAACATGCGGTTCCCGGGGAGGCGCACCCCTCGTCTCTGGAAAGGCTTCAGAGCGGCCTGGGAAGCCCCGCCGGGCCTGGGCGGGTTTCTTCACGCGGAGCCTAGCTTCAGGGAGCCAAGCAGGTGACGTGGCGCTAAGCAGCTTTCCGAGCGCACCCGCAAACCACGCTAAAGAGTTGGTCAGCATGCAACTTTGCACATGTTCCCATGCCGGTTTTCGTGAACCTTTGGGAGTATAGATAGTGCCTCTGTTGAGAGCTCCTCGAATATGTGTAAGGACGGGATCTGTAGACATCTTCAAGAAACTTTGTCGTAGTGGCCTCTCTATCCTTGGCTGCAGGGGAGCCCCTGGTTGATGCCTGATACGTCTCCAACGTATCGATAATTTCTTATGTTCCATGCTACTTTATTGATGATACCTACATGTTTTATGCACATTATATGTCATATTTATGCATTTTCTGGAACTAACCTTTAACAAGATGCCGAAGAGCCATTGGTTTTGTTTTTGGTTTCAGAAATCCTAGTAAAGAAATATTCTCGGACGAAACTTTCGCCCAGGGTCCTATTTTTGCACGAAGCTTCCAAGACCGAAGACCTAACGAGTGGGGCCACGAGGAGGCCAGAGGGAGGCCGGCGCGGCCCAAGCCCCGGCCGCGCCGACCTACCCCCGGGCCCCCGTGTGGCCCCTCGCGTTGACCCTCCGCCTACTTAAAGCTTCCGTCGCGAAACCCCCACCGAGAGCCACGATACGGAAAACCTTACGAGACGCCGCCGCCGCGAATCCCATCTCGGGGGATTCTGAGATCGCCTCCGGCACCCTGCCGGAGAGGGGATTCATCTCCCGGAGGACTCTTCATCGCCATGATCGCCTCCGGAGTGATGAGTGAGTAGTTCACCCCTGGACCATGGGTCCATAGCAGTAGCTAGATGGTCGTCTTCTCCTTGTTGTGCTTCATTGTTAGATCTTGTGAGCTGCCTAACATGATCAAGATCATCTATCTGTAATACTATATGTTGTGTTTGTCGGGATCCGATGGATAGAGAGTACTATGATTATGGTGATTATCAATCTATTGTTCATGTGTTGTTTATGATCTTGCATGCTCTCCGTTATTAGTAGAGGCTCTGGCCAAGTTTTTACTCTTAACTCCAAGAGGGAGTATTTATGCTCGATAGTGGGTTCATGCCTTCATTGATACCTGGGACAGTGAAAAGTTCTAAGGTTGTGATGTGCTGTTGCCACTAGGGATAAAACATTGATGCTATGTCTAAGGATGTAGTTGTTGATTACATTACGCACCATACTTAATGCAATTGTCTGTTGCTTTGCAACTTAATACTGGAGGGGGTTCGGACGATAACCTGAAGGTGGACTTTTTAGGCATAGATGCAGTTGGATGGCGGTCTATGTTCTTTGTCGTAATGCCCAATTAAATCTCACTATATTTACCATGTCATGTATATGCATTGTTATGCCTTTCTCTATTTGTCAATTGCCCGACTGTAATTTGTTCACCCAGCATGCTTCTATCTTATGGGAGAGACACCTCTAGTGAACTGTGGACCCCGGTCCTATTCTTTACATAGCATACAATCTACTTGTTTTACTGTTTTCTTTGCAAACATCTTCCACTCGATACGTTTAATCCTTTGTTACAGCAAGCCGGTGAGATTGACAACATCACTGTTTCGTTGGGACAAAGTACTTGGGTTGTGTTGTGCAGGTTCCTAGTTGGCGCCGGAATCCCTGGTGTTGCGCCGCATCACATTTCGCGACCATCAACCTTCAACGTGCTTCTTGGCTCCTCCTGGTTCGATTAAACCTTGGTTTCTTTCTGAGGGAAAACTTGCTACTGTGCGCATCATACCTTCCTCTTGGGGTTCCCAACGAACGTGTGAGTTACACGCCATCAAGCTCTATTTTCTGGCGCCGTTGCCGGGGAGATCAAGACACGCTGCAAGGGGAGTCTCCACTTCTCAATCTCTTTACTTTGTTTTTGTCTTGCTTTATTTTATTTACTACTTTGTTTGCTGCACTAAATCAAAATACAAAAAAATTAGTTGCTAGTTTTACTTTATTTACTGTCTTGCTCTCCATATCAAAAACACAAAAAAATTAGTTACTTGCATTTACTTTATCTAGTTTGTTTTATTTACCGTTGCTAAAATGGCCAACCCTGAAAATACTAAGTTGTGTGACTTCACAAATGCAAATAATAATGATTTCCTATGCACACCTATTGCTCCACCTGCTACTACAGCAGAATTCTTTGAAATTAAACCTGCTTTACTGAATTTGGTTATGAGAGAACAATTTTCTGGTGCTAGTTCTGATGATGCTGCTGCCCATCTCAATAATTTTGTTGAACTTTGTGAAATGCAAAAGTATAAAGATGTAGATGGTGATATTATTAAATTGAAAGTGTTTCCTTTCTCATTAAGAGGAAGAGCTAAAGATTGGTTGCTATCTTTGCCTAAGAATAGTATTGATTCATGGACTAAATGCAAGGATGCTTTTATTGGTAGATATTATCCTCCCGCTAAAATTATTTCTTTGAGAAGTAGCATAATGAATTTTAAACAATTTGATACTGAACATGTTGCTCAAGCTTGGGAGAGAATGAAAACTTTGGTAAAGAATTGCCCAACCCATGGACTGACTACTTGGATGATCATCCAAACCTTCTATGCAGGACTAAATTTTTCTTCGCGGAATTTATTGGATTCAGCTGCTGGAGGTACCTTTATGTCCATCACATTGGGGGCGGCTACAAAACTTCTTGATGATATGATGGTAAATTACTCTGAATGGCACACGGAAAGAGCTCCACAAGGTAAGAAGGTAAATTCTGTTGAGGAAACCTCTTCCTTGAGTGATAAGATTGATGTGATTATGTCTATGCTTGTGAATGGTAGATCTAATGTTGATCCAAATAATGTTCCTTTAGCTTCATTGGTTGCTCAAGAAGAAAATGTTGATGTGAATTTCATTAAAAATAATAATTTCAACAACAATGCTTATAGGAACAACTCTGGTAATAACTATAGGCCATATCCTTCTGCTAATGGTAATGGTTATGGTAATTCTTATGGGAATTCCTACAATAATAATAGGAGTGTACCCTCTGGTCTTGAAGCCATGCTTAAAGAATTTATTAGTACACAAACTGCTTTTAACAAATCTGTTGAGGAAAAGCTTGATAAAATTGATACTATTGCTTCTAGAGTTGATAGGCTTGCCTCCGATGTAAATCTTTTAAAATTGAAAGTTATGCCTAATAATGATATTGATAATAAGATTACTACTACAGCAAATGCCATCCAAGTTAGAATTAATGAGAATATAAGATTAATGGCTGAACTGCGTGCTAGGTGGGATAGAGAAGAAAATGAAAAACTAGCTAAAGAGAATAATGTAGCTAAAGTTTGGACTATTACCACCACTAGTAATGCTAATTCTTCACATGTTGCTGCACCTCCTACTATCAATGGTAATATAATTGGTGTTGGCAATGTTTCTACTCCTAGTGCAAAGCGTACAAAATTGCCTGAAATTGCTAAAACTGCTGAAACTGCTTGTGATAAAACTGCTGAAATTTTTTCCAACCTTGGGAACAATGATCCCATTGCTGTAGCTCATAATGATTTAGATTTTGATGATTGCCACATCTCTGAAGTTATAAAGTTCTTACAAAAACTTGCTAAAAGTCCTAATGCTAGTGCTATAAATTTAGCCTTTACAAAACATATTACAAATGCTCTCATAAAAGCTAGAGAAGAGAAACTAAAACTTGAAACTTCTATTCCTAGAAAGTTAGAGGATGGTTGGGAGCCCATCATTAAAATGAAATTCAATGACTTTGAATGTAATGCTTTATGTGATCTTGGTGCAAGTATTTCTGTTATGCCTAAAAAGATTTATGATATGCTTGACTTGCCACCATTGAAGAATTGTTATTTGGATGTTAATCTTGCCGATAATGTTAAAAAGAAACCTTTGGGGAGGATTGATAATGTGCATATTACGGTTAACAATAACCTTGTCCCCGTTGATTTTGTTGTCTTGGATATCGAATGCAATGCATCTTGTCCAATTGTGTTGGGAAGACCTTTTCTTCGAACTGTTGGTGCTGTTATTGATATGAGGGAAGGTAATATTAAATATCAATTTCCTCTCAAGAAAGGTATGGAACACTTCCCTAGAAAGAGAATGAAGTTGCCTTTTGATTCTATTATTAGAACAAGCTATGATGTTGATGCTTCTACTCTCGATAATACTTGATTTGCACTTTCTGCGCCTAGCTGAAAGGCGTTAAAGAAAAGCGCTTATGGGAGACAACCCATGTTTTTACCTACAGCAATTTTTTGTTTTGTTGAGTCTTGGAAGTTGTTTACTACTGTAGCAACCTCTCCTTATCATGTTTTTGTGCCAAGTAAAGTTTCTATGTCAAAGTTGATGTTATATTTGGGATCGCTGCGCAGAAACAGCATTGCTGTCTGTCACGAATCTGGGCACAATTCTCTGTAGAAAATTCGAAAAAATCTGCCAATTTACGAGCGTGATCCTCAGATATGTACGCAACTTTCATTAGTTTTGAGTTTTTCTATTTGAGCAAGTCTGGTGCCATTTCTAAATTCGTCTTTACGGACTGTTCTGTTTTTGACAGATTCTGCCTTTTATTTCGCATTGCCTCTTTTGCTATGTTGGATTTATTTCTTTGATCCATTAATGTCCAGTAGCATTATGCAATGTCCAGAAGTGAAAATAATGATTGTGTCACCTCTGAATGAGTGAATTATTAATGATGCACTAACCCTCTAATGAGTTTGCTTGAAGTTTGGTGTGAAGGAAGTTTTCAAGGGTCAAGAGAGGAGAATGATATACTATGATCAAGAGGAGTGAAAGCTCTAAGCTTGGGGATGCCCCCGTGGTTCATCCCTGCATATTTTAAGAAGACTCAAGCGTCTAAGCTTGGGGATGCCCAAGGCATCCCCTTCTTCATCGACAACATCATCAGGTTCCTCCCCGAAACTATATTTTTATTCAGTCACATCTGGTGTTCTTTACTTGGAGCGTCGGTTTGTTTTCGTTTTTGTTTTTGTTTGAATAAGATGGATCCTAGCATTCACTTTGTGGGAGAGAGACACGCTCCGCTGTTGCATATGGACACATGTGTCCTTAGGCTTTACTCATCATGTTCAAGGCGAAGTTTCTTCTTCGTTAATTTGTTATATGGTTGGAATTGAAAAATGCTACATGTAGTAATTCTAAAAATGTCTTGGATAATGTGATACTTTGCAATTTTTGTGCTCATGTTTAAGCTCTTGCATCATATGCTTTGTACCCATTAATGAAGAAATACATAGAGCTTGCTAAAATTTGATTTGCATATTTGGTTTCTCTAAGGTCTAGATAATATCTAGTATTGAGTTTTGAACAACAAGGAAGACAGTGTAGAGTCTTATAATGTTTACAATATGTCTTTTATGTGAGTTTTGCTGCACTTGTTTATCCTTGAGTTTGCTTCAAATAACCTTGCTAGCCTAAACCTTGTATCGAGAGGGAATACTTCTCATGCATCCAAAATCCTTGAGCCAACTACTATGCCATTTGTGTCCACCATACCTACCTACTACATGGTATTTCTCCGCCATTCCAAAGTAAATTGCTTGAGTGCTACCTTTAAAATTCCATCATCCACCTTTGCAATATATAGCTCATGGGACAAAATAGCCTTAAAAACTATCGTAGTATTGAATATGTACTTATGCACTTTATATTTTATTAAGTTGCTTGTTGTGCGATAACCATGCTTCTGGGAACGCCATCAACTATTGTTGAATATCATGTGAGTTGCTATGCATGTCCGTCTTGTCTGAAGGTCTATCATTTTAGTGGTTGGAGCATGCAAAATTGTTAGAGAAGAACATTGGGCCGCTAACTAAAGCCATGAACCATGGTGAAAGTTTCAGTTTTGGACATATATCCTCAATCTCATATGAGAATAATAACTTTGCTACATGCTTATGCATTTAAGAGGAGTCCATTATCTGTTGTCCATGTTGTCCCGGTATGGATGTCTAAGTTGAGAATAATCAAAAGCGAGAAATCCGAAATGCGAGCATTCTCCTTGGACCTTTGTACAGGCGGCATGGAGGTACCCCTTTGTGACACTTGGTTGAAACATGGCATGCGAAGACCCGGTAGTCCAAGTTAAGTAGGACGAGGTGCGGGCACTATTAGTATACTATGCGTGAGGCTTGCAACTTGTAAGATATAATTTACATAACTCATATGCTTTATTACTACCGTTGACAAAATTGTTTCATGTTTTCAAAATAAAAGCTCTAGCACAAATACAGCAATCGATGCTTTCCTCTTTGAAGGACCATTCTTTTACTTTTATTGTTGAGTCAGTTTACCTATCTCCCTCCACCTTAAGAAGCAAACACTTGTGTGAACTGTGCATTGATTCCTACATACTTGCATATTGCACTTATTATATTACTTTATGTTGACAATATCCATGAGATATACATGTTATAAGTTGAAAGCAACCGCTGAAACTTAATCTTCTTATGTGTTGCTTCAACACCTTTACTTTGATTTATTGCTTTATGAGTTAACTCTTATGCAAGACTTATTGATGCTTGTCTTGAAGTACTATTCATGAAAAGTCTTTTCTTTATGATTCACTTGTTTACTCATGTCATTACCTTTGCTTTGATCGCTGCATTCATTACATATGTTTACAAATAGTATGATCAAGATTATGATGGCATGTCACTTCAGAAATTATCTTTGTTATCGTTTTACCTGCTCGGGACGAGCAGAACTAAGCTTGGGGATGCTGATACGTCTCCAACGTATCGATAATTTCTTATATTCCATGCTACTTTATTGATGATACCTACATGTTTTATGCACATTATATGTCATATTTATGCATTTTCGGAACTAACCTATTAACAAGATGCCGAAGAGCCAGTTGCTGTTTTCTGCTGTTTTTGGTTTCAGAAATCCTAGTAAAGAAATATTCTCGGAATTGGACGAAACTTTCGCCCAGGGTCCTATTTTTGCACGAAGCTTCCAGAAGACCGAAGACCTAACGAAGTGGGGCCACGAGGAGGCCAGGAGGGAGGCCGGCACGGCCCAAGCCCTGGCCGCGCCGACCTACCTGGCCCTCGTGTGGCCCTCGCGTTGACCCTCCGCCTACTTAAAGCTTGGTCGCGAAACCCCAGACCGAGAGCCACGATGGAAAACCTTACGAGACGCCGCCGCCGCGAATCCCATCTCGGGGATTCGGAGATCGCTCCGGACCCTGCCGGAGAGGGGATTCATCTCCCGGAGGACTCTTCATCGCCATGATCGCCTCCGGAGTGATGAGTGAGTAGTTCACCCCTGGACCATGGGTCCATAGCAGTAGATGGTCGTCTTCTCCTTGTTGTGCTTCATTGTTAGATCTTGTGAGCTGCCTAACATGATCAAGATCATCTATCTGTAATACTATATGTTGTGTTTGTCGGGATCCGATGGATAGAGAGTACTATGATTATGGTGATTATCAATCTATTGTTCATGTGTTGTTTATGATCTTGCATGCTCTCCGTTATTAGTAGAGGCTCTGGCCAAGTTTTTACTCTTAACTCCAAGAGGGAGTATTTATGCTCGATAGTGGGTTCATGCCTTCATTGATACCTGGGACAGTGACAGAAAGTTCTAAGGTTGTGATGTGCTGTTGCCACTAGGGATAAAACATTGATGCTATGTCTAAGGATGTAGTTGTTGATTACATTACGCACCATACTTAATGCAATTGTCTGTTGCTTTGCAACTTAATACTGAGGGGGTTCGGACGATAACCTGAAGGTGGACTTTTTAGGCATAGATGCAGTTGGATGGCGGTCTATGTTCTTTGTCGTAATGCCCAATTAAATCTCACTATATTTACCATGTCATGTATATGCATTGTTATGCCTTTCTCTATTTGTCAATTGCCCGACTGTAATTTGTTCACCCAGCATGATCTTATGGGAGAGACACCTCTAGTGAACTGTGGACCCCGGTCCTATTCTTTACATAGCATACAATCTACTTGTTTTACTTTTCTTTGCAAACATCTTCCACTCGATACGTTTAATCCTTTGTTACAGCAAGCCGGTGAGATTGACAACCTCACTGTTTCGTTGGGACAAAGTACTTGGGTTGTGTTGTGCAGGTTCCTAGTTGGCGCCGGAATCCCGGTGTTGCGCCGCATCACATTTCGCGACCATCAACCTTCAACGTGCTTCTCCTCCTGGTTCGATTAAACCTTGGTTTCTTTCTGAGGGAAAACTTGCTACTGTGCGCATCATACCTTCCTCTTGGGGTTCCCAACGAACGTGTGAGTTACACGCCATCAATGCCTTCCACAAGATGTAGATATGGTAGGTCTTTGCGCTCTTCTTGGTATCCGTCTTGGACTTATTGAATGAGCTTGCAGATGAGCTTGTGTATTTATAGCCCGGACACCACATCATCTGGTGCCTTATCTTTGCTACTCTATGCCTTGATGCTCCTAATTCTCGTGATGGGGCAACTCGTAGCTTTTTCCTTCTCCCGGCCGTGCAACATGCAAGCCATGTTCATATCTTGTGCAACAACGATTCGACCCATACGTCTAAATTTAGTGGGATATAGGGATGGCAATGTGACCAGAAAATGCATTCACATCCCCATCCCGCATTTAACAACCAAGGACACTTTTCCCAATCCCCATCCTCATTGGGTACGGGGTGGGGATTGCTCGTTTCCAAACAGTGAAACCCAAACATCTATCGCTGATGCAATGATAAGACGAACGGTGATTCTGAGTTATCCATTGCTGATGCGACACCTACATTGGAAACGGACAAACTCTTAGTTGTACGTTGTCATTTCAGCCTCAAAGGAGACAATCATCTACTCCCTTGCTGATAAGACCTTCGCATGAGTTGCATCCATATGGCCGTTCTCACTAGTGTGCTATCGTAACTAACGGTATCATAGTGCACGATGCTTACTCTACGACACTTCGTACAAGTGTTCAATTAGAGGCGTTGATCATGCATGATATGTCATGTCACTCAATTAGTACCGGAACTCCTAAATTACACGTACGTCGGGTTCGGTATACTCTACAAACATAACCGAAATGAGCGCCGCCCTTACAAACTTATATTCGTGAAATCTTGTTAGTTCCTACGCAAAACCTAAATGGCTAAGTCCACCTGATTGGAACAGTAGAGGTACTATCCTCTGCTACTACCGTTGCATCAGCTACTGTATTAACAGACCAGACCATCCGTTTTCCATTCTTCAATCAACATCCAGCTCAAACCATTGTTTCTGCTAGGTCAAGCCGGCCGTGCTCCTCCACCGCACGAATGGACCTCTCCCGCCGCCGCTATCTCGGTATCTCCTCCCCTCCTCTCCCGTTTAACAGATCTCACTGCATGCACAAGCGACACGGCCAATGGTGAAGGCACGTACATGCAGGATTTGAAACTAACTGAAGCTGAGCGAGCACCAACCTAATTCCTGCCAGTTAATTAAACCTTGGCGAACTCGCCCTCCCTGCACATGCCGACGTTGATGGTCATCGACCGGTCAATCCCCTTCTTCGGCGACGACAACACCTTGCAGCAATTCCTCCTTGGAGACTGCTCAATTTGCAAAAGAGAACTTGTTAATCAACGCCCGAGAATGCAGACTTTTACTTTCAAGAATGGATGAAAAGATCGAAAACTTAACTCAAAAAAGAGTGTACGTACCCTTTTCCAGAGGTCGGGGTCGGGCTTCTTGTGGACGACGATGTGGTCAAGGAGCGCGGCGGGGTCGGCAATGCGCCACCGGCACGGCGGCTGCTTCACGCGGTGGCGCTCGTACTCCGTCACCGTCTCGTTCCGGCGCCGGTCCATCCTTGACTCGCGCATGTAGTAGACGTGGGGCTTCTGGCACGGCTGCCGCGCCACGGGCCGCGTGTTGAAGGAGTAGGCCGTGTAGTCGGCGCGGCGGTACCAGTTGAGGAAGGACCGCACCGGCGTCTCCATCTCCCGCGGCGACAGCACCCCGCGCACCACCATCACCGCGAAACCCCACGACACCGACACCGTCCACTGCTGCTCCGGGTCGTAGCACACCGACTGCTGCGCCACCGCCGCCGAGTCCAGCCGCACGGGCCCGTCGAACAGCCTCCGCAGTGCCCCCGCCCGCGATGGCGTCGCCGGGAACACCGGCTCCAGGAAGTCCAGGTGGTGCAGCGTCACCAGCGGCGCCACCGGGTGCGCGCCCAGCAGGCCCAGCACGTCGCCCCACAGGTCGCACTGGTGGAACCCCGGGTGCCGCGTCAGCGGCACCCCCAGCTCCGACATGCACGCGTGGATGCGGTCGTCGCTGCCGTACAGCGCCGGGTACCGGTGCAGGCACCCGTCCTGCATCTTCGCCAGCTCCTCCGCCAGCGCGCGGCTGATGGCGAACCCGCCGCCGCCGAACGCCATCCCGTACGAGAAGATGAGGTTCTGGATGTGGCTCTCCGACGGCGACCCGATGTAGTATGGCTGCGTGTGGTCGTACCGGGACAGCACGTGCACCAGGTTCTCCGGGAGGAACACCGTGTCGTCGTCGCCCATCACGAACCACCGCACCCCGGGGAGGCCCAGGCGGTAGCTCTCGGACACGATTCGCGAGATCCGCAGCGCCGACCGGCTTCCCGCGCCGTGCGTGTAGGGAAACTTGGACGTGTCCGAGCTCACCATGATCGCCGGGAGCCCCGTGCGCGAGCTCTTGGAGTAGAACTCATCCACGGGCTTGTCCATCCACACGAACCCGCGCATCCTCCCCGGCCGCCACCACAGCTTGATGTACTCCTTCCGGCTCTCCCACAGCGCCGACGACGCGCCGATGCCGAACACGATGTGCCGCAGCCCCGTGGGCGCCTCGTCTGCCGACACCATCGGCGGCGGCGGGGACATCGTCGAGCTGTTCGACGAGGAGGCGTTCGGGTTGGCCACCACGAAATGCACCATGGCGCCGGCGCCCTCCGGCGAGCACCGCGGGTTGTAGATCGGCGAGATTGCCACGATGACCATGTACATGAATAGCACGGGCAGGACGACGTAGAGGAGGATGCCGTAGAGGAAGGTAGACTTGGCCTTGACACCGCCGGAAGCACCGTGCGCCGCGCCGCCGTGCATGGCGCCGTTGGCCGGAGGCTTGTCTCCGGCCCCTCCTCCGCCTCTCATGCCAACGACCTCGTCGTGGTCGATCGTAATGGCCAGGCTTGATCGACGAGTTTGCTAAATGTGGCTAGTGTGCCAACGTACGGTGGTCAGGTCGTTTTGTTCGTTTGTCTGTGGCTGCAGTAGCCCAGCATGCGTGCGTGGCAAACGAGGACTCGACAACTCGTGCCGTGGCCTGGTCAATGGCCTCATCGCCTTTATTGGATCTTATATTTCCCGGTGGTCGGTACTGTTGTCCAGGTCCGATAACGGTGCACCTCGTTTTAGCTGGTTCTCAAGCCATGTCTCGCGACAGCTCTGGGTGATTATTGCATCTAGTTTAAACCAGTACACCTCGTTTAGAGATTTGCAATGTCATTTCAACTTGGCAATGTTGGCCAAACAATAGATTAATCTCAGAACCTTGATTCTCTTTGTGCATCAGTCTTGATAGCTAAGCATTTTTCATCAAGAGATCTCCTGGATAGTCAATTGAGGAAGGGGAGTTCCCATATATGGCAAAGTATTTGAATGGGAATTCAAACTTTCAAAAGAGGACACCTTGGGAGAGTTGGTGATGAGACAAAATAATGCACATTTGATATGATCCCTGGATCCTTTGAAGTCCGAATAGGAAAATTGCGACAAGCGGATCCAGCCCAATTTAACAGGGTGGGGCGGGCCTAAGTTAGGCTGGGCCTTTTTACCCTTTTTCTTCTTTTCTAGTATAGCCAATACATGGGATGGGCTAAATCTTAAGGTGGGGTGGGTCCACCCCACCTTTACACCCAACTAGCTCCGTCGCTAAGAAGAGGTAATATTATTTACACAAAAGTTTGTGAATTTATTGACACTTAGAATGGTCAGTGGGATGAAGAATTGTTACGAGGCATTTCATGGCCCATTGATGGTCAACCTATTCTGAATACTCCACTGGCAAGAGGGGTGATGGAAGACTTCATGTCTTGTCATTTTACAAAAACTAGTATCTTCTTGGTTACTATGCAAAATGGGATCACTACCATGGAAACAAACTGAGGCGGACTAGTGGATATGGCACGTCCTATACCCTGCCAATTTGCAAAAAAAAAAAAGGTATGTGAATGTAAACCCATATACAATATTGGAGGTCACTACTTGGTGCTATTCCATGCAAATGAGTGCTTGAAAACCGGCACATGCAGCCGAGCTCTTTATGTCAATTGTGTCAGGTTGATTGTGAGAGCATCAAACACACTATGTTTATATGTCCCAGGGTTAGAGATATTTAGCACCTGCAGGGTATGAACGATCGAATGCATGCAATGTTGAGCAGCAAGGCTCTTCGGTGCTTGAAGTGTTGTTGCGTGATCGATCAGTGAAGGCCTCACTACTTTTTGACATTGAAAGAAACGATCGTGTGGCTACAAGCCTACAACAGTGTGGTATGTCTGTTGGGAAAGGCGCCAAGCGACAAAAGGGGAGACGGTGCAGTCACCCGCTAGAACAACACAAGCAATGTCAACTCTAACGATGAATCACTTGAGAGCAAGAAAGAAGAAGAGCAGTATAGCTAGGCATGGTTGGGTCAAATTGGTCAGCTGAATGTGGATACATGGTTTTGTGTCGACTCGGGTGAAATTGTCCGAGATGATCTAGCTAGGCTTCTTTATATCTGTGAACTATTGTGATATACCTTTTGTCTTATATCCTTCTACTGAAAAGCAAGATCCCTCCCTGACGGCCACATCTTGGTGGGTCAGACGGGGCTGCAACAGGATAAAAGTAAACTGAGATTGCATGGATATGGTTGAAGTCATACAAAAATGTGGGAACTCGCTTCGACCAGATACAACTATATATGTAGAAGGAATGCACCTTATTTTGTCACAATTTTTCAGAAGAGGTTTTGAATCATTGTCATAGGGATACCAACATGGTAGGGCATGTTTTAGCTAGTCACTCGGAGGAGCCAATGTTGGATTGTTTGGAATGAAGAACCACCTGATTTTCTTATTTCTATAATATATGATTATGTAAATTTGTTCTCTAACCAATAAAATCCTCCATGATGGATTTCCCTCAAAAAAAGGGAGTACATGAACTCGCGTGCATGAAAAAACTTGACTGGCCTAGACTTGTGGGACTATAGAGAGGCAGTGTTTTTGGCTTATAGGTATAAATGCACTTATTATCAAAAATGTATTTTAGAATGTCAAAATAATATCTGAAAAAGCTGAGCGTAGATCTGCACATTCTATGTTCACATACAAAGTTTCCAAAAAATATATACTCTTTATGACCATTTTTTAAAAGACAAAAAGTTTCCGTAAATAGTTATATTGGAGCATAAAAGGTTGTTTTTTTACATAGTCCATAAAAAGTATTCATTTTTCGCGAAACTTTGTGTCTGAATATAGAATGTGCGGAAGAATTTTCTTTACAAAATTTGTTGACATTTTGATTACAATTTTAGACAATGGGTACATCTACACCTATGACCCAAAGTGAATTTATCATGCTATATTATCATGGTATTATAGTAAAATTCCCTAATGCACAAAAAAATTCGAAGGATTCCTTTTCCACAAAAACAAAAAAAACAAGGGGTAAATATTTGTTTGCTACATATGCTCGGAAGTGTGTTCTAAGTTGCAATTTCCCCTACTCTTTTAACTTATGTTTTGAATTGCATATTGTGCCTTAGGGTGGAAGAGTGGTGGATTCACATGCGGGTGGTGAGCCTCTTGGTGCTCAGTATTCTAAAGGTTTCATCAATTCAATGTAAAATTGGATACTCGATTACCTCAACCATATGAGGATGTTGTCAACTTGGATTATGCTCATGGAAAATCAATTGCATGGCCTACTGCTACGACGAGCATATGGCCACTTCTATTTCACAATTTTATGCTAGTAGGTTGATCTCTATTTATAAACTAATGTGGATTGTTGCATACGAAGGATTAGAAGAAGGCAACTAATGTGGAACCAGGTGCAGGTACTAAACAATGGAACACTTGGGTGTAGATCTCTTAGAATAAAGCAATAGCCTGGTAAAAATCAGTTAATATGCCTTGTAAAATCTTTTGGAAATTGCACTTTCTTAGCACATATGGTAATTTAGAGAAGTTACTTGAAACTTGTTATTATGCATGATCAAGAACTAATGAAATTGCAAGAAAAATGCAACGTAATTCTCATGGTTTAGACACGTAGGTATGAGTTAAGCGGGGAAATATGTTGTTTTGGTGTACAGTCTACAGTTCCATAAAGAAACACAATATAAAACACCTACTATATTAAATTTTGATAACTAATCTGCCTTGGCATCAAACTGTATGGAAACTTGGAAAGTGATATCCCATATAAGCCATTTTTCTCACTATGGCCATGTTATACTCCAAAATTTATTGAGAATTGGTAGATATACATGTTTGCAGACAACTCTTTATTCGTCTCTGGATGTTGAAAATGTGTAGATGACTTATAGAAATTTATTTTGGTTACTGTGTAATTTCATGTTTGTGGATAATGTATAGATGAGTTGCACAAATTGATATATACTCAAATTTTGAATTTCTTTGTTGTTGAGAAGGTGTAGTAGATTGCTGCAACATGGTGATGATACTATATCTTTCTTTGCATGCACATATAAATTCGAAATTGCAATTAGACCGGTAGCGTGCAACTGACATGAGTTTGGTTTCAAGTGGACGCATGGCTTGGATTTTGTTCAATGCTTTATAACAAAAAAATTCATGTAGACGAGCTTTTGTTAAAATAATTATTTTGTACTTGAGACGAGCTTTTGTTAGAATACTTATGTGTGCAACTCGTTGTACAACTTAGGTACTTTTGAATTGAATGTAATGAATTTACTACTGTTGGGTAGTATTGTATCAAATTGTATTGTTGTCATCTCATGTGATTCTACTAATTGCACCTTTATTCTGCAATATATGATTTTTTATGCAATTTTGGAAAATATAATGCGAGCAACGTTGCTTCTATTTTCACAGGATATGTCTACAGAATATCTGTCGGCATAGAGAAAGGAGTAGAATCAACTCATTTGTTCGCAAAGGGTTTTATCTATACCTACATGCTATCTGTTGGCATAGTGTAGGGTATACACCACCATATTATATGCCAATATAGGGTTGTAGCAACATTAACAAATCATGTGTCGTCGTAGGGGTGGTATACCCTGAACATGCACACCGCACTAAATTTTTCACACAACCTAGCTAAAAAATGAGCAGCAACATGAACACTATGATTTTTTTTTTGAAAGAACAAGAAATGCTGCTTTTATGACAAAGAGGAAACAATTCAACACTTCTTTTGTATTATGTCATCTTGCTTTCCTTGAATTAAGAAAGTTCATGCTACTTTAACTTAGTTGAAAAGGGCTAGTAGAAAACCTAGGGCATGTTTGGCAGCCTGGCCTCGCCTTGGCTCGCATCGGGCCAGCAATTTTTGACCCGTTTGGTTACCTGGCCTCGCCCGCGTTGTTCTAGGAACTGGTTCTGAAAGCACCCTCGGGCCAGGCCCTGGAGGAATGCCCGGATCTGCCGTTTCTAGCGAGCCACCCTCGTCTCCGCAAAAGTCGACAATGTCGCGTTCCCGTAGAGGCACCGCGGAAGATGGCGCGAGCTGGAAAGGGACGGTGAAATCTCGGCGGGATGTATTCGGTCACGGCGCTCCAAATTTCTCCACCGTATATAGGGGCGGCTCTCTCACTGCCAAATCCAAATCCCCCATTTCCCCCATTTCGAGCTCATCCACCCTTCCCAATCTAGCGACATGGCTGGCTCTTACTTACCCACTGCTGGCGTGTGGGAGTTAGAAATCCCTTTGGTGTAACGGCGCCAGAAAAGTAGCTTCCGTGTGACGGTAAAGCACACGTCCGTTGGGAACCCCAAGAGGAAGGTATGATGAGTACAGCAGCGAGTTTCCCTCAGTAAGAAACCAAGGTTTATCGAACCGAGGAGATGAAGGTCACGTGAAGGTTGTTGGTGAAGGAGTGTAGTGCGGCGCAACACCAGTGATTCCGGCGCCAACGTGGAACCTGCACAACACAATCAAACTACTTTGTCCCAACTTAACAGTGAGGTTGTCAATCTCACTGACTTGCTGAAAACAAATGATTAAACGTATGGTGTGGAGAATTATGTTTGCTTGCAGAAAACAACAGAGAACAATGATTGCAGTAGATTGTATTTCAGATGTAAAAGAAAGGACCGGGGTCCACAGTTCACTAGTGGTGTCTCTCCAATAAGATAAATAGCATGTTGGGTGAACAAATTACAGTTGGGCAATTGACAAATAGAGATGCATATACATATCATGATGACTACTATGAGATTTACTTAGGGCATTACGACAAATAACATAGACCGCCATCCAGCATGCATCTATGCCTAAAAAGTCCACCTTCGGGTTAGCATCCGCACCCCTTCCAATATTAAGTTGCAAACAACAGACAATTGCATTAAGTACTGCGTAATGTAATCAACACAAATATCCTTAGACAAAGCATTGATGTTTTATCCCTAGTGGCAACAGCACATCCACAACCTTAGGGGTTGCTGTCACTCCCCCAGATTCAATGGAGACATGAACCCACTATCTAGCATAAATACTCCCTCTTGGAGTCACAAGTATCAACTTGGCCAGAGCCTCTACTAGCAACGGAGAGCATGCAAGAACATAAATAACACATATATGATAGATCAATAATCAACTTGACATAGTATTCAATATTCATCGGATCCCAACAAACACAACATGTAGCATTACAAATAGATGATCCTGATCATGATAGGCAGCTCACAATATCTAAACATGATAGCACAAGAGGAGAAGACAACCATCTAGCTACTGCTATGGACCCGTAGTCCAAGGATGAACTACTCACGCATCAGTCCGGAGGCGGGCATGGTGATGTAGAGCCTTCCGGTGATGATTCCCCTCTCCAGGTGCCGGAGGCGATCTTCTGAACCCCCCGAGATGGGGTTGACGGCGGCAGCGTCTCAGTAACTTTTTCTGTATCGTGGCTCTCGATACTAGGGTTTTCGCGACGGAGGGAATAAATAGGCGAAGGGGCAGCGTAGGAGGGCGCCCGAGGGGCCCACCCCATAGGCGGCCGGCGAGAGGTGGGGCCGCGCGCCTATGGTGTGGCCGCCTCGCGTCCCTTCTCCGTCTCCTCTTCGTTGTTCTGGAAGGCTCCGTGGAAAATAAGACCGTGGGCTTTTGTTTCGTCCAATTCCGAGAATATTGGTAAACTAACTTTTCTGAAATAAAAAATAGTAGAAAACAGGAACTGGCACTGCGGCATCTTGTTAATAGGTTAGTCCCTAAAAATGCATAAAAACATTATAAAGTATGACTAAAACATGTTGGTATTGTCATAAAACTAGCATGGAACATAAGAAATTATAGATACGTTGGAGACGTATCACCCACACGGTCGGCGAGGCTTGCGGTGGCGACGATGGCTATGGCAGTGGATAGTCGTCTTCTTCCTCTGCATCGATGACTTTGGTTGTGGTAAGCTTCTGCAAACCCTAGACTTAGATCTAGATCTTTTGGGTACACAGGGGGGTCTGAACGAATCCATTGTAGGCCATTTCTTTGTCGCCGATCGAGGTTGTCGAGTTTGTCCAGGTTGCATCTGACTCTACCATGTGGACGGTTGTCGCCTTTGCATCTGAATCTTCCACCGGGATGGTGGTTCTCCCTACATCTTCGCCAGGGTCCCGTGCTTCCCCGACATCGGTGCTGCATGTGGCTCCTCTAACTGTAAGGCCACTCTTTCTTTTCTCGTTGTTCATTGATGTGTGGACCTTCTTAAGGATGTGGATATGGTAGTGGTAGTTCATTGATGTGCTACTGCTTAAGGATGTCGATGTGGTAGTGGTACTTCATTGATGTGCTAGTGCTTAAGGATGTAATTGTGGAAATGGTAGTTCATTGATGTGCTAGTTTTTGTCATGTCGGCGATCATACCATTGGGCTCCCCTGATCTTTCTGCTCCTACTGTCAATGCTCACCATTGTCTGGTTGAAGTAAAATTGTCATGGTTTGGAAACCCGAGCTTTCAGAGTTTGTGCTAAACCGGTTGGTTCAGCTCGTGCATAGCGGCGTTTGTTTTAACCTGAGATTCAAAGAGGAGCAGATGAAGAAGGTAGCTACTTTTGTTCTTGCATTCGCTGGCGTACATGTGACCACTCTTCAGATCTACAACCACATCACAAACTGGACGACCTAGTGGAGCGTCATACTCAAGATGAAATCCTATCGCATTCTTGATTGGAACAGAGATGATTGCTGTTTCTACGCTGCTGATGAAGAGACGGCGCATGAGTACATTTATGTAGTAAGCTTCATTGAGTTCCTTCATAGATCTGAAAGTATGTCAATATCATCCACACTAACAGTTTTTCCTACTAGATTGCAGCACTACCGGAGACATCGTCAGTACCTCGGGACCCCGATCAGGAACTATGCTCAGATGAAGACGATCTTCACGCCCCGGTTTGTCTGCAGAGCGCAGTTGTTCCAACCTAACTTGCTGGTCAGGGAAATCGACTTCATGGTAGACAACCAAGAAGAGTATGCCGAGTACCGTAAGCTATAGCCATCAAGAGGAGGAGCTGGCTTGGGACCTGGCTTCGCAAGCAGTTGCTTGCTTAGTGCTTCTGCTTCCTTCGTCATGATCTGCTGATTTTGGGAGGTGCTCTTGTATCCCTCCATTAGTTAGGACTTGCTTGAACCTGATCCCCGGTCTGTAATAATGAACTTGTTCGAGGTGGTATATGCTAACCCCTCGTGTGATGAACCTGTGATGCATCACGAATTATAGTTGCTTCGCTCGTGATGCATCACCCAGTAGGGTAAGTACTTGATGTGTATTACCAGCACCTTTTGATGAACTGAATGTGTTGTTATTCAGTTAGCAGTACTGAGTAACCTCACCACTCTAAGAGAAGGGGTTAACACATCACGCTCATATCTGCAACCAAACAGGGTGTGGGCTGCACGAGCAGGGTAGAAAGCAGTCGCACCCAAACAATGGGAGCTAGCTTCCTTCTCCAGTGCAGAAAAGGTCGTCCAGCACTACAAGAAAAGTTCTGATAGACAACGTCCCAAAATCGTCCACTAAGGGGTATTTTTCATCGCCTATGGGCCTAACCCGACGATATGGGTTCATTGTCCAAACGCGGGCGAAGTCCTACGTTTTTTCGGTCCGTCGCGTTTGGGCGCCCTTCCGCCACGGAAAATCGGACCGTTGTACAAGTGTTTTCGGGAGCCCGTTGATGTTGTCGTCATGCAAACGACACGTGGCGCGCGTTAGCGCCGTTAACGGCGTTAACCCTGAAACCCGTGGTAGATGGTAGGCCCACACGAGGCCTGCCACGTCTTAAGCGGGCCGACATAGTTTGACCGGTCAACTATATAGCTGGGCTGGTCCATTAGTTACGTGGGCCGGGCCTAACCTCTAAGGTTGACTGGTCAAAACTTAGATGGGCCGCCCATTTAACATGTGGGGTCCACATTACAGCAAGGGCCGGCCCATTTAGTACGTGGGGTCCACCATATATCAAGTGGGTCGGCAACGAGTAAGTGGGCGGGCCAAAACACAGTGGGTCCCACTTTCCCGTTAAAGGGCCGGCCCATTTAGTGTGTGGGGTCCACCATATAGCAAGTGGGCCGGCCCAACAAGCTAGGGGCCGGGCCAAAAACACGTGGGACCCACTTTCCGGTTAAAGGGTCGGCCCATTTAGTATGTGGGGTCCACCATATAGCAAGTGGGCCGCCCAACAAGATAGTGGGCCGGGCCAAAAACACAGTGGGTCCCACCTTCTGTTAAAGGGCCGGCCCATTTAGTGTGTGGGGTCCACCATATAAAAGTGGGCCCAACAAAAGTGGACCGGCCAAAAACACAGGTGGGTCCCTCATTCTGTTAAAAGGCCCCCATTTAGTATGTGGGTCCACCATATAGCAAGTGGGCCCCCAACAAGATAGTGGGTCGGCCAATAAACACAGGGTCCCAATTTCCGTTAAATGGCCGGCCCATTTAGCATGTGGGACCACCATATAGCAAGTGGGCAGGCCCAACAAGATAGTGGGCCGGCCAATAAGCATGTGGAGCCCACTATCGTGTAACCGGGCCGGCCTATTAAAGAAGTGGGCCGGCCCAAAATGAAAGTGGGTCCCACACTGCTGTAAGTGGGTCGGCCCAATCTTTTGTAGGGCCCTACTTCTTTGACTAGTCAACTTGCATTAAATTTCATGAGCCTAAAATCTGATATCGATGATACACACAATTACATACACAAATAAAACAAGTAGGAAAATTACAAGGCAATTAATGTGCCCAAATAAACAAATTACATAGAATCATTGAGGACTTCTATTAGCATCATCAATAACACGTTGACATTTGGCAATCGCCTTGATTGAATCTTGTGTACTCTTTGTCAACATATCAGCTACAGATCTTAAAGAAGCAATACCATGTCTTTTATAAAGTACAACCTTGAGATATTTACTGTTTGATGAAAGAAATGGTCTAGGTTGACGGCTATGAGAAGATGCATCAGAAGAAAGATCAGAACTTTTTGTGGGCCTCACTTCTAATGAAGATTGCTTCATCACAACTGCATTCTGATAATAATGCAAAAAGAGTTAAACGATGAACTATGCAAACATTTATTATGCAATGTAGATATAAGATAATAACAAGTTGCATAAATAAGACAATGTATGGAACTTGTACTAAGCACAAACTTACATCATAATGTTGCACAGGGTCGCTACAGATCCTTTTTTGGCGACTATCTTCTAATGATGACTGCTTCATTAAAACTGCATTCTGGTAACATTGCAAACATAGTTACAACAATTAACTATTCAAACATGTATTACGCAATGTAGAGATCAGATAACAGCATGTAGCAGAAATAAGCACAAGATAAGATAAGATGCATGTACTAAGCACATACTGGCTCGCTGCAGGTCCTTCTCTTGCGTGCACTAGTCGTGGTCAACATGCCTGTCATTTTAGGTTCAGCCATCAAGTGAAATGCTAATCCTCCTGCTCCATTGTCCTTAATATGTGTTTAGATATCACATTTAAGACCAAGTCAGCTGGTTTCAAATAACAAAAAACTTGAGCTGCCAAATGAATAAGCCAATATTTACCAGATATCAGATTAAAACCAACTAGATGTTGCTTTGCATGAGATACGAATTTCAGACATTCAGATTTAGAGTAGGGTAATGCCAAGGTTTTCCACATAAAGTAAACTGGCATTAAGAATGACCAAATGTCAGGTTCAAATCACCTTCGCAGTTTCTCCAAGACAAGCATATCAAATAGGCAGAAACATAGTAAAGCATGAATGGCATTGCTATGGCAGGGTTCCAAGTGTTAATCTCTTGCATAAGGAACAATGCATATAGGTTATAGATAATAACGGAAGTAAACTGCCAAAATTACCAACCAAGAACTCAGATTCCAACCTTCCCTAGCGTCCCCGCTGTTAATGTTGGATGTTCTAATAAGTGGTTCGCATGATCAATCCCTAGGAAAAATAACATTGACAAGTCAGTCTACGATAATACAAAGACCAGACATGCACGCAGCAATAACTATATAAGCTAAAGACGAGGTATAAGAGCAAGCAGATTGGAAATGCACATAGCATGATTATAAAAGCAGTGTGAGAATAGCAGACACGAGAAAACAGCTAGCGGCTAGCGGTGAGCTAATGACGTGGTATAAGAACAAGCAGATTGGAAATGCCCATAGCATGACTATAAAAGCAGTGCGACAATAGCATGCAGTACAAAAACAGTTGGCAGCAAATGAATGGGTATAAGGCTATAAATATGTGGATGCACACAGGTGTCAGTAGAATGAACAGGATGGTAGCGACCGGATAATGCTTTTGTACTGTACAATATTTAAACGAACTTCATGCGAAGCAACACATCAAGAAAGTTAACGGCATATGAGATCTGCAAATAACTACACAAAACATGGATAAAGAAACACCGCGATCTAACGGGCCAGCGTACTAACCAAGCTGCGGCGGGGTGGACGGGGGCGGCAACTTGCATTCCAGCGGCGGCGAACGCGGGAGACGATGAATCGACCCTGTTTCAGTAGAAGCGGGCGTTAGTGAAGCAGATCTGGTTGGCTGGCAAGGGATTCGGTGAAGTTGATACAGCCGCTGCGCCGAGGTAGTCGGTGGCGAGGTCGGCGGTGAAGCAGATCCGTCGGTGGCGAGGTCGGCGGTGAAGCAGATCCGTCGGTGACGAGGGCGGCGGGGGAGCGGATCAGGTGGGTGGACAGCCAACACGATCAAGGCTACGCTGTGGAGGAGTGATGTCCACGGGTGCTTCTATTCTTGTAGACAGTGTTGGGCCTCCAAGAGCAGAGGTTTGTAGAACAGCAGCAAGTTTTCCCTTAAGTGGATCACCCAAGGTTTAGCGAACTCAGGGAGGAAGAGGTCAAAGATATCCCTCTCAAGCAACCCTGCAATCACGATACAAGAAGTCTCTTGTGTCCCCAACACACCTAATACACTTGTCAGATGTATAGGTGCACTAGTTCGCGAAGAGATAGTAAAATACAGGTGGTATAGATGGTGGTAATATTGCAGAAAGTAAAGATGCAGTAAAACAGTAAACAAGCGGCGCAAGAAAATAGCTTGCTAGCGTAGGAAGCAATTCTTTGTGGTGGAAACAAGGCCTAGGGATCATACTTTCGCTAGTGGACACTCTCAACATTGATCACATAATAAATAAGTTCTCTTTCCTTTGTGCTACATATACTCTTGTTAGATGATGAACACCACTAATTGTGTAGGATTACACGAACCCTCAATGCCGGAGTTAACAAGATCCACAACATTCGATATTCATATTTAAGTAACCTTAGAGCATAATAGATCTTTGCAAAATAAACCAAGAACTAACATAGCGCACACACTGTCCACATTACACTATGAAGGAGGAATAGATCACATCAATACTATCATAATGACAATTAACTCCACAATCTACAAGAGATCATGATCATAGCCTACGACAAGAACCACACGGTGCACACACTAGTCACCTTTACACCATGCAGGAGGAATAGACTACTTCAATAACATCACATGAGTAGCACATAACTAGTAGCGATACAAAGCTCATCATATGGATCTCAATCATGTAAGCAGCTCATGAGATCATTGTATTGAAGTACATAGGAGAGAGATTAACCACATAGCTACCGGTACAGCCCCGAGCCTCGATGGAGAACTACTCCTCCTCATGGGAGCAGCGGTGATGAAGATGGTGGTGGAGATGGCAGCGGTGTCGATGGAGAAGCCTTCCGGGGCACTTCCTCGTCCCGCGTGCCGGAACGAGACTCCTGTCCCCCATCTTGGCTTCGGCGGCGGCTCTGGAACTTTTCTCGTACCGTGGCTTATTCATATCGTGTTTTAGGTCAGGGACCTTTATATAGGCGAAGAGGCGGAGTCGGAGGGCTGACGAGGCGGTGACACACTAAGGCGGCGCCCCCCCCCTCTGGCCGCGCCGGCCACATGTGTGGGGCCCCTGTGGCCCCCCTCTGGCTCCTCTCGGGTGTTCTGGAAGCTTCGTGTAAATATAAGATACTGGGCGTTGATTTCGAATTCCGAGAATATTTCCTTACTAGGATTTCTGAAACCAAAACAGCAGAAAACAGAACCGGCACTTCGGCATCTCGTCAATAGGTTAGTTCCGGAAAACGCATCAAAACGATATAAAGTGTGAACAAAACATGTAGGTATTGTCATAAAACAAGCATGGAACATCAGAAATTATAGATACGTTGGAGACGTATCAGCATCCCCAAGCTTAGTTCCTACTCGTCCTCGAGTAGGTAAACGATAACACAAATAATTTCTGAGGTGACATGCTACCATCATATTCTTGATCAACATTATTGTAAAGCATATGACATGAATGAAGTGATTCAAAGCAATGATCTACAGGTTGCTAACATATAGCAAAACTTTTCATGAATAATACTTTCAAGACAAGCATCAAAAAGTCTTGCATAAGAGTTAACTCATAAAGCAATAAATTCAAAGTAAAGGCATCGAAGCAACACAAAGGAAGATATAAGTTTCAGCAGTTGCTTTCAACTTTCAACATGCATATCTCATGGATAATTGTCAACACAGAGTAATATGATGAATGCAAATAAGCAAGTATGTAAGAATCAATGCACAGTTGACACAAGTGTTTGCTTCTAAGGTGGAAGGAAATGGGTAAACTGACTCAACAATAAAGTAAAAGAATGGCCCTTCGCAGAGGGAAGCATTGATTGCTATATTTGTGCTAGAGCTTTGATTTTGAAAACATCAAGAGAGTATAAAAGTAAAGTTTTGAGAGGTGTTTGTTGTTGTCAATGAATGGTAGTGGGCACTCTAACCCCCTTGCCAGACAAACCTTCAAAGAGCGGCTCCCATTTTATTTTATTTTGGGTGGCACTCCTTCCAACCTTTCTTTCACAAACCATGGCTAACCGAATCCTCGGGTGCCTGCCAACAATCTCATACCATGAAGGAGTGCCTTTTTATTTTAGTTTTATTATGATGACACTCCTCCCCACCTTTGCTTTCTCAAGCCATGGCTAACCGAATCCTTCGGGTGCCGTCCAACAATCACATACCATGGAGGAGTGTCTATTTTTGTTAATTAATTTGGGACTGGGAATCCCATTGCCAGCTCTTTTTGCAAAATTATTGGATAAGCGGATGAAGCCACTAGTCCATTGGTGAAAGTTGCCCAACAAGATTCAAAGATAAACACCACATACTTCCTCATGAGCTATAAAACATTGACACAAATAAGAGGTAATAACTTTTGAATTGTTTAAAGGTAGCACTCAAGCAATTTACTTTGGAATGGCGGAGAAATACCATGTAGTAGGTAGGTATGGTGGACACAAATGGCATAGTGGTTGGCTCAAGGATTTGGATGCACGAGAAGTATTCCCTCTCGATACAAGGCTTAGGCTAGCAAGGTTATTCGAAACAAACACAAGGATGAACCGGTGCAGCAAAACTCACATAAAAGACATATTGTAAACATTATAAGACTTTACACCGTCTTCCTTGTTGTTCAACCCAATACTAGAAATTATCTAGACCTTAGAGAGACCAATTATGCAAACCAAATTTTAGCAAGCTCTATGTATTTCTTCATTAATAGGTGCAAAGTATATGATGCAAGAGCTTAAACATGAGCACAACAATTGCCAAGTATCAAATTATTCAAGACATTCTACCAATTACTACATGTAGCATTTCCTGTTTCCAACCATATAACAATTAACGAAGCAGTTTCAACCTTCGCCATGAACATTAAAAGCTAAGAACACATGTGTTCATATGAACCAGCGGAGCGTGTCTCTCTCCCACACAAGGATGAATTTATTCAGAGAATGAAAATAACAAAACGAAAATAAAAGCACACAGACGCTCCAAGTAAAATACATAAGATGTGACTGAATAAAAATGTAGTTTCACTAGAAGTGACTGATAAGTTGTCGATGAAGAAGGGGATGCCTTGGGCATCCCCAAGACGCTTGAGTCTTCTTAAAATATGCAGGAACCACCGGGGCATCCCCAAGCTTAGACCTTTCACTCTTCTCGATCACATTATATCACCCTCTTCTATTGACCCTTGAAAACTTCTACCACACCAAACTTCAAGCAAACTCATTAGAGGGTTAGTGCATAATCAAAATTCACATGTTCAGAGGTGACACAATCATTCTTAACACTTCTGGACATTGCACAAAACTTCTGAAAGTTAATGGAACAAAGAAACCCATTCAACATAGCAAAAACGGCAATGCGAAATAAAAGGCAGAATCTGTCAAAAACAGAACAGTCCGTAAAGACGAATCTGAAAGGGGCACTTAACTTGCTCAAATGGAAAAACTCAAAACTAATGAAAGTTGCGTACATATCTGAAGATCACACACGTAATTTTGCAGATTTTTGTGATTTTTTTACAGAGACTTCTGCTCAAATTCGTGACAGACAGCAATGCTGTTTCTGCGCAGCAATCCAAATCTAGCATCAACTTTACCATAGAGACTTTACTTGGCACAAAAACATGATAAGGAGAGGTTGCTACAGTAGTAAACAACTTCCAAGACTCAACAAAACAAAAATTGCTGTAGTAAAATAAACACATGGGTTATCTCCCAAGAAGTTCTTTCTTTATAGCCATTAAGATGGGCTCAGCAGTTTTAATGATGCACTCGCAAGAAATAGTATTTGAAGCAAAAGAGAGCATCAAGAGGCAAATTAAAAACACATTTAAGTCTAACATGCTTCCTATGCATAGGAATCTTGTAAATAAACAAGTTCATGAAGAGTATAGTGGCAAGCATAGGAAGACAAAACAAGTGTAGCTTCAAAAATTTCAGCACATAGAGAGGTGTTTTAGTAACATGAAAATTTCTACAACCATATTTTCCTCTCTCATAATAACTTTCAGTAGCATCATGAGCAAACTCAACAATATAACTATCACATAAAGCATTCTTATCATGAGTCTCATGCATAAAATTATTACTCTCCACATAAGCATAATCAATTTTATTTGTTGTAGTGGGAGCAAATTCAACAAAGTAGCTATCATTATTATTCTCATCAAGTGTAGGAGGCATAATATAATCATAATAAAATTTACTCTCCATAGTAGGCGGCACCAAAAGACCACTATCATTATAATCATCATAAATAGGAGGCAAAGTATCATCAAAGAAAATTTTCTCCTCAATGCTTGGGGGACTAAAAATATCATGCTCATCAAAACCAGCTTCCCCAAGCTTAGAATTTTCCATATCATTAACAACAATGGTGTTCAAAGCGTTCATACTAATATCATTGTTACCAGCATGCAAATAAGATTCCATAGGTTTTTTAATTTTCGCAGCAAACAATCCATGTCTTAACTCAGGAAATAGAAATAAAAGCTCACTGTTGCTTTCCATTATGCCTAACTAGTGTAAACAAGAAACCAAAAGATGCAATTGCAGGATCTAAAGGAAATAGCTTCGAGTACTTACAACGGCGCCGGAAAATAACTTAGTAGCCGAGATCCGGAGTGTGAGTACCTTTTACCTTTCCTCCCCGGCAACGGCGCCAGAAAATAGCTTGATGTCTACGGGTGCTTCTATTCTTGTAGACAGTGTTGGGCCTCCAAGAGCAGAGGTTTGTAGAACAGCAGCAAGTTTTCCCTTAAGTGGATCACCCAAGGTTTATCGAACTCAGGGAGGAAGAGGTCAAAGATATCCCTCTCAAGCAACCCTGCAATCACGATACAAGAAGTCTCTTGTGTCCCCAACACACCTAATACACTTGTCGATGTATAGGTGCACTAGTTCGGCGAAGAGATAGTAAAATACAGGTGGTATAGATGGTGGTAATATTGCAGAAAGTAAAGATGCAGTAAAACAGTAAACAAGCGGCGCCAGAAAATAGCTTGCTAGCGTAGGAAGCAATTCTTTGTGGTGGAAACAAGGCCTAGGGATCATACTTTCGCTAGTGGACACTCTCAACATTGATCACATAATAAATAAGTTCTCTTTCCTTTGTGCTACATATACTCTTGTTAGATGATGAACACCACTAATTGTGTAGGATTACACGAACCCTCAATGCCGGAGTTAACAAGATCCACAACATTCGATATTCATATTTAAGTAACCTTAGAGCATAATAGATCTTTGCAAAATAAACCAAGAACTAACATAGCGCACACACTGTCCACATTACACTATGAAGGAGGAATAGATCACATCAATACTATCATAATGACAATTAACTCCACAATCTACAAGAGATCATGATCATAGCCTACGACAAGAACCACATGGTGCACACACTAGTCACCTTTACACCATGCAGGAGGAATAGACTACTTTAATAACATCACATGAGTAGCACATAACTAGTAGCGATACAAAGCTCATCATATGGATCTCAATCATGTAAGCAGCTCATGAGATCATTGTATTGACATAGGAGAGAGATTAACCACATAGCTACCGGTACAGCCCCGAGCCTTGATGGAGAACTACTCCCTCCTCATGGGAGCAGCAGCGGTAATGAAGATGGTGGTGGAGATGGCAGCGGTGTCGATGGAGAAGCCTTCCGGGCACTTCCCCATCCCGGCGGCGTGCCGGAACAGAGACTCCTGTCCCCCATCTTGGCTTCGCGATGGCGGCGGCCGGAACTTTTCTCACCGTGGCTTATTCGTATCGTGTTTTAGGTCGGGACCTTATATAGGCGAAGAGGCGGAGTCGGAGGGCGACGAGCGGTGACACACTAAGGCGGCCCCCCCTCCGCGCCGGCACATGTGTGGGGCCCCGTGGCCCCCTCCGCTCCCTCTCGGTGTTCGGAAGCTTCGTGTAAATATAATATACTGGGCGTTGATTTCGTCCAATTCCGAGAATATTTCCTTACTAGGATTTCTGAAACCAAAAACAGCAGAAACAGAACCGGCACTGGCATCTCGTCAATAGGTTAGTTCCGGAAAAAGCATCAAAACGATATAAAGTGTGAAGAAAACATGTAGGTATTGTCATAAAACAAGCATGGAACATCAGAAATTATAGATACGTTGGAGACGTATCAAGGAGTATGCCGGCGGCGAAGCAGATCTAGTACTGTAGAGAGTCAGAGCTTTGGCGTGTGAGAGTATTTTTGAGCTAATGGGGCGAATGGTTGGTGGGTGGGTGTGGGCCTGTGGGGAGGGTTCGGGATCTAGGCAAGATATTTCATTGTTACCGAATGAGCCCTCCATGGTCGGTGGGTTGTAGCTTCCGGACCAGGGTTAAAAGGGTAAAACTGGTCACGGGATTTTCGAATGGATGCGGCGGGATGATTTGGCGCGCGGCCGAAATTTTCAGTTTCAAGCTACGAGCAGAACGACAAAAATAATGTTCTTCCCCAGGGAGCTCTCATTTCTTCCTCTTCTCTTTCTCTCTCGAGTCTCTCCCACTCCCCCGGCTCCTCTCCCCCTTCTCTCCGGCGGCCTCGCCGGCCGGAGACGAGGCCGACTTCTCTCTGTATATTGTACACCCTCCGAACTAAATTAATTGATTCAACTTTCCTTAGACGTGTATGTATCTAGAGTAAAAACATGTGTGGATACATCCATATTTAGATAAGCAAAGTTGAGTCAGCTAATTTGGATCCGAGGGAGTTAGTGTTGTTGTAAGCTTAGATCCAGTGTTTCCCATGAGCAGAATGGCGCAATGGAGTCGGGGATCTCGTCATCGGCTTCAGATCTGGCCTATGGTGAATCTGGCGGATCTTGCCGGCCAAACCCCGATCTGGTGCCATCAATGTGATGGCGCTAACGGTGAGGCTTGCTTTGGTCAGTGCTTCAGATCTGGCCAATGGGGAAGTCAAGCTGCTAAAGTTCACAAGCTCGGGGCATACGACGGCGTCATCCGTCTTGCCCGTGCACATCTTGGCCTTTCAGCGGCCCTTCTCAGAGCCAATATGCCGTTGCTGAGGCCCTTCTTCTCCTTCGTCCTGGCGACTACCGGCGACACCATCCCAAGTGGTGCGTCCCCGGCGACGGAGTTGCTGGAAAGGATGCGGAGCAGAGATCTGATGTGCGGTCGAGAAGGACTCGATTGATTTTCTTCTATATGTTTTGGGGTCCTTTTTGTAAAGTTGCAGGTTCTATTAGTTATTGTCTAGTACTTTTGGACCTCTATGTAATTTTTTGGACTAGTTTCCATTGGCACTGATAAACTTGAATTTTGACAAGTTCACGGGAAAAAATTCCTTTGCACATATGGCCTATCATGTATAAACATTCTTGAGATTTAAAACTATATGTAATGTGCCATGCATTAACCCTAAACCATATATATGTAACTAACCCTAGCTGATCAAACCCTACTTAATTAAAACAAATAACCCTAAACTATACGCATGCACTTTATGCGCAAAGGCGCGGGTGCCTCTAATAATGTGTGTGCGCACTCGATCGATGATCCCTAAACCTTATACAACCCTGAAACCCTAATCCCTAATCCCTAAACCCTAAACACCCTAAACACTAAACCCTAGACCCTAAACCCTAACCCTAACCCTAAACCCTAATTAAACCCTATGTATAGGCCAACGACACTTAATTGTGCATCAAGCAGGCCAGGGGTGCCTCGCGGTCCTCTAATTAAATTAAATGTGCCATGCATTAACCCTAAACCATATATATGTAACTAACCCTAGCTAATCAACCCTACTTAATTAAAACACATAACCCTAAACTATACTAGCTATAACCCAATCTAATAAAAACATGCTCTATATATAGCAGCTAGCTAGCTAGCAACCGTAGATTAACACCAATTAATATATACATGGCCTATATCGATCATGTTGTATAACATATCCCTGAGATTCATTAATTAATTATATAATTATCGTGATAAATTAATTAACTTTAATTTTGACAAGTTCTCTCGAATGAAAACACATTTGATTAAGTTGCCTCATAATATATATATATATATATAATTAGTGTGCATGCATGGCCTACCATGCATTCGTGCATATATTTTAATGTATATTTGAACATATTCTTGGGGATTTCAATCTCTCTCTCAATCATCTATATATCGTTGGTGGCCAAAAAACACACATATATACGCATGCAATTTATGCGTAAAGGCGCGGGTGCCTCTAATAATGTGTGTGCGCACTCGATCGATGATCCCTAAACCTTAAACAACCCTAAAACCCTAAATCCCTAATCCCTAATCCCTAATCCCTAAACCCTAAACACCCTAAACACCTAAACCCTAAACCCTAAACCCTAACCCTAACCCTAAACCCTAGCTAACCCTAAACCCTAATTAAACCCTATGTATAGGTGATACGTCTCCGACGTATCGATAATTTCTTACGTTCCATGCTACATTATTGATGATATCTACATGTTTTATACACATTATATGCCGTATTTACGCATTTTCTGGAACTAACCTATTAACAAGATGCCGAAGAGCCAGTTGTTGTTTTCTCTGCTGTTTTTGGTTTCAGAAATCCTAGTAAGGAAATATTCTCGGAATTGGACGAAATCAACGCCCGGTCCTATTTTTGCACGAAGCTTCCGGAAGACCGAAGAGGAGTGGGGCCACGAGGTGGGGACACAGGCGGCGCGGCCCCCCGGCCGCGCCGCCCTAGTGTGTGGGCCCCCGTGACGCCCTTGACCTACCCTTTCGCCTACTTAAAGCCTCCGTCGCGAAACCCCGAGAGAGCCACGATACGGAAAACCTTCCGAGACGCCGCCGCCGCGAATCCCATCTCGGGGGATTCAGGAGATCGCCTCCGCACCCTGCCGGAGAGGGGAATCATCTCCCGGAGGACTCTTCATCGCCATGATCGCCTCCGGAGTGATGAGTGAGTAGTTCACCCCTGGACTATGGGTCCATAGCAGTAGCTAGATGGTCGTCTTCTCCTTATGTGCTTCATTGTTGGATCTTGTGAGCTGCCTAACATGATCAAGATCATCTATCTGTAATACTATATGTTGTGTTTGTCGGGATCCGATGGATAGAGAATACTATGTTATGGTGATTATCAATCTATTATTTATGTGTTTTTTATGATCTTGCATGCTCTCCGTTATTAGTAGAGGCTCTGGCCAAGTTTTTGCTCTTAACTCCAAGAGGGAGTATTTATGCTCGATAGTGGGTTCATGCCTCCATTGATACCTGGGACAGTGACAGAAAGTTCTAAGGTTGTGGATGTGTTGTTGCCACTAGGGATAAAACATTGATGCTATGTCTAAGGATGTAGTTGTTGATTACATTACGCACCATACTTAATGCAATTGGCTGTTGCTTGCAACTTAATACTGGAAGGGGTTCGGATGATAACCTGAAGGTGGACTTTTTAGGCATAGATGCATGCTGGATGGCGGTCTATGTACTTTGTCGTAATGCCCAATTAAATCTCACTATATTTATCATATCATGTATATGCATTGTTATGCCCTTTTCTATTTGTCAATTGCCCGACTGTAATTTGTTCACCCAACATGCTTTAATCTTATGGGAGAGACACCTCTAGCTGTGGACCCCGGTCCTATTCTTTACATCGCATACAATCTACAATACTTGTTTTACTGTTTTCTTCGCAAACAATCATCTTCCACACAATACGGTTAATCCTTTGTTACAGCAAGCCGGTGAGATTGACAACCTCAGCTTCGTGGGGCAAAGTACTTTGGTTGTGTTGTGCAGGTTCCACGTTGGCGCTGAATCCCTGGTGTTGCGCCGCATCACATTTCGCCACCATCAACCTTCAACGTGCTTCTTGACTCCTACTGGTCGATTAAACCTTGGTTTCTTCGAGGAAACTTGCCACTGTGCGCATCATACCTTCCTCTTGGGGTTCCCAACGGATGTGTACATCTACGCGCATCAAGCAAATTTCTGGCGCCGTTGCCGGGAGATCAAGACACGCTGCAAGGGGAGTCTCCACTTCTCAATCTCTTTACTTTGTTTTTGTCTTGCTTTATTTTATTTACTACTTTGTTTGCTGCACCTAAACAAAACACAAAAAAATTAGTTACTTGCATTTACTTTATCTAGTTTGCTTTATTTACTGTTGCTAAAATGAATACCCCTGAAAATACTAAGTTGTGTGACTTCACAACTACAAATAATAATGATTTCCTATGCACACCTATTGCTCCACCTGCTACTACAGCAGAATTCTTTGAAATTAAACCTGCTTTACTGAACCTTGTTATGAGAGATCAATTTTCTGGTGTTAGTTCTGATGATGCTGCTGCCCATCTTAATAATTTTGTTGAACTTTGTGAAATGCAAAAATATAAGGATGTAGATGGTGATATTATTAAATTGAAATTGTTTCCTTTCTCATTAAGAGGAAGAGCTAAAGATTGGTTGCTATCTTTGCCTAAGAATAGTATTGATTCATGGACTAAATGTAAGGATGCTTTTATTGGTAGATATTATCCTCCCGCTAAAATTATATCTTTGAGAAGTAGCATAATGAATTTTAAGCAATTAGATACTGAACATGTTGCTCAAGCATGGGAGAGAATGAAAACTTTGGTAAAGAATTGCCCAACCCATGGACTGACTACTTGGATGATCATCCAAACCTTCTATGCAGGACTAAATTTTTCTTCGCGGAATTTATTGGATTCAGCTGCTGGAGGTACCTTTATGTCCATCACTTTGGGGGCGGCTACAAAGCTTCTTGATGATATGATGATAAATTACTCTGAATGGCACACGGAAAGAGCTCCACAAGGTAAGAAGGTAAATTCTGTTGAAGAAACCTCTTCCTTGAGTGATAAGATTGATGTGATTATGTCTATGCTTGTGAATGGTAGATCTAATGTTGATCCAAATAATGTTCCTTTAGCTTCATTGGTTGCTCAAGAAGAAAATGTTGATGTGAATTTCATTAAAAATAATAATTTCAACAACAATGCTTATAGGAACAACTCTGGTAATAACTATAGGCCATATCCTTCTGCTAATGGTAATGGTTATGGTAATTCTTATGGGAATTCTTACAACAATAATAGGAGTGTACCCCCTGGTCTTGAAACCATGCTTAAAGAATTTATTAGTACACAAACTGCTTTTAACAAATCTGTTGAGAAAAAGCTTGATAAAATTGATATTATTGCTTCTAGAGTTGATAGACTTGCCTCTGATGTTGATCTATTAAAATTGAAAGTTATGCCTAATGAGGATATTGATAATAAGATTACTACTACAGCAAATTCCATCCAAGTTAGAATTAATGAGAATATAAGATTAATGGCTGAATTGCGTGCTAGGTGGGATAGAGAAGAAAATGAAAAACTAGCTAAAGAGAATAATGTAGCTAAAGTTTGGACTATTACCACCATTAGTAATGATAATGATTCACATGTTGCTGCACCTCCTACTATCAATGGTAAAATAATTGGTGTTGGCAATGTTTCTACTCCTAGTGCAAAGCGTACAAAACTGCCTGAAATTGCTAAAACTGCTGAAACTGCTTGTGATAAAACTGCTGAAATTTTTTCCAACCTTGGGGACAATGATCCCATTGCTGTAGCTCATAATGATTTAGATTTTGATGATTGCCACATCTCTGAAGTTATAAAGTTCTTACAAAAACTTGCTAAAAGTCCTAATGCTAGTGCTATAAATTTGGCCTTTACAAAACACATTACAAATGCTCTCATAAAAGCTAGAGAAGAGAAACTAAAACTTGAAACTTCTATTCCTAGAAAGTTAGAAGATGGTTGGGAGCCCATCATTAAAATGAAATTCAATGACTTTGAATGTAATGCTTTATGTGATCTTGGTGCAAGTATTTCTGTTATGCCTAAAAAGATTTATGATATGCTTGACTTGCCACCATTGAAGAATTGTTATTTGGATGTTAATCTTGCCGATAATGTTAAAAAGAAACCTTTGGGAGGATTGATAATGTGCGCATTACGGTTAACAATAACCTTGTCCCCATTGATTTTGTTGTCTTGGATATCGAATGCAATGCATCTTGTCCTATTGTGTTGGGAAGACCTTTTCTTCGAACCGTTGGTGCTGTTATTGATATGAGGGAAGGTAATATTAAATATCAATTTCCTCTCAAGAAAGGTATGGAACACTTCCCTAGAAAGAGAATGAAGTTGCCTTTTGATTCTATTATTAGAACAAGTTATGATGTTGATGCTTCTACTCTTGATGTTACTTGATTTGCACTTTCTGCGCCTAGCTGAAAGGCGTTAAAGAAAAGCGCTTATGGGAGACAACCCATGTTTTTACTACAGCAATTTTTGTTTTATTTGAGTCTTGGAAGTTGTTTACTACTGTAGCAACCTCTCCTTATCATGTTTTTGTGCCAAGTAAAGTTTCTATGTTAAAGTTGATGTTATATTTGGGATCGCTGCGCAGAAACAGCATTGCTGTCTGTCACGAATTCTGGCATAAGTCTCTGTAGAAAATTCAAAAAAATCTGCAAAATTACGAGCGTGATCCTCAGATATGTACGCAACTTTCATTAGTTTTGAGTTTTTCCATTTGAGCAAGTCTAGTGCACCTTTCAGGTTCGTCTTTACGGACTGTTCTGTTTTTGACAGATTCTGCCTTTTATTTCGCATTGCCGTATTTGCTATGTTGGATGAATTTCTTTGATCCATTAATGTCCAGTAGCTTTATGCAATGTCCAGAAGTGTTAAGAATGATTGTGTCACCTCTGAATATGTGAATTTTAATTGTGCACTAACCCTCTAATGAGTTTGGTGTGAAGGAAGTTTTCAAGGGTCAAGAGAGGAGTATGATATACTATGATCAAGAGGAGTGAAAGCTCTAAGCTTGGGGATGCCCCCGTGGTTCATCCCTGCATATTTTAAGAAGACTCAAGCGTCTAAGCTTGGGGATGCCCAAGGCATCCCCTTCTTCATCGACAACATCATCAGGTTCCTCCCCTGAAACTATATTTTTATTCAGTCACATCTTTTGTTCTTTACTTGGAGCGTCGGTTTGTTTTTGTTTTTTGTTTTTGTTTGAATAAAATGGATCCTAGCATTCACTGTATGGGAGAGAGACACGCTCCGCTGTTGCATATGGACAAATATGTCCTTAGGCTTTACTCATAATGTTCAAGGCGAAGGTTGAAACTTCTTCGTTAAATTGTTATATGGTTGGAATCGGGAAATGCTACATGTAGTAATTCTAAAATGTCTTGGATAATGTGATACTTTGCAATTGTTGTGCTCATGTTTAAGCTCTTGCATCATATACTTTGCACCCATTAATGAAGAAATACATAGAGCTTGCTAAAATTTGGTTTGCATATTTGGTCTCTCTAAGGTCTAGATAATTTCTAGTATTGAGTTTTGAACAACAAGGAAGACGGTGTAGAGTCTTATAATGTTTACAATATGTCTTTTATGTGAGTTTTGCTGCACCGGTTCATCCTTGAGTTTGCTTCAAATAACCTTGCTAGCCTAAACCTTGTATCGAGAGGGAATACTTCTCATGCATCCAAAATCCTTGAGCCAACCACTATGCCATTTGTGTCCACCATACCTACCTACTACATGGTATTTCTCCGCCATTCCAAAGTAAATTGCTTGAGTGCTACCTTTAAAATTCCATCATTCACCTTTGCAATATATAGCTCATGGGACAAAATAGCCTTAAAAACTATCGTAGTATTGAATATGTACTTATGCACTTTATCTTTTATTAAGTTGCTTGTTGTGCGATAACCATGCTTCTGGGGACGCCATCAACTACTCTTTGTTGAATATCATGTGAGTTGCTATGCATGTCCGTCTTGTCTGAAGTAAGAGAGATCTACCACCTTAATGGTTGGAGCATGCATATTGTTAGAGAAGAACATTGGGCCGCTAACTAAAGCCATGAATCATGGTGGAAGTTTCAGTTTTGGACATATATCCTCAATCTCATATGAGAATAATAATTGTTGTCACATGCTTATGCATTAAAGAGGAGTCCATTATCTGTTGTCCATGTTGTCCCGGTATGGATGTCTAAGTTGAGAATAATCAAAAGCGAGAAATCCAAAATGCGAGCTTTCTCCTTAGACCTTTGTACAGGCGGCATGGAGGTACCCCTTTGTGACACTTGGTTGAAACATGTGTATTGCGAAGATCCGGTAGTCCAAGCTAAGTAGGACAAGGTGCGGGCACTATTAGTATACTATGCATGAGGCTTGCAACTTGTAAGATATAATTTACATAACTCATATGCTTTATTACTACCGTTGACAAAATTGTTTCATGTTTTCAAAATAAAAGCTCTAGCACAAATACAGCAATCGATGCTTTCCTCTTTGAAGGACCTTTCTTTTACTTTTATTGTTGAGTCAGTTTACCTATCTCTCTCCACCTCAAGAAGCAAACACTTGTGTGAACTGTGCATTGATTCCTACATACTTGCATATTGCACTTGTTATATTACTTTACATTGACACTATCCATGAGATATACATGTTATAAGTTGAAAGCAACCGCTGAAACTTAATCTTCCTTTGTGTTGCTTCAATACCTTTACTTTGATTTATTGCTTTATGAGTTAACTCTTATGCAAGACTTATTGATGCTTGTCTTGAAGTACTATTCATGAAAAGTTTTGCTTTATGATTCATTTGTTTACTCATGTCATTACCATTGTTTTGATCGCTGCATTCATTACATATGTTTACAATAGTATGATCAAGATTATGATGGCATGTCACTCCAGAAATTATCCTTGTTATCGTTTGCCTGCTCGGGACGAGCAGAACTAAGCTTGGGGATGCTGATACGTCTCCGACGTATCGATAATTTCTTATGTTCCATGCTACATTATTGATGATATCTACATGTTTTATACACATTATATGTCGTATTTACGCATTTTCTGGAACTAACCTATTAACAAGATGCCGAAGAGCCGCCTGTTTTCTCTGTTTTTGGTTTCAGAAATCCTAGTAAGGAAATATTCTCGAATTGGACGAAATCAACGCCTAGGGTCCTATTTTTGCACGAAGCTTCCAGAAGTCCGAAGAGGAGACGAAGTGGGGCCACGAGGTGGGGACACACCAAGGCGGCGCGGCCCTGGCCGCGCCGCCCTAGTGTGTGGGCCCCCGCCCTTTGACCTACCCTTTCGCCTACTTAAAGCCTCGTCGCGAAACCCCAGTACCGAGAGCCACGATACAGAAAACCTTACAGAGACGCCGCAGCCGCCAATCCCATCTCGGGGGATTCAGGAGATCGCCTCCGGCTCCCTGCCGGAGAGGGGAATCATCTCCCGGAGGACTCTTCATCGCCATGATCGCCTCCGAGTGATGAGTGAGTAGTTCACCCCTGGACTATGGGTCCATAGCAGTAGCTAGATGGTCGTCTTCTCCTTATGTGCTTCATTGTTGGATCTTGTGAGCTGCCTAACATGATCAAGATCATCTATCTGTAATACTATATGTTGTGTTTGTCGGGATCCGATGGATAGAGAATACTATGTTATGGTGATTATCAATCTATTATTTATGTGTTGTTTATGATCTTGCATGCTCTCCGTTATTAGTAGAGGCTCTGGCCAAGTTTTTGCTCTTAACTCCAAGAGGGAGTATTTATGCTCGATAGTGGGTTCATGCCTCCATTGATACCTGGGACAGTGACAGAAAGTTCTAAGGTTGTGGATGTGCTGTTGATGTCTACGGGTGCTTCTATTCTTGTAGACAGTGTTGGGCCTCCAAGTGCAGAGGTTTGTAGAACAGCAGCAAGTTTCCCTTAAGTGGATTACCCAAGGTTTATCGAACTCAGGGAGGAAGAGGTCAAAGATATCCCTCTCAAGCAACCCTGAAATCACAAAGCAAGAAGTCTCTTGTGTCCCCAACACACCAAATACACTTGTCAGGTGTATAGGTGCACTAGTTCGGCTAGTGAAATACAAGTAGTATGGATGTATATGAGTGGTAATAGCAATCTGAATAAAATATGGCAGCGAGTAAACATGCAACAGAACAGTAAATAAACGGTGTTTTCAGTATTGGAAACAAGGCCTAGGGATCATACTTTCACTAGTGGACACTCTCAACATTGATCGCATAATAAATACTTCTTCTCATATGTGCTACATACACTCTTGTTTGATAATGAACATCATTGCGTAGGATTACACGAACCCTCAATGCCGGAGTTAACAAGCTCCACAATTCCATGTTCATATTTAAGTAACCTTAGAGCATAATAGATCATTGCAAAATAAACCAAGAACTAACATAGTGCACACGCTATCCATATTACACTATGAAGGAGGAATAGATCACATCAATACTATCATAATGATAATTAACTCCACAATCTACAAGAGATCGTGATCATAGCCTACGACAAGAACCACAGGGTGCACACACTAATCACCTTTACACCAAGTAGGAGGAATAGAACTACTTTAATAACATCACATGAGTAGCACACAACTAGTAGCGATACAAAGCTCATCATATGGATCTCAATCATGTAAAGCAGCTCATGAGATCATTGTATTGGAGTACAGAGAGAGAGATTAACCACATAGCTACGGTAGAGCCCTCAGCCCCGGGGGTGAATTACTCCCTCCTCATCATGGAGGCAGCGATGGCGGTGAAGATGGCGGTGGAGACGGCGGTGGAGACGACTCCGGGGGCAATTCCCCGTCCGGCAGGGTGCCGGAACAGAGTTCTGTCCCCCGAATCTTGATTTCGCGATGGCGGCGGCTCTGGAAGGTTTTCTCCGTATCGTGGGTCTCCGTCTCGCGTTTTAGGTCGGGGACCTTTAAATAGGCGAAGAGGCGGAGTCGGAGGGGCGAAGGGGCGACGACACCATAGGGTGGCGCGGCCCAGCCCTGGCCGCGCCACCCTATCATCTGGGGCCCACAGGGCCCCTCTGGCGGCTCTCGGGTGTTCTGATGCTTCCGGCAAAATAGGAACCTGGGCGTTGATTTCGTCCAATTCCGAGAATATTTCGTTACTAGGATTTCTGAAACCAAAAACAGCAGAAACAGAACTGGCACTTCGGCATCTTGTTAATAGGTTAGTTCCAAAACGCATAAATATGACATATAATGTGTATAAAACATGTAGGTATCATCAATAAAGTAGCATGGAACATAAGAAATTATCGATACGTTGGAGACGTATCAGCATCCCCAAGCTTAGTTCTGCTCGTCCCGAGCAGGTAAAACGATAACAAAGATAATTTC
Organism: Lolium multiflorum; assembly: GCA_030979885.1. Lineage (NCBI taxonomy): Eukaryota > Viridiplantae > Streptophyta > Magnoliopsida > Poales > Poaceae > Lolium > Lolium multiflorum. The sequence goes on along the minus strand of CM061747.1, from coordinate 134,265,362 downwards.
TTAAGTGACATGCCATCATAACCTTGATCATACTATTGTAAGCATATGAGATAAATGCAGCAATTCGAAGCAATGATGAAGATAATGAGTAAACAAATGAATCATATAGCAAAGACTTTTCATGAATAATACTTTCAAGACAAGCATCAATGAGTCTTGCATAAGAGTTAACTCATAAGCAATAAATTCTTAGTAGAAAGCTTTGAAACAACACAAAGGAAGATATAAGTTTCAGCAGTTGCTTTCAACTTTAACATGTATATCTCATGGATAATTGTCAACACAAAGTAATATAACAAGTGCAATAGGTAAACATGTAAGAATCAATGCACACAATTTACACAAGTGTTTGCTTCTAAGATAGAAAGAATAGGTAAACTGACTCAACAATAAAGTAAAAGAATGGTCCTTCAAAGAGGAAAGCATCGATTGCTATATTTGTGCTAGAGCTTTGATTTTGAAAACATATAGAGAGCATAAAAGTAAAGTTTTGAGAGGTGTTTGTTGTTGTCAACGAATGGTAGCGGGTACTCTAACCCCCTTGCCAGGCAAACCTTCAAAGAGCGGCTCCCATTTTATTTTGTTTTTGGGTGGCACTCCTTCCAACCTTTCTTTCACAAACCATGGCTAACCGAATCCTCGGGTGCCTGCCAACAATCTCATACCATGAAGGAGTGCCTTTTAATTTTAGTTTTATTATGATGACACTCCTCCCCACCTTTGCTTTCTCAAGCCATGGCTAACCGAATCCTTCGGGTGCCGTCCAACAATCACATACCATGGAGGAGTGTCTATTTTTGTTAATTAATTTGGGACTGGGAATCCCATTGCCAGCTCTTTTTGCAAAATTATTGGATAAGCGGATGAAGCCACTAGTCCATTGGTGAAAGTTGCCCAACAAGATTGAAAGATAAACACCACATACTTCTTCATGAGCTATAAAACATTGACACAAATAAGAGGTAATAACTTTTGAATTGTTTAAAGGTAGCACTCAAGCAATTTACTTTGGAATGGCGGAGAAATACCATGTAGTAGGTAGGTATGGTGGACACAAATGGCATAGTGGTTGGCTCAAGGATTTGGATGCATGAGAAGTATTCCCTCTCGATACAAGGTTTAGGCTAGCAAGGTTATTTGAAGCAAACTCAAGTATGAAATGGTGCAGCAAGACTCACATATAAACATATTGTAAGCATTATAAGACTTTACATCGTCTCCTTGTTGTTCAAACACCTCAACCAGAAAATATCTAGACTTAGAGAGACCAATCATGCAAACCAAATTTTAACAAGCTCTATGTAATTATTCATTAATGGGTACAAGGTATATGATGCAAGAGCTTAAACATGAGCACAACAATTGCCAAGTATCACATTATCCAAGACATTTTACCAATTACTACATGTAGCATTTTCCAATTCCAACCATATAACAATTTAACGAAGAGGAAACTTCGCCATGAATATTATGAGCTAAGAACACATGTGTTCATACGAACCAGCGGAGCATGTCTCTCTCCCACACAAGGATGAACTTATTCAGAGAACTAAGATAACAAAACAAAAACAAAAATAAAAGCACACAGACGCTCCAAGTAAAGTACATAAGATGTGGCTGAATAAAAATATAGTTTCACTAGAAGAAACCTGATAAGTTGTCGATGAAGAAGGGGATGCCTTGGGCATCCCAAGCTTAGATGCTTGAGTCTTCCTAAAATATGCAGGGATGAACCACCGGGGCATCCCCAAGCTTAGACCTTTCACTCTTCTCGATCACATTATATCACCCTCTTCTATTGACCCTTGAAAACTTCCTTCACACCAAACTTCAAGCAAACTCATTAGAGGGTTAGTGCATAATCAAAAATTCACATGTTCAGAGGTGACACAATCATTCTTAACACTTCTGGACATTGCACAAAACTTCTGAAAGTTAATGGAACAAAGAAACTCATTCAACTTAACAAAAGCGGCAATGCGAAATAAAAGGCAGAATCTGTCAAAAACAGAACAGTCCGTAAAGACGAATTTTAAAATGGCACCAGACTTGCTCAAACGGAAAAACTCAAAACTAATGAAAGTTGCGTACATATCTGAGGATCACGCTCGTAAATTGGCAGATTTTTTCGAATTTTCTACAGAGAACTGTGCCCAGATTCGTGACAGACAGCAATGCTGTTTCTGCGCAGCGATCCCAAATATAACATCAACTTTAACATAGAAACTTCACTTGGCACAAAAACATGATAAGGAGAGGTTGCTACAGTAGTAAACAACTTCCAAGACACAAATATAAAACAAAGTACTGTAGCAAAATAACACATGGGTTATCTCCCAAGAAGTTCTTTCTTTATAGCCATTAAGATGGGCTCAGCAATTTTGGTGATGCACCCGCAAGAAATAGTATTTGAAGCAAAAGAGAGCTTCAAGAGGCAATTCAAAACACATTTGAGCCTAACATGCTTCCTATGCAAAAGAATCTTATACACAAATGAATTCATGAAGAGCAAAGTGGCAAGCATAAGAGGATAAAACACGAGTAACTTAAAGATTCTCAACATAAAGAGGGGAAACTTAATATTATTAAGATGCATATAACCATGTTTCCCTCTCTCATAATAACTTTCAGTAGCATCATTGATGAAATCCACAATATACCCGTCACTTAAAACATTCTTATCATGGTTCATATGCATAGAAGTATCATTAATTTTGGCATAAGAAGAGTTATTCTCATTAATAGTAATTGGAGCAAGATTATTATCAAGAATTTGAACATGGTAAACAAGTTGCATATTAAAAGAATTGTTTTTGGCAAGCCCATCATAACTATGACAAGTTTCATAAGGATAATTGTAGCATGTGTCATATACATCTCTACAGCAATTATCTAAACCTGAATATGTAATATCATCATTTTCACTAAAAGTAGAAGTCTCAAATATAGGATCTTCAAGCACAACATCCCCAAGCTTAGGGCTTTCAATATCATCGTTTAAGGGGACATGAATAATGCTATCATCATTACTTTCATAATCAGTACCAAAGAGATTTCCAATATCAAAGGTAGTGTGCTCATTCAAATCATGATCGCTAATGTATGTAAAGGGCATAGGAAGATCATCGTATTCAGATTCATTATCACAATAATCATTAGGAGCAACATACTTACGGTTACCTAGCGTTATCTCATTCACGCGGGGATACGCCGTTACCTCTTTCTTTTTATTCTCCTTCTTCTTCTTCTTCTTCGTTCCCTTCTTCTTCTTCTTCTTCTCTTCCTTCTCCTCATTCCCTTCTTTAGGAGGAAGAGGCTTGAAGGGTGGCTTGTCCGCATAACCTGATTTACTTTTAGAAACAATAGAAGAAACTTGGGAGGATCCCTCCTTTTCATTAATTAGTTGAAAACACACAGCGGTCCTATCATATTTTGGCAAGGTGTCATCTTCTAAAATATTTTGTATGTAAGTATTTGTATGGCTATTATCAATGCAATAAGAAAGACAACCATGCAGGACATCATTAATATCAAGATCGTTAATATTTAACAAAGAAATTTTTCTTGATAACTCTTCACACTTCAAAAATAAGGTAAGTTCATCATGCTGATTAGGAGTAATTTCATCATCACAATACAAATTTGCAGCACTCATGGGGTTTGAATTATCATTGGAGGAACATTGAAAATTAAAATGACCAACTCTATGGCAAAGTTCACAAATAAAAGGATAGAGGGCACACACTTTTTCTCCAAGATCATCTAGAGCTCTAGACCACTTTCTAGTTTTTTCATTTCTGTGATGGATACAATATTCATCTTCTATTTGATTAATTCCACAAGGTCTATGTATTCCACAAAAATTAACATGCTTATAGGAAATAGCATTCTTAGGAGTTTGAGCATGCTTATTGCAATCATTAACAACAATGTCATTCTTCATGCAAGCCTCTTTAAAAGGTTCATGATACTTATCAAAATTCTTTTTAGGCAATTCTAAATGAGAAGCAAAGGCTTTATAAAGATTTGCAGCAACTTGAGAGTCAAGACCATAAGTAGCACTCATATTTCGAAATTTATCAGTATTCATAAAAGTTTCAATGCATTCATAATCATAGTTTATACCTGACTCTTTACCTTTGTCGTTCTCCCAATCTTCAGAGTTCTCCTTAATCCGATCAAGAAGGTCCCTTTTAAACTCTTCTTTATTGCTCGTGAATGATCCAGAACAAGTAGTATCCAGCAAAGTCTTATCTTGAAAAGAAAGTCTTGCATAGAAATTATCAATGATGATATTACCTGGAAGCTCATGATTGGGGCATTTGAGCATTAAAGACTTCAATCTCTCCCATGCTTGGGCAATACTCTCTCCATCATGAGGCCAGAAATTATATATATGGTTTCGATCTTTGTGAATTTCACTTGGAGGATAGAACTTGGAATAAAATAGAGGCACAATATCCTTCCAATCAAGAGAGCGCCCGTCCTTCAATAGTTTATACCAATGCGCCGCTTCACCAGATAGCGATATAACAAATAATTTCTTTCTAACTTCATCCATTGAAATACCTGCACACTTGAATAACCCGCATAATTCATGCAAAAACAATAAATGATTCCTAGGATGGACAGTTCCATCCCCTTCATAGCGGTTATCCATAACACGTTCAATAATTTTCATAGGTATTTTATACGGAATACTTTCAGCAGGTGGATTTAAAATATCAGAAGCATCATTAAAGTTATCGCATATGGGAGATAAAGCATTATCAGAACAAAATATTTCTTCCAAAGCGGAGGAGCTAAAAAGATTATTTTTATGTAAACCAGCTTCCCCAAGCTTAGACTTCTTCATAGCATTAGCAGTAATTGCATTCATACTAATAACATTGCTACTATCATGTAAATAAGGTTCCATAGGTTTTTTAATTTTCGCATCAAACAATTCTAAATCAGGAAAAAGATTAAAAAGCTCACTAATTTTTTTGTTGTTTTCCATTATGCCTAACTAGTGAAAATAAAAACAAGAAACAAAAAGATGCAATTGCAGATCTAAAGGAAATAGCTTCGAGCACACACACAATGGCGCCAGAAAAGTACTGTTACCTGGAACCGAAGTATGAGTGCCTTTTACCTTTCCTCCCCGGCAACGGCGCCAGAAAAGTGCTTGATGTCTACGGGTGCTTCTATTCTTGTAGACAGTGTTGGGCCTCCAAGTGCAGAGGTTTGTAGAACAACAGCAAGTTTCCCTTAAGTGGATTACCCAAGGTTTATCGAACTCAGGGAGGAAGAGGTCAAAGATATCCCTCTCAAGCAACCCTGAAATCACAAAGCAAGAAGTCTCTTGTGTCCCCAACACACCAAATACACTTGTCAGGTGTATAGGTGCACTAGTTCGGCGAAGAGATAGTGAAATACAAGTAGTATGGATGTATATGAGTGGTAATAGCAATCTGAATAAAATATGGCAGCGAGTAAACATGCAACAGAACAGTAAATAAACGGTGTTTTCAGTATTGGAAACAAGGCCTAGGGATCATACTTTCACTAGTGGACACTCTCAACATTGATCGCATAATAAATACTTCTTCTCATATGTGCTACATACACTCTTGTTTGATAATGAACATCATTGCGTAGGATTACACGAACCCTCAATGCCGGAGTTAACAAGCTCCACAATTCCATGTTCATATTTAAGTAACCTTAGAGCATAATAGATCATTGCAAAATAAACCAAGAACTAACATAGTGCACACGCTGTCCATATTACACTATGAAGGAGGAATAGATCACATCAATACTATCATAATGATAATTAACTCCACAATCTACAAGAGATCGTGATCATAGCCTACGACAAGAACCACAGGGTGCACACACTAATCACCTTTACACCAAGTAGGAGGAATAGAACTACTTTAATAACATCACATGAGTAGCACACAACTAGTAGCGATACAAAGCTCATCATATGGATCTCAATCATGTAAAGCAGCTCATGAGATCATTGTATTGGAGTACAGAGAGAGATTAACCACATAGCTACGGTAGAGCCCTCAGCCCCAGGGGTGAATTACTCCCTCCTCATCATGGAGGCAGCGATGGCGGTGAAGATGGTGGTGGAGACGGCGGGAGACGACTCGGGGGCAATTCCCATCCTGGGTGCCTACAGAGAGTTCTGTCCCCGAATCTTGATTTCGATGGCGGCGGCTCGGAAGGTTTTCTCCGTATCGTGGGTCTCCGTCTCGCGTTTTAGGTCGGGGACCTTTAAAAAGAGGCGGAGTCGGAGGGGAAAGGCGACGACACCATAGGGTGGCGCGGGCCAGCCGGCCGCGCCACCCTATCATCTGGGCCCACAGGGCCCCCTCTCGGGCTCTCGGGTGTTGGATGCTTCGGGCAAAATAGGAACCGGGCGTTGATTTCGTCCATTCCGAGAATATTTCGTTACTAGGATTAAACCAAAAACAGAACAGGAACTGACACTTCGGCATCTTGTTAATAGGTTAGTTCGAAAACGCATAAATATGACATATAATGTGTATAAAACATGTAGGTATCATCAATAAAGTAGCATGGAACATAAGAAATTATCGATACGTTGGAGACGTATCAGCTGTTGCCACTAGGGATAAAACATTGATGCTATGTCTAAGGATGTAGTTGTTGATTACATTACGCACCATACTTAATGCAATTGGCTGTTGCTTTGCAACTTAATACTGGAAGGGGTTCGGATGATAACCTGAAGGTGGACTTTTTAGGCATAGATGCATGTTGGATGGCGGTCTATGTACTTTGTCGTAATGCCCAATTAAATCTCACTATATTTATCATATCATGTATATGCATTGTTATGCCCTTTTCTATTTGTCAATTGCCCGAATGTAATTTGTTCACCCAACATGCTTTAATCTTATGGGAGAGACACTTAGTGAACTCTGTGGACCGGTCCTATTCTTTACACGCATACAATCATCGCAAATACTTGTTTCACTGTTTTCTTTCAAACAATCATCTTCCACACAATACGGTTAATCCTTTGTTACAGCAAGCCGGTGAGATTGACAACCTCACTGCTTCGTTGGGGCAAAGTACTTTGGTTGTGTTGTGCAGTTTCCACGTTGGCGGAATCCCTGGTGTTGCGCCGCATCACATTTCGCCACCATCAACCTTCAACGTGCTTCTTGACTCCTACTGGTCCGATTAAACCTTGGTTTCTTACTGAGGGAAACTTGCCACTGTGTGCATCATACCTTCCTCTTGGGGTTCCCAACGAACGTGTACATCTACGCGCATCAATAGGCCAACGACACTTAATTGTGCATCGAGCAGGCCAGGGGTGCCTCGCGGTCCTCTAATTAAATTAAATGTGCCATGCATTAACCCTAAACCATATATATGTAACTAACCCTAGCTAATCAACCCTACTTAATTAAAACACATAACCCTAAACTATACTAGCTAGCTATAACCCGATCTAATAAAAACATGCTCTATATATAGCAGCTAAAACCCTAATCCCTAATCCCCTAAACCCTAAACACCCTAATCCCTAATCCCCTAAACCCTAAACACCCTAAACACTAAACCCTAAACACTAAACCCTAAACCCTAGACCCTAAACACCCTAAACACTAAACCCTAAATCCTAAACACCCTAAACACTAAACCCTAAACCCTAGACCCTAAACCCTAAACACCCTAAACACTAAACCCTAAACCCTAGACCCTAAACCCTAACCCTAACCCTAACCCTAAACCCTAGCTAACCCTAAACCCTAATTAAACCCTATATATAGGCCAACGACACTTAATTGTGCATCAAGCAGGCCAGGTGTGCCTCCCGGAACCGGTACCATTAGGATTCCAGCGATCCCGCCGAAATCCGCACGATATCGATTCAGAGACGCCCTCCGACACGACGTGCGCGAAGAATCACACACGTGATGCCAGAGGAATTAACACGAGCGGTAACATTACAACAAGATTACAATAGAGCCCACAAGAAACATATATTACAACAACGACTCCAACGAGTCAAGATACAAATATACAATACAAAGATCCAAATCATACAGAAGATCAAATACGTCCGAGTACGGACAAGATACAAATTGGACTAAGAGTCCTGAAGATAACCAATGGCGTCCATAACCCTGCCCAGGCCAAGCCGGAAGGGTAACCTTGCTAACATCGTCTTCTCGTACCTGCCAAAGTCGGGCCATCGGTTGCCGACAAAAGGGAGGAAGCAAAAGAGAAAGGGAAAAGGCGAGAGTAAGTACCAAGGAACGAACTCCGGCACGTACTTAGCGAGACTAGAAATGGCTATGCTCGCCGGGCGAGTATAAATATATATCGCCTGGGGCTATATGGTAGGTTTAGCGGCAGCAAAACTATAACCAATAGAGACACGCTACAACATCCGTCTACTCAGAGAAGATAAGAGAGCGCACAAGGTAACAGATAAATACTACACAAACATAACCCAGCCGATTACACATATCCCCTCCAACAAAGCGAAGAGGCAATGTAAAAGGCACTCAACGGTGGACAAGTTTTATTAGGTATCGATTGTAGTAATGCTATATTACTAATCAAGTTATTAGCAGATTATTATCAACAACATAAAGGTGTAAGTTGTTCTATGATCAAGCTATACAATTCCAAGTCGTCCATAACCGCGGACACGGCTTATCGATAAGATGTACACCCTGCAGGGGTTGCCCAAATGTAACCATACGCATGCTCGACCCACTTACGACAGGTGGATGTCTCACAACAAGACCGTTCCCAGTTCAACAAGAAAGTCTAGGGGGGCCACCCGACTAAGCTACCCGTGACGAAGTCCGGCCGTACTCCGAGACGGACTCAGGGTTTGCGTCGGCGGCTAGGCGTGCAAACCACACGCTTCGCTAAACGTCCCGCGGGGTACAGTACAGAATATAAACACCCGAAGGCAACAGGAAGTAAACACCCGAAGGCAACAGTAAGTAAAGCATGGCATACATGGCATAGGCAAATAAAACCAAGGTTGTGGCCCCCTTTTCAACTGACTTGAGAAAAGGTAATGGGTGAGGGGGGTCCCAATAAACGTCCCCACGTACGGGTAGAGCGCTCAATCTCGGAACAGATAACAAGAACTCGGGTCCTAGGGGACATTAGCGAGTCAAAGTTCCGATGCTTTCGCAAAGGGGCTCACAGATGCCTCTGCTTACAATTTTAGTTGTTAACAATAAAGTAAAGTGTGAATATCTCCAACAAAGATATAGCATGTGATAACCTCCCAACAACCCAACATATCCCGATAACAGATCGAGATAAACAACAGATCCTAAACACGCCTACGACTCGCAAGGCTCAAACATCAAGCAACGGCTATGGGTAAGGAATGATATATATAGGATTATTATGGTAAACAAGTGGAATAGGACACGTGACTCGATAAAGAAGCGCAACATAAGGATAGCAATGCGAGGGAGAGTAGGTGAAGAGAGAGGGCTCGCCTGTGAAAAGCTGCAGAAGAACTTGTCGTATCTCACAACACCACTTCGTGATCCTATCCGGGAAGAAGCAAATGCTGGAACACACAACGTATGCAATCTTACTACTACGGATAAAGAACCAGCATGCTCAAGATGATATGCATGACATGGCAGATATGGTGCAATGCAACTTATCCAATTTAAACGGAGTCGGAACTCCAGACAAACAGATTAGGTTGGAGTTGCATATCTACCGACAAAGTTAAGTGTTGATTAGCATGGCAAACATGGCAGGGGTGAGCTACATCAAAGTTAAATGGAACCGGGACAACATATATATAATATCCCACATATTCCATATGTTCCATATTAGGTAGTAATGCAAACTAACACGAAGTTGTATGATGCATGGTGCAACAGCAAGCATGGATGGCATATTCATGTTCCTCATGTTTTTCTGATCAATTTTCATATAGAACACTTTTTATTTCGAGTTCTTGTTTAAAAGATATTAATTTTGCAAGTTTTAAACATATTCAGCAATTTTGAAAAACAGAAAAAGGCGGGGCTTTTCTCACCGAGAAGAAGCTAGCCAGCACCGACGCTGGACCAGAGAGGATGACGAGGCGCTGACTGGGCTGAGGTGGTTAGAACCTGTGGGGATTTTTGCAAAGATTTACGGGGTCAGGGGGCGCCGGATTCATAACAAGGAATACGGGGGCTCGGTGCAAGACATCCGGATCCGATCTGGATCGGGAGAGCTGCTCACCCAGGGGTCAACTAGCCCAAGTCGCTGGGACGGGGCCGGTTGCTGAGGTGGCGCCAGCGTGGCGAACCACGCGCACGCGCGGAAGATGTTCGATGCGGGGATGCCGGCGCGGCGAGGTGTGCGGCGGTGACCACCGCAGGCGTCGCGCGTGGGCGAAGAAGTCCCGGGACGCGAGGAAGAGGGCGTCAGTGCGCCTTGTCGGAGCGACGAGAGGGAGGCGGCGCCGCCCACGGGAGGTCGCCGAGCTTCACCGTCGGCGGGTTGCTCGGACAAACGGCCGGCAGCAAGGTGAGAGAAGAGGAGAGGAGGGGAAACGACCGAGCGGTCCGGAGGTGCGCCATGTCACCTAGATCACGAGGATGGGCTCGGAGAGGGCGGGGAGGCGCGTGGCGGCCGAAATCGGCGAAGACATCCATGGTGCGAGGGGGAACAGCCGATGGCGACGGTTCGGGAGGTCCTCGCTCGATTGGGGAACCGGGAGGTCGAGGACACGAGGCGGCCGATGGTGGCCTCGGATCGACGAGGGGAACCGAGCGGCGGCGCCATGGTGGAGTTCGTGGTGGAGGCGCACGGGAAGAAACCCTCTCTGCTTGTTCTTGGAGAGGAAGAAAGAAGGGAAAGTGAGAGGCGTGTGCGAGGAAAGAGAGGGCGTGCCGAGATAAAGGATGAGGAAGGGAGGGAGCGGGTGGTGGTGCGGAGTGGTTGGGAGAGGAGGACCACGCGAGAGGGAGGAGCTCACGCTTCTCGCGTGACCGGAAGACGACAACGACGGTGGCGTCGTACCGCTTCGACAGGGCCGAGCTGGGCGCTAGCGCCGGGCCAGGCTGAAGAAAGAAGGGGATATGTGGGCTGCGCAGTGAAGGAGGGAAACGGGTCAGGAGAGAGGAGGAAAGAGAGAGGATGGGCCAGGGGAGGGAAGAGGCGGCCCAGGGAGGTGGGGGTTTTTCTCCTTTCGGTTTTGAATTTGAAACAAAAGGAAGAAGGAGATTTTAAAAATAGTTAGAGAATAGTTATTTTATTGTAACCAAAACAAAGCACATTATATTCAAAAACTTCTTTGTTGAAAAATATTAATTATCAAATAGGTAATAAGAGGAAGAGAGAGATTAGGGTTTATTTAAAGGAAGAGACAAGGGGGTTTATATAAAATAATTTTATTTTATTAAATAAAACATGAATGGTATGATGCATATGCCATGATGAACTTGGAACGACACGGAAAAACAAACAGAGAAAAACAAATCTATGGGGTTGTTCATCGAGCACCAGGGGTGCCTCGCGGTCCTCTAGTTAAATTAAATGTGCCATGCATTAACCCTAAACCATATACATATAACTAACCCCTAGCTAATCAAACCCTAGTTAGTTAAAACACATAACCCTAAACTATACTAGCTATAACCCGATCTAATAAAAACATGCTCTATATATAGCAGCTAGCTAGCAAATTAAACGGTAGATTAACACCAATTAATTAATATATACATGGCCTATATCGATCATATGTTGTATAACATATCCCTGAGATTCATTAATTAATTATATATAATTATCGTGATAAATTAATTAACTTGAATTTTGACAAGTTCTCTCGAATGAAAACACATTTGATTAAGTTGCCTCATAATATATATAATTAGTGTGCATGCATGGCCTACAATGCATTCGTGCATATATTTTAATGTATATTTGAACATATTCTTGGGGATTTCAATCTCTCTCTCGATCATCTATATATCGTTGGTGGCCAAAAACACACATATATACGCATGCATGCTTTATGCGTAAAGGCGCGGGTGCCTCGATCTAATAATGTGTGTGCGCACTCGATCGATGATCCCTAAACCTTAAACAACCCTAAATCCCTAATCCCTAATCCCTAAACCCTAAACACCCTAAACACTAAACCCTAAACACTAAACCCTAAACCCTAAACCCTAACCCTCTACCCTAGCTAACCCTAAACCCTAATTAAACCCTATGTATAGGCCAATGACACTTAATTGTGCATCGAGCAGGCCAGGGGTGCCTCGCGGTCCTCTAATTAAATTAAATGTGCCATGCATTAACCCTAAACCATATATATGTAACTAACCCTAGCTAATCAACCCTACTTAATTAAAACACATAACCCTAAACTATACTAGATATAACCCGATCTAATAAAAACATGCTCTATATATAGCAGCTAGCTAGCAAACCGTAGATTAACACCAATTAAAATATACATGGCCTATATTGATCATGTTGTATAACATATCCCTGAGATTCATTAATTAATTATATAATTATCGTGATAAATTAATTAACTTGAATTTTGACAAGTTCTCTCGAATGAAAACACATTTGATTAAGTTGCCTCATAATATATATATATATTTTAGTGTGCATGCATGGCCTACCATGCATTCGTGCATATATTTTAATGTATATTTGAACATATTCTTGGGGATTTCAATCTCTCTCTCTCGATCATCTATATATATCGTTGGTGGCCAAAAAACACACATATATACGCATGCAATGCGTAAAGGCGCGGGTGCCTCGATCTAATAATGTGTGTGCGCACTCGATCGATGATCCCTAAACCTTAAACAACCCTAAAACCCTAAATCCCTAATCCCTAATCCCTAAACCCTAAACACCCTAAACACTAAACCCTAAACCCTAGACCCTAATTAAACCCTAACCCTAACCCTAACCCTCTACCCTAGCTAACCCTAAACCCTAATTAAACCCTATGTATAGGCCAACGACACTTAATTGTGCATCGAGCAGGCCAGGGGTGCCTCGCGGTCTGATACGTCTCAAACGTATCCATAATTTCTGATGTTCCATGCTTATTTTATGACAATACCTACATGTTTTGTTCACACTTTATATCGTTTTGATGCGTTTTCCGGAACTAACCTATTGACGAGATGCCGAAGTGCCAGTTCCTGTTTTCTGCTGTTTTTGGTTTCAGAAATCCTAGTAAGGAAATATTCTCTGAATCGGACGAAATCAACGCCCAGTACCCTATTTTCATCGGGAGCTTCCGAACACCCGAGAGACACCAGAGGGGAGGCACAGGGGCCCACACAAGGTGGCGGTGCGGCCCAGAGGGGGCGCGCCCCCTGTTGTCTGGTGGCTCCGGCCCCCTCCGACTCCGCCTCTTCGCCTATAAAAGCCTTCCTGACCTAAAACACCGATACGATTGACGAAACCCGAGAAAACCTTCCAGAGCCGCCGTCCGCGAAATCAAGATTCGGGGGACAGAAGTCTCTGTTCCGGCACGCCGCCGGACGGGGAATTGCCCCCGGAAGCCATCTCCACCGCCATCTTCACCGCCATCGCTGTTCCCATGATGAGGAGGGAGTAGTTCTCCCCCGGGGCTGAGGGCTCTACCGTAGCTATGTGGTTAATCTCTCTCTCTGTACTCCAATACAATGATCTCATGAATTGCTTGCATGATTGAGATCCATATGATGAGCTTTGTATCGCTACTAGTTATGTGCTACTCATGTGATGTTATTGAAGTAGTCTATTCCTCCTGCATGGTGTAATGGTGACAGTGTGTGCATCATGTGGTTCTTGTCGTAGATTATGATCATAATCTCTTGTAGGTTATGGAGTTGATTATCGCTATGATAGTATTGATGTGATCTATTCCCCCTTTCATAGTGTAATGGTGACAGTGTGTATGCTATGTTAGTACTCGGTTTATTTTGCAAAGATCTATTATGCTCTAAGGTTACTTAAATATGAATGCCGAAAGTTGTGGCGCTTGTTAACTCCGGCTTGAGGGAGCTCTTGTAGCCCTACACAATGAATGGTGTTTGTCATCCAACAAAGAGTGTATGTAGCACAAATGAGAGAAGTTATTATTTATTATGCGATCAATGTTGAGAGTGTCCACTAGTGAAAGTATGATCCCTAGGCCTTGTTTCCAATACTGCAAACACCGCTTATTTACTGTTCTGTTGCATGTTTACTTGCTGCCATATTTTATTCAGATTGCTATTACCACTCATATACATCCATACTACTTGTATTTCACTATCTCTTCGCCGAACTAGTGCACCTATACATCCGACAAGTGTATTAGGTGTGTTGGGGACACAAGAGACTTCTTGTATCGTGATTGCAGGGTTGCTTGAGAGGGATATCTTTGACCTCTTCCTCCCTGAGTTCGATAAACCTTGGGTGATCCACTTAAGGGAAAACTTGCTGCTGTTCTACAAACCTCTGCTCTTGGAGGCCCAACACTGTCTTCAGGAAAAGAAGCGTGAGTAGACATCAAGCTATTTTCTGGCGCCGTTGTCGGGGAGGAAAGGTAAAAGGTACTCACACTCCGGATCTCGGCTACTAAGCTATTTTCCGGCGCCGTTGTAAGTACTCGAAGCTATTTCCTTTAGATCCTGCAATTGCATCTTTTTGTTTCTTGTTTTTATTTTCACTAGTTAGGCATAATGGAAAACAACAAAAAAATTAGTGAGCTTTTTAATCTTTTTCCTGATTTAGAATTGTTTGATGCGAAAATTAAAAAACCTATGGAACCTTATTTGCATGCTAGTAGCAATGTTATTAGTATGAATGCAATTACTGCTAATGCTATGGAGAAGTCTAAGCTTGGGGAAGCTAGTTTATGTGATCTTTTTAGCCTCCCATCTTTAGGGGAGAAAATTTGCTCTGATAATACTTTATCTCCCATATGCGATAACTCTAATGATGCTTGTGATATTTTAAATCCACCTACTGAAAGTATTCCTTATAAAATACCTATGAAAATTATTGAACGTGTTATGGATAACCGCTATGAAGGGGATGGAACTGTTCATCCTGAAGATCATTTACTGTTTTTGCATGAATTATGCGGGTTATTCAAGTGTGCAGGTATTTCAATGGATGAAGTTAGGAAGAAATTATTTGTTATGTCGCTATCTGGTGAAGCGGCGCATTGGTATAAACTGCTGAAGGACGGGCGCTCTCTTGATTGGAAGGATATTGTGCCTCTATTTTATTCCAAGTTCTATCCTCCAAGTGAAATTCACAAAGATCGAAACCGTATATATAATTTCTGGCCTCATGATGGAGAGAGTATTGCCCAAGCATGGGAGAGATTGAAGTCCTTAATGCTCAAATGCCCCAATCATGAGCTTCCTGGTAATGTTATCATTGATAATTTCTATGCAAGACTTTCTTTTCAGGATAAAACCTTGCTGGATACTACTTGTTCTGGATCATTCACGCGCAATAAAGAAGAGTTTAAATGGGACCTTCTTAATCGGATTCAGGAGAACGCTGAAGATTGGGAGAACGACAAAGGTAAAGAATCAGGTATAAACTATGATTATGAATGCATTGAAACTTTTATGAATACTGATGAATTTCGAAATATGAGTGCTACCTATGGTCTTGACTCTCAAGTTGTTGCAAATTTTTATAAAGCTTTTGCTTCTCACATTGAATTGCCTAGGAAGAATTTTGATAAGTATCATGAACCTTTTAAAGACGCTTGCATGAAGGATGAAACTGTTATTAATGATTGCAATGAACATGTTCAAACTTCTGAAAATGCTATTTCCTATAAGCATGTTAATTTTTGTGGAATACATAGACCTTGTGGAATTAATCAAATCGAAAATGAATATTGTATCCATCATAGGAATGAAAAAACTAGAAAGTGGTCTAGGGCTCTAGATGATCTTGGTGAAAAAGTGTGTGCCCTCTATCCTTTTATTTGTGAACTTTGCCATAGAGTTGGTCATTTTAATTTTCAATGCTCCTCCAATGATAATTCGAACCCCATGAGTGCTGCAAATTTGTATTGTGATGATGAAATTATTCCTAATCAGCATGATGAACTTACCTTATTTTTGAAGTGTGAAGAGTTATCAAGAAAAATTTCTTTGTTAGATATTAAGGATCTTGATATTGATGATGTCCTGCATGGGTGTTTTTCTTATTGCATTAATAATTGCCATACAAATACTTACATACAGAATATTTTAGAAGATGACACTTTGCCAAAATATGATAGGACCGCTGTGTGTTTCAAACTTATTAATGAAAAGGGGGAATCCTCCCAAGTTTCTTCTATTGTTTCTGGAAATAAATCAGGTTCTGTGGAGAAGCCTCCCTTCAAGCCTCTTCCTCCTAAAGAAGGAAACAAGAAGAAGAAGAAGAAGAAGAAGAAGAAGAAGAAGAAGAAGAAGAAGAGGGGGAATAAGAAGAAAGAGGTAACGGCATATCCACGCGTGTATGAGGTAACAATAGGTAACCGTAAGCATGTTGCTCCTAATGATTATTATGATAATGAATCTGAGTACGATGATCTTCCTATACCCTTTACCCATATTAGTGATCATGATTTGGATGAGCACACTACCTTTGATATTGGAAATCTCTTTGGTACTGATTATGAAAGTAATGATGATAGCATTATTCATGTCCCCTTAAACGATGATATTGAAAGCTCTAAGCTTGGGGATGTTGTGCTTGAAGATCCTATATTTGAGACCTCTACTTTTAGTGAAAATGATGATATTACATATTCTGGTTTAGATAATTGCTATAGAGATGTATATGACACATGTTACAATTATCCTTATGAAACTTGTCATAGTTATGATGGGCTTGCCAAAAACCATTCCCCTAGTATGCAACTTGTTTACCATGTTCAAATTCTTAATAATGATCCTGCTCCAATTACTATTAATGAGAAGAGTTTTTCTTATGACAAAAATAATGATACCTTTATGCATATGAACCATGATAAGAATGTTTTAAGTGATGGTTATATTGTGGATTTCATCAATGATGCTACTGAAAGTTATTATGAGAGAGGGAAACACGGTTGTATGCATCTTAATAATATTCAGTTTCCCCTCTTTATGTTGAGAATCTTGAAGTTACTCGTGTCTTATTTTCTTATGCTTGTCACTTTGTTCTTCATGAATTTATTTGTGTACAAGACTCCTTTTCATAGGAAGAGGGTTAGGCTTAAATTTGTTTCATACTTGCTTTTTGATACTCTCTTTGCTGCGGCTCTCATCCTTATGAGAGCATCATCATTAAAATTACTGAGCCCATCTTAATGGCTCTAAAGAAAGAACTTCTTGGGAGATAACCCATGTGTTTATTTTACTACAGCACTTTTGTTTTATATTTGAGTCTTGGAAGTTGTTTACTACTGTAGCAACCTATCCTTATCATGTTTTTGTGCCAAGTAAAGTCTCTGGTAAAGTTGATGCTAGATTTGGATTTCTGCGCAGAAACAGATTTGCTGTCTGTCACGAATTTGAGCAGAAGTCTCTGTAAAAAAATCAAACAAATCTGCAAATTTACGTGTGTGATCCTCAGATATGTACGCAACTTTCATTAGTTTTGAGTTTTTCCGTTTGAGCAAGTTAAGTGCCCCTTCCAGGTTCGTCTTTACGGACTGTTCTGTTTTTGAAAGATTCTATCTTTTATTTCGCATTGCCGCTTTTGCTATGTTGAATGGGTTTCTTTGTTCCATTAACTTTCAGAAGTTTTGTGCAATGTCCAGAAGTGTTAAGAATGATTGTGTCACCTCTGAGCATGTGAATTTTTGATTGTGCACTAACCCTCTAATGAGTTTGCTTAAAGTTTGGTGTGGAGGAAGTTTTCAAGGGTCAAGAGAAGAGGGTGATATATGATCAAGAAGAGTGAAAAGCCTAAGCTTGGGGATGCCCCGTGGTTCATCCCTGCATATTTCAAGAAGACTCAAGCGCCTAAGCTTGGGGATGCCCAAGGCATCCCTTCTTCATCAACTTATCAGGTTTCTTCTATTGAAACTATATTTTTATTCGGTCACATCCTATGTACTTTACTTGGAGCGTCTGTGTGCTTTTATTTTCGTTTTGTTATTTGCATTCTTTGAATAAATTCATGCTTGTGTGGGAGAGAGACACGCTCCGCTGTTGCATATGAACACATGTGTTCTTAGCTTTACTTTTAATGTTCATGGCGAAGGTTGAAAACTGCTTCGTTCATTGTTATATGGTTGGAAACAGGAAATGCTTCATGTGGTACATGGTATAATGTCTTGAATAATTTGATACTTGGCAATTGTTGTGCTCATATAGACCATGCTTAAGCTCTTGCATCATATACCTTGCACTTATTAATGAAGAACTACATAGAGCTGGTTAAAATTTGGTTTGCATGATTGGTCTCTCTAAGTCTAGATATTTTCTGGTTAAGGTGTTTGAACAACAAGGAGATGATGTAAAGTCTTATAATACTTACAATATGTTCATATGTGAGTCTTGCTGCACCGTTTTATACTTGAGTTTGCTTCAAACAACCTTGCTAGCCTAGCCTTGTATTGAGAGGGATTCTTCTCGTGCATCCAAATCCTTGAGCCAAAAACTATGCCAATTGTGTCCACCATACCTACCTACCACATGGTATTTCTCCGCCATTCCAAAGTAAATTGCTTGAGTGCTATCTTTAAACAATTCAAAAGTTATTACCTCTTATTTGTGTCAATGTTTTATAGCTCATGAGGAAGTATGTGGAGTTTATCTTTCAATCTTGTTGGGCAACTTTCACCAATGGACTAGTGGCTTCATCCGCTTATCCAATAATTTTGCAAAAAGAGCTGGCAATGGGGTTCCCAGCCCCGAATTAATTAACTTTCATAAATTTACAAATAGACACTCCTCCATGGTATGTGATTGTTGGTCGGCACCCGAGGATTCGGTTAGCCATGGCTTGAGAAAGCAAAGGTGGGGAGGAGTGTCATCTAAATAAAACTAAAATAAAAAGGCACTCCTTCATGGTATGAGATTGTTGGCAGGCACCCGAGGATTCGGTTAGCCATGGTTTGTGAAAGCAAGGTTGGAAGGAGTGCCACCCAAAAATAAAATTTCATGGGAGCCGCTCTTTGAAAGTCTGTCTGGCAAGGGGGTTAGAGTGCCCACTACCATTCGTTGACAACAACAAACACCGCTCAAAACTTTACTTTTTATGCTCTCTTATGTTTTCAAAATAAAAGCTCTAGCACAAATATAGCAATCAATGCTTCCCTCTGCGAAGGGCTATTCTTTTACTTTATTGTTGAGTCAGTTTACCTACTTCTTTCTATCTTAGAAGCAAACACTTGTGTAAACTGTGTGCATTGATTCCTACATGTTTACCTATTGCACTTGTTATATTACTTTGTGTTGACAATTATCCATGAGATATACATGTTGAAGTTGAAAGCAACCGCTGAAACTTATATCTTCCTTTGTGTTGTTTCAAAGCTTTTTACTAAGAATTTATTGCTTATGAGTTAGCTCTTATGCAAGTCTTATTGATGCTTGCCTTGAAAGTACTATTCGTGAAAAGTCTTTGCTATATGATTCAATTGTTTAGTCATTATCTTTACCATTGCTTTGAATCACTCCATTCATGTCATATGCTTTACAATAATGTTGATCAAGATTATGATGGTAGCATGTCACTTCAGAAATTATTTGTTGTTATCGTTTACCTACTCGAGGACGAGTAGGAACTAAGCTTGGGGATGCTGATACGTCTCAAACGTATCCATAATTTCTGATGTTCCATGCTTATTTTATGACAATACCTACATGTTTTGTTCACACTTTATATCGTTTTGATGCGTTTTCCGGAACTAACCTATTGACGAGATGCCGAAGTGCCGTTCTCTGTTGCTGTTTTTGGTTTCAGAAATCCTAGTAAGGAAATATTCTCGGAATCGGACGAAATCAACGCCCGCATTCCTATTTTCATCGGGAGCTTCTAGAACACCCGAGAGACACCAGAGGGGAGGCACGGGGCCCCACACAAGGTGGCGGCGCCCGGGGGGCGCGCCCCGTTGTCCGGTGGCTCCGGCCCTCCGACTCCGCCTCTTCGCCTATAAAAGCCTTCCTGACCTAAAACACCGATACGATTGACGAAACCCGAGAAAACCTTCCAGCCACCGTCGTCGCGAAATCAAGATTCGGGGACATAAGTCTCTGTTCGCACGCCGCCGGACAGGGAATTGCCCCCGAGCCATCTTCACCGCCATCGCTGTTCCCATGATGAGGAGGGAGTAGTTCCCCCGGGGCTGAGGGCTCTACCGTAGCTATGTGGTTAATCTCTCTCTGTACTCCAATACAATGATCTCATGAATTGCTTGCATGATTGAGATCCATATGATGAGCTTTGTATCGCTACTAGTTATGTGCTACTCATGTGATGTTATTAAAGTAGTCTATTCCTCCTGCATGGTGTAATGGTGACAGTGTGTGCATCATGTGGTTCTTGTCGTAGATTATGATCATAATCTCTTGTAGGTTATGGAGTTGATTATCGCTATGATAGTATTGATGTGATCTATTCCCCCTTTCATAGTGTAATGGTGACAGTGTGTATGCTATGTTAGTACTCGGTTTATTTTGCAAAGATCTATTATGCTCTAAGGTTACTTAAATATGAATGCCGAAAGTTGTGGCGCTTGTTAACTCCGGCTTGAGGGAGCTCTTGTAGCCCTACACAATGAATGGTGTTTTTCATCCAACAAAGAGTGTATGTAGCACAAATGAGAGAAGTTATTATTTATTATGCGATCAATGTTGAGAGTGTCCACTAGTGAAAGTATGATCCCTAGGCCTTGTTTCCAATACTGCAAACACCGCTTATTTACTGTTCTACTGCATGTTTACTTGCTGCCATATTTTATTCAAATTGCTATTACCACTCATATACATCCATACTACTTGTATTTCACTATCTCTTCGCCGAACTAGTGCACCTATACATCTGACAAGTGTATTAGGTGTGTTGGGGACACAAGAGACTTCTTGTATCGTGATTGCAGGGTTGCTTGAGAGGGATATCTTTGACCTCTTCCTCCCTGAGTTCGATAAACCTTGGGTGATCCACTTAAGGGAAAACTTGCTGTTCTACAAACCTCTATTGGAGGCCCAACACTTAAGTGCAAAGAAGCGTGGGGTGCCTCACGGTCCTCTAATTAAATTAAATGTGCCATGCATTAACCCTAAACCATATATGTGTAACTAACCCTAGCTAATCAACCCTACTTAATTAAAACACATAACCCTAAACTATACTAGATATAACCCGATCTAATAAAAACATGCTCTATATATAGCAGCTAGCTAGCAAACCGTAGATTAACACCAATTAAAATATACATGGCCTATATCGATCATGTTGTATAACATATCCCTGAGATTCATTAATTAATTATATAATTATCGTGATAAATTAATTAACTTGAATTTTGACAAGTTCTCTCGAATGAAAACACATTTGATTAAGTTGCCTCATAATATATATAATTAGTGTGCATGCATGGCCTACCATGCATTCGTGCATATATTTTAATGTATATTTGAACATATTCTTGGGGATTTCAATCTCTCTCTCTCGATCATCTATATATATCGTTGGTGGCCAAAAAACACACATATATACGCATGCACTTTATGCGTAAAGGCGCGGGTGCCTCTAATAATGTGTGTGCGCACTCGATCGATGATCCCTAAACCTTAAACAACCCTAAAACCCTAAATTAATTATCGATCTCCCTGTGATTCATTAATTAATTATATAATTATCGATGATAAATTAATTAACTTGAATTTTGACAAGTTCTCTCGTATGAAAACACATTTGATCAAGTTGCCTCATAATATATATATATATAATTAGTGTGCATGCATGGCCTACCATGCATTCATGCATATATTTTAATATATATTTGAACATATTCTTGGGGATTTCAATCTCTCTCTCTCGATCATCTATATATCGTTGTTGGTGGCCAAAAAACACACATATATACGCATGCACTTTATGCGCAAAGGCGCGGGTGCCTCTAATAATGTGTGTGCGCACTCGATCGATGATCCCTAAACCTTAAACAACCATAAAACCCTAATCCCTAATCCCCTAAACCCTAAACACCCTAAACACTAAACCCTAGACCCTAAACATCCTAAACACTAAACCTTAAACCCTAGACCCTAAACACCCTAAACACTAAACCCTAAACCCTAAACACCCTAAACACTAAACCCTAAACCCTAGACCCTAAACACCCTAAACACTAATCCCTAAACCCTAAACACCCTAAACACTAAACCCTAAACCCTAGACCCTAAACCCTAACCCTAACCCTAACCCTAAACCCTAGCTAACCCTAAACCCTAATTAAACCCTATATATAGGCCAACGACACTTAATTGTGCATCAAGCAGGCCAGGGGTGCCTCGCGGTCCTCTAGTTAAATTAAATGTGCCATGCATTAACCCTAAACCATATATATATAACTAACCCCTAGCTAATCAAACCCTAGTTAGTTAAAACACATAACCCTAAACTATACTAGCTATAACCCGATCTAATAAAAACATGCTCTATACAAATTAAACGGTAGATGATTAACACCAATTAATTAATATATACATGGCCTATATCGATCATATGTTGTATAACATCTCCCTGAGATTCATTAATTAATTATATAATTATCGATGATAAATTAATTAACTTGAATTTTGACAAGTTTTTTTTTGAATAACAACAGGAGAACTGTTATATTCATCGCAATAGAGGAGAAGGTCAAGACGACCGGTTGACCCAGTTTATGAGGAAAGCCCGAAAACCGTACAAAATGACCCCATTTTTGAGGAAAAAAGGTCGAAAAAACGCACAAACAACAGAGCCTCGTCGCCCACACGACACAAAGCCACCATTGCACAAAACAAACACATCCGTGCCCGGAGCCGCCACTCCGGCTTCCCCTGCTCGGCTGAGCCGCAACGCCGCACGGACTAGACACCTCGTAGCCCGGCTACACTAGACGACCATCCGCAGACCACGAACGTCGCGCCAAAAGATCCGGGGCCGCCGCCCCGACATGCATGCCACACCGACCATCCGATCGCGCGCGGGCCGGACGACTCGCTACCCACGTAGCACGAGCACGCCACCCATGCCTTGTTAGACCACAACCACACCCCATGCGCCGGTAGTTGCAAGGCCGTTCGAGGCCGCCGCCTCGGCGCACCATCCACCGTCCGGGCCGCCGCCCCGGCGTCCACCATCTTCGCCGCAAGGCAACCATGCCTAGTTGATGCAAACCTACCACACCACAAGTGTAGAGGCCTACAAAGGCGGCGCCTTCAAGAAGGTAGCGGCATAACGTCGCCGTCGCCCGCTCACGAGAGCTCGGGTTTTCACCAGAGGACACCGACACCCGCGACAGCAGGAGATGTAGCTCACGAAGACGCCTTCAAGAAGGAGTACGGCTCCGTGGCACCGTCGTCATCGGCACCTACTCAGGATAGGTTCCTCATAATATATATATAATTTTGACAAGTTCTCTCGAATGAAAACACATTTGATTAAGTTTCCTCATAATATATATATATATAATTAGTGTGCATGCATGGCCTACCATGCATGCATTCGTGCATATATTTTAATATATATTTGAACATATTCTTGGGGATTTCAATCTCTCTCTCTCGATCATCTCTATATATCGTTGGTGGCCAAAAAACACACACATATACGCATGCACTTTATGCGCAAAGGCGCGTGTGCCTCTAATAATGTGTGTGTGCGCACTCGATCGATGATCCCTAAACCTTAAACCCTAAATAAACCCTAATCCCTAATCCCTAAACCCTAAACACCATAAACATTAAACCCTAAACCCTAGACCCTAAGCCCTAACCTCCTAACCCTAAACCCTAAACCCTAATTAAACCCTATATATAGGCCAATGACACTTAATTGTGCATCAAGCAGGCCAGGGGTGCCCCTCGCGGTCCTCTAATTAAATTAAATGTGCCATGCATATATATGTGTTTAATTTGGGGATTTCAATCGCTCTCTCGTATGTAGCTCTCTCTCTCTCTCTCTCTCTCTCTCTCTCTCTCTCGTTGGTGGCCAACAACACACACATGCACTTTGTGCGCAAAGGCATGCGCCTCTAATAATGTGTGCGCAGTCGATCGATCTAGTTTTGATTAATCATAGCACACAAATAAAGAAGTTGTATTTGAATCCACACAACCTAATCTAAAACACATAACCCCTAACATGGCCTAATTAATTAACCCCTTCTCTCTACCTAATTAGTGGAAATTGCACAAAATCAAAAGGGGTCCCTCACTAATTATGCATATCTGCTAGATTGTGATAAACTTTTGCCCCATATATATTTGGTGGATGGGTGCATCTTGGCATGTAAAACAATTAGTGTTTGCAAATGGCGTTGTCAAAATTTATGTACAAATAATGATTTCTTTCCATCCAAAGTGCATAAAATGGGAGTTTTAATGAAGAAAGTACAAATAAAACAGCTCAACATGCTTCCACACCCCGATTTTCACACGAAGTAGAGCATATTTAAAGGATAATTCCAGAGTTTTACTATTTTTCAAGCAACTTTGCTAATTTTCCCCCACTCACATGACTTTATGTCGATTTAACGAAAATATGGCGAATTTAAACTACATGGGCGGGATAGTTTGAATTGTGCGCGCGGCAAAGGGAACCGCCTATTCCTCAACCTTGTGCACGGCAAATTACACACGCAACTCCATTAAACGCCACCTACCGACCTTAATTATCACCCCGGCGGCCCGGCCGCATGACCCCCCACCCACCCCTACACAACTTATCCCCGTCCGTGCGAAGAGCTTCCCCTCCCCGTCCCGTCCGTGCGAAGAAGAAGCTTCCCCTCCCCGTCGTTCTTCTCGAGACGCACCGGCGGTCAAGTTGATCCACGGTAGGGCTGCTATCTCTAGCTCAATCATGTATCGGGCAAGACGGCCTAACGATTTATATTTTCTTGATGCTGCTAAAAAAATTCGTCAGTATGCTCGAACTAATTGGCACTTTATAGTTTTCCGCTCGATTTGTCATCGATCAATTTGTTCATTTGCGTGGGCATATAGAGTCAGTTCTGCACTCGATCCGTTAATTTGCTGAAATGCCATGGCAGAGTTTTGTACACGATCTGTTTGCTAAAATGTCGATGGGCATTTTTTGTTTTGTACTCGACATGATTGCTGAAATGCATAATCATGTAGTATAGTTTTGTACTCGATGGATATACATTTCCTACTTCGCCTTAAATTAATCACCAACCACTGTATCTCATAATTAAACAGATGGACAGAACTTGGATACTGCATGGACACTTATGTTCCCCTTCATATATAAATGGTGTTCAACCCTTTATGGGGTTTATTAGAGCTCATGAAGGTCACAACCTGGACGTGTATTGCCCGCGCTGCACATGTATGAATGATGAGAAGAGGCCTCACCATGTAGTGGCAGATCATTTACACATTTTTGGGATGGACCGCACATATGTTAGGCGGGTTTAGCATGGTGAACCATATAATGATCCTTTAGCAGGAGAAGCAGATCTTGCTCACACTGTATGTGTGCTGGCATATGTAGTTAATTATTTATATTGATGCTGCCGTTGTTTCAATCAATAGTTTGCATTGTTGTGCAAGGTTCTGTACTCAAATTTAACTTGTTGCAGATGGATGGACGGGAAGGAGAGAAAAAGCGCTTGCTTCAGGAAACGGGTTTCAGCTCTGGGACATGTGCTATGCCAGATGAGAAGGTAAATATGTAAAACGGCATTTGTTCAGGTTGCATCCCTTAGATGTTTGTCTAATCGGTTGATGTACTAATTGCAGAAGCATAGAGTTGAAGAGGTCTCTCAGTTTGATGGGAGATTTGAAGATGAATCTCAGTTTGATGCACCTGTGGATGGTACTGATGACGAGCCTTTCATAGACGAAGGTCCTGCACCTGAGATTATCCAGCCTACAGAAGGAGGCCGTGGACCGAGTACACAACTTTGCGTTGAAGTGGATGCACGCCCGGAGATCATCAGTGGCGTCCGGGTAGTCTCAAGACCACCCAGCCCTGATGCACCTGTGGATGGTACTGATGACGAGCCTTTCATAGACGAAGGTCCTGCACCTGAGATTATCCAGCCTACAGAAGGAGGCCGTGGACCGAGTACACAGCTTTGCGTTGAAGAGGATGCACACCCGGAGATCATCAGGGGCGTCCCGGTAGTCTCAGGACCACCCAGCCCTGATGCAAAATGTTGAGCTACTTTATGATTCGTACTCTTATGTTCTGGTGCTGTAGTATGTTATGATTTTGTACGCCTTTGGCGCTAGATTAAGCATTCAGTGGATGATCGCGTTGCAAAATTTGACACCCACACAATCAGTTCATCGTATGAGTAGTAGCACAATTACTTCTACAGCGATTCCTGCCAGCGCATTAGTTGGTAGCATGAAACACTTTCAGGTACTCCCCTCTGATTCATATTAATTGACTCAATTTTGTCTAGATATGGATGTATCTAGATGCATTTGTTAACTAGACTAACAAACTTGAGTCAGTTAATATGAATCCGTGTAAACCGCCCAAGTCCTCGAGCAGCTAGTTTATTGACTCTGGACTCCAAGCCTCTCGCGGCAAGCCATCGACGAAGCTTTGACCAGATCTTGGCCCGCAATTTTTTTTGTGGCGAATAGCAAAGCTTTGACCAGTTCCTCTCGGGATACAGCATGCCGGTGAGCTTGCACGGTTGCCATGAGCACTTTCCGGCGGAACTTCCTCTGCAGCGCCCTCAAGCCGCTGCTGCGAGACAGCACGCAGTGCCTCGAGGTGGACGGAATTCTGGATCTTAGGGCGGGGGGTCCGCCTCGTCCGGGAACGATCTCCAGCGGGTTAACGAGGACATGCATGGCGGCCAGGGGATTTTTTTTTTTTGGTTTGAGCTTGGGATTTGGGGTTTTTTCGGATAGGGGAGGAGGAACCGAGGAAGAGGAAGGAACATCCGCGTGCTTGGCGCGTGGCGGTGTGCTTGAATTTCGATTTTTTGTGAAATGTTTCATTTCCCCGCTACAATTCGGGGGTTTCTTGACGCGCCAATGCGTCCCGCCGGGCAGCTTCAAGTGAATTTGGGGTGCCACACTATGGGCCCTAGTTTCAGTGAGACATGTAATGACTAGTCACATCAGTAAGTTCACTGTGTAATAAAATATGTATCTGTAACATATTAGATCGTATTGTAATTTAGATTAAAGAGATAGAGTCCGGCCCGTGCACGGTTAGCACGCCTCAATTAGAAAGTCCCTTGGACTATAAATATGTATCTAGGGTTATCGGAAAAGGAGGACAATCACCGTTCAACCAAAACAAACCAATCTCGGCGCATCGCCACCCCTTTCCTACGAGGGTTCTTACCGGTAAGCATCATGCTGCCTAGATCGCATCTCGCGATCTAGGCAGCGTAAAGCTTAGTATTGTTCATGCGTTGCTCGTACTGAAGCCTTTTTGATGGCGAGCAACGTAGTTATCTTTAGATGTGTTAGGGTTAGCATTGTTCTTCACGTAATATGCTATCGTAGTGCAACCCTTGCATATCTAGCTGCCCTTACGTCTATCCAGACGTAAGGCAGCATCTTGCTTGATCATGCTTAGTAGATCCGATCCGTTATGGTTGCCTCAGCACCGCAGGATTAGTTTAATATCTGCATAGTTAGGCCTTATGCTGGGGTCGGAGGATCCGGTGGTGTTAGATGCTGTTTACCGTCCCTGAGGGATGTTCCGGGATCAACGTTATGTTGGTTTTTAGGCCTCTCGTAGGGGTAGTTTGCACCGTCTCTCGTAGCTGCTAGGCCCGATCGCACGTAGGACGTTCCGATTATGCGGTGAAAACCCTAAACCGTCGTGGATCGCTGCTTTGTCCTGATCAAGCAGGATCCCCATGCCATTGCTAATCCATCAAGGACCATGGGGCGATCGGCTCTTTGAGCCGATCCAGGGAAACCTGAGAGCCGATAAGGCTCGTATTTAATGTGCACGTGTCTACCATGCAGGAACAATCGAAGCACTAACACCTTCGACCAGGTCTAGGTCGGTGGCACGCCTGGCAACCCGCCAGACGCGAAAGATTTGCGGGACGACGCGAGGTGCCGAGATCCACTAAGCGGCCCTAGGAGCCTCTCGGCTCTTCGTGTTACTTAGCCAAAGCCCGTCGGGGGTTTTGGAGGGTAACACATTCTGCATGCCCGGTGGGACCTCTTCTGCAACATCCACGTCAACACCGACATACGAGATGGCAGAGGAGCAGATCACATACAAGGATCTCCCTGCGGAGCACAAGAAGAAATACGATGAGCTGAAGGCCATCTGTAAAGCCGAACTCATCGGCTCCTCTGAGACAACCCGTTCTCGCAACATCAAGCTCAGAGGAAACACGTGTCTGTCGCATGGCGTCAACACGGTCGATCTCAGCCACTCCATAAGAGAACCAGGGTTCTCTTTCGATGCCAATATGGCGGGGTTCGTGATTCGCCATGACGCGGACAAAGCAGAGAGCAGCCACTCTCGTGGCAAGGATAAAGAGGAGGCCGTTCCACGCGACCGGCCCCAAGACGACGATAGACGGTACCTGACCGAGGAGGAGGTGAGAAGCATACGGTATCCACGCCCATTATCCGTGCATCTCCTCAGCAAATATGAACAGCAGTACGACCGACGTCGCCGCTACGACAACGACGATGAAGGATATCGTCGGTCTGATGCAAACAGGAGGTATCGTCAGCATGGCAGGAACGACGACGGGTACGAACGTCGCGCCAGAGGGAGGTCAAAGGAGCAAGACAACGTGGACAAGCACTGGAATTGTCCTTCTTCAAACATTGGGACTCGGGAATGAGCCGATTGCCAACAATCGAGAACTGCCCAATGCACACAGCGAAGGAGAAGGACGAACGAAGTTTCAGTGTTCGAGCGTCTAGGACCTCTCCCACATCAGAACAAACGAGCTGAGTCATCTCAAGAAGAAGACTTTGAGGAGTCAGATGAAGAAGATAGGTATCACCGACCAAGGTGGTGCCCTGATGGACTCAGCCATTCTCAAAAGCGTAGAGTGCAGCGGCTACGAAACCTGGAAGAAGCCGGCAAGTACGCTGTACACGTTGAGAAGAGCGCGGCCCGATCTGGCCGCGAAAATCCAGCAAACAGAGAGACGAAGGCGCGCCCGCCAAAGAAAGTATGGCGCCCAAACAGGAAAGCCGGCACGCATCGGCTGACCGATGCAGATGCGTCGGCTGGAACAAACTCAGTGTTCAGGATCTCGTCAGAGATTCATGACCCAAGACGTGGTGAGCATGCTTCCGTCGAGCCACGTCACCACAATAAGAGGCCGAGAAGTTGTGGACCCTCATTAAGCATCACAATGGAAAAGGAGGCCGATTTCAGCGATCGGCCAGCATTGTCCTCAACATACGCTTTGCCGGTATGCAACATCGATCTGGCCAACGATGGAAAGCTGGGTTATGGGTTTACATCAGCGGACGAACTAGAAGAGGTTGATATTGGTCCTGGGGACAAGCCCCGGCCAACATTTATCAGCAAGAAACTAGACCCACATCTGAGGGGCCTGATGATAGCCCTGTTAAAGGAGTACCCAGATTGTTTTGCCTGGGATTATACAGAGATGCCTGGGTTAGACAGGAGCATCATTGAGCACCGGCTTCCTCTGAAGAAAGGATTTCGGCCGTACCAGCAGCGAGCACGACAGATGAAGGCCGAAGTTTTGGAGGAAGTCAAGAAAGAAATCAAGAAAATGCTGGACGCCGGATTCATCAGGCCATGCAGGTACGCTGAATGGATTTCCAATGTGGTGCCTGTGCAGAAAAAGGACGGCCGATGGCGCGTAGCCATAGATTTCCGGAACCTTAACAGCGCCACCCCGAAGGACGAGTATCCGATGCCGGTAGCAGAAACCCTGATCAATGCAGCGGCCGGCCATAAAATATTGAGTTTCATGGATGGCAATGCTGGCTACAACCAAATTTTCATGGCTCCGGAAGATATACACAAGACCGCGTTCAGAGTGCCAGGCTCAGTGGGCTTGTTTGAATATGTGGTCATGACGTTTGGATTGAAGAACGCCGGCGCGACATATCAAAGGGCCATGAACTACATCTTCCATGACCTAATCGGCCAATTGGTGGAGATTTACATCGACGACGTGGTGGTAAAGTCTGTTGCGACGGACGGACACTTAGAGGATTTGCGACGAGTCTTGGACCGAACCCGGAAGTTCGGACTGAGAATGAATCCGAAGAAGTGCGCCTTCGGTGTGACGGCCGGTCAATTCCTAGGATTCTTGGTCCACGAACGTGGGATTGAGATCGGCCTAAAAAGTCAGGAGGCGGTTCGAACGATGAAGCCGCCCACCACAAAGAAGGAGCTCCAGTGTCTCATCGGCAAAATTAATTTCGTCAGAAGGTTCATCTCCAACCTGTCTGGGCGAATTGAGCCGTTCATGGGCTTGGTCAAAATCAAGCCCGATGAAGAGTTCCGCTGGGGGGCAGAACAACAGCAGGCTTTCGACGATATCAAGGAATATTTGACCAAGCCACCAGTGTTAGTTCCGCCGCGGCAGGACAGGCCCTTCTATATTTACTTGTCAGTGGCTGACACCTCCATCGCGTCAGTGGTGGTGCAGGTTTATGAGGGCCTGGAAAAAGTGGTTTTTTACCTCAGTAGAAGGATG
Organism: Lolium multiflorum; assembly: GCA_030979885.1. NCBI lineage: Eukaryota > Viridiplantae > Streptophyta > Magnoliopsida > Poales > Poaceae > Lolium > Lolium multiflorum. The sequence goes on along the minus strand of CM061747.1, from coordinate 134,234,515 downwards.
TTGGATGCAGAAACAAGGTATCCTGAAATTGAGAAATTGTGCCTCTGCCTGTTCTTCACCTGCACCAAGATCCGACACATCCTGGTGTCAGCCGATATCATCGTTATATGCAAATCGGACGTCATCAAACATATGTTGTCGGCTCCTGTATTAAAAGGCCGACTCGGCAAATGGATGTTTGCACTATCGGAGTTTGAGATCCGGTATCAACCGGCAAAGGCAGTCAAAGGGCAAGCGCTAGCAGATCTGATTGCCGAACGAATAAATACGGACGTAGCGGCACTATCGGTGCGCGCGTGGGCTATGTTCTTCGACGGATCGGTTTGTGAGGATGGTTGCGGCATTGGCGTGCTACTCGTGTCGCCTCGGGGGGCAACATACTCCTTCTCTATCAAGTTAGCTGACCCCTGCACCAACAATATGGCCGAGTATGAAGCAATCTGCAAGGGAATGAAGTTGCTCCTGGAAGCTGGGGCTGAAGCGGTCGAGATCTTTGGAGATTCCAAATTAGTGATCTCTCAGCTTACAGAAGAATACAAGTGCGAAAGCGAGTCACTCTTCCCATTTTGGATACAATGCCGTGAGTTAATGGCACAGTTCAGGTACATAAGCTTAAATTGGATCCCAAGGTTGCAAAATACTGAAGCCAACGACCTCGCACAAACGGCGTCAGGGTACAAGGACACGGCAGGAGAAGCCGATTTTCAGGTACAATACCTGGAACCAGACGATTGGAGAGCCGATATCTTCAATTATTTGAAAGATCCGGCTCGGGGGGCACCTAAGCGTACAAGATACAGAGCCATGAAGTACGTACTGATTGGCGATGACATGTTTTATAGAACGCTGGAAGGATTACTCCTCAAGTGTCTAGGGTCAGCCGAGTCCAATCGGCTCTTGCACGAGGTGCATGAGGGTGCTTGTGGAACCCACCAGTCGGCCCATAAGATGAAATGGCTGATTAGGCGCTCCGGATTTTATTGGCCTACCATGCTTGAAGATTGCTTCCAGTATTACAAGGGTTGCCAAGCATGTCAGAAGTTTGGGAGCATTCAGATGGTGCCTGCATCAGCAATGAATCCCATCATCAAGCCTTGGCCATTCCGAGGGTGGGGTATGGACATGATCGGAGAGATTCATCCTGCATCGAGCAAGGGCCATAGATGGGTTCTAGCCATCACAGATTACTTCACGAAATGGGTGGAAGCGGTCCCTATGAAGAAAGTAGCGTCGGAAGACGTTATCAAGTTCGTATTGGAACATGTTATTCATAGATTCGGGATTCCCCAAACTATTACGACCGATGGAGGTTCGGTCTTCGTTTCGAAAGAGATGAGAAAGTTCTGCGACGACATGGGAATCAAGTTGATCCGATCGTCTCCATATTATGCTCAAGCAAATGGGCAGGCCGAAGCATCCAACAAGAGCTTAATCAAGCTGATCAAGAGGAAAATTGACGAGCACCCCAGGCGATGGCATGAGGTGTTGTCAGAGGCGTTGTGGGCCTACCGTATGTCATGTCATGGGGCAATCAAAACCACCCCATATCAGCTGGTCTATGGACAGGAAGCTGTATTACCCTGGGAAGTCAAGGCAGGATCAAGGCGGGTCACGTTTCAGAATGACCTAACTGCTGAAGAATATGCGGCCCTGATAAGCGACAGCATTGAGGATGCGACGGAGCTTAGGCTATGGTCACTCGAGAAGATCAAGGAGAACAAAGCCAAGGTAGCTCGGGCATACAATAAGAAGGTGAAGCCAAAAGAATTCCAAGTCGGCGATTTGGTATGGGAAGCTGTATTGCCATTGGGAACAAGGGATAAAGAGTATGGGAAATGGTCTCCGAATTGGCATGGCCCGTATAAAGTTGTCCAAGTTCTAAAGGGGAATGCGTACATGCTCGAGATGTTAGATGGCGTGAAATTCCCGGTGGCCGTCAACGGCCAGCATCTAAAGAAATATTTCCCAAGTATGTGGGATGATGGACAGTAAAGATATGGAGGCCGATACACAAATCGGCGGTAAAATGGGGGCCGATTAGTAGAGATCGGGCACAAAAAAAAATATAATCGTGTTTGGGATGCAGGCCGACGCTGTGCCATCGGCTTTGTGAGCAGTGACTTCATTCGACAAATCGGCCAAGCTGACAAAAAAGCAAAGGTTATGTAGAGAAATTTTCTTCATTGATAAGAAAGGATCTTTACAGGGAAGAGCCGATTGCTCAAGAAAAAGAAGAGCCGACTGCTCGGGAATTGCTAATCCTACAGAACTAATCTTCGCTGGCCTCATCTTCGCGGCTTCATCGTCAGCGCCGGAACCACCGTCAGCACCGCTTCCGGAGGCTTCTCCGTCGCTGCTGCCCAGGTCCTCGACTGAAGCCTCTTCTTCCTCGTCATCATCATCCTCGCTGTCCGCCCAGCTGCGGAAGCGCTTCGTCGGCGGATATCCAGCGGAAGAGGAGGAATCATCTTCCTCCTCTTCTTCTCCTTCCTCGTCATCATCATCGTCCTCGCTGTCCGCCCACATGCGGGAGCGCTTCGTCGGCGGGTGCCTGACGGAGGAGGGGGCCTCTTCCTTCTTCACTGGTTCTTCCTTCTTGTTGGAGGAGGTCGCCCCGGGATGAGGGTCGCCGTCATTCTTCGACGGAGCTCGGACGGAGAGATCTGAGGAGGTAGAAGAAGACGAAGACATTGCTGCAATGGAAGAGGGTTTTTTGGTGTTGGTGGTCAGAGCAGAGCAAGGGGATGAAGTGGCGAACCGTTTGGCACAGGTAAATAAAGGGGATACAGTGGAGATTTAATGCCGTGACGGTTCTCGAAGATGTGGTGCCAAAGCCGTCCAATCGTGCAGAGAAGTTGGGAAGACAAGAGTCATGATGAAGAATACTGCGACGGTTCTGCTCTGCCACGACATGACCCCTCGAAGGAAAAACAGATGGTTTTGATATTATCATTACCAAAACCAGGGGGCATGTGTTATCACGATTTTGGCCAAATCAGGAGTTGGGCCGTAAGCGAAGATGGGCCTTGAAGACCGTACACATGGAAGCATCTTCGGAGCGGCTTTGCGCTGAGAGTTCGGGCTTAATTGCCCATGTATCTGTAACATATTAGATCGTATTGTAATGTAGATTAAGAAGATAGAGTCCGGCCCGTGCACGGTTAGGTGCACGCCTCAATTAGAAAGTCCCTTGGACTATAAATATGTATCTAGGGTTATCGGAAAAGGAGGACAATCACCGTTCAACCAAAACAAACCAATCTCGGCGCATCGCCACCCCTTTCCTACGAGGGTTCTTACCGGTAAGCATCATGCTGCCTAGATCGCATCTCGCGATCTAGGCAGCGTAAGCTTATATTGTTCATGTACTGAAGCCTTTTTGATGGCGAGCAACGTAGTTATCTTTAGATGTGTTAGGGTTAGCATTGTTCTTCACGTAATATGCTATCGTAGTGCAACCCTTGCATATCTAGCTGCCCTTACGTCTATCCAGACGTAAGGGCGGCATCTTGCTTGATCATGCTTAGTAGATCCGATCCGATTATGGTTGCTCCCTGCGCGAGGATTAGTTTAATATCTGCATAGTTAGGCCTTATGCTGGGGTCGGAGGATCCGGTGGTGCGTTAGATGCTGTTTACCGCCCTGCGAGGGATGTTCCGGGGATCAACGTTATGTTGGTTTTTAGGCCTCTCGTAGGGGTAGTTTGCACCGTCTCTCGTAGCTGCTAGGCCCGATCGCACGTAGGACGTTCCGATTATGCGGTGAAAACCCTAGACTGTCGTGGATCGCTTTAGTTTTGTCCTGATCAAGCAGGATCCCCATGCCATTGCTAATCCATCAAGGACCATGGGGCGATCGGCTCTTTGAGCCGATCCACGGGGCAAGCCGATAAGGCTCGTATTTAATGTGCACGTGTCTACCATGCAGGAAACAATCGAAGCACTAACACCTTCCGGCAGTCTGACGCCCAGGAAACCGCCAGGACGCGCGCCAGAAGATTTGCGGGACGACGCGAGGTGCCAGGGATCCACTAAGCGGCCCTAGGAGCCTCCCGGCTCTTCGTGTTACTTAGCCAAAGCCCGTCGGGGGGTTTTGGAGGTGCCACACTATGGGCCCTAGTTTCAGTGAGACATGTAATGACTAGTCACATCAGTAAGTTCACTGTGTAATAAAATATGTTACCCCTCCCCTTTATGTAGCACCCCTTCTCTCCCGATCGAGTGCCGATTGCCGACGGATGCAAGCCGCTAGCTCGCTCTCCCCCGTCCAGGCATCCAGCTTGGAGGGGCAAGCTGCATCTAGACCAAGCGGATTAGGTAGGACTAGTAATGTTCTTTCCTTTCTCGAGATCGGTTCTTTTTTCCTCTCCTCGATATCTTGCGCATCTCTTTCCTATTCTGGGCGAAGGGGTGTCTTTCTGGTCACCCTCGAGCTGGGAGTGATTGATGGGGGTGGGGGCTACCTTTGCTTGGATTGGGGTGTTCTTCCTTTATTTGTCGACATTTGCAACCTTTGTAGTTTCTGCTGATCCTCATTGTATCTTTTGTCAGCTTGTACAGGAAAGGAAAGACCTCGGCGGTGGGGGCAATGGAGCGTAAGGCCACCACGCATGTGGGCAGTTGGCTGAGCCTGAGCTGCGTCCCCAGCCCCGCGAAGTAGGTACTCCGTTTGCTTATCCACTCTTTACCTTTTAAGTGTCTCTCTGCATCCTCAATCTGTTCCTGTTCTGGAATATGCTTAAAGTAGCACATGTCTTCAGTTGTTTGTGCGTAAAGCCTCTGTGCATGCTCTATATTCTCTGTATCAGGTTGGTACCTCCAGGTTCCGTGCTGAGGCTATGGGGAACGAGAATAGCGCCCCACCTGCTGCAGAAGCATGGCCCGATCTGCAGCACAAGAAGCGAAATGCCACTGCCGAGCTGGGCAGGGACCGCCTAGGGGTAATTTTTTTAACCAACTTACCATGATGTAGTCTGAATCTGATACTCCCTCAGATCCAAATTAATTGACTCAACTATCTGTAGATACGGATGTATCTAGATGTGTTTTATCTCTAGATACTACTGCCTCCATCCCAAAGCTTTGGGCTTATATTATTTTTAGAAAGTCAAACTATACCATGTTTGACTAAGCTTTTACAAAAAATCAGTAACATGCAAAATACAAAATTAATATCATTAAATAGATAATAAAATATATTTTCCTACGGTATCTACATAGTATTATATTTGTTGATAGAATGTTCTAAAATTTTGGTCAAACTTTGCTTGTTTTGATTTCTCAAAAATAAATAAGCCTTAAGCTTTTGGATGGTGGTAGTACATTCATATCTAGACAAAGCTGAGTCAACTAGTTTTTTTTTGTCCATAGCTAGTGTTCACGCTGAAAAAGGCTAAGAGCATCCACTATATGCATCAGTCTATCTCATACAGTAATTCAATATCACTGCTGAGGTCTGCCTTTTGTTTTTCTATTCATATGCAGAGACTGAAACTTTAGGACCTTTACTCAAAAGGAAGATCAAAACTGCGGCTGATCAGGCTGCCAGTATGTTGATGCTGCCCCATCTTCTAAATGCCTCTACAAGCACAAGGCCACGCGCCAGCTGGGTGGTGATCTTTTAATAAATATGGTATATTTTCTTAATCCACAAAACATGCCTTGATTTTTCTCTGTTTATTGTCGGTTTTTTCTATGCTTGCCAAAAGTTTACAACAACAACAACAATAAAGCCTCAGTCTAAACAAGTTAGGAGATGCTGGGTTGAACCATAAGATCTAAAGCCAAAGTTTCAGGAGAAACCTAATTCGTTTACAAAATCATCTCCTCCAGTTCCCCTAACCCAACATAAAATGATGTTAATTTCGATTTTTAGATTAAAAGAGCACCATTAGGCGCTGTTAATTACGAATTTGAGATTAAAATGTCATTTGCAATTGTTAATTACAATTTTGAGACAAATGGTTAGTTTAACCTCGATCTCTTCTGCTCTCCATTTTTCCCAACCAAACAAAAATGTAACCATTCCATTCCTCTGAAATGGAACCATTCCATTCCATTCCATTCCACGCTGTTTCAGAACCGAACACACCCTTGCATTGTTGTGAACTGTTGTCCATACACGACCATACCCTTCTCAGAGTCATTCAATATCACTGCTGAGATCTGTTCCCATTCTTATGCAGGCTGAAACTGTTGCGCCTTTACTCAAGTGGATGCAAAATGAGGCTGATGAGGCTGCTGTGAGGACGATGGTGCCAGCACCCTCTACAAGCACGAGGCCATGGGCCAGCTGGGTGGTGACCTTTTAATGAATATGGTATATTTTCTTAATCCACATACATGATTTCATTATTATCTGTTTTACTGCTGGCTTTGTCTAATGCTTACCAAAAGTTCAGAAACACTGCGTTTGCTTACAATCATCATACACTAATTTTCCACTTTTCAGTCTGTCTCATCCAGTATATAAACTGTTGATTTCCGTTGGCTTCTTTTGTAATCATTTGCATTGTTGTCAACTATTCTCTATGCACAACCCTATTCTTCCACTTACACCCCGCACTATTTGCATCAGTCTATCTCATAGATTTATTAAATATCAATGATGAGTTATGTTGCTATTCATATGCAGGATGAAACTTCTGTTCCTCTACTCAAATGGATAAAATGATCCTGATGAGGCTCTTGTGAGAGCAAACGATGGTGCATACCATCTTCGAAAACCTCCTCAAGCACAAGGCCACAGGCCAGCTGGGTGGTACCCTTTTAGTGCGAGTATATTTTCTTAATCTCCTTACATGATTTGATTTTATGCATTTATTGCACTTGACTTGTCTATTGCTTACAATGATTGAAGCACACACCTATTCTTCCATACATCCAACACTATATGCATCAGTGTCTCATAGATTCATTTTATATATCACTGCTGATGTATGTTGCTCTTCAATTTTCATATGCAGACTGAAACTGCTAAGCCTTCATTGGTCAAAAGGATTGCAACTGCTGCTGATGAGGCATCTGCAGAGGCTGCCACCAAGTTACTATCAGCCCCACCTTCTGGATGCTTATATAAGCTCAAGTCCAAGGACCAGCCGGGCCGTAACCATCCAAGGGTTCGGGTATATTTTCTTAAGCCACATATACATGCCATGATTTATGTCTGATATTATCACCAGCTCTGTCTAATGCTTTTTGGAATTCGGAAACACCAAATTAGCATGCTTATATTCATCATACACTAATTTTTCACTGTTCAGGTTGTAACATAGTGTTATGCACTTGCTTGTCAACATTTGCATTGCTCTAAACTATGCACTTTACACAACCTAATTCTTCCACTTACATTCAGCGCTACGCACCAGTAGTACCTCCCATGTTTCCTTCACCATCCCAATGCCGAGCTTGCGGGAATATGGCGGGCCCATGTACATACCCCGCATATAACACCTCCTATGGCTCTATCTACCTTTCTAGTAACTCCTTCACAGAGTTACATGTATGTATTCTCAGTGGTTTAGCATGAATTGGCATATAGTAAAGTCTTGTTTTTAGTCTTCATTTACATTTGTATCAATTTTCACATGCAGACTGTACCTTGTGAACTTCGTCCAATGATTATCCGCATGAAGGGTCTTTCACTATGCATGGCAATGGCAAATTGATGAACACCTACACGGTCTATGAGGTGTATGTCTACAAGACGCAGGCCATCACATATTTGTATGGACATGATTGGAGAAAGTTTGCTTTTGACTACAGTGAGCTGAGGATCAGAAACTCAAACAGGCAGATATACGTAACTGCTTACAGAGTTGGAGACACTTTCAAATATATAATATGTAACTTTCGACTCATATCTTTTGATAGCGTCCCCAGGCAGTTGTTCCTAACCATTCCTCTGTTCAACTTGCACAGGTTTAACATGATCAAGCTGCAGATCTGATGGAGCAGACGGATGTCTAAATGGCAACCACACCGACGCCGGCTTTGACTTCCATCTCTGCATCAGCACCGGTTTAACCTTACCGACTCCGTTCACCCCATCTACCCAGCAGTCCCTCCAGCATTGGTTCCTGTAGAATTTATACTACACCACTTGACAGGCTCACGCATCGACACTGGTTCCTCTAGCTGCACCGTTCTTGCACATAGCAGTCTCTTCAGTTCCTCTAGAGGCACCTTCTGCACCTGCCCAACGAGTCTCACCATCGGCACCAGCTCATTAGTACCAGCCCGAGGCTCACACATGACCAGATCCACACACACAGGTCTCAGCTCATTCTTGCCAGCCTTAGTGA